>JAKGUB010000335.1:6047500-6647500 GCA_026261675.1 Hippocampus mohnikei
CGGGTGCCAGATGATTTCTGCAGCAGTTTTCAACTTGGCCGCAGAACATTTTGATTTTGATTGCATCTCTGCCAGTTGCGCCCGACCCAGCTTGGTTCCACCTTCCTTCGACAAACTACTCGATTGGACACTTATCCATCGTGCCATCTTGTCGTCAGTTCGCCGTCACTCAGCTGGCCGTAGCTCCACCTTCTTGTTTGCGAACCGACTCATCGAACGCTCAATGTAATTCAAGCCTCCAATCAAACCTCTGCCCAACTGCCTCCCATTCGCTTTCGGGTCCACTGCTGCCTTTACTTCGGTTATCTATCTAGAAAGCGGCATGTCGGCCCGACAGCGCGGAGGTGCGCATTCGCTTCCGGGTGGAGCTCGCGTGTTACGATTGGCCTGCTGTACAAATAGTGGCGTCCACGCCTGGGACAATATTAAATTGTGGGGGGAAAAAAAAAAAGTATCAAACGTGTGACAGATGTCTCCATACCTCTCTGAGCCAGGAACTTGCAGCAGTTGATGTCTCCCGTCGCGGCGGCAAAGTGGAGGGCCGTGCACTCGTCCACATTAATGACGCTCATATCTGCTGAGAACGCAGACAGCAGCACGATCACCTGGATGACGCAAAACGACCCATAAAGAGCAAAGGGCAGCGTTAGCAACAAAAAAATTAAGCATTCTACGGTGATTATTTGAGTTAGCCCGACACATCAACCCAAAGAGAAGTGGAAATGGAATTTCACCTCAAAAAAGCCTCCCATGGCAGCATAGTGCACCACCGACATGCGCTTCTGGTCCAGGGCGTTGGGGTTCCCCCCTCTTTTTAGAATGTCTCGCACAAGATCCAGGGAACCAGCTTTGGCGGCCTCCATCAATGCCGTCACGCCTGTTTTCTACAGACAGGAGACTATTATTAACTCATTCAGTACCAGCCAATTCTAAACCAAGTCTGAAAAGACGTATAAAAACGTCTTTGGGAGTGAAATGGCAATGTCATCGATCCCGCCGCGGGCTTATAGCGCTCATACTTTGAAGTGTATTTTAACTGAGTGCGTTGAGAGCAGGTGGAAATGGAAAAATGATTACAACTTGTTTTTACGTCTTGTTTTTCAGGTCTCATGGGATGGACATATTATTCTCCCCCAAGCTCAACGGGAGTACACGCGACCGTCAACCATTAAAGGTGAGCACAGGAAACGCGCGGCAAAATTGAAACGCGAACCTGATCTGTTGCATTGGGGTCGGCCCCTTTCGCCAGCATCATGTGACACATGGGAGCGCAGTCTTTGGCGTGTTGACACATCAGCTGAAAGACATGAGTCCCCTGCAAGGACACGTTGTTGACGTCCGCCCGGTACTCCAGCGCCGTCTGCAGGCAGCGCGTGTGCCGCCTCGTCGGGTAGATGCAGTAGAACAGAACTCCTAAAGCGTTGGGAGAAAGATGAACGGGTTCGGCAATTGCGTTTTCGGCCTCGGTCGGGTCACCGGCGACCATATTGGATGTCTTAATTCATTCGACCGTCACGTTTAGCCCTTTGAACGCTCAAATAACAAAACAGTTTTGTCATTCAGACTCTGCAAGGTGAATTTGGGCGGGGCCTTTGCTAAAACGACGCCCACTGGTGAGCTTGGTTGTCAGGCATGAGTCGGCCTTCCCCCCAAAATACAAGAACTTGAGCGCCTCGAGGCGGAAATGCTAACCTCTACCAACTGTGCTGTGATACAAATGAGTGTTTGATTGATTGATTTCACAGTTGTAATTCACTTTTTTTTTCTGGTTTTCATCACAGCTAAGATTGACAGCAGCATGATGAATGCAATCCGCTCACCTTTTCCACTTGGCTCACCGCCATGCGTCGATCGTGCGTCTTCAAAACCGTGAGTACTTGAATTTTATTTGCGCTCTCAGACTGTCTATTATGTTGGACAGAAGACGACGGTGAGTAAAAATTAGGGACGGCGAGTTCCAATACCAGGTATCGTACTGGGCCTCATTTGAAGTATCGAGTACTCGCGGAGGGTGTCGATACCAGTTTTACTGTCCGATTGCAACCAACTCTCGAGCTAGCAGACATTGAAAGCTACAATACAAAGCGGCATTACGAGTGGACTGGACTCTATTTATTTGTCCGTTTAAATCGAGGTTCCACCATTGACGCGACTCACCTTGGCCTTCATTGTCTTGGATGCTCATATCAGCGTCGTGGTCTGCCAACATTTTCACAATGCCATCATTACCCAGTTCAGTCGCCAACATGACCGGCGTGTGGCCCCTTTTATTCTGGATGTCAGGGTGGGCTCTCAGTGAGAGAAGGAACCTGGTCAGGTCTGAGGAAATGTTTGAGATACAAGTCATTGATTGATTAAAATGAGCGGGTTGGGATAAAAATCCATTTGTATTGCTCTAAAATAAATTGGGATGGTGTGACGTGACAGAACAAGGAGGAAGTTGTCACCCTGATTGTTGGCCGCAACGGCCATGTGAAGTGCCCCCTTTCCATTCTGTGGCTCTGTGAGATTAATGAGGTTTTCCACCCCGAGGTTGACCATTTCCTCAATCTGTGCCTCATCGTTTTCATGGATGTACTGCAGCAAACGGTAGATCTGCAGCACCTGCAGGCGGTTGTCCACCTCCCTTCCAGTCATGCTTGCGACGGACACAGGCGACCGGAAATGACCAGAGGCTCGAAACCTGTCGGCGAGGTGCCTGTTGGAAAAACAATGAGCTGTTATCAAGTCATCATCTTCAAACTAAGTGGACCAAGATATTGTGCCGCATTGTTGGGTTTCTTTAGGTTCCGCTTAGTGTGTATTAAGCAGGGTACACATGTGCTGACAAATAGGCCGGCTGCAATCGACATTGGTAAAGGGCAGTTTACGAAGAGTACTACAATAACTACTACTACAAGGACTAATACAGTATTTCTTTGTACAGTCCAGCAGTCTGGATGCCCTGTGGCACAATGCTGCCTCTAACAGGGCAGTCATGGTACTACAATAGACATCTGGTTGGGGGGAGATTTGTGACTGTTAGTGGAAATACAGTATAATTTTTTTTATTAGTACTTCTAAGGCACCTGTAGTACACAAAATAAAATGTTTAAGCTGGGCATACTTATAGTGGCATAAACCTTTTTTTTTCAATCTGGTAAAGTTAACTGTTAAGTACAAGTACACTTTTCCATTTAATATTTTATTACTGTTGGTTTTTAAACCCTTTCCCAGGTACAATTTTTGGGGATTATAATAGCAAATATACTTTTAAGAATAAAACTCATCCCTCCTTTTTGTATATGTTAGCCGTTACAGTTGTTGTTTCTTTATTTGTATTTATTTCTTTATTTTGGGTGGTACTTGGTTTAAAAAAAAAAAATTTGAGAGCTACTGCAATAGGCTGTGTGTGTTCACAAGTAGAGTGTCAACCCGACAAAATTCCTCTTCGTGTGGGCTCTCTTATTTTAATAATCATTTATGCGCTTTTGTGCGACGTGATCGTGTCTCAGTAAAACCGCCGTGCAAATGTTGTATTTCACCATAATGTAGTCAACGTGGAAATGTATGCCTGATTTCTCTGCTGCTGCTAAGCATGCACAATAGAGGCTCCGTTCATATCAACGCATTCCACACATCTACTGTAGAGAGTAGAACTCAACCTCGACCAGCTGAAGTGGCACTGATCCACTTGTATAGAAGTGGAAAGGTCATTTCATCTTATTTTGCTGCATAGTGAGTGTATTTCATTGTGTTGGGACGGGGACCAACTGATGGACGGATGAATGCAAATGTTTGCTGGCTGAGCAGACATTTCTGCACAGCTGTTGTACGGAGACTAAGACGCAAGGCCATGATACATTAGAAGGTGACGTCATTATTCGGAACCTCTATGACGCAAATGTATTGAGCTCTAAATAACAGCGACGTCACGTCACCACCACTGCGAGACGAATAAAATCCACAGCGGCACTTTACCGTAAATACCAATTAACCACCCGTACCGAATGCTTGTCTGCTTGAGGCACACGCATGTCTTCAAATCAATAAATAAACAAATAAATATATTCTAGACGTGCAATTTTAACAATAAGAAAAGGTAAGCTTCAGTCACGACTGCACCGACCTGCACTACGAACGCGCTCGTCCACTGAGAACAATTGCCCGCGGTCGGCATTCAGATATTTGCTCCAAAACCTCCGCTTCTATAGCCATCATGAACATGTCGTCTTCCATAATAACAAGCAGGCGGCTGTCCTTGGAATTCAAACCGTCGTCTCTTTGGTTTCCACGGGCTGGGAGGCGTAACTCGGCTCCATGGCAACGGAACGCGCTCAATCCCAGCAGTGCAATGTGGGACATACTTTCGGGTGGTGGTCAAGTAGCCATTTTACTTTAGAGGAAAAAACACTCTCTATTTCGCTACTTGTGTAAAAAAAAAACGTTGGTACTGTATAACGAAAAGTTCTGGTTCAACCCCTGTAAATATCCGTTCTTGTCGTTTTGGCATAGGTAGGATGACACGCTCCATGGCCATGATCAATTGACTGATCAAGCTGTGACTTGTTTCCACTACATTGATAGCTGTACGGAGCTGCCATTTATTATTGAAAGCGTCAAGCAAAGTAGCCGTTTACCTCATTGCAACACATTGTTCCGAAGGGCCTCAATCGAGTATGTATACCGCCTTTGGCCACAAGAGGGCAGTGTAGCACAGAACATAAAACCTTCGTAACTCGCTGCAGCGACACTTCGATCGGACAAACCTAAAGTCACTAAAACATTCAATTTTACTTACTTTAGTGCCCCTCCTGTGCCATAATAAAACGGAAACGAAAAAGTGCAAATGACTCTCAAGAGCAGTCAAATATTTCATAGGTCATCTTTTGCACGCGTCACCTAAAAAAAGGTAGAAATGGTAATTATACAATAAAAGTGACAGTCCAAATAAACGGACACTGCCAGAGCCCCTGGTTGAAGTGTGTGTGTTGTATTTGGCACACATGATAAAACATACAAAAAGACAGTCCCTTCCAAGGTGTACTGGTAGCGTGTAAAAATATGACATGATTTTAAAATATTTACAATCCTTCAAGAGTGTACAATTCTTTAAAAAATAAAATGGAAACCCCATTCTCAACAATGGATGACAAGGAGATTTTCTATCAAGGGAAAATAGGAATTGGTAATAGAATAATACATTGATTGAAATGCATCATACAATAGCTTACTCAGAATGACAACTTATTCATGCAAAAAAAAAAAAATAAGTGATGTGATGTTACACATGGTCCTCAGTACAACAGTGAAAACAATTCCCATCTTTGCCCTTGTCTGCCCCGCTCTTTCCTCTGTCTCATCCTGTGGTCTCCAGCACATGAACTGTGGACGACTTCACTTTTGCTCTTCCTGCAAAGAATCGTGATTCAAACTGTGTCACACTCCCACTTATTTCCCTCTGCATATTTCTCGGACATTTGGCTTCCTGCACCATGCTTCTCGGAATCTACTTGTGGTCATATCGAAGTTGGCAGCACTAAACAATAGCGATCATGAGGGAAAAATGTCTGCGAACATGGCAAGAACCCGCATCTTTTATTGCTGGGGGGTGGGGTGCTAAACACACAAACTCAGAACCTCCATGAGCTTTATCTTTTATCCCCTTTCATTTCATTGAAACGGCAACTGAAGTCCACCATATCATAAACTAATATTCAAGTTTTGGCAAGAAATGTGTACTTTTGTACTTGACATCAAGTCCTTAAAGCGGTGGAGCGCAAATGATTGCTTTAAAAGCGGAAGCGTGTTTATTTACATACTTTATGATGACTAAAGTTCAGAATATGCAAGTCCCTGATAGAACGCTCTTTTGCTCTCAAAAGAGACCCTCTTGGATCATTTCAGTCTCCGTGACTGCCCGGTTGCTTCATCTTCAAACAAACAAGCCCCCAAAAAAAGAGTCCACGCTCTGAAAATGTCACCAGTGTCCAGCCAATCAGATGGTCTCATAGAGTAACATCCCACTGAAGATGGTCAAGGGTTCCGAGGAGTACGCCAGCTTGCCGCTGACCAGGTCGATACAGATGGTCTCCCCCGCCTCCATGGGCAGGATGATGTTAAAGACCGCCAGAGCTCCGGGGATGTGTTTGGCTTCCGCCATGGGCTTTTCCAAGCCTTCGGGCTGATATCCTGCCGAGTCAACTCGAGCCACACCGGTGTTGGATTTGGACAGCACCGCCTCGATCTTCACATTCTTATGGCCGGTCAGGATTCCACTGAAAAAGTATTTCCCTCTCACTGGAGCCGTGAAGTAACCTGCGGGACAAAGCACGAAACACACAAAAGATAACACGTCATTGCTGCAAGTTTCCTGATCTGCTGGCTTATTTTGAGTTGTTGGGAGTATGTAAATGCACCGCGATGACTTCTGTTTATTTCTATTGTGCAGTGTGACAGAATGACGAGAACTTGTGGTAGTATTGATACGTGTGTGTTGGGAGCTCGGAGAAAAAAAAAAGATGCTAATTCGAACCTGTTCCGGGGTTGTAGACGCCATTCTCATTGACAAATACTTTGTTGAATGCAATGGTCCCGACGCCCCTCATTGGCCTGGTGAGCGCGGCCGAGAACGAAAGTCGTGGCACGTGGGCGTCGGACCCCGCGAGACCTGTTGGCGGGGACGGAGAGAGAGCTTAAACATGAAACGGGAACACTCAAGCGGTCATGTGATGTTTAGTTAGGCACCAACCCTGTTCGCCTCGGAGACCTGCAAAATGAGATGAAAGATAAAAACAGTGAGTCACCATGTCAGACTCCTCTTCAGACAAACAAACTTGCTAATCAGTTCAACAAAGGGGATCATTTAGTTCTCTACCTGGGGGTCCGGCTGGACCTTGTTTTCCCGGTTCACCCTGAGGTCCCACCTTTCCTTGGGGTCCCACAACTCCCTGCGGTCCAGACTGCCCTCGCTCACCTTTGGGGCCCGGCAGACCTGGTGGACCTACAGCAGAGGAACAATTGGGCTGGATTTGCACGCAACCCGGTTCAAGTGACACAGTTCAGTTGAGCCCGGCCGATATCCTGCCGAGTCAACTTGAGCCTTTGGCTTTTCAGTTGGACTGTTTTTGAGCTTTCGAGTGTCTTTGTTGTTCATGTATTTGCTGTTGCATGATTTATTTTTTTTTTTTTTTGCTCCATGTGCAGCGCTGTATGCAGCGTCGGTAGTTTTAAAGTGCTCGAGAAAGATCGTTGAGTTTAGTCACACTCCCTTACAAATAAGTCATGGTGACAGCAAAGCAGCCGTGGTTGGCGTTACAGTGCTGGCTTAGTTTTGTTTTGCTAGCGCTGCTATTTATTATTTTTTTGAAGCTGTATGTGTTCGCCAGGCCCTTATCACAAATATGCGCTTTTACAATCGCATAACTTTTATGAATAGCCCGTTAGTGACAGGCGCCCCTTTGGTGAGAGACTCAAGTGGGGTCGGGATTAGGAAAGTGAAGACGAGCTACATTCAAATCTTGCTCAAAGTTGTCGGAATACAAACTTCCCCATCGAAGTGAAAGAAGACAAACCCTCTTCTGAGCTTCTTTAACCGATAAGCGAAGTGTCAAGGGAGATTCCTGAAACTTCTGCTGTACGCAAAGAAAGCCCGTGAGCTTTAACCTGATGTGTTATTTCGCCCAGATGTTTACGAAACTCCTTTTTTTCCACACACTGCAGACTTTATAGGCTCTTAAGTAAAACGCTTGACAGGCCAGATTCTTTCTTTGGTCTATTTTTGACCCTCTCCGACTGCCTCCCATTAAGCAGGCTTTTATATCTTGTCCAAAAGTCAGATCCCATGCCCTGCCTCGTCGGAGTCTTACCCATGAAATCCTGTCGTATGAAATCATGGAACTCCTTCGCCAAGTCTAGCAGAGACGAGTTCAGTCTGTGTATTCCGGAGCGGACTTTCTCAAGCTGGACGTTGTGAATGTTGTCGATAAGATGCCCTTGAGTTGCGACCGTTTCATTGAGTCCATTGACACAGCCCCACAGCCCGGTCACATGCTTGTCCAGGCCCTCCTTGATCCTCCGCAAACCGTCGGAAAAAGAGTCGAAGCGTCCGCACAGTCCCTCGACCTTGTCGAGACGCCGTTGGAGGCCGTCGCTCGCCCGCCGACACTCGCCGACTTCCGTCACGTGGTTACTCCTGATCACTTCCACGTCTTTGCCGAGGCTGGCGAAACGAGCGGCCGAGTCATCGACGTGCTCGGCCAGATCATCCTTCAAATTGTCCACCTTGAACAGAGAACAGACGCGCTAAGTGTGCGGGTTCTGGATAATACATGGTCTTAGTATTCTACGGTTCCAGAGAGACGCAGCTCCGAGCCAAAGCAACTGTTGCATTCCAAAAAGATTTTCGTCTATCACTCGAATGAAACGACACATAAAACATCCTCGCGGCAGTGACACCGTTTGCCATAAATGGTCGCCGAGTGTTCCATTCTCAAAGGCCATTTAAAGTGGAGTAAAACTGGTTCGGCAGCGGATGATTCCGGTCTTCAAAGTACAAATTCTGACCCAGTGATTTTCTCACATCTGAGGCATGCCCGCGTTTAAAGCACTCGGTCTTGAAATATCATTTTGGCGCGCAGACGTTAGTGCAAGCACTGCACCTAGCTTGAAATAGCAGCTATGCTAGTGCTAACAAAACAAGCTTTTCCGTTCCAACTTTCAGGGCTGTCCTCAATTTACGGCCGCGTTCCCTTCTGAGAGTAAACATGAACATGAGTGTACAGTTCGAAGGTTGCAACGGCACCAGCTCGGTAAGGCCTGGACCACGATAGTCCTGCTATGCACAAACTGCAACATGGCATCTATCTGTTTGGAGGGTCGCCAATGTGCTGCCTGATTCCTGTCAAGGCGCCCACACACACTTACGAGTGCGGTTTCACTACGACTGCTTTCCTTGCACGTCTGCGTGTCTACGGCCTGGTTCTCAGTTCGCAGAACAAGCGCAGTCGTGGCAAAATCGATTGCGGGTGTCATTTCTTTTACCTCCGAACGGATCCTGTCCTCGCTGTCGGTCAGATCATCCAGCGTGTACCCGTGCGTCCGTATGGTCGTATCCACGCTCTTCAGAGTGTCATTGATGGAGCGGAATGTGAGCATGACCTGAGATAGCTCTCCTCGGACGGACTTCAGATCCCCTCCCAATCTTCCATTGTGGTCGCCGTGACCGTCTAAGCGATTCCTCAAATCCCGGATGTTGATTTCGCACCGTTGGCCGCTCTTCTCCGCTTCCTCTTGGAGTCGTCCCACCTCCTCTCGGAGGTTTGAACACACCTGAGAGCAGGCCGTTTCTCCCGAGTCCACCTTCCTGCGGATGTCGCCGAGCTCAGTCTGACACTTGTCGAAGCCCGTCGCGGTGGTGTTGGCGAGCAATCGCAAGTCTTCCTCCATGCTGCCACAAATGGAGCAGTCTTCCCACTCCTGGTTCAGCGTTTCGACTTGCGCCGCTATCCGATTGAAGTTCTCGCCGCCCTTGCCCGTCACGGCGATGATCTTTTTGACATCGTCTGTTAGGTCAATGATCCTGTCTGCCAGCGAGTCACCCGACACGGACAAATCATTTAAGCGCGTGTTGAATTTCTGGATTTCCCCTTGGTTAGCCACAACCCTCCATTCCAAGGTTTTTACGGTGTCTGCGGCCGGATGGTCTTTTCCCATGCGCCCGCAAGTGTCGTTGCACGTTCTGGCGGTGGCTGTTAAAGTTCTGTCCAGGAACGTCGTCACGTTCTCCAGCTGGCCTAAACGTCGACTGTGGTCAGTGACGGTGTCTCCGAGGACGGCGACGTCCAGCTCGAGCTTTCCGATTTTGAAGCGATGATCATCCAGCTGGCTCAGGACCGTGTTTCGAGCTGCGTGACGTCTCTTTGGACGCCGTCCTTCAGATTGTTGCCCGTGTTGGTGCACCTCTGCTCCGTTTTTCTCACAGTGTTGTTCACCCTCTTCTCAAAGTCTCTCAGTCTGATGTTCATCCGGTCCTCCGTCACCCTTCCCTTTCCTCCCCCACTTCCGTCCAGCTCCTTATCCAGTCGCCCTTTAATGGCGTCGCACTTGCCGGAAGTGGCGGCGACTTGGACGTCCAGATGCGACAATCTCTTCTCCAGCTCAGTGACCGTGTTGCAGCACGCGCGGGACTGTTCGGTCTCACCGCGAATGATTTGCAGGCTCTGCCTGAAATGTTGGTCCATGGAGCTGATCAACTTCTCCAGGGACCTCACCCGCTCTCGGTCCTCCTCTTGCTGCCGCCTCAGATTCTCCACACCGGCCTGAAAGCAAGAAAACGGACACTCCGTTAATAAACGCGAACCCTTGTCGAGAGCCTTTTGTCACTTTGAGAATATAGCGCGGGGGTCGAGGCTGAGTTACGGTGAGGCTAACAACGTTAAGACATTGCGGTTTCCTTGGAATGCTGGAGGAGTGATCGGGGCTTGCAAAAGATTTATCGAAAAAGGTGATGCATTTTGATGTTTCTCTCTTTCCTACATTTGACGAATCCACCTGACCAAACAACGTCCGACGGCGATTTATGTCACACGCACGGCCTACGTTGTTTCCCCCAGAGGAAATACGCTCCTACTGAGTCGTACCGTGCTTAGATGAACCTGGTGCAGTGCATGCATCGGCATGATAGATTGACTCCATTTTTTTTTATTGAGGGTCAAAATGATTTTTTATCACCCCTAATAGTCAAACTGATGCAAGGCTGCTTGTGAGGGGCACTCGAGGGGGGAAAAAAAAAACAGGCACGGGCTTTTCTGTGAAGGAACCATGAAAGGTGAATGAGGTCAGAAGTGACTCAATGTTTACGGAGAGGAAAGTTATGGCTTTAAATGGGTTTGTGCAGTTATCCTCACCCTCTGGGGGGATGATAGCAGATCTTAACTCCACCTCTCAACATTACTTGACACTACCTGATTACCAGAACCAGTATTGAGATTGCAGCAGAGAGGCACCTGGGTCAATAAGCAGCTTTAAAAAAAAAAACGATGTTAATCTAATCCTGGGATGTATTTATGTATCTAGTAGATCAGGTTTCACCTGGCAGGCAGAGCACGACAGGGTCACCCTTCTCTCCAGCTCCGTCAGTATTTGCTCTTTGAGTGCGTTGGGCGGGTGTCCTCCCGCGACGGCGGCCCCATCCAGGTCATTCCCCGCTCCGTTCTCCAAGTGGTTATTGATGTGGAGCAGGGTCTGATCGTGGACCTGAACAAAGACCCGATTGCGGGACGAAGACAATCATGTCGTGTCCAGAAAGTTGAACTTCAGTACTGTGACAAATATCTACCCTTTCTTGGCAGTTTGAGTCTTTTAAATACCTGTGTCCTATTATACAGATGGTCCAGCTTTGTGTGGATGTTGTTGATGGTTTCCTTCATGTGCGGCTGGGCTGAATCAGCTGGTACAATCGCTCCGTTTAGTACCGAACTGTACGCGACAAGAGTGGACATTACTTTCCTCAGCAGAGGCGCAGAGTGTGAGTGACTTACGGCGGGAGTAGGACATTGGCATACAGCTTCTGGTTTAGATCGCGAACGGAGGTCTGAATGTTGCGAAGGTCTTTGGCAAGGCCGTTGATGGTTTCCTCCAGTTTTCGGACCTTTTCGCTGTCGCCTGCGTACAAAGAAAAAGGAAAACAGGGAATTGGGGATCGGGTAACATCCTTGTGTCTCTCTGAATTTTCAACCAGTTGAACCCTGATTTTTATTCCCCAGGTTTGTTTGGTTCAGTCTCGTTTGACAAAACGACGTGTATCGTTGTTTGGGAGCAAGATCACGATAGACCACAAAATGTAGTTTGGACGTGAGCGGAGAAGCTGCGGTTTTGTGTACAAATGGCGTCTGGCTCCGTATGACTTGTTTCCACTGGTTTTGGTCAGCGGCCACCGATAATGGAAAGCGTGGCGTCACAAAGGGCCACGTCATGAACCGCAGAATTTACAATTCCGCTGTTTGATGACTGAGTCTTCTCTGAAAGGCCACTGAACTCTTGATATGCAACATATGCTGGAGGAAAGACGATTTCATTTCAGGTGGAACTTGAGTAACTTAAAACCATGCAGGCTTGTATTGTTTTTAAAATTATTCATACACGGGACTTTTTTTTTGGGGGTGACTGTTACACACGCTTAGATGAGCGATTCTTTTGCCAGCACGCAGCTCCTTACCATTCCCACTGTGTCCGCCGCCTTGCGTGTGGCCTGTCTGCGTGATAAGCGGTCGCCCGCTGCTGACCGGCCCCTCGAGACAGTCCTCGCCGGAGTATCCGTGGCAACATTTCCACTCCATTTCTGTCACCATCTTATAAGCCACCTTGTACCTTGGCCTCCTGTACGTCCGGTATCTGAGAAGTCAGGGAAGCGACCGATGAACAAGAAAAACGAACATTTTTTTTGCACGTGGAAGCTTGCAGATATCGTTGCCGATGTGCTTTAAACCAATAACTAAAAACAATACCGCGCAGGACCTGTATTGCGTTTCAATAAATCGAGAGACGACTGCCGTCACGCATCATTAAAACAGTCTGGATCATAAAAAATGGGCGAGGTGTTTTTTGGGGTGGGGGCGCAGAACAGCACAAGTGTCTCGTGTTCTCCGTATAGAAACGCTTGATGGCAGGTGGAACCGTTCAGAGTTGAGCGTTGTAAACACTGCCTGCTATTTCTGCTCCATTCTTGCTCCATTCTCCAAGACGTCGGCTATATTTAGCCATGACTAAAAGTCCATGTTTTGCTGGCAGGAGTGAGTGGAAGGTTTATCTTGGCCAGTCACGTTAATGCGCCGTTCCGATTTGAGATCGAGGGCCGTGCTCGTCTCAATAATGAGCACGCAATTAGACGGAAGTCACAATGAGGCTTTTATGGCAGCAGGTCCGGGCAGATTAACGAGCCTCGACTGTAATTATCTGTATTTTTTTTTGGGGTGGGGGGGGTCGGAGTCAGTTACTCCCTTCGTACGTGACCCTCCAAAGTATCGCCTGCGCGGCCTTTGCTACGCCCATGGAAAATACCTTCTTCTTCCAGCTCTCTGCACTGAGAGCGTGAGAAAAAAGGAATACAATGTGCTCTCAGAGGGAATATTAAAAAAAAAAAAAAGCTAGAGAGGTGGCGAGTGGAAGAACAATTATTAAAAAAAAAAAAAAAATGGAACAAGAGCTCAAGCTTGAGATTGTTTTCCGGTGCGCCAGGCAAGAGCGTGACGGCTGAAGCGCCTGTCTGCTCCATTCTTGCCATAGTCCGGGTTTAGGCAGATGACTGAGGCGGGCACAGGTATCGAGGGGTGAACCTCAAGCCGGCATCCACATCGACTTTGAGAGAACAAAAAAACATCAGGAGAGTTTGCTGAATGTTTTCTCACATCCGTATTTGGAGAATCTCATCAAATCCATCCCATCTCGAGTCCATTTGTTCCCCCGACCGAGGACACCGGATATTCCCCGGTCGACGCGGCGATGCACGTGTGGGGTTTGAACACAGCCTTCATTGCTGAAATCAAACCCTTGCGGTCTGAGCGTGCGCGCGGCGACATTTGGGCGGCGCACCAGCAGAACCGCCGGCGAGCACCTCGCTGACCAGACTCTCTTGAAAGACGGTTCGAAAAATAAAACGGCGCCGAGTGAAATGAGTATCCTCAGACAGGAAGAGGCGAGATGGAGCCCCTGGACGGAATACAAGCCGGCGCAATAAAAGCCAGGAAGTTCATGAAGGGACCTGATATTTGTTTCAGTGTGCAGAGAACCCGGCGGAACGCTCCTGAGATCGTACGCGTCGGAATTTTCAGGGGAAAATGAGCCTCTCCAACATACGCGGCATTCAGACAAGTCGTCTCCTATTCACAATGTCTCTGATTAGATTGCCTTCTCTACTGCCGCGCTGCAAATTTCTTTCTATATTTCCCTAAATACCAACGAGGAGAAAAGAAAAAAAGGCTCGCGTAAGGAATGGCTTGTTTGACCTCAGAGGTTCCACTTTGAGCGCGTGTGAGCGTGACGTGGGGGTGAGTAATAGGTACTCACGCCACTCGAGGACACTGGCCCCAGGTACAGCGTTGGTAGTCGGGTTTGATATACGTCTCCACGCCATCCTCCATCACGCAGCTAACGGTGCGCGTCACCACGTAAGCGCACCAGTTCCTGTGATTAAAAAAGGAGGAAAAAAAACAAACCACACACAGGCTGAAGGAAACGACGAGTGGCCGTATTACCGTAATTTCCGCACTATAGAGCGCACCTGATTATAAGCTGCACCCACTACATTTTTAGAGGAAAACCAATGTTGTGCATACACAAGCCGCACCTGTATATAAGCCGCAGGCGCCCACATTAAAACACGTCAACGTATTTACAAAGAAAGACGGTACACAGAGAGAGTTTCAATAATATAACTTAACAATAATAATAATCTAACTTTCTTCCCAAACGCGGCAGTCTTAATCTTACCTTTTCTACTCGAGCGCCCCCTGGCGGCCGTTAGAAAAATTACATAAATTGGCCGCATCACTGCATAAGCCGCAGGGTTGAAAGTTTGGGGGAAAAAGTAGCGGCTTATAGTCCGGAATTTACGGTGATCATAAACACAGTCGGCGACAGCCTGGCGACAAGAAAAGTTAAAGACAAAAAACTGGAGATCAAATCTCAACCCATATTTGTATCAAGAAAACTTCACGGATACCATTGCAAGCTTTCGCCAACACACACACACACACACACACACACACACACACACACACACAGTGAAAGGGTCACAATATCCCAAAGAGCTCCCACCGTACTGTTGAATCAACACGTCCGTCCCCCATGTAACCCTTCCACTTGATAAGATTCGTTGGTGCCGGCAGTCGGAATGTGCAAAGTTAGAACAGACTGGAGGCCGGCACTCGTTTTTAGGGGCTGCCCGGCGCAACTTCAGATCACTGGCAGGTTCTGTTTGCTCGACTGGGCAACTATTCATTTCGCTGTAATCCGCTCGCCTGTCACTTGCTATTCGCCGTTGTTGTTTTCGTTTCGCGCGACTACCAGCCGCGGTGTTTTCGAGGCAGTCCCGCGCCACTTCGCTTCGGGAATAATCCGCCTTGGCCAGCCACCACAAACACAGCTGCCGCTCAACTTTATCGTGTTCGGTGGTTGGTTTCACTCTGTGTGTTTTGGACTTTCTTAGAGAAGGGGGAATTCCCCCCCCCCCCACCCCCCTGCCGTGAGGAGTTGAAATGGAACACAGACGAATGGAATCGGGAGGATCGAAAAGGAGACAGCTGCAATGAATCTAAAAAGTGCTTTTGTCTGGTCCCTCTGAGTTTTGGGGTCTCATTGATTCAGTGAGCTGCCTCTAGCGACGCGTTATCCCGTTTTGCCGGCTCAGAGGCAGAAGATAAGCGGCGGGTTCAAACGGTTATCCGCTCGATGGAGAACAGACACTGCCTTTCGGATAAATAATCATCTTTTTTTTTTTTTTAATGGAACAGATGCACGTCGCTATATTTACATGCCTTTTCCGTCTTGAGAGAGACAATGCGGTGTGTGTACTGTCAGAAAGCACAGCACGTTTGTTTCGGCGCACCCCCTGCATGCGTGCGTGTTTGCTCTTTAGCAGGCGACACCTTTGGCCTTATTCTCACTCTTGGCAGAGTGAGGTCAAGCCTTCCGTAAAGCAAAATTCATGCCAAAAGCTGGCAAGAAGAAGTGTTTCGTGACAACAGCGACACGGAGAGGGCAAGCGGGAGCGTCAACGAAATGGGGGGGGGGGGATGCGGCTTAATACTTGAAGAAAGAAATCGCTAAGCGCTCCCTTTTGTTTGCGAGACCTTTCATTTGCCCTCAAGGGACGGCTTTGACAGAATGAGCTCCTTGGGACCCTTTCGCAAGGAGGCGCGCCTCGACGTTTGAACTCTGACCCCCGGCTCAAGCGGCCCTCCGGTGTCCTTGTAAAGATATGCCCTTCGCCACACGGACGTATACACTCGAGTGCGCTCGCTCGCGCTTGAGCGATTGCATGCGGGCGAACATAATGGCAGAGCGCACATTCTTCTGATGTGACTTTGGTTGAATGTGCGCGCGCACACGCGCACATTCTCTGTTTGGACATGTTTCAAAATGTGGGGACAGCCACCATTGTGTAAACTTGTCTTCGATTGTTTAGCCTGGCAGTCAGTAAGATATACAGAGACGAGGCATGATGCTGCCATTTGTTTTAGCACAGGCGACACGCGCGTTGGGGGGCTTCAACTTATGGCCATTTATGGAAAAACATGTTGATAAATTCGAGCCTCGGTTGGGCCTTAACATAAATATCGGCGATTGTGCCACTGTCAAATAAAACGTATAATCGCGCGGTCGGAAAGCGACGCATTTCCATGCAGAGGTGGGGGTGGGGTGGGGTGGGGGGACTCGAGTCACATGACTTGGACTCCGGTCCACTCGAGACGCGCTGCTTTAATGACTTGCGATTTGCTTGGCAAGAACTTCTGAAAGGCCGCAATGGACTTGGCCTTCACGCGACTTTGACATGACAAGTCGTTCTTACAAATATATTTAGATATTCATTATATTAATACAGTGATCTTGTGTGTGTGTGTGTGTGTGTGTGTGTGTGTGTGTGTGTGTGTGTGTGTGTGTGTCTCTCTTGCACACCGCGCACCAGGCAACCTCGGCCACTGGTCGGTTGCACTCCAAGGTTTGCAAATCTATGATGTTTACCTTCATCTATCGCAGGGGTGTCCAAACTATGGCCACGGGGGCCATACGCGGCCCCCCATCTATATTTCAGCGGCCCACGCCACGACAATGAAAATAAGTAAATGAATAAATCACAATGCCATTTGGTTCGTTAATACACGCAAGCGTAGGTTCTACTCAAGAGGCCAACCAACCATGTCGCATCACTCAATGAGTCAAAACGGCAGCAGCAGACTCGTGTGATGTGGAGAGAGAACCCGAATAGAAGCCCCCCCGATTGCGGGAGCTCAACCTCCAGGCCATTTGCTTGCACAGACGCACGCCCGCGTATACACACGCTAAGTGCAAACATATGGTAAGCGTGAACGCAGCTGTGAACCACGTGTAATTCTGTAAACTGTCAGTCATTTTCCCGTGGCGCGTGCAAGTTTTATGATCAACTACGCACACGTGCATGTACTTAAGAGTACAGCATCATCCTTGACCGCCTTCAACTTAAAACCGCTGAAGCCATTCACTCATATTTACCGGCGCAAACGGACACACAAGCATCCCCACGTCAGTCCTAAAACTGCTCAACCTCACACAGAGCCTTGGGGGGGAAATAAGATCGCTCACCCGTTAACAACTTACTACCGGGTGGCATTGCACGAGCAGCGGATGAGGTAGCCATGGCAAAATTGTAATTATTCCGCCATGAATCAGGCGCGATATATGACAACAACAAAAAAATCTGCGCAGTGGCGTGTCAGAGCGGGTGTTGGTCATTCAGCGGGATGCGTCTGCCGTATTCAAAAAGGGGCCATTTGCGCCTCTGTGGGTGTGAACATGCCGACTTCATTCACCTGCACATGTGGCACACCGGCATCTCATTCATTAAATTAGCCGGTGATAACCGCTGTTGATTGAAATCTGTCTGGGGACCTCGTATATCCATCCATATCTGCGATTGTTTTTGTCATCCTGCGACATTGTGCTCGGTTCCGCTTTTCACCTTAAAGTCAGCAGGGTTAGACTCCAGCTTGCCCATAGTCCTGAACAGGATAAGCAGTCTTCGCAACGGACAGAGAAATGGATGGATAATACTTCCTGACAAATGAAGGATTGAGGCCATAATTCTTTGGACGCGGCCCACTCTGGTGGCTTTTAAGACTACAAACTCATTTCATCCCATTAACTTCATTTCTAGATCATTTAAACAACCGCTGCTGTAGCCAACGAGTGTGTTCGCAAAATTAAAGACTCTAAATTGTGTGAATGTTTATTTGCGCCCTGCGATTGGCTGGTGATGAGTTCAGAGTGTACCGAGTCGTCATCCTCGCCTCCCTTTGTTTGAGTCGTGCCGAACCCTGACAACGCGTCTCGCTTGCTGAATGTGCGATGTGTGAGCCTTGGGTTATTTGGTTTTTTTCTTGACTCCAAATGATGTCTCTTTGTTCATATGTCTATGGCGGCGACGTATCGTGACAGGCAAAATAATTCAACACTCTTCCACAAGAGGGCAGAAGAAGGCGCAGTTAACCTGCGTGTCCACCTGTTGCCATTCGCACAACAGAATAGCTACGTGACAGGCTCCAAATTCTCACTGGGCAAGTGAATTTGTGAGTAAATTCAAATGGGATCAGCATTACTTTCGTGGACCTGTTCATACTTTTTTTTTTTTTTTCACTTTCATTTGGTGCTGTGTTGTGAGATCAAGCTTCAATTGAGGGACACATGATAAGGAACACATCTAAAATCAGTGCATTAGCGCCAATATATAACTACGTGAACATATTTTGGAGTTCATATTATTTCTGACAAAGCCCGTGATAATGATGATGACGATGACACGTGAACTAACCGTTATCGCCGTCTCGCACGATGTTACAACTTTCAAAACCGCTCTTAAGATTTCCTCCTTGGCTCACACGCATCTTCATTCATTCCAAAGTACAACACGTTTTTTTTTTTGGAGGGGGGGGGGGGTACGAACATAGCATGAGCGCGATCCTACCGGTGTCTGCTCGCCGCCCTCTGGCCACTTAGGAGCGCGGGCTCGGCGTATCCGAGCCCCCAAGACAGCCGGGCCAAGGCGAGGGCGAGCAGGTAAAACAGCGTCTCCATCCTCGGCTCCGGTGAAACAAACCTGACAGTCTCGAATTAATCCAACAAAGAAAGAAAAAAAAAAACGCTCCGCCGTTATCGACAGCTGAAAAACGGCGGCGTCATATGATGAGAAGCTCCTCGGAGAACAGTCACGTGCATTTTTTTTTTTTAAACTTCTAACCGGCGCTCAACAGATGGAACTGTGTTCGTGTGGCAACTACTGAATCAGACGCCGGGAAAGAACCAAGTGGAAACTTTCACGCGTCACGTCTCTCTCTCTCTCTCTCTCTCGCTCTCTCTCTCTCTCTCTCTCTCTCTCTCTCGCTCTCTCTCGCTCGCCCTCTCTCTGTCATCACTTTTTCTTAAATGTGACTCAAAGTATAGCTGAATCCCAAATAAAATCCCCCTCCATCAACAGAAAAATAATACATTGCTATTCAATACAAACTTGTAAATACTTGGATCATTTTTAAGGCTGCGAGCTCTCCCTACAATTCATTCAGCCCCACTCATTCACCATAATATGATTTCAAGTCTGTATGCAAGGTATTTTTGTATAACTTGATTGGAAATTGAGACCTTCTGACAGTCTGCCAAGTGATTATTATTATTATTATTTTTTTTTTTTTTTTTACTGCGGAAAAATGTAGTTCATGGCCGACTTGTCCATACCTTTCAGTGCATTGATTTTGGGCGCTAGCTACATTCACTGTAGTGACTAATAAAACGATAATAAGCCAGGGCACGAAAAGAACGATACTGTATAGATTTTTATTATTTCAAAAATACCACTGACAATATGGCGTATGTCATATTTCAATTTTTTTTCTCCAAAAGCAATAAAGTTAATGGGAGATTATTTCATCTAAAAAAAAACAAAACAAAACAATAAATTCGAACAAGAAAAAATGACTTCCTAGATGTGCTCCCCTTTTCTGCTACTCACTCCACTCAGTAGTTTAAAAACAATTTTGTACATTAAGTTCTGCGGTGTGTTGGATGCCGGTGGCGCCAAAAAAATCTATTTGAACTCACGAAAAAAAAGAACTTGGATGAGGGCAGACAAAACACCCCCCCCCCCACCCTCCAAAAAGAAACTGAGACTCAGGAGGTGTCAGGCATGCTTGAAGATGAAGAGAATGAAAATAGATGAACCAACAAGACTGGGCAGAACCTGAAAGACTAAATACGGTTTCTTAAAGTGACTAGTTGAAGACATGTGGGTAGAATGCGGGGGCTGTCAGGTCAGACCAACGGAAGGACTCAAACTCCCCCAAAAGACAGGCGAAACTGAATCAGACAGAAGGATGCCACACTGTTGCAAAAGAAAAACAAAGTGAGATGATCCAAAATAAAACCCAATGCAAAGTCATATAACATGTCTGGAACATCCCGTCATCAAAATACCAGAGGATCGAGAATTATAGGCACACTTTCCGTCCCCAATTAATTGCTTAGCTGTCTGTTTACGAACACGGCGGTATAATATGCATGTCACCCAGCCTTCATCCCGTTCCAAATACGTCCGGGCCTATGGCGAGTACCGATTTTGTGACCATGGGCAAGAGATTCGGAACAAGGCAAATGAAGAATTAAAAAAAAAAAAACAAACAAACGACACGAGGGTGCTTTTGGAACCCAACTGCCAACTACATAGCATTCACTGGCTGTGTTCCTGGACCCTTGACCAAAGGCCCTCGGGAAGATTAACATTCCTCTGGGAGGGGGCCGCTGTATCTGCGCGCTTATAAATAGGTGGACGATGCCATACACGACAAAACAAACGCAAGTGTTGCATTCGGGATTGTCTTTTTTTTTTTTTTTTCTTCTTCGGATTTGTATTTTATCTTAAGACTATTGTTCCCATTGTGCCCCGTTCCTTTTTTTTTTTTCTCCATCTACTCCCACTGCTTTCCGCTCGCAGCCTTTATCTCGACCTTTTGTGTGTGTGAGCGTCGTGTTTGACCGGCGCGCATTTCCGATGCTTTGCATCTGCCATGTTGACATTCTTTTGAGGCCCGGCCCCGCATTTCACATTCGCACAGGTCAGGCCGTTTTGTTTGCGTTAACTATTATGAGACACCCCCCAGTTGTTATTTCGCACTTTGGAGGAACTTTCAAAATGCCGATGCTGCTGTGGCGGTATGCTCTGTTGGTCAAAAAAAAAAAAAAAGACTGGAGGCTCATGGGAGGTATCTTTGGAGTGTAGTTTCGCCAAGCTTCTGTCAAGCTTTTGGACTCATTTGGCGGGTTCTTCTGAAGCGCTGCATACTTCGAAGACAACCTGCGTTCATTAGTCTTAGCACAACGTGTGTCTGGTAAACATACAGTAGTGTTAAAAAAAACAAAACAAAACCCAGACCTCTCATGTTATCCGAGACTTAACACGCGCAGGAGGAGTCACTCACTGTGAAATGGATCTGGACTCTTGAAATCATCAAGAAAAAAAAAAAAAAACTCTGACATGGAGCGAGCAATAAGTCAAATGCAAAAATATTTGATCCCAGCCAGTGTTGTTCAGCAAGCATAGCTCATAAAACGGTTGCATTAATTATCAAATGTGGGGGAGCTCAACATTCCCAAAAGGGTCGTGTAAAAACATTCAATCTTGCCGTGAACCTCCTCCCACCACTTCAGTGTCTTGTTAAGGGGCGGGGGCATCCGATGTGTATGTAAACCAAGATAGCGATTTAGAAATTTCGCTGCTTCTAAATCATTTTTTGGGGGAGGCTCCACGCACTCCCGTTGTGGAGCCACTTTTCTGTTCACAAAAACAAAGTCCATGGATATTGTCCCTCCCTCATGGTTCTAATTATGCAATCGGGGTTTTCTTTTTATGCATGATTTGGAAATGGAATCGTTGAGTGTGAGCGCTCCACGGGCAACGGCGACTCCCTCGCTAACCTTTCACTGCTGAGCAGGTTGCGCGCTGCCTGCTGCTCCAACAAACACTGCAGCTTAAGACTTGATTGGCGGTCGCCCAAAAACGGCACAGTTACAGGCAATGAAAGGGAAACAATAGGCATATAAAACACTGAAACACGACCGGAAACGTCGGAGATCGTTCCTGTGCGTCCATGACCAACGATTCATTTCTTTGAATCAAAGCAAACCCATTGCTGTGTTTTTTTTTTTGAAAGCCTCCCTGACCCGACGGCCTCCAACGTGAACGCAGGCACGCTTGTGTTTATTTCCCCCAAGATAATGCGCCCTCCCTATCACACGTGGAAATAAATCGACCGGCTCTTTCTATCTCTTCTGCTGTGTTGAAGCCGATGTCCCGGCGACGCCGGGTGCGGCACAGGGGAAACAATTTCTCCATCATTATCCTCATTATCCTTATCGCCGTACATTTTTCCCAAGAAATCCTCCATCAGTGCACTCCATTTTGCCTCGTTGGATTTCTTTTTGTGTTTTTGGGAATGGCAGCTTCAAAGTTTAATCTCGCAACCTTCCACTTTGGAGCACACTGGCATGCCCGGAATTATTTTGGACCCCATGTAGTGCATATGGAAAAGTAGATTCCACGCGCGAGCTGCCAATTTACTGTCAGCGTCACACGCCAATTCAAAAGCAATAAGCATGCCTCTCGTTTTTATTTTTTTTGCGCGTTTCTGAAGCCTCTTTTCTTCATTCGACTTAGCTGCACGTCGCTTACAGTGAACGATGCAAAAACTGCGGTCGTTACCCAGATGACCCGCCCGCTTGTGTGGCCTTTGTTTGAAGAGACTGCGCCCGTTAAAGCACCCACGCGGGGACTTGCGGCAAGTTTATGGGGCAACCCACACCGTCGTGCGGTTCAAGTGAAACCGTGCCATGCCAATCAAGACTTTGCGGCACCACGAATACGCCGACCAAAACGCTTTGATTTGAGTGCCCGCTATGTTATGAACTTGCCTGAGGAAGATGGAAAGAGTGTGCCACCAGTCGGTTTTGATTACTCCCCCCCCCCGTGAGATTTGTACGATATGAAGCAGAATGTACAGTTACATACGCAGTCAGCTCAAGCGGGACAGAAAATGGAAGGATGAACAACATCTCAAGGTTGCCTATCCCAGCTGTGTTTGAGCAGTAGGAGGTGAACTGGTTGTGTATTATTATTATTATTATTATTATTATGAGCTGGAACTGACTTTAGACGAGAGGCGAGGCAACCGATTTGCTCAATTCTGCCTTTTGTAAGCGCCACCCTGCAAGTTAATGTTTACCCTGTGTCTGCGGCAAACCACACACATATTGCAGCGACTGCTTTGCCACTTTGGTGCTCTCCCGTGGGGGGCCATGGGGGGCTGTGGGGGGTGTTTGGACCCAAATGGCCTTTTTATCATGATCTCTGCTTTTTGTCAATTTTGCCGCAAGGTCATTTCCACTTTGCTGGGTATGTTTCTTCTCTCGGACACGAGATGACACAATATTGTGTTTCCCACGCATTGCCGACATTTTTTCCCCAGAGTCCGGTGGTGGTTCGGGCTCTTGCCCAGGTGCGCTAAAACTTTGCACCTTGAGCCTCTTCTTTCTGGAGAAATGTCGAGATGCTCTCGTCATGAGAGCGGATAAATGTTAACGCCATCATCAACTGCTAGTGTCCTTGTTGCCTTGGCCTTTGGAGGTCAAAGCCAAATGGCTTTGTCGTGATTTGTTTTGGGCCCAGCAGGTGACGTGACAGGCTTGGCTGAAAAAATACAGTGTTTGTTTTTACTGTGATCAATAACTTAAAAAGCGACACTGTTTTGATTCTTTTTAATAATACGCTGACGGCAGGCTGCTCGGGTGCCGTTGCCTGATAATGCACGTGTGCAGTTCCGCCGCCATCCATTTTGGAACAACGTTGACACAGTTGTATCCAAATGTAGTGTCAGGTCGGCGCATCCCCGCACAAATCCCCCACAGGAAGTCAGATGGTTCGTGTTTCCAGCAGCAACAACAGTAGCCCGGGCTGGATTACTGATCTTATTATGGCTACCGCCGTCGACCAAAATTACAAAAAAAGAGAGGAAGAAGAAATGAAAAGATTGCAAATCATTGTCCCCCCCTCCCCCCAAATGAAGTTTATGGCGTCATATCAAACGGATCTTTCTTCCGAACTGCCTCGAAGGCAACGTCAAGTCATGCACATTTCGAATCTTCTTGTGCGCGGCTGCAATCGGCTCCACCTTGCCGATCACTCGCCTCCCTCATGCTGCTGTATAATCCCGGCAGGAGGGAGCAGCTTTAATGAGAGTTAAAAAAGCGACAGGCTCAAGGGAAGAAAGACCTCCTTTGTGCGTGTGTTCTGCTTCTAATAAAAAGAAAAAAAAAGAGGAAAAGACACAGAAGTATATTTGAACGTGCTGGGCTGAGCAGCGTTTACAGGGAGGAGCGGACTGTCCCGTAAAATGCCGCCCGGCGCTTGTCACAGTGTGCTCAGTCGCGCCATAATAGTGAACGTGCTTCCAAAGCTAACACCGTGTGTTTCCCGTTGCATTTTGGCTCCTTGGGAATTTTCCCTTTTCCAAAAGCCTCTCTTTGTGCCTTGCAGATGCGTATGCTTCTCGCGGAGGCCGCACAGTGCCCTCTCTGCTTCAGAGAGGCTCACCTTGCACTTTTCCATGAGAAGCTACGGTATATCCAGCGCATCGTATGCCGTGTTGGATTACGGCAAGTTTCCACATTCCTCCACATTTTTGGATGCGAGCGAGACAAAACTTTACAGTGCCAATGGCAAAGTTGGGAATTCCTCGTGTTTTGCATGCGCGTGCTTACCTTCTGCCGCTAAGGCTGGAAGTGACGCGCACACGCCGCGCACATGCCAGCGCACAAAGCCCGGCATTCATCCTTCAACGCCCGCTGCACGGCGAGCGGCGGCCAACACGACGGACCGCGACATCGGACTGATATTTCATGGAAAGGAAACACAAGTCCTGAATGAACAGTGCTCCCAACACACCTGGATTGTTTTTTTTTTCTCCCCCCAGCATATGAAATGTTGGTATTTGCAGACAGCATGCAAGTGTTCTCAACTTGCCCCTGCTGAATGGATCCAAAGAAGTGCAAATAAGACCGATTGGGCACCCCTGCTGCACATTTTATTTATTTATTTATTTATTTTTGAACGGCCACCGATTTGTTGCGGCTCTCGTTTTGCTCCTCGTCATATTTTGCCGGCGGTCGGTCATTGTGTTGTGTGCGGTCATGCACGAGTGTCATGACAGCTCTTGCGCTGAATGAAGCGTTTGTTCAAATACCTGCTGGCACCTCCAGACGAGCCAGACATCACTTTGATCACCACGTGACACAAAATCGTGTTTTTGTTGACGCCTCCAAGTGATCTTTGACTTCTGAAGCACATTTTATTAGTTTTTTTTTTTGTGGTTTTTCTCCACTTGGATCTGAGTGGCCCTCATTCGGCACTCCAATGACCTTTTGGTTATCCCATAAAATATAAATAAAATAAAAAAGACTCTCGCCCCAAAACACAAATTATCATCAAACAACAAGGTTTAAATGCCTTCATCCCTTGATGGAGATTTTTTTTTTTTTTTAATGTGTGAACCTTTTGGCGTGAATTGAATGAGCTGCAAGAGTTACCGGTCGTGGTTATTGACAAGAGTGTAAACCAGCCGTGGCGGATCCCGGCGCGAGACTCGACAAGTCAACAATTGACTTGAGGATGCGGAGAGACAGCTGAGCGTTCAAGCTCGTGAGCGCGACCTCGCGGGCTTCCCCCATGCTGTGCGCACGACAGGGGACCCCGCTGCTCTGCGAATAGAGCGCTTTGGGCCACCTTATCGGGATTGGCATCAGACCTGTCTGGAGTAAGAGATCAGATGTTTGATTCCACCCTTTTCAAACTCTCTCAACTCGATCTCTCACGGGGGCAGTCTTGTACCTTGGCCACCCGGTGTACCCCTGGTACAGATTCACCTATTTGCAGATTTTTATGTAATTTATTTATTTTTAAAGAAGGCTCTCTCTACCTCCTTTTTTATTTTTTTATTTTTTAAACCAGAAATCTCTCTTGTAAATAACTTGGTGGCTTTTATTGGACTCTCCGTTGTTACCTCATCCGTGATGTGACCTTTTTGCCCGCAAAAACAGCAGGCAGACCTCAGACGTCTGGAAATATATTTGGTGGAACACGTTTGGAAAGTGTGCAGGCCTCACTTTTGCCCTCCCCCCCATCCCCTCGCATGTGAGAGAGTCTGCGGGGGTGGACGTTTGCTGAAGGCGATACATCTCGGCGTCGTGCATCAATCAATGTGTGTGTGTGCGTTTTCATCTGTCACTGCCGCGATATTTCATCCGCCGTGCTGCCCCCTGCAGATCCGGCCGCTCTGATGGGAGAGCCAGAGGAGAAGCAGGCGAGGGCAGGACCAAGGCCTCGGTCCTTCCTGCCTTCAAACGGCACCGCTGGGAAACCGCCAGGGAGCAGGAGAGGTAAGACACAAAGGCAAAAACACATCAGACTTTTTTTTTTTTTGTGTTCACCGTTCATGGTCAAAGGTTCTTCCTTCAATCATTTTTGTTTACTAATATGAACATCTTTGAAGCGGCACTGGAGTGACTGAGAAAAGTGATCCCCAAAAGTAGTCATTCTCAGCTCACTGGCGCGTTTGAACACATTGTTTGGGTTGTTTTGGCATCCCGGTCGCTCTCTCGTTTGTTTAACTCATTCACTCCCAAAGACGTTTTTAAACGTCTTTTCAGAATTTGATCCAGATTTGGCTGGTACTGAATGAGTTAAAGATGTTGCAGGCGGCCGTTTGAGGCCAAAGCCATAAAACAACTACCACGCATCACCTGCTGATCTTCAGCAAATCATTTTCACAATTGTACAACTTTGAGCCATCCGTTCCACTCTTGGTGCTTGATGCGGCGCGTGTGAGGGAGGTTGCGCGTCACTCCGTTGCCGAGTCTCTTTAAAGTGGTGATTCATGGCAAGCACTCTTTCCAGGTGTAAGCTGATCAAAGGTGTGCTCGAGGTCTGGTTTCGCTTTCGGAGTGTGTGCGTGTGCGTGCGTGTGGTGGAATACGATTTTCCATGAGTCCACATGTGTTTAAGGGCCCAAACTCATGCAAAATCGTCTCTTCACAATGTTTTACCCATTAAATGTGCAGCAGAGGGAATAATAGCCGTATCGGTGACATAAGTCATTACTTTCCCTCTTCTCAAAAAATTTCAATGCCGTGAATACTCCAAAATGTAAAACGTACCCGGCTTTTTGCCTGGGGCAGGAAGTAGGTTCTTATTTTAGAACCTCGGTTACACAACAGTTGGAAAGCTTCCGTTTGGCATTTTTCCAGTTGTCCTTTTTCTTAAATAAAAGCACATGTTTTGGGATTAAAGGATGTGAAGACACCCAAAATGTTCATGGGTCACCCATAGGGGTCATGACCCCGAGGAGATACGTTTGGTTAAATGGACCATGACGCTTCCGCCAAACAAATGTTGAACCGGAAAAAAAAGGAAGCTCTTATCCGTCCCCTGGGTAAAATGTTCACCTTTTTTTTTTTGCCACGGGGGCCAAAAGTCAGCTCGCTGTTACCTCGGCTCCTGTTTGTTCAGTGTGTCACCGCCTGGGTCCGTTTGGAATGCTGAAGGGCAACCTCAAATCGGCCTTTTGTCACTTTTGTCCGTTTAATCCTGATTGGGGCTACAAATGATCATTGGAGCCACCCGGCGCCATTTTCTTAATCGCTCTCCTAAATGACATCGAGACCAACAAACAATCGTACTCGTAGCCACATCAAGAGATCCCGACACTCCAGATCGATTCTGGTCAAAAGCCTTTCAGTGTCAAATGAAATCACAGCAGTCTTTTGCTCACACACGCTGAAGTGAGGCCTGCGCAGTTGACTGGGATGATCTCACTCTCGTGAGCTCTCATCCTGGGACACAGACGGATGATGTCAGACTTGAGATTGCGACTTTTCGCTCCTCTTAATCGCGTTTCTGAATTTAAAAAGGCGGCGCGGCTCTCAGCGCAGCAGTGTGTGCGGGAAGTTGTAGTTTTCTTGCATCCTCTTCAAATCCATACGGACGCTTGAAAAGTGACTAAACCGGCAATGCATCTTGATTTATGTTTTGAATTATGTTTCAAAATCAAACACCAAACAGCACTTGGCTTCTCAAGGCTTCAGTTGAGCGTTTCCCCCCACATTTCATCTTCTTGCATTTACTGTCAAGTGTGTGATTTTTTTTTTTTTTGCCCATTCTGCAACTCCAGCCCCCCTCTCCCTGAGCATCTTTTGTCTCCTGGGTGTTCCTTGACTCGCTTCCGTGCTCCACTGGGTCTCCCCTCCTTTCTCTTTCATCTCAGCTCACCAGGAATCTCGGAGACAATCGTTGTGATCTTATTTCCTCCCTCCTTCCATCCTCTCACTCAGTCCTGATCCAATCCTCTCATCGGTGGTGAGCTCATTTCCAGGACGTGCACACTGGCCAATGTCACACGTTGGCTTCCCATCAGTGACGGTGACTCGCGGGGTTGGGGATGGAGGCGGCGGCGGCAGGACACACCCTAATGTGACCTGCTGCCTCTCTCGCACTCCCTTCCGGCTATTCTCTGTGTGTGTGTGTGTGTCTGTGCGCGGTGAGGTGACATCATGTAGCTTGTGAGCTGAATGCAGCATCAAAGGGCGTGACAGCCCCCCCGCTTTCCTTCCCTACCCCCGCAGTAGTGATTTTGTTTGTTTGCATTGCAGTATCACACTTTATCGGAAACATCGGTGACTTTTTGTTGAGTTTTTTCCAATTCTTGACACTCTATTGTTCTAAGGTACATTGCTTTCCCAGTACAGTGCCGTATTTTTCCGTCAATATTCTCTCATCATTTCAAGTAGATCCAACTTGCTTCTGTGTTTACAGTGAGTTCAGTCATTGAGCATCCTGTGTGCGCCTTTGCTGCGCTCCTCACTGACATACGTCCACGCTTCCACATTTTCCGACAGGCCGCCACCCAACCCCAGAATCCACGCAGGCCTAAAGACGCACACGCCCCTGCGCGGGGCGATAAAACACCGATTTTGCCACCCACCTTGCATGACGACACAAAGAGCGGAGGGCCCTCCCGCACGCCTTCTTGTTCTCTGCTCCTATTGGCCGGAAGCCCTGGATGCTGGCAGAGCCTCCGACCAATGAGACGTCTACAAAGTGATGTCATGGAGGCAGCGGTGATGCTGTTGCCCGGTGCCTGGATCTTCGCTGCCAGACTGGGGGGGGAACCAAAGTCGCCAGTCGAGCATCGGCAAGGAGTGTCGGCCAGAGGGGGTGAGTCTCTTATCATAAATTATTACATCCCCCATTTTCATTGAGGTCGTTGATTTTTAGAGTTTTAATATCTGGACTCAAATATGTGATTTCATCGGCAGGGATTGAATCGGGGGTGTGGGTGGGGAGAACTCGGCGTACCCACAAAGTGGGTGTCATTTATTATGAATAATCCATATGTGGAGATGTGGCTTTGTGTCTGATTTGGGGGAGTAAAGGAGGAAGTATGAGGCTGCATGTGATGCAAGTGTATGCAGCAAAAAGGCTGTGCGCAGGTTTCTGTGCTCATAGTGGTTAAAAGATTAAAAAATTGAATCATCGCTGGTGGGTGTATATTTAATTAGCAAGGGATGTTTTATGCAATAACAACTCGAAATTGTCCCGCTTTATGGGTGTAATGGGCTGTATTTTATTGGACGACGTGCACTTGAGAAAGTGTGAATATTGTCCTGAAAACATTGAGACAATTATTGTTTACAATAATAAACTCTTAAACTGATTTTTTTTTTTTTTTAAGATAGACGAGATCCTCACAAGGGTCGCGGGGCGTGCCGGAGCCTATCCCAGGGACACCCTGAACTGGTTGCCAGCCAATCGCAGGGCATGAACAACCATTTGTGCTCACACCTAGGGACAGTTTAGAGTGTTCCATTAACCTGCCATGCATGTTTTTGGAATGTGGGACGAAAGCGGAGTACCCGGAAGTACATGTGCATAAGTTACAGTCTTCAGTTAACCTAACATGCATTATTTTTCCTTTTTTTTTTTTTTTATGTGGGAAGTAAAACTCTGGGTTGGGACACACACACACACAGGTACAGGAAAACAGACACAGGAAGCCCAACACTTTCCTTTCACTTTTATAGCAGTTGCTGATTGCATAAAAGTTTAAATCACTTCTCAAGATTTGAAGTCGACTTCCCTGAAAAAAAGCATAGAGTAGTATGGTACTAAAACACAACAAAACCATGTTGCATTTTTTTGCATGTGGTTGGTTGCTTTAATTTGGTCTGTGTTCCATCTGGTCAGTGATAGTATCCTTTCCATCTGTGTGATAGTGGTGTGCGCCACTCAAATAATTAGGAGCTAGAGTGCGTGTGTGCGCGAAATTCATTATTCATTGTCACTTTCCTTGGTTGTCTTTAATTAAAACGTCAGGAGCTCCCCGGCCGGAGATCTGATTTATCTCCCTGCAGTTTTATCTTTCACTTTCTCCCATTGTTTAGATGAAACCTGGATGCATTTGCAAGATTGCACTTGTGTTCATCCTTTTTTTTTTTTAATATAATTATTTTATCTGGTTCATCGTGTGACCTTTGAGATGCTTCATTGATGCCTGTTTCCCTGCAGACTGAAAAGGAACTCGGACATCTTTGAAAAGCAACGTCAGCACCGAGAAGATGACTCTCGCAGGTAAGGCTGTCATTTTGATGATGCGAACAAACGCCTCCGGTTGGTTTAACTGTAAAAATGAACTTGTTTCTCTGTATCCAGCCTACAGAGAGAAGGTGAAAGAGCTCCCTCTGGTGTCGCTGTTTTGCGCCTGCTTCAGGCCACAGAATGTGGAGAAGGCCACGTACAAGGCCGAGGGTAAAAAAACAAAAAAAAAACTCTTCAAGATCAACTAACTTGAATGATAGCATAAAATGACAATCATTAATCGCTACGTTTCAGATGCAGTGGATCTGGGGTGGAGCGCCATCAAGGACGTGGAGGTCAAAGAGTTAAACAAGAGGGCGTCGGGTCAGGCCTTCGAGGTCATCCTGAAGCCGCCGTCGTTTGACGGCTTACCGGAGCTCAATGCGACCATGCCCCAGCGCAGGGACCCGTCCCTGGAGGAGATCCAGAAGAAACTGGAGGCCGCAGAGGAAAGGCGAAAGGTGGGAAAGGGCAAAATCGTACCTCAGACTGAGGTTGCTTTTTCTTCATTGATTTCACAATTTCTACGGAGTGTGAGGTTTTTAATTGCTACTCTGAGATGTTTGCGGGCCTCGCCTTCAACTTCATTGCAAGAAACATTGCAGTGATGTGAAGCTGACCGGTCCTGGGTGTACCATGCCTCTGGCGAAAGATTAATTTCTAAGTAGGTACAGGACATCTCCAAAAAGATTTTCTTAAGGATTGTTAATTGGTCAAATATAAGTTACAATCAGTTAATTGCAATAGAAATCTCCAGCTATATGGCTGTACTGTCTCGGCCAGATTTGGACAGTCAGCTCAACTCATCTCCTACACCACGACTCTGAAGACGTTACCTGTACTCTTAGTCCACAGGTGATGCAGAAAAAGGTGACCCTGTAACATACAATACAAGGCTATATTATTTAGAATTCACAACCAACAGAATAAAATAACATTACTGTACCTCAACCGCGAAACTAGCAAGACGTCATTGTGCTAACGCAATTAGCGAGCGCTAGCATAAATCGTAAGATTTTTTTATGCATGTTGCAAAACAGCATTTTCTAACAGAAAGTATGACAGAACTGCTCATCGATAACGACACGAACTTGTACATATCCACGATGCTACCAAAGGCGTGAGGTGTATGTGGATTGTGCTTGATAACATGAGAGAACAGCATTTTCTAACAGAAAGTACCGCGCACATCATGCTTGATCAATCCGACCGTACGCAGCGATGAAAAAATATATACGATTAAGGATTACTTTTGCTGGTTTACCGTGACATTAGTAGCAATCGACGACGGCATTGTCGTTGGCTACCAGCAGGTGAGACGATCTGGATTTGAGCCAAAATGGTCTTTGTGAGATCGGTTCACAATTGTTTTTTTCCCGTGTAAAAGTTGTAATACGCCGTACATGATTTGAAATGATAAAACAACGTATAAAATACGGGGAAACATACAAGTTGACAGGTATGGGGACAGAACAATGGCAGTGGACTTGTCGGTGAAGACAGCTTTGACAAAGCCAGATGGACAAACACAAAGACTAAAGTGTAACCTTGGCATTAATCTGGCCTTTGTGTGTCGGCTGATTTATAAAGGGAAGCGGTTGGTTTGCTGATAAGAGCATTGAGGGAGGGTGTGATGGGACGGAGGGGAATAAAGGGAGGAAATGGGAGACAGGAACGATGAAAAGACAGGCATAAAAAGACCAGTCTCACACACACACACAGGTGCACATCGTCACTCATTTCAACGAGGAGAGTGTAAGGCGAGCTGAGAGAAATTCCAGCCCCGTCCCATTTTTTTCGTGCTGACTAAATGCCCCTCTCATCCAAAGTCAGCTGGGATTGAGGACATCGGTGACACAAAATGACTGGATGGAGATGTTGTGACATGGCCCGTTGACTGCATTTCATTCGTTGTTCCTGTGTCGGCAGTGTCAGGAGGCGGAGCTGCTGAAGCACCTGGCCGAGAAGAGGGAGCATGAGCGAGAGGTGATCCAGAAGGCCTTTGAGGAGAACAACAATTTCATCAAGAATGCCAAGGAGAAGCTGGAGCAGAAGATGGAGGCAAACAAGGAGAACAGGGAGGCATTGTTGGCCGCCATGTTGGAGAGGCTGCAGGAGAAGGTACCGGTGACACCTTTCACGCGGAATTCTAGCTGGCTTGAAATAGTTCTCGGAGACTTTTGCTGCAAAGCTGGCTTTTCACTCATTGACGTTAGTGTTCATTCAATCGTGCCGCCATTGTCGCTCTTTTTGCTCGGCAGGATAAACACGCGGATGAGGTGAGGAAGAACAAGGAGCTGAAGGAGGAGGCCTGCCGATAGATGCTCGTAGAGAGAAAACGAGGAGAGGAGGACGAGGTCCATTGAGAGCAGACTAGAGATGGTTTGTGTTGGATTTTTTTTTTTCAAATTCAGGAATACAAAAGAGATCCAGGAGGAAAAAAGAACTCATGAAGCGATTCAAAAGATGGGAGAAGTAAGACTTTCATATTGATGCGTGTCAGAACGAGCTGTACAAAAAAGCTTTTAAAAAAAACGCTTGGTGTGGAACAAATTTCATACATCGAATAGAGAGGATGGATGTGTTTGCAATTTTTTTTCCCCCAGAAGCCTTAGTGATATTTCCACATGATGTTGTCACTGCGTGTGACTCATTTCAAGCATTCAAGCTTTTCTCTAACAGAGTCAACCCCGAGAAAGGTCATTACATGTCATCTAACTAAAACAACAAATGAGTAGAGGGAGGTGCAGTTTGTGTCGTTTTCCTCTGAAACTTCGAGAACCTAAAAATATCAAACAACTAATTGAATAAGAGTAAAATGATCAAAATCAAGTTTGTTTTTTTTTTAATCTAAATTGCTCCGCTTGGTTCTTTGTTTTTTCATAGCTTGGGGCTAGCTGCCTATTTAGTGAGTAGCAGGGTCAACGAAATTAGCGAGCACACATATTCAAGCTTTTGCGCCTTCTGTATATAAATTGAAGGCATTCTTACCAGGGAGTCAAATGTGAAAATGATGAATGTCATGTTAGATTTTGTTAGATTTTGTCACCATTTGGGATTTATCACACTGTTTAGGGATATCGAGAGAAGAAATTGCAATTTTCAGGGTCTTTTAGGTCATTCTATGTTATGTAGTTGTTAACCAGTCTCTGACATTTATTGCACGAATTGCACTCTTACTTTATCAAGCACAACTCAGAAGCACACGTTCATACACGACAGCCAAAATAAGCATGTAATGTATAACGATTTGTCAGCCAGGTTTTGGGGTTCAATGAACAGCTTTGTTGGAATTCATCTTTGGCATGTGTCACTGTGCTCTGTCAGTTTGTGAAAGATACAAAAAAGAAAAAGAAATGAAAAAGATCAGAAAAGATTGATGTCATTTGCTTGAGTTGTTGAGTCATACAGCTTTTTTGGAAACGCTGAAAATATTTGCACAGTAATTTGGAAACGTGTGACGATTTGAGTGTATCCATTTGGCATGGTCAGTATAAAAAAAAACTGCTTGATTGAACGCTCATGTGGCTGTGGTTGTCATTATTTCTATTGATGTATTATCTGCACCAGTGAATCTGTATTCATATTCGAAGTCGTGAAATGATGAACAGGTAAGAAAGAAAACAAACTTCGAAGAGGAAAGTCCTTAAATATGAAGAGAATAAAGTCATATTTGCACAAGAAAAGAAAAACGGTCACAGGAATAAATAACCCTGTGGGGTGGGATGCAAGAATTAAGTTACATTTTTACAACACAAAATAAATGTTACAAGAATATTGTCTATTCTTGTAATATTTATGGGCCAGACCCGGGCAGCGACTACGTCAGGGGGTATCATGACGATCGCGGATGTAGAGGAACGACTCCCTGGACGCGCGGAAGTTTTAGACAAACTGTTGAGCAGGAACAGATGCCAGCCTCGTGATAATCGACAATGATTAAGAAAGATAGAAGCATTTGCTGATTTCATGTCCCTGACTGTTATATACTGTAGTGTATCTCCATCCACGATCTCTGGATGTGTAACCACCGTGCCGCCCCATGGGAAAACAACTCTTGCCAAAATGCCTTTGCGATCTCCTGTACAGTAGGTGGCGATGTGCACCAAGAAGGAGACGTAATCCGCCCTAAACTTGGAAGAAGGCGGGAAGTTCAATGGGCAGGACTTCCGGCGACTACCGGCTATGTTTTCAGTGAGTTAATTCAACATTTGTAAACTCAATTTGCCGTTTATCTATGGATGTCTGTAGCCGCACGATTACGACACGTTTGTCCATTGTTGCTTGCTTTCACTCGAAGCTCGCTCGCTCGCTCTGTTCAAACATCAAAGGTAGCTCGTGAGCTTGTTCGCCCACAGCAACACTCGGCTGTCAATCAAAAGTCAAGCAAGGAAAGCCTTTGACTGAAATATACTACGGTGTATATATATTTCAAAGATACAGAGAGATACAAGTTTTTGGTGGTAGAAAAGCGATATCTATCTCCGTTGAAGCAAGGTTTGACTGTAACTGTTTTTAAACCTACACACAATGCCTTATGTAAAAGAAATGAAAACCACTGTTGAAAAGTTGAAATGACATTTCACTGAAAAAAATAATAGCGTACAATTTTATTCTTTTCACTTTTTTATTGCTTCCACTCTATTTACAAAAGGGGGAAAATAGTATATTGAACGGCAGATGATATATGACAGTTTACTCAAAGTAATCATAAACCAAACAGTTGAGCAGATGCACTCCAATGTAGAAGCACTGTCACAATTTCAAACGGCTGCGCAGTTATGAAAAGTATGAAAACAAAAGGCCGTAGAAACTGCAGAAACGCATCGTCTTTAGAAGTCCATTGAACACAACCGACTGGCGGACTTTCGCCTGCTCTCAAATGAGGAAGATGATGTCATCAGCCACCATGACCTGATTGTCGTCCTGCATGCGAGTCAAAGCGGCCCGGACCTCCGCTTCCGTGAAGCGCACCTGACGTTCTTTGTTGACACCCTCCATCAGCACTTGCATCTTTACCGATTGAGCATGAGCTGACTGGAACACGGCAAACAGGGAGGACTTGAACTCCTTCAGCCTAGCGGGAGAAAACCAAAAGTCATATCATGACCTATTCACCTGGAGTTCATCTTTTTATTTATTGTTTGACATGTCAAATTGAAGCGCCCACCTTTCAGAAGAGAGCTCAGAGCCATCAGCCGGTGAGGAGGTATCCATTTGTTCCTCTTCCACCTGCTTGCCCTTGGCTTTTTTCACGGCGGCGACCTGAACTGAACAGCGCAATTGACAACGTGAGACTTCCAAGGGGGAAAAAAAATAGTGTAGTGTAGATATCAGTCAGTGCCACTCTTAGCACCAGGAGAGATAAAAAAAACAACCATGCCGCCATGCCTGAGGAGGGATCAAAAGCATCCAAGTGTGAAGAAAGTCTTACTGTCAGGAACATCCTGCTCTTCAGTGAAGTCGTATGGACTGTAGGGCTCGCTGCCCTGTGACCCACGGCGCACCCTTCAGGACGCATCATAAGTTATTGTTAGGTGCTGCAAGGACAGACTGTCTAAGCTGTGTGCGAGGATACCGGAATTTATCTACCTCTTTCTCTGAGATCTCTGTGACTGCTGAGTAGATACAACCTCTTCGTCTTCCTCCTCGTCCGAGCCAGAAGCGTGTTCTTTTCTGGAGCGCTTCTTTTCTTTCTCGAGGACCTGCATCAAAGGGCACGTTTGTCACCCGCCGCTCAAACGTCCCAACTTGGGCTACGCGACACGCTCGCTTGATCAGCACGCACCTTCTTGAAGTAGGCGAACTGGACGAGCTCAACCGCAACCTCCGAGTCCTCCATCTCCACGACTTTGCTCATGCGGGCCTTGGCGTGAGCCGTGGACAGACGGATCAGAGTCTCCAGTGTTCGGGCCGTCACCGGGGATGTCTGAGGCAGAGACAGGACACTGAACACGGCGGCTGAGCTCCGCACCAAAAAGTCCATTTAGTGGAGAAAATGAGGGGGGGGGGGGTCAAAACACAGACTGCTGTGCAAGCCTCGTGCCGCTTAAAAAGAGGGCCCAGCATGCCTTGAGGTGCTATTTTTTTGTAAATAGTCACTCATAATCATGGGATTGTTGCTGTTTGTTCAAGTCTTTCTCAAAATAGTACAATTTGTCATTTGTGTCGCCCCACTTTATTCATTTTCATTGACTTTTAGATGTATTTTGCACTGTACGTTCTGTATTATGATTCACTCGGCAAGCCCCCCCCATCCCTGCCCATCTTTGAAACTCTTCTTCAAACTCTTCTTATTTTTCAGCTCGACTGCTCACCCTGGCAATATCGGCGCCCAGCTGCTCCTGGCTCCTCAGCCTCGAGTACTCTTCCGCGATGTGATTGGCCGCCTCTTCCGTCAGCACCGGCGTCACCCCTTTGGCGATGTGGATGTACTTCCTCATGAATTCCTTGCTCACAATCTTCTCTCTGAAACGGAGAGAATGAGACGGCTGAAAGACACTGAGCAACTTCATGACTCATTGCTGTACTGTAAACGCAACACGGGGGTTCAAATCAGGTAAGATGAAATGACACTATATATTAAATAACGTGATATCTTTCAAATCAAGGTCATGCTGGATTTGTTTTGTGTCAATCTCGTAGCAGATGAGGCTACCTCTTTTTTTTGTTCCCATGCAGCAGGTTGTTGTGCTTCTCGTAGACCTGCAGCTCTTCACGCTCCTGCGCCGCAGCATCCGGATCCTCGGTGGCCAGGACGTCGACTGAGCCACCCAGAGCCATTGCTAAAAATCAGCAGGTATAAATAAAAATAAGCGGCATGTCCCAATGTTTCCTGACTGGCAGAACCTGAGCCGCAGTACCTGCACCCTCCTGCTCACGGGGGTCACGATAGCGGTGCATCCTCAGGACGTGGTCCGAGATCTCACGGTCCTGTTCCGGGTCCATCTGATCCAGCACGATGAAGAGAAGGTCGAAACGTGACAGCAAAGAGTCCTGCAGTCCGATGTTCTCCATGGGGGTTTTATACTGGTCGTACTGGGAGGACCCGAGAGGCGTACGGTGAGCGGGTCCTGTTCGGGAGGCATCGCGAGGTTCTTCCCGCAACTCACCCTGCCGTAGACGGGGTTGGCAGCCGCCAGGACGGAGCAGCGGGCGTTCAGGCGGGCGTGGATGCCGGCTTTGGCGATGGTGACTCGACCCTGCTCCATGACCTCGTGGATGGCGGTGCGGTCCATGTCGGACATCTTGTCAAACTCGTCGATGCACACCACGCCGCGATCGGCCAGCACCATGGCGCCGGCCTCCAGGCGCCGCTCCCCTTGAGGCGGACGGAAAGATTAATCAATCCGATCGGACAGAAAGGAAATCGGCGGATGTGCCATTTCCTACCGGTTTCCTGGTCAGTGGTGACAGCGGCGGTCAAGCCCACCCCGGAGGAGCCCCGTCCAGTGGTGGGGATGGCTCTTGGTGCGGTGTGGAGAACGTAACGCAGAAGCTGAGACTTGGCAACGGAAGGGTCACCTGAAAGAGTTGGGGGAAAAACAAGACATTTTGTCCAGCACCCTCCCCTAAAATTGACCTCAAAGTTCCCCTGGGCTTGCATTGCCCAAATGCATTTGGACGGCAATTTCTATCAATAGGCAGCGATGGATGAAATGAACCCCCGGAAAAAGCTCCCTTTATTTTTCGTACCAATGAGCAGGATATTTATGTCTCCTCTGATTCGCGAGCCGTTTTCCAGGACCTTCTCCACACCACCGAGCAGCATGCAGAGAATCGCCTTCTTGATGTACTCGTGACCGTGGATGCTGGGGGCCAGCGAGCGAGACAGCTGATCAAAAACATTCTAGGTAAGCACAAAGACGAGCGTGTTAATCAAAGACACTCCATTGGACAACTATAAGCAGTTTGGAAATGGTTTGGCTTGTTGAGAAAGCTTCCCCACGTTGTTGATGACAAGGAAGAATCCTTCCAACGTCGGGAAATGTATCGTAATGACTCACCACAGAGCGACTACAGCAGAAGTTTCGAATTTTGCTGATGTCGTCAGCACTGAAGGATGGGGACGCTTCCTTGCTCATCTGTTTGATATGACAGGCGATCATGATGGTCCTGGGATGAAATAAAGAGTCAATGAATACAAATTCAAGCATTTACATGCAAATGTGTCAAAACAAGAAAATGGGTTTGCGCGAGTGATGGCAAAGAACATTCGAACAGGTTTCACCTGAACGTCCGGAAGTGAAGCCTCCCTTCTTTCCGGGCAGGCAGCGGTACGTCCCGATGACCTGCACCCGGTCTCCCGGTTTGACCACGTCCACGAGGTCGTTGTCCAGAATGATGTCCACGGAGCGAGGCAACTGGCCCGCTGGGGCTTTCTCTGGCATCTCCTGCACCGTGATGGTCTGGTGGTCCTTGTAGACGGACAGACCGAACTCCGTTTCGAGAGGGTTGTTCTCCTCGTCCTGTCAAAGGGAAGCTCTATTGATCAATATGTGTGTGCGCGCCCCACTGAGAGAAGAGAGCAACAGCGAGCATGCGTTTCGATACCTTTGTGGGGTAGATGGAACTAGAAGGGAAAGCATCCAAGGAGGTCATATCAGTGTACTTCCGCTCCATGGTCTTGTTGGTGGCAGGGCAGTAGTGGACGCTGCGCACCACTTTGGGGCGCACAAGAGAACCTGAGGAAAATGAAAGCGCGATTGTAATTGAAAGCAATTTGCACAGCGTGCGTCAAAAATGACGGGATATCTGAAAGAAACTCACACTTGGTGATGATGCCCTCCACACAGACCATACTGCCCAGCAGCCTCGACGTCAACGTCCTGGGGGTGACGTGCTTGGAGCCGAAGCTTCCCTCCAGGCCGATGTTGAACTCCTCGTACTGCTTGGCGTAGGTGGCATCCACCGAGGCCACCAGGTCCTTCAGGGCCAGCTGGAAGGCCATCAGCTCTTCAAAAGCATTGTTCATCAACCTGGAGGACGGAGCGAGACATCTGAGCAAGCTGCCGTTTGAGCTTCAACACAAGTCGATGAGGAAAAAGGACCGGAACAAAGTCAAATCCTTTGAAGGTAGGTGAAGATTTGTCCAAATCGGAGCCTCTGCAAATTGAATTCTACTAAAATGAGATGACTATTAGAACCAATGTCGAAAATGTCTTGTTAAGTCCCATCCAGGGCAAATATGTGCATTACAAATGTCATCTCAACAATTTAAACTAGCACAAGGTCCCAAGTGCTCTAAATTGTCCCTAGGTGTGAATGTGAGCGTGGTTGGTTGTTCGTCTCTGTGTGCCCTGCGATTGGCTGGCAACCGATTCAGGGTGTCCCCCGCCTACTGCCCGAAGACAGCTGGGATAGGCTCCAGCACCCCCCGCGACCCTAGTGAGGATCAAGCGGTTCGGAAAATGGATGGACAAGGTCCCAAGTGGTCATTACGTGACACTCAACAACCCATATACATCAGTGAGAAACACAACAACTGACTTGAGTTTTTTTTTAAGCCAGATCTGCTTGTTGTTCATCGTATTCTAATAACGCGTTCGCTCACTTGGCAGCCCGCACGTCGTTGCGTCTCCTCAGGTCGTTAATGTTGACGATGAGACGAGACTTGTTCTCGCTGATCATGTCGCGGACTTTGCTCTGGTAAATGCCCTGGTCTTGCTGAAATATGAAGAATGTTCACATTTTAGTTTCATCACAAATTACAGCCCCCACCCCCCCAAAAAAAAAACAATCAAGAAAAATATGGAAATATGAGTACAGTCCAAATGCTCCATGAAGCAACATTATACTTTTTCACGCTCACTCTAAGCGTTGTAGATCGTTCCGCACTATTTGGGAGATGTGCGAAAAGAGAGTCACTTCTTCTGGTTGCCACCGCATGCTTTCATTTGTGCAAGACAATAACTTCATAATGTAATGAAACTTACATCATCGTCCAGGAAGTCCAGATAATCCCTCTGCGCCTCCCTCATCACACGATCATCTCCACCATCAGTAGCCATAATGGAAGAGTTTGTTTAAATTTAGGTGAAAAAACGACGTAATAAACGCTAAACAGCTCGAATGGATGCGCAGCCTTCCGTCCGTCGGTCCGCACAATGAAGCCTTTTCGCGCCACGGCGTCCTGACGTGAGGAAAACGTACAACGAGATTGGTATTTGAGGTTCCGGGTTCAACGCGTGTTAATACAGATATCCAATGGGAGGCCTATGTGTGTCCACGTGACCCAGCCCCACGAAGAACTCCCGCGAAAATCTTGCAGAAAGATCCTCCCCACGAGCAAAGTTGAACTAAAATGTCAACAATTTCAATGTTGTCCAGGAGATGGCGACATAAAATATTTTCCATTTTCATGCAATGACGTTATGGTGGAAGTGTATACAGTACTGGTCACCGCACTACATCGATTTAAAAATATTAGTTTGAGAACTGCGAAGATAATAATGCACGCACTTTCGCGTCATAAATCCCTATTCCCAAACAGTGTGAGATATTGTTGGATTAAATGTCACTCCTTCGTAATTAGGGGAGACATTTTTTTTAATGGGCAGTTGCCGGTTATTTATTTTTGTTTGATTAACACAAAAGTGGGAAATCCGAAAAGTGGGCTGTGTCTTTCTGGAGGTCGCCATCGAGTGACGTCAGATTGAAACAACTGTGAAATCGTGTTCCTTTTTTTCCCTGCTCGCGACTTGAACCGCCCAATTTGAGTGGCGTTCCGGTGCACTTTTCTTGTTCCACTTTCATGGAATGCAGCATAAAACCCTGCACACGGCGTCACGTTCTCGGGCTGTGGAACTTCTGTGGGGGCGACTTTATATGAAACGTGTTTCGCCTCTTCTTGCAAAGACGGATAACTGCCGGGAGGAGGACGGTTGCCATCTACACATTCAGGTGCGCTCAGCTCATCTTATTTGGTTTATCGTAGCAAAATCGACTGTTTCGAACTTGTTTTGAACAGCTTCCTATTTACTACCGGTACATGTTGCATAGTTTTTTAGTCACTTCACCCGGGTTAACCTGTGCATGCCAAATGTTTGAATAGCCATCGAGTGTAGAAAGCAGGAATTGCACTTGCGCCCTGATATAGTTGTGGCTCCTTTCTACGCTGTATATTTACCCTACTAACAGCACTAGATTACATTGTTTTGTGCATATCTGTTCGTGATACTTACTGGTTTAACTGCATATTTTCTTTCCCGAAGAGATTTGGGAAGGAATGTCACTGCAATTGTCACCTACAATGTGTCTCTATTCGTTGTTCATTGTTGGAATCAGAAAAAAAATGTTTTTGTTTATCTGGGTTAGGAATTATCATGTGCTGTGGATTTGCTGACCAATTTTCCTTTGCTCTTTAATCCCATGAATACATTCTTTGTGAATCCAAAAAAAAATACTTGGTTGTACTGATTTTGTGTCAGTTTTCAACTTTGAAGTCGTGCCACAGAATTTGAAAACCGCAAGAGCTGCATTGCCCACCTCAGTCTGAGCGAGTCATACCAACAAACAGAACAACAGAAGAAGATGCAGGTTTATTTTACTTTTTGAAAGAGAACAGTCAGAAAGCGGACCTCTGCAGCAAAGTGAAAATCCTCAAGTATAATAACACCGTGGCCAGTACCAAGCTAGTGAGCTCAGTTGTCACTATTGTCATTTTAGCTGCGTATCCTCAATACGGACACAATGACTAATCTGCTTGACCACTGGGCGTTTATGTCATACTTCCGAATCCAACAGGCCAGGTACTAGATACCGTTCTTTCTAGTACTTTTGCTGTAGAAAATCGTCAATAGCGAGTAAAGCTGGGCTGATTTGAACAGGTCTTGTGCAGTGGGAATGTAGCATTGAAGAACTGATCACCATTCATTCACAATTGATTTCTTCCGATTGTTTTTTTTTTTTCCTTCCAGTGTTGTCCACTTCCGTGCCTTTCATCTGCAAGATCCAGCGATGTCGGGAGAGTTTCTCCAGCGAATCGGCACCTTCATCTCAAGCGCAAAGCAGATCGGCCGGCTCCCCCGACTTTGTGACCTCGTGTCTTCCTCCTTGCCGGCGCCTAGCCCCACTGTCCTTTCCAGTCAAATCCCCAGCTTGTTTCGGGAACCTTACATCTTGTCGGGATACCGTCCGGTCCATCAGAAGTGGCACTGTTACCTCTTCAGCCTCTTCCAGAGACACAACGAATCCCTTAATGTTTGGACTCACTTGCTGGCGGCTGTTGTGCTCCTGCAACGCTGGTGGGCTAAAATCGGAGCCACGGGGTACAGCTTCACGGCAGCCTCTCTGCCTTTAGGCCTCTTCTTTGTGTCTTCGCTGACCTATTTGTTCTTCAGTGCAGCAGCTCATCTCTTTCAGTCTCGCTCTGAGCATGCGCACTATTTTTTGTTCTTCATGGACTACGTGGGTGTGGCTGTTTATCAGTACGGATGTTCCCTTGGACATTATTTTTATGTATCTGAGCCGGCATGGAGAGACAGCTGCTTTGGCTCTCTGTTCCTGCCCGGCGCTGCTTTCTTGGGGTGGCTTTCTTGCGCCAGCTCCTGTTTCGCCAAATCCAGATATCGGCGGCCGTATCCCGTAGGTCGTAAAATTTGTCAGCTGATCCCCGCCACCCTTGCATATCTACTGGACATCAGTCCCGTGGTTCACCGGCTTTCAACGGCGTCCTGGCTGGAGGAGCCCTCACTGCCCTTCCACGCCCTCCACATCGCGTCGTTACTTTTGAGCGTTGTCTTCTTCTCTTGCCCCGTACCCGAACGCTTCTTCCCAGGCCGCTGTGACTTTCTCGGCCAAGGTCACCAGATCTTTCATCTGTTTCTGTCCCTGTGCACCCTGTTTCAGCTGGAGGCTCTCTTCTGGGACTATGTCGGGCGGAGGGATACGTTGGTGGAGACATTCGGAGAAAGCCAGCTGTGGTGTGCTTGTATATCCTTCCCCGCCCTGTTCCTGTTTTGCATTTTGACAGCACTTGTAACAATGAGGCACAAACAGAAACAACTACGGGGTGAAAAACGGAGAGAGAATTAAGAGAACGGTGTGTATAAACAGTAATATAATAATAAAAACCAGCAATGAAATGTAAAATAAATGTGATGTATTACAAAGACGAGTCAAGGTTCTTTTTAAATATGCAAAAAAGTTGACAGCTTATTCAAGCAAGAAATATTTGGCACAGTTGCGGAACACTCGCCAAAGTTTTCCTCAATGAATCACTGATGTCGCTGCCGCTGCTGAAGGAATGTGAGCGGAGCGAGTTGCCAGCGACTTTGCTGCTCTATAAAAGTAATTACTATACATTTTTTGACATTTAAAAGAATACATCAGCTTATCCTGTTTACATTTTTTTTCTCATAGAAAGTCAAATTGTCATCTTGGTGCAGTGTTTGATTTGCACATGCAATGTTCGTAGCTATCCGAAAATGTCAACTCTCGGTCGGATTTTGTAAACAGCCGACGATATAACCCCCGTGAAAGTAGACTGCAGTTCACTGTTGACTTATTCTTCTTGCTTTAGCTTGGCGCACCTCAAACACGCAAGGGCGTGTCGGTCTCTACCGGTAAGAGGCTCATTATCCTATCCTATGACTCCACAAATGAACAATGCTGAAGGTTCTGCTTCGGAGTCAAATCCTACTTCGCTCAAGGAAGGTATACCTTCATGATGGAAGTATCTCTCGGTTGTTTCGATTGAGCGTGAGGCCCGAGTGTGACATTGATCTGGCAGAGCCAACAAATTTCGCTCCACCCAGCAGCTTAGGTGTCCATTTCGAGGCCAGATCTGGCCCGCGACATCATTCTATGTGGCCCGCGAAAGCATATCGTGAGGGAAACCATCGCTACAATGTGGCCCGTGACAAAAATGAGCGCGACGCCCCTGACCGACCCACAGGATATCAATGCGGCCTCGTAAATTTGATTTTCTGATTAAACAGACGAGCTCACGATTGTTTTGCCTTGGCGGGGGTCTTTGCTCTCCTGTACTAGTTTATGAATGCACTTGCGAGGTCCAGAACGCTATGCGGCCCAAGAATGTGTGCAAGTATCGCTACATAGCCGAGCGGGTGCTGGGAGTGATAATTATGCTGCCTGCAATCAACTAACAATTTCTCGGATTTCCGGGAATTTGATTGCAATTGTGTACAAAAGTAACACGGGCCGTCGTACAGTCCATATGAATTGAATACTTGTGCATCGTATATTTAATGATATGCAATATCGCGCGATTTAAATGCCAGGGTAAACCGCAGCTCTTGGAATGCGCGTGCGAGCAGGTATGTTGCAGGTGCAGAGGCGTTGCTCTCGGCTCGCGCAGGAGTACAATGGGCTGGCTATCGGCCCCCGAGCACCTCCTTGAAGACAGGCAGGACACCAATGAAAACGAATCCCTCCTACAAGGGACCTGCCCGTCGCGCCCGCGCAAGATTGTGACAAGAGCTGAATGACCGGCATCAGTTGGTGACACGCAGCAGCCAGTCAAGCAGCACACACCGGTGAGTGACGTTTATTCTCCAGAGGGACACTTGATTGATGTGACAAAATGATCTCGTGGGATCGCTTCTCTCAATGGCGCCCGATCATTTCTGCTGCGACTTCCCCGCAGAGCGCCTCCGCGATGGCTCCGATTGCAATGGTCGATTTGATGTCTTCTTTTTCATCTGCCGAAGTGGGCATCGTCTCCCTCGTCATCTTCCTCATCCTCGGCATTAGCCTGGTCGCCCTCTGCAATGACTGCCAGAAGTAAGTCAAAGCATCAACGCTGATCCCCTCGTACACTGCCACGCATTTGAAGGCAGGCCGGGTGCTTCGTGGATGAACATGTCGACCCCCCCCCTCCAAAAACCCCCCAAAAACAAACCCAAACTAAAAACGATTACCTTTCACCTGATTCATTATATCCATTTGAAAATGTGAGGCCTGCCGTGCGAGTCAACTCCTTCCAACGACAAAACTGAGACTTGTCAGACTTGATCGGTGAATTTTGAGGGTAGGTGTTGCCTGTTCCAAAAGGAGGAAGCAGGCGCGATTGGGCCTTTAAAGAGTCTTTTTAGTATTAAAAAAAATAATAATAATAATTAAAAAAAAGCCAAATGACATAACGTGGATCACGACAGTAACGTCTTTGCCAGTGGAGAAATGGCCCAATAGTATGCACATATTTTGGAACACACCTATCTCTTTCCACACCTACCACTGCCAAACATACCAGCGAGAGAGGCTCGGTCGGACCGAGGCGATGAAAATGCGCTCTTATCTGCCTCTTAGTGCATTCCTCGAGTTGTTTGTCATTCAAAAGAAGGAAATTGCTTTGGGGCTAGAGAGACGGCGATCGCTTTAGTTGCATTCGGCGAAACGACCGACAGGTTCACCAGATCGCAAAATGTGTTTTATATTTCACAACACCGAAGGAAGAGTCATTAGGATTTATATCGAAGAATGAGCGATTCAACAAACTGGTTACAAAGACGATTGACCTCGGCGAGGATATACTCGGCAGTCATTCGCAGGATAAAGATTTCATGTCATAACTAAAACAAATGTCGAACTACATTTTGGTCGCTAATTCTTTTGAGGCGATTTGCTCCAAACCTCACACGAAATAGTACAACCAGGCAATTTTAAGCAGCCATTTTGCAAAGAAAGCTGTCAAAGAAAACCATTTTAAACGTAGATATGAAACTGACCAAATTTGATTTTCTACCCAACAAAGAGCAGATATTTCTCCGCATTATATTTTTGCCGCTTCTTTTCAATAAACATTTGCAATCTCTGTTTTGGGTAATGATGAACGGTCCAGCGTGCACAAATTCTATGGCGCTGCAATGTCTTCAAATAGTTGACAATGAAATCCAAAATGACCTCCCAATGGACATCAAGAGCAAAAGGGGAGGGTCAAAGGCACGAGTACAATTTCAAAGAGGCGGTGCCAAGTTACGGTAATTACCGCAGTAGGGCACACGTGCCGAACTCGAGGCCCGGGGGCCCGGATCATTTTATGTGGCCCGCAAAAGCGAATCATGTGTACCAACTTCGATAACCTTTGCTAATGTCTGTCGCATAATGTCCAATAATTGTTATGTGCAATAAATAAGGTTGAGATTTGGCAACGACTTTGATTCGCTGTTTATACTCATTTGAACAATAATTGCACGAGTGATTTCAAAATGAGTAATCCATCAATTTGTTGTGTACCAGTAATAATACGCTGAATCCTGATGAGTAAACATGTATTCGCTTTTCACTGTCGTAACTCCAAAGTGGCCTGCGACTAAAATCAGTTTGACACCCCTGCAGTAGGGGAACACATACAAAAATGAAGGCTAGAGTAAAAGAACACATCATTCTAATGCAATACAGTCAGTATTTCCAATTTTATTTATTTATTTTTTACTGGCCCTGTTGCACGCGTACACTCCAAATGACACACACTGTCACACCCTCGGAACAAGCCCTAACTTTGTCTGTTGCCATCTTCAGGGGCTCCGGCAACGCGTACAACGTGAACAGCGGATCCAAGACGGTACGAACCCACTCGCTCGTCCTCCTCCTCTCACGTGTCACTCTGAATTCCATTCATGAATCGGCAGCCATTCAACGAGCAAGCTGTCACTCGGGAATCGCAACTGGTCAAATTTGCCACATGCATTCGAGCGTGAAATACCTTTTTTTTTTTTTTTGAGGGACAATTTTGTTGAGCGGTTTAGTCATTTGAGAAGCACTTTTTTTTTTTCAGGTTAATCTCAGGAGCAAGAGTTTTAGGAGCTTGTGTCAAAAGTCTTGCTTCGTCACGTTCTATGTATGCATCACCCGGCGCACTCATACAGTTCTGGTCGCCAGTGGGTTTTAGGTGGCATCGTTGATGGGGAAAAAAACGGACAACATGAAGTAGGAATGCTAGTTGTTTGTTTCACATCTTATGAAATCATTTTTTTTTCTTCATACCGTATCCACATAATGTTTACACTGTATTACGTGTTTGCGTTTTTACACCTCTAAATGTTCACACTGCATTATACGTCGTAGTTGGCGGCCATTTTGATTGCAAATGGTAACAACGAGCTACCATTCTTAACATACGGATCGGCAATGTCCCTCGAGGTACGTTGTCACGAGGTTCGAGGCTAGTAAACAGGAAATACTGAAGGCCGAGGCGCCGCACAATTTTTTGCTCCGCGTAGCACGCTCGTGAGCGCAAAGGGACTTTCCACGGTGAAATGAAAAGAGAGCAACGCGCGGCGGCATTCATTGTTCTGATTCATTTCACCCCCCTCCAAAAAAAGCATCTGATAGACTTCACGCTGAGCAAACACACAGGATGCATTCCATTTGAACTTAGTGTGTGTTAGATCAGATCACTACCAGACCAGCTAGTTTCAAATCGACGTGAAGAACAGTCACAATCCAGTTTTGGTACACCGGCACCAAATATGGATATTGTTGCTATCCGATTGGAAAAGGGAAAAAAATGCAAACCGATGTGATCTCCCCATGCGTGCCATGTCAACATCGATCAATGCAAAACAGGTTTGGGTGGTCTCCCCCCCCCCCTGCTCCTGAGAAAAAAATGTATGTTTTTCTGACAACACTTTTATCGTCAAATTCAGAGAGAACAATGTTGAGAATGAGATCTTTTATTTTACGCCGCTTTGTTTGCTTGCTATCCAAGACCGACCGCTTTCCTTCATTTGCGTTCTGCGGAGATTGTGATCGTTGACATCATGACAAAAGTTTGAATTCCGCGTTCCACTTTGGGACCGTATTTGTGAGGAGGTAGCATCTGGTCGGATTCTAGACGGTACAACTTGATGGGTGTTTGACTTTTGAGGTTGGACTGCAATTAAAAGTAGACAAACAAAGCTGTCGCCAGTCAGGACAAGGTGGGGTCTCACGTGCATGCTAACCCGCAATAATTTCATTGTTCTTTATCTTTATGACAGGATGGCAGAGGTAAGTTATCTCCTGCAATCCAATCCACGCAGTTAGGTCAACAAAACAGTTTATTTTTTTTTAACTTGCTCACATTCTCTTGCCAATTTCCAGACTCAAACTATCCAACATGGAGGAACCATAAAAACATGCCAAAAAGTACTCTGGAACGATCGGCCAACGCAGCCCACTAAGCCCCCCGCTTTGCAATGCTCCGCCATGTTGTTTAAAGCGGCACCGGTTTTTAAGGGACAGAAATGAGGACAAATTAACCGTGAACGTTCCCGAGAAATGAAATCCAGTTTTCCACTGTTGGCTCGGTCCCAAATGGACAAATGGAGACAGGGGAGGGGAGGCAGGTCACGGGGCGGCTTCAGCTTACTGTCAGGCCTTTCACTTCATGGCACAAAACACTCTCAAATCGAATGTCGCATCAAATATCAAAACGCATCGTGGACAGACTTAGATCGTAACCTGACCCAAAGTAGGTCAATGTTCCTGTTGTTGCCTACTCAGATGGGTAAAAAAAAAAAAAAAAACTCACATTGACACAACACTTTTGAATTTGTGCCGCATTGTGAATTAGGAAAATAAAAATGCATCACAGAGAGTCACGCTTCATCAGTTTGCCAGTTGGCATATCATTTTTAATTGAGGCGTTGAGTCACCAAGGATCCTGACACCTTCCCAAAGTCATCCACCTGCTTGTTCCTGAGGGTGAAATGGATTTTACAGCGACCAACCAAAACAAATATTCTTGAAACAAGATTAAAATTAGCATTTTATAGCAGTGGTTAATCCACGAGATAATCTCCCAGGAAACTCATTTGTGGCCATTTATTTTTTGTCAGGAAGCTTTTTTGTTATTTTTTTTTTGTTTCCCATTTTCTGTACCTTTTATTATTATTATTTCTTTTGTGTGTGTGGAAAAACAACAGCCAATTACTTGTGATGTAAGGAAACAAATCAAAAAGCCTTTCTAAAACGGTGCCTCAAATTTGATGACTAAAACGATTTGCGCTATACGGGATCTGGTCGGGCATTTAAAACAATCTGGAAGTTTTTTTTTGTTTTGTTCTAATGCGTTTGTTATTGTTCTGCTAACCATAGAGTAAGTTGTTTTTGAATATGTTATACATGTGCTCATTTGTCTTCAGAGGGGGGGGTCGTTTAAATCTTCGGTGCTGCTTTGCTTTCTTTTGATGCATACAGCTGTTTGCATTTGTATTCTTTTTTTTTTTTAATCTTTTATCAAATATTATAATAAATCCTAATTTGATATTCCTATGTGTCTGTTGATGAATATGACCAAGTAATGGTGCTTATTTGATGCGTGTCTTTTCAGGCTCTGACAGGACGAGCACTCGAGAAAGTGTTGTCGAAGGCCTCGTTTTAATTGGAAAAACTTGGGAGTGGCAACTTGCCTTGATGAGAATTCACGGCGAGGGTGGGGTTGCTATTCTTGCAATGCCACTTTTCATACCATGTGGGGTAGAACTACTACTCGGCTCGAGTGTCGAAATACAACACACCCAAGTGACAGCAATCCTCCAGGACAGGCCATTGGTATGCGAGGCAATGCGGCGATGTTGTTTTCGGCCGCTGGAGGGCAGCAGAAACACGTATCGCAAAAAGATTCAAATCCAACGTGGCTAGACCGACGCGCACGGCGTTTTTCTAGAGGGCGCCCACCAGTTTGGAGTGGAGCACATACTATGCGTCCCAGTTGGGAACTCGCCAGCACCCTCAAGTCACTGTGTCACACGCAATTGTTATCATGAATGAACAACGAGGGGGAACAACTGGACACCATGATTAGTACCCCATGGCTTCTGAAAACAAGTACTGTACCTACTCCAATGTAAGTAGCCACTCACCCCATTACAACCACTTTTTTCCTTTTGTTTTTTTGGCATGGGAACAAAAATGCTATATTTGTTGGAAAGTGTGGCGTAAAACCTCATCCTTGTGGCATTTTTGACATCAATTAAATACCGTGGAAATTTTCAGGTCAAATTATTTTTGGGGGTGGGGTGCACTGGTGGATCTCAGAGATTTCAAAACAATACCACAGGAAATAATAGAAGTAGGAATAACATGGCGCTGTTTTGCACGACTTTTACGATCTCTCTTTTTTCCTGTTGCAGGTTGGTATGAAGCGCTGAATGGGTTGGGTTGTATCTGAGCCGTAACAGAGGCGGAGCGCCGTCTGCCATGCGTAAAAAGGGAATGACGGAAAGGCGGAACTTGGGTGTGATTTTTGGCACTTGAGACGCTGTGTTTATAGCAATTGTCAAGGTCCAACAAATATTCTCGACATTACTCTTGACACTGACGTACGCTCGTATCCAATGATCTCATTGCGAGACCAAAAACAGTACAGTGTCCTGCTCTTTCTGGTCAGTAAACACCCCCCCCCCCAAAAAAAAAGTTGCCTCTGGGTTTGAAGACCTACAAGCTGCTATGCAAAGCAAAACCTTTGTAAATCTGCTGGAGCTAGCGATAAGTTGATCCGACTAGAAACTTCTGATCCGTAGTTGGGTGTTATCCATTGCACCACTCACCTCACACATTTTTAATTGCTTGTAAGGTTTCTGGAGTGCCTGACCACCACTCAAGTGTAATTTTGAACTAATGTAGTCCCATATACTGTAAGACGGCCGCCAAACTGAGTTTTTCCTCCCTTGAAATCCACGGCAAGGCTGAGGGAAGGTCATCATGTGAATGCCAATAGGAGAGCAGATTAGCATTAGCTATAGGGCCTTCCAATCCTGATTTCTGCGGTCCCGAAGCCAGACAACTCTGGGCCCACAAATATGTAAGTGTACAGAGGATCAACTCGATGTAGTTTAGCCCGCCCAGACTTTGGGTCAGCTGGGCGCACCGCTCGGGCTCCATCACTTGCGCAGCCCAAAGAGACAACTTGGGTCCCCGCTTTGCATAAACCCACCGCCTGTAGCAAGGGCCAAGAAGGCGGTTATGCATGATGATGACCTCGAAGGTCAATCCCAGAAGATGGCTCTCGGTACGTGAAAAGTCACATCTGCGCAGGTGTGGGCATACTTATTGCCCGTACATGTGTGTTCACCCTGGAAAACAAGAGAGTAGCCTCCTTGTATCTTCAGCCGATTGGTTTTTTTTTTCTGCTTATGCACCAAACAGCAGCTCAGACTAACCACCGGTTGTAGAGTCCTTAGAGGGAATGCAGAAAGGTGCTCCTGATGGAGCCGTTGACTCGTGAATCTTTGGCGACGTAGCCAGTGCGCGGCTGAGGGAGAGACTTGACTGAATGTCACTCTCGATTTGTTTACTGCGAAACAATGACGTGCACTGTATTACTCAGTGAATGACCACACCCACTCCCTCCACGCTGAGTGATTAGCATGCTGCGAAGAATGACATGTCACGCAGAAAACGAGTCTGCGAGTCTGCTTCGAGTGATTCATTGGCTGCAAAAGAGGGACATGTGTCACTCGCTCACCGAATTTGCCCTGGGCGATTCGAGACGGTTCCTACTTGTTGGAATCCGCTTTCGTCGGCATCTGTTCTCTGAGCTAAGGGCTAGTGTCGAGTCAAGCCAGAAGAAAATAAACTCCCGCGTGGCCGTCGCCATTGGGTTGTGCGTCCCCAATATTTTGACAGACTACATATACGGTTGGAAGGAGAGGAGATGGGGATGAGAATAAACGGGAGTTTATGGGGCAGGCCACAAGTGTGTGAGGCTCTGTTTTTATCCATCCATCCATCCATCCATCCATCCATTATCTGGACCGCTTATCCTCACGAGTGTCGTGGGCATGCCGGAGTCTATCCCAGCTGTCTTGGGGCAGCAGGCGGGGTACGCCCCGAACTGGGTGGCTGTTTTCAGTGGGTTTAAAATACATTTAAAATAATAATTACAAATGTTGAAGTATATTTGGATGAATAAATATTGTCTCTGCCCCCCCTCCCCTTACTCTGTGCCTCCATTGCAGGGGCCTGAAACTCATCTATCTCTGGTGAGGTGTTTGAAGTGTTCTGGAGAGGAAGGTCTGTCGCCAAGTTGTACCTCCGATGCAGTGGACCGGCTGTACACCACTTTCAGCAGGGTTCCAGAAGGTGCACGTGTTTGTCCAACCAGTCTAGGAAGCGGTTTAAAATGAAAACGAGGGCCTCTTAACAAACGCTATCTATGCTGTTGACACGAAATCATCTTCATAACAACATTGTCAAACAAGTCCGATGTTCGTGGGTGTCATTAGAGTGCCGCTGAACCGATGGGAAACCGTGTCTGATTTAGGGATGAGATTGGGACTAGGATTGGTTTCCTCTCCTTCTTTGTGAGCGCAGTGCTCAGACCAGAAAATCCCTGCTGACTGCATGTCTGGCAGAGAGGGTGCAGACAGTCGACACTAATCTGCTCGCTCCCCCCCCCCTCTCGCGCGCACACACGCACACACACACACACACACACACACACACACACACACACTCAGGTCAGTCGCATTTGATCTCCCTGTAGGCAACTCATCATGTTTTATGGGGTGAAGAATTCTCATTCTCATTGACAGTATATGTAATTGTATCCACATATTTGGCCATCCAATCTGACATCTTTTTCGATGAGCATTGATCTTCAGAAGAAAAATCATCAATCCTCAGTGGCTGCTTTGTTCACTGACCACAACATACAGAGTTCCATGCAATTGGTTGGCAAGCCGTCCAGAGTGTACCTTGACTCTCGGCCAAAGTCAGCCGCCCCCTGAATTGGCTAAAAACCTCTGGATTTTGCTGCTTAACTCATATTCCACAAAGGCAGTATTAATCAAATCGCTGTGTTAAGTGGCGGTGCGCAGAAGATATTACTGTCAAGACGATTTGGGGTTGACATCCCCTTTAACTCTGTAGAACTTTTTCCATTTCACTTTTTTCCAATTCAAGAAATGTAAAAAGTGTGATTACTTGTAGCATCCAACTTTTATTACATTTTTAATTCAATGTATTTGATTGATAAAATATGCAAGGATCAAAACGAAAAAAAAAACCCCAAACAAACGTGCATCTGAGTGCAAATGCCCTCCTCCTGAGTCTTCTACTACTTAACTGTCGCCGACACTTACTACTACGACTCGACTATTAATAACAATACTAATAATAATAATCTATACTATTTGAATGATTCGTGGGTCCTGAATCCAAAGCATGTCGGATCAGCAATGATTCCGAGCTAAGCCCTCACGGCCGTACTTCGTATGTTGCTATGAGGTCTGCGTGGCCAGCTGTCAGCCCGGCATTGCTCCAGCAAACAGACACACGTAGACTCACGTAGCACAGACCAACCCCCTTCTTCCTTTCCTTCCCCCCGGCACTCTTCTCTGACGGCCGGTGAGCGGCGGAATCGGCAACGGCCGCCGCCACAGCGACCAAGGGGACGATTCGACCGTCTCGAATCGACGGGTAAGTGCAAGAATGTTCGTTTTTTTCCGCCGCACAAGCTCGGTTTGAACACAGTGCATGCAAATAACAGTATTGTTTTGCTCGAGCTGCGTGGCTGAAGAGGGAGGGGGTGGGGTTGCGTGGCCGGCTGGAGACCAGTGATGTCGTGCAACTTTGCCCACTCAAACGCGAAATATTGTATTTAGTCATCCTTTAGGCGTCGACTCATGAAAACAACCAATGTAAACAAGGGGTTGCGGAGGGGGGAGGGGGGTGCATGTATTTCAACTTGTGTTCCGACATTAAGATTCCAATTTTCTCGCAACTGCGTCGAATTTGCCGCAGAATGTCAACAAACGTGCGCGCTATATGATAAGAACGTTCGTGCTTTCGTTTTCAACTATTCTCTTCCGTTTTTAATTCCAGTCGCATTTCATCAGCCTAACGGGGCTTTGGCTGATGACGTTATGTTTTTTTTTCACCCCGTTCTTGTCACAATATTGACACGCTCGCGCTTGCTTCGCTGTTTTTATCGACGTGTGATTTGCCACGCTGGTGATCTGATGTATATTTTATGTGAATTCGTGTGAAAAGACGGTTATTTTCGGCACAATCCCAACGTCCAGCACAGCGCCTCCCGGCGAAACTCGTGTCGAAACACGTTGTCAGAAAGGGGGTGTGTGCCCAGAAATGAAGGACTAGCCAATCGGTGGAGCCGCCCGCCCATGTTTAGAACGCTTGTTTATTTCGCATACTCGAATGTGATTGGTCAAACGCCCTGGCATTCGCGGCCATTACGCTGCATTCAGGGGCACACAAGGAGGTGGGAAATTTGATCGGAAGCCAAATGGCTTCATAGTTGAGCAAACGACAAGAGTAGTGTCTCCCAAATGCTATTCCGCCGAGTTCGAATCAAAATTCAGCACTCTACTGTGACCGAATTAAACATTTTGTCATAGGATTCCTTTGAGACCAGTTGCTTGCAGTGCAAAATGAAACCGTGCAGTGTACCAGTCACTTTAGCGAATATCATGTTGAGTTCAGCTCAAAAAGAACCCCCGTAGAAAATAGCTTAAACTTGGTCAGAAATAAATTTAAAATAATGTCCTTTATTCTTGATCACCACAACAGCAAATCTGTGTAGGGATGAAGCATGTTCCATGAAAAAAAAAACATTAAAGTTAGGGACTACTGAAGAAAGATGTACTGTACTTTGTAAATACAGCCAGACCTTTGAATAGCGCTTTGTCGATGCTCTTGGTTTGCCTAACGTAGTAGTTTGCACTTCCATTTCTCCCTTGCTTCTGACAGATCATAATGAATCATAACATGACATCCAGCCAACATGTTGTCTGTCACGTATTTGGAGAGAACGACTCAAAGCCATGATATCTGAATATTGGTTGTCTTCAGATTCCTGCAACAAAGTTCAAATTGTGATGGAATGACTGCTTTGGGGAATCCCGCAAGACCTGAGGCAGCCAATCGTTTAGGTCAATAACCTTCAGCAGACCAAACTTAATACAGTATTTATTAGCTCATTCCAATAAAATTCTTTTCATCGCAGAGATTTTTTTTTGTGGGAGAGGGAGGCCTGTGTCTCCACTCATGTTCTATTACAGAATGTGACATAAACTCAGTGAAAAGGAGCGCACCATAAATCTGACACATGAATTTCTCATTATTTGTCACTTTACTGCCTTTTTTGTTCCTCGAGGCAGAACTCCCGAGAAAAACCTCTGCGGTCCAACAAGATCCGTTCCTGGATGCTGGACACCTACTGAATCGTGAAATATTTCACAACACAAAGCACATTTTCCCATAGCAATAATATCAAGTTACTGAAGCCATTTCAAGTTTAACAGTGACCACGATAAAATCTTTAATAAGTAACCAAGACGATGTTTGGAGTAACATTTTCGCATTCGGCGCACACACAAAATAGTTATCCGCCCAGGATATGAATTAATATACAGTCATCAAAAAGCGGACCAGTGCGGGGGCAGGGGGTGCGGGGCTTGGCGATGCATGTGGCTTTGTTTAATGATTGACGCGTCTCACTTTGTAGTGTACATTCCGTTCTTCTTTTAATATTGATGTGAGGTTATTGTTGCATCAGCCCTTTGTCGTAATCAGCAACCTCGAAAGAGAATCGTGTAGCAAATGACTGACCGCAGAGCCGATTCAGATAAGGGGCGTTAAAAGCGCCGCATTGCCTTTTTTATAATTCAACTTGAGGGATGCACTCGTTTGAAGAATGTCGCTCTCCAATTTTAATTTTGTCTACACCGCATTACAGTAGCGCACACAAAGACGACCATGAAGTCAGGAACTCATATATTAAGTCAAAAAATTGTTAAGCCGGACATTTTTGGTCTGTTGACTCATGGAGGTAATTTCCTTGCCTCGTATTGCATGTTTGTAAATATTTTGCTTGCTTCATATGTCGTCTGCTTTCTGTGGCGTGTCCACCCACAGGGCGTTTGGACACTGCGCTTGACCGCCCAGTCCCCCCACACTGCGCAGCAGCAGCAGCACCATGGCAGCTACGAGATCCAAGGACGGAGTTGAGTCGGAGCCAGGCGGACCGGCAGCGGGACCGCGGGCACGCGGCTCGTACATGCGTGACTTCGGCGATCCTGACACGCAGCGCAACAACAATGCGGTGAGAAGATGGGATTGAGATCCGTTTTAAAATAATTAGAATGAACATTTGGAGCTCAATAGGAGTTCTGATTTTCTTTGAGCTCTCTTATGGTGTCCGGAAGTGTTTCACTGCACTTTTGAGAAGTGCAGTGAAACACTGCTAGTTATCACTCCTCCAGTAGAGAAAGGAAGCGACGCCACACTCGTGAAATCATCCTTTCTTGGTCAGAGGTTGGCACTCGCCGCCTTTTCGTACCGCCGCCATTGTAAGCCATATTGTCCGCAGGCGGGACACCACAGATGGGCAGGAAATGTCTTCTCGGCGGCGTTCTTTGCGCCCGTAGCAAAACTCCCAATTCTCAGGTTGACGTCATCGGCGTAACCGAAATAACCGGCGAAAGGCCCCGGCCTGGCCCGCAGCGGAGTTTAACGGTGGCGCCGTCATATATGTGTCGAAGCGACTCAACACCGAAAGAAGGGCTCACTTGCAATGTCACCTTTGAACCTCCCGTGAAGATCTACGCCGAGAACTGCATCCGAGATCCGTTTGTGGACAGAACTGTTCACAAGAACAACACAGTCTACCCGCAAAGTGAGCTGGAGCCAGGCTGGCGCATCGGGCCCCCTCCCCTGCAAACGAGGGCCCCTGCAACGGACCCACTCGTGGTATCCGCTAGAGAGCCGGCATACAGGTGAGAGATCCGTCGCACTGTGAGAAATTAGCGAGAGTGGGCCCGGAGAGTCCGACTGCAACCTAAGCTCTCTCGTCTCCAGTTTCCGTAGCCCGGAGTCGGTGGAGATGGATGAGATCATGGCGGCCATGGTGCTCACCAGTCTGTCTTGCAACCCCGTGGTCCAGAGTCCAGCGCAGACGGAAAGCGGAACAGGTCTGTCTCCCTTCAATTTGGGAGTTGGAACGATCCCATCCATCCATCCATTTTCGATAGCTCTTGTATTTGTTCACACGCGGACAATCGAGAGTCTTCGATGAACTAGCATGCAAGTCGGGAGTACCTCGAGAACACCCGCACAAGCGAAAAGAACGCGCAAAGCGGAAATTGTCAGTACGTTACATTCAATAGCTGACATTAAAAATTCCGGAGTGGAACAATAAGCTCATTTGCATCGCTCGATAAAGTCCAAGCGTCTCACGAACTCATTTTGCGCGGGGTTATTACCCGATTTGAATGAAATTGCTTTAGTGTGGGTTTATCTTTCCCTTTTTCAAATATTTAAAGCAAAGTAAAAATAGATGTTGGCCACGTGGCAAATCAAATATGAATAATGAAGGAACCGAGGTTTGGAAACAAAGGGAGGAAAATGTGATGGTAAATCTGTTTGGAGAAAGAGAAGAACATCACAACCTTGGCACCCGTTGCGGGGACACCTGCTGTTCTCTGTAGGAAGCAAGAGAGCAATTCCACAAGCGCGCTCTCGAAATTTAACGGTGAATTTGAACAAGCGCCCCCTTTTTTTATAGTTTCTTCTGGATTCCAATTCGGACCCGCCCGTAAATTTTTACTAACCCATAACGTGCGTTCAGTGGTGGTGCCAAAAGCTCAACGGCGATTCTTTCCTCTCGTAGTTGGCCCCCGTCATCATCATCATCATCATCATCATCAGCAGCAGTCGACATGGAGTGCGGCGGCGGCGAGCTCTCCGACAGCGGCAGCAGCGGCTACTGGAGCTGGGATCACGGCAACGTCAGCCCGGCCCCCTCGCCGTCCGTCCCGGAGATGGATAGCAGCCCCGACGAAGGCCTGCACATGGAGCTGGAGCAGGGGGACGGCGGGCTTCATGCCAAAAAGCCAAAGGTACGCACTCGGGCGCCACTGGCGTCGGGTTTTTCCCCGAGCGTGCTACGGATTGCAAGGCCCATCCACCTTCCGTCGCTGTTTGGCGACGACGGTTCATTTTGAATCACCCGGCATCATCACAATTGCGCCCCGAGACGGCGCAGGACGCTATCCCGCGCCTTCGCTGAACATTTCCCACGCGGTCTTTTCACAGAGCTCTTTCAAAGGCTTGTACAAGTGTCTGTGGCCCGGTTGTGGCAAGGTGCTCACATCTTCCGTCGGAATAAAACGACACATCCGAGTGCTGCATTTGGGGTGAGTTTGGTCTCTTTTCCAGGTCACAAAGCGTTTTGGATCGAAATTGGCGACAACCGTTGTTTCCTCGTTTAGGATGAAGAGATGTCTGTCGCGTGTCGTTTTTGCGATATGATGCATTTGTAGGAACAACCATGTAAGAATGCAGTACAGTGGTACCTCTGCTCACGAACTTAATTGGTTCCCAGAAAGGGTTTGTGAGCGGAAAAGTTCGTCTTCCGAACATTTATTTCCCATAGGAAACCATTAAAATGAGAATAATCCGTTCCCAGGTCCCCATAAACATAATTTTTGACGAAATAAGCCTTCAAACTACACAAAAATAGACCTTATTTTATGTATAATAAATGTGCTATTGTATTGAAATTAAAGAAATAAACTGTACTGTATAATAAAGTCGTTTTATTGACCTTTGTGATCGTTGTTGATGGCTTGATGGAATGGAGTGGGAGGGGGAGGGAGGGAGGGAGGGAGGGAGTTACGGTTTGGAAGGAGAGTCACCTTCCATAAGGACTGTAGGTAGCTCAACCTCCGGTGTGGCTTCTCTTCTTTGCTTCTTAGAAGGAGACTCTTTCTCCTTTTTGCTAACTAAAAACCTCTTCATTGACACCTGTTGCGTGTTAGCGTCCTGGTACCGGGACGCTAAGTCACACAAACGCACACCTCGTTCGTGTTTTTCAATGATCGCCTTCTTCTACTCGATCGTATTTTCTTTAATGTCTTCTTAGGCTTAACGCTAGCCTGTGGCGGGGTCTTTTTCGGTCCCATAACAGCAAAAGTACACTCAATATAATAATAATAATAATACATTTTATTTATAAGCGCCTTTCAAGATATGGTCCAAAATGTCCAGCAAACACCAAACCACGTCGGCACTCAAAGAAAGGAGGTGACGAACTGGGACGCCGTGAGCTGGAAAATAACATTTAAAAAAACAGGAGGGGACACAAATTTGAAGTGGTGGAGGACTTAGGAATTCAACGTGAGGAAAGTTTTGGAGATTTGATATCCGGGCCACAATGTCTTTTTTTTTATTTTTTTTTGTGGCTAATGGCAACTTTTTTTTTTTTTTCTTCCACTCGACAGCAGTGGGTCAGATCAGTCGCAGAGAGAAGAGGACTTCTATTTCACGAAGATATCCTGTGAGGCGGCGGACACCGGCGCCGCTCTAGTCCCCGCCCAGCAGGCTTTGGGCCAAGCGTCGGCTCTCGGCTGGGCCTCGTGCAGCTCGCCGGCCGCTTTGGCTGTTCAGATCCCGCCCGCGCACAGGCCCAGGTCCAACTCGAGCTCCGGCCTGGGCGCGAGCGGGCCCACTCTGCTCAGTCAGTCGGCCCCCAGCAGTTTCTGGCAGATCCACACAGAGCATCTCTATCAGGTCAGTTTGGAGAAGCAACGTTGAGCTTTCAGCCATGAGCAGTCTTGCAAACAACAACCGCGATGCGTCCTTTCCATCTTGACGACTTGCATGACCTTAATGCGGTGTCGTCTTTACAGGCCTGTAGCCCCGCCCAGGCAGCTTCAGTCCCGCGAAGTCCAGCGTGCCACACTTTGACCACGCCCACCGCGGCCCCCGGCCACAATAACACCCAGGTGGGTCTCGGCAGCCCGGATCCGCCCGTCTGTCGTTCGGTCATCCGGTCGTGGCGTGTTTCTTTTAGTTGTTTGCTTCGAGGCCTTTGTTGTCGGAGAATGGCTCTTTTCATCCGTGCGTGCGCTGAAAAAGGGTCTTCTTGCCCGCGGTCCTCCGCCTCCTCTAGATGGTGAAACCTCGCTGCCGCTCAGTCAGCGTCGGCGAGCAATGGCTGCAACAGAACAGGCTCCAGACAATGAGCGCGTCACCCTCGCGCACTCACTGCTCCTTCAGGTGAGACGCCGCAAACGTCCGTTAGCGTCCGCCCGCCGCTCCATCGACACATCCCGCCCGTCATTCAAATTTTCAAGCGCGCGCCGTCCAAACGCGCCTCACGCCAAATGACGACATAAGCCCCGTGTACGGAGTCTGCCGAAAAGTCAATAGCCATTTTCGTTTCGCCGCAAGATATGTATTTAGCTTTGGCAGTTGATGAGATTGGCTATCACACGGTCGGAGGATCAATGAATCGCACGTTTGTGAAATGTTGTCCAAACCGCAAAGGCCCTTCAGCACACTTCACTTGGCTCGACAAATTGTCATGTCACGTGTCAAGAAGACACGAGGTGCGTCTGCAATATATTTGGGACTGAGCAAATCGAGACCCCGTACTGTTATGAACCATTCCAACCGTCAAAGGTTAAAGCCACGCCACTTAAATTGATAGTCAGTGTCCATCATTTCTAAAGCCGTGAAGGAGAAAAAGTGAAACGCTTTACATTAAGAAACCCTGTTGCCGGGTAAATAAACCTGCTTCAATAAACTACGCTAATCCTGATTGGAGCCGAGACTGCTTGCAAATGATTACGAGTATTTTCACGAGCATTCGGCGCACCGTGTTGTTGGGCACGCCCACCCTTCACTCATTGGCAGACTTCCGCATGCCTGACGTCACTCGCGCCCGCCTTTTCTCTATATAAACAGCGTGTTTCGGTCAGACGCGCGCTCAGTCAGGCTTTGGAACTCGGCTCATACACTAGACTTTTAATGGCGCCTTATGGTCGTGAAAATACGGTACTTTTGTCAACACCCCCCAACCCCCTGAATTGATTCTTCTGAAATGGTTTGAACCGAATGCGATCATCTGCGAAACAGCAACCACGACTCCCCGTGCGTCACTGTTGGTTTCTGATTGGATCTTTCATTTTCAAACTACTTTTCATTCTATTAGACGTGCGCGCGCGGGGATCGAGGCGCATATACGAGTGTGCCCGTTTCATTGACAGGAAAGGTCGCGGGGAGGCCAAGAAATGTCGCAAGGTCTACGGAGTGGAGCGAAAGGACCAGTGGTGCACTGCCTGCCGCTGGAAAAAAGCCTGCCAGCGCTTCCCCGACTAAACAGCACAAGAGATGGATGGATGGATGGATGCATGGACAGATGGATGAGTGGATCGATGATAAAAGTCCATTTTTATCATAAAAGAGGATATCGTGTATAGAACAGCCATTGAGAAAATGTTGGTTACTTTCCTTTTTTTTTTTTTTTTTTTTAAATACATATAACGTCTTTCATAAGCCGCTTCCAGACGATTTGTGATCAGAATTCCGGAAATCACTATGGGGAAAATCCAGGCTAGGAGCTGCTTAGGAAAGGCCAAACAAAAAGCGCTTTGACAATGGCTGCATCCGTTCTTTATCTCTTTGATGTCGCATTTTTCAGGATTCCGATTCCTCCGGCCATTTATGATTTGTTTCTCGTTCCCGTGGGTAATGAAGGTTTGTGTATGTTTTTAACCTGTCGGTCTGCCGCGGTGCTAACTGTTGACCGACGTTGATCACGTGACGTACTCGGCCTACAATACTCTCCAAAGGTCATCGAACTTGCAGCCCTTGTGACCCTCCTCGTACAGTATTAGACGGCTTAGATTGCTTGTTTGTTTAAATCCGATCCTCTTCCAGTGGTTTCCGATGTCTAGTATCTTGTGCGTTTTGAGCTGCGGTACGTACGAGTGTTTTGTACCTTTTTTAAATGTCTCGTTAAGCCTAAATTTGTTGCAATTTTTTTCTCCCCCTCTCCCATGTTTACGGCACTTTGGTAGAATACAAAATCACAGGAATAAGCTACGGTAAATTTGGTTTCATTTAACCAGATTGATTCCATAAAAACGGATTCTCTTCCTGCCCATGTTGGCAAACAACCAACCGTTTTGTTGGTAGTTGTTTGAAGTGTTTACTGCAATAAGAGTTTGCAAAAGCAATAACAAAAAAAAATAATAAAGGAAATGCAGTATATTGTCACACAAAAAAATCAATAAAAGCACTCGTAATTTGAGACATCGTTTTCTTTTCTGCATGACAGTCCACAAAAGAAATAGCAAACTATTTTATTCTCGATTTTGTTTTTTTTTTCTATACACATTTTATGACGTCTTTTACAACAATGATTTAATGTTAAAAATTCTTAAAATTTACATTGTATCCACAAATGTCATTTTGAGATGCGGCGGTAGAGAAGCATGCACACATGCAGGTGCAACGTTTCTCAAACACACACACAGGCACACACGCGCGCACACAAATACACTGTACAGACATCATTACATCTCAAAATACACTATTAAGATGTTAAACAGTGGCTGTGAAGGAAAATGTTTGTTTTTTTGGTACAATGATGACCGTGGCTGACATGCACTGTTAATTCCTCCCCTCTGCTCTTTAACAATACATTAGTATGGCGTCATTTAAAACTCCTTTGCCTTTGCACGGAGTGCCACGCACCCAATGATAGGCCCAGGCCATTTCCAGCTCCATTGGCCTCAGTATAAATGAGGCTCTCCTTTCTTGGGCATTCCACACAACAACAAATTTGACTTCCTTTGTGTGTGTGTGTGTGAAAGAGAGCAGTGTGGGTGTTTTGCAATTAAGACGGTCGGGCCAAATCTGCAAACTTTGTTATAATTAATATTTTTTTTTCTTCTTTCCGAGCGAATTCAATAGCTGAAACCCCTAGCAGGTCATTTGGTAAAACTTTCTGAGGCGGAAGGAAAAGTTCCAGGAGATAAGTATGTAATTTGCGCCTAATTACACAGACAAGAGAGTTCCGAGCCAATGGTTTGTTGTTCTTTGTAATTTCGTCGTGATTGCAGTCCAAAAAGAAAAACAGCCACATGATTGCGTGCGCGTCATAGCATGCATCCTTTTCAGCCACTAGAGGGCAGTGTTATTTCACCTGTAAATCACGCCCTGGACCATAAAACGGCATTTTATTTTTTTGGGGTGGGGGGGGGTCTGAATTTGAAATGAGATGCAGTGGATGGTTAAAAAACAAACCCTATTTGATTCGTTGCCTTTAACTAAAAGCGACGATTGTGGTTTCATGGGTCCAAACTGGCGCACTTTAACTACAACTAAAAAAAAGAAGGGTTGGAGACTGAATTGCAGACCGCAACACTTGTCTGAGTTTGGGAATTGCGAGACGTACACCAGAATGTTAAACTTCCAAGTCTAGACATTTCAATCGATTCAACACAACTAATGAGAGCTGTCGGGGTTCCCAAAATGGAGTGCAAATGACTTTTAAGTACCATTCATGAGAGCGCGGTCAAACGTCGCACCTTGTTTTTCTGGTTTTCCCAATCTCATTTGGCCTGTCTTGCTGGTTGCACCGACACACAAAAATCTATTCAATTGCACTTCTCTAAATTCTTTTATTTCACAGGACGGCATGATAAATATTGATCAAAGCATTCCTCGTAAGTTTTACTGGTTGGACACAAAGAGCCGACGACGATGGTGGAAGTCACAGTTCAGACTGTTGAAAAGATGAGTGGTTGAGGTATGCGTAGCAGGATTTTTGGCGGCAACGCGTTTACAGTTTGTTTTGCCTCCAGGCTCTTGTTACCGGGGAGAAGTTGAAGCGGCCGCTGCGGCTGCTCCTCATGCCGAGGTACTGCCTGAGCAGCTGGTTGACCCGTTTCTGACTGTTCCATTTTCGGGCAGATTTGCGGACGCCGATGAAGCCTCCGTAGCGCTTCTGGAGGTGTCTGGCGGGGGAGCCAATCAACTTCCTGTAACCGTGGCGCCCCCGCTGAAAGCCGCCGAAGCGTTTGGATAAGCTAACGGCCTCCGAGCTTTCATCCCGCTCGCTGACGTTCCCGCCTTCCCTCCGCTCGTCGTCTCCGTCGTTCAGATGGAGAGCCAGGCTCCGCACGTCCTCCCCCGCCTCCGAGGATTCCAGCAGCGATGAATCGTAACGCTCAAAGGGGGCCTCGACCAGGTCCTCGTCCTCCTCTTGGTAAGGTTGCGCGGCCGCCGATTGCAGTTCACCGTCAGAGGTCAGATCCCGGGAGGTCATCTGCAGCTCCCCCGCCGTGCTTTTCAGAAGGTCGCCTTCCTCGGCAAGCGGAGGATAGATGGCGAGCTTCAGGGCGCGCTCGCACGACTCCCAGGTGCGCGAGGAGGAGATGTGACCCTTGCACTCTAAAATGCACATCTGGAGGCAGAAGGAAGCTGGCATGTAGATGACATGGAGGTGGGGAACACGGTGCACATCATCCACCCAAGGTCACGCGCACCAATGTGACACTTGCAAAAAGCTAGACAATTACAAGATATTATCTCTCGGCAAATTTCGTTGGACACAAATCTATCGTTTTGCTGTATGAGTGGCAATGGTACCATAGGCAATGGGGGTTAGCATTAGCATCCGTGCTAACATAACTCGTCAGGTAAATGAATGGGTGAAGTTGCACATTGTTTGTACAGCACTTTTATTTATTGTCCGTTAGAAGGTGGTTAAAAAAAAAAATCTGGAAATTCAGCGCCATTAATAAAGCGATTCATCACTCATGTTGTAAAACTTCACCAAGTTGAACGCTTCCCCGTATCCCGAGCTGAGAGAGACTTGGCCCGGGTGGCCGGCTTGTCAGGAAATTAATGGGGCTCTCCCTCATGCGGCGTTCACAGCGCAGGAAAAGTCACGAACTAATAGAACACGTCCATCATGCCGTAAATGCGACATCTACTTCGGCATAATGATTGACAGAAGCAAATTAACAAAAATAGCAATTATTTTGACGTCATGTTTTTTTTTTCAGACAGGCTCTTCAACCTGAAGAAATATTTGAGGAATGATATATGACGTTTTTCCAAAAAGTTTTTCAGAGACCTTTGTGCACTTTTAATGGCCTCTATGACAGGATCGTAATCTGCATGCCTCAAATCTCTCCGTTGCATGCCCGTGCATCTTCCTGAAATGTGTGCGCCGCATCTTTCCCCTCCTACAGCAGCGCCCCCTTGACTTGAACTGTTCAGTTTGACGCGAGAAGCAAAGCCCATTTACTTATCACATCTCGCTTAAATGAGATGAATTGTTCCCGGAAACCTGCAGACGTCAAAGGGGATGGGCGCGCAGGGGAGTTCTGCTGTGACTCTATCAACAGAAATTAATTATCCGTCCGAAATGAAATGAGCGCGCCAGGGGAGCCTCCGCGTCTCCGCGTCAGATCAATGAAACAATCGAAAGGAGTTTATGACTGAGAGGCCACGTGTGTACGGGGTCATATTTTCATCACCTTGTGAGGCCGTGCAAGTCGGCCATATTGGAACCTGATGGTGTTAGCTAGCGCTACAATTTGTGACTCTGCATTTTCGTTCGCGTTTGTAGGCACATTTGCTGCGAAAAGGATTCGATCCTGACCGCCGACTCCGTTTTGCACTCCTTGCGGCAGCGACAAGGGTGTCTGCGGAAAGATCATCTTCGGCATTAAAAAGACAAAGCGCGCGCGCGTCCTAGCGAGCGCGCGGGCCTCTTCGAGGCTTTCCAACGACGTGCCATTAGAGCGTCATTACGTTTCGTTATTATCGTCGCGCGTGGCTGATTGAGAGCATCGCATCACCGCGGCCTCGCGTCGTGACGCGCCGGGCGCATTTTCGACACCCGCCGAGGCCAGCGAATATGGTGCAATAAAAGCTTAAAAATACATAACGCCACTACACGGGGGGAAGAAATACATAATGGTCTCATGAAACCGCTGTGAGACGTCATGCATGCTAATAATCCTGACTTTTAATAGCAAAGCAATTTTTGTTGCATTATAACAAATCCTTTCTGGAGTCCAGAGTCACGCTGAGAGTGTATTTTGGCACAGCTGCACCCTCACGCAGACTGAATGCAATTCCACCCTGAACTCACCCAGGAGTAGCCCTGCCCACGATCTCATTTCCAAACAGCCGAGAGAGAGAGAGAGAGAGAGAGAGAGAGAGAGAGAGAGAGAGAGAGAGAGAGAAACGCCGCCGCCGAGTGAAAAACAGCCGGCGGGCAACCTTGAATTGTGGTTGGATGGCTAATTTAGCCAATAATGATGCTGAGGAGGACAGCTGGGACCTTTATGGAAGATGTAATAGAACGATGTAATTGACTGCTGCTTAGACTCATCGGGCCGGGCTTACACCGCTGACTGACACATTTGATCAGCTCTGCATTGTGTTAGTCGCCTTCGCATCGAGCCAAAGATGGAAATCCCCCCCCCCCGAGCCTTTCATTGTTCCCCCACCCCAGACGCGAGCGAGGCCGCCGGCACCTTTGCGATATCAGGATACACAGATTCACGGGGAGCATACGCTCCATTAAGCGCAATTGTCCACCCACGTCACGGTACCTACTCGGCTCTACTCGGATCCGCCGCAAATCCGTACCGCTTGCAGTAGTCGAGTGGAATTGCCAAATTGCGACGTGTCAAAGTCTAAAGACCAACGTGGCGAAGCTGCAACACAAACACACGCGCAGCCACATACCATCGCGTCAAAGGCTTGATGCAGTCGCTGCTTCTGCAGGACAAGGCCGCAGGCCAGGCACTCCCCCTGGCAGTCGCTGCGTCCAGGGGTGAAGAAACACGGAAGCAGAACCAGCAGGCACCACAGAGGGATCTTCATGGCTCCGCACACCCGGACAGGCAGGAAAAAACAAAAACAAAAAACGGGAGCCCGACGAGCAGGTGGTGCCAAGAGAAGACGCAGCAATCACAGCTGGATAAGGGTCAAGTACGGGAAGTCCAGCCTGGGGAGGGGGGGGGGGGGGGTTAAGAAGGCGGTTACACAGGATTGCATCAGGGCCAGTTTCAAGGAATTATTCGCTTATTTTGATGTATTTCTTTATTTGTTAAGGGCCCAGCGTCGCTGGCGGGAGATTGTCCAGCCACCACCAGGAATTGGATGGTGTTGGTGTGATGAATGGCGAGTGCAACCGGATGCAATGATTGAAACCAAATTGCAACGTGATTCAGAGTCGTACAAGAATTCTCGAAGTGGGTTTGTGCAGCAAAAAAAACAACAACAACAAAAAACAGCAACTCAACAAACTGCGTAACTCCGTCGTCAAGGTGTCGTCTTTTTGAGAGAACTTTTGTGATATCGTCAAGAAATTTGAGGACAACCTATAGGCGGGGCGATTCCGCCAAAGATGTCTGTCAGTGCTTTCGCGCCAACGGCAGCCGGGTTAAACTCCAGATAATGTTTTTTGTTTTTTCTCCAAAGATGGGAGAAATCGCACGGTTCATCGTGCCTCAGAGTGAGGCAGGCGGCGTCCGTTCCCAAACGTGAACTCCCACGCGAGGAACCAAAATGGCTCCTTGATGACTTCTAAAAAGGTGCGCTTCTGAACATTTGAAAGGATGGTAACGCCGCTTCTCGATGCAATGCCAGCTCTCCAGGACCCCATCCATCATGTGGGCGACCCCCCCCCCCCTATATTCCCAAATATAACAGGAGGGGGTGAACAGCCACTCAGATCATTGTAAATTGCTTTTGCTCATACACAGCTGCCTGGCCTGGCTGGTTGGTTTATGGATCACAAACAAGATAAACCGCATGCGCTCGCTACGCTCGGTTAATGTCGAGCTTTGGGCTGCTTTTGTCTGTAAACGCCGTACTTTTTCACTTTATGATGCCTAGCGGCACGTTTTAAACAAACAGATGCTAAATGTGAGCAAAGTGACATGTTTAGCTGCGTAGTTCTTAACTATGTTTGGGGTTTTCAGAATGTTTTTTTTTTGCTGGCTGTTCCGCGAAATGGCGCTTGTAGGGAGTTCATAATTGCCTGTCTGCTGCGTCCGCCGCAGATTTTTTATTTTTTGTTTTTTTTGTGCAAAGAAGACAGCTTACAGTTTTTATTTGAATTTTATTGCTTTGTATGAAATCTCGGTCTGGATCGCTTTCTTTCGTTTTGATGAACTTCAGGCAGTTCTTTCCCGTAAATTTAGCGCCATTTAAAAAAATTTTTATAAAGCATGCAAGTCATTTTTTTGCATTATTTTACATGTTCTAATCAACTACTATTTTTTTAGGGAATTGTATCAATTCTAAAAAAAAAACCCAATAATAAATTGTCCAGGGCACACAAGTATTCACATGTCACCAATCAATCAATTTGGAATGGTAGGCTAATCACATGTATGGAAGAAACCTAATTTACAACACAGGCCGCAGTGTACTCGAGTTCCCACTTGTCAACGTGGTCTTCTTGTCACGACAGAGACGTGAGCTACTGATGACTCAATAATATTGCTTTCGGGACATATTGAGAGTGAGGGAAAATCGTTGACCAGCAACTGAGTGGGTGGAATATTTACGGGTTCAGTGGGGCGCATATCCCCCCCCAAATAAAAAAGCAGCTCACTGTGCCCATTCCCATGTAGGAACATAACACATCGTCAATAGCATGTGAAAGAGGCTGTGAGTAGCGCCGGTCCATTTCTCAATACACATGCAAAGCTTAGTGGGAAATCATCAGGGAGATGTTTGTTTGGAACCATCACCACCTGCCTGCCTACTGACTCAGTCCATTTTCTAGCGCCGTGCTCTCCCCTGAAGTGGTCCCCTCTGATCGAGTTAATGAACAAATTGGCGACCCAACAGAGCATTCACATGCCGGTGCCGGGCTTCGATGCGTTCGGGCAACACAAAGACGGCGGCTTCTATACAACCCGGCCGCATTGTCAAGAAACAAAGCTGCGCGCCGCGTTTCACCTCGGTCCGCCTCGCCATTTAAAAGTTCTGGATTTCAATCTCGGCTCTGCTGCGGACTTTGCGGCATCGTCTCCTCTTGTGTCGGTTTTCTGCCGCTTTCCTCTTGACAACAAAAATGATCACGCTGATGCTTGCTCTCCAGCTCTCTACACAACTTTAGACAAGCCCATTTACATGAATCGCAACAAATAGATAATAATAGATGTTCTGACAAGTTTGCACATTTGCCGCTTGCGAGAATTGCAGCGTAAATGACAGCAAAAACAGCATTCCTTTGGATGTAACCTTGGGTCTTGGTGCTTATCAGCAAAGTCTTTTCCATTTTTATTGTCCTGAGGGCTCTCTGACAACTGCGACAGCTTTGCCATATCTTGGAACATTTCCTATGGCTGAACAGTACTTCAAATTGATTTCTTTGCCCGTTCTTTGGCTGACACCGCGAGCCATCAACCCACAACAATTTTCTGCTCTATCGCCAGGGTGTGTGTGTGTGTGTGCGTGCGTGGGTGTGTGTGTGTGTGTGTATTCATTCAATTGTCCTTTGGCGTCGAAGTGAGTGTGAGTGGTTGTTGGTCGATATGTGCATGCTAGCGGCGAGCTGGCGACCACTCCAGGGTGTACATCGACTCTCGTGAATGTACTGCTTGTTATACATCGCTGGCATAGATAGATGAACAAAGCGCTCGCACTCACGCCGAGGAACAATTTCAAGCGCTCCATTAACCTGCCATGCATGTTTTTTTAGAATGCGGGAGGAAACCGACGGAGGCACCGGGAAGAATGCGCAAACTTCACATCAGTAGGCCGGATCCGGAATCGAACCCTGTACCACTGCACTGTGAGGCTGATGTGCTAACCAGTCGACATGTGTGTTTATATATCTATATCCATCTATTTTCAACACCATTTTTCCTGAACAGGGCCACAGGGAGTTGCTGGAGCCTGTCCCGGCTGACTTTGGGCGGAAGGCAGACGACACCCTGAACTGGTCGCCAGTCAGTTGCTGGGCACACATAGAGAGACAAACAACCGCTCACATCCACACCGTCACCGAGTGGGAACCCATCCTACACTGCTTGCACGCAAGTCAGGTGAGTGTACCACTACACACACACACACACACACACACACATATATAGATATAGATAGATAAAAATAAAATAAATTTTGGGTGCTTGGACCCTCACTGGCTACCTGCGGATAGAGTGTCCACTACACATTACACTTTCCTCTCTAGACACTAAGACCTTCTGCCAAGAGTCTAGGAGCTCATTATGGGCATACGTAGTTACATTTGGGGTGGGGGCGGAGAAAAAAAAAAAGAAAGATCAATAGTCAGTCATAAAGCAAGCTTTTCCCTCTAAATGAAGGAAAGCACAAAAATGAAAATGAACCAGAGCAAAGAGGCGCATGTCCTTCTGCTCTCCAAAATAGTCCTTTCCATCATCCCCTTAATGCTTTTACCTGGACTCGAAACTGCACACGACAACAACCACGCTTGTTTTGTGCTTCCATTAGTGTTAACGAAGACCCTGAAATTGTTGTTTTTTTTTTTTACCTTTGAAAACAGGAATCAATCAGAGCATTCATACAAGCACCACTAGTGCGGTGCTTTTACTCTGATTTTCCCCGAGTACATCCCTTATGGAGGCCTAAAAATAAAGACACAAGAACAAAGTCTTCAAAAGGGACTCTAATGGGATGAGTTGGCATGTGGAACTTTTCAAATGTCGTGTCTGAGAAGCGCCGTCCGGGTTATTAATAAAGCAACTAGTGATTGAAATTAGCATCGGCAGGTGTGAGGAAGGGCGCGAATGGTTGGAGGGTGCGCGGGGTGACATGAATGGGGGTGGGGGGCACAAGAGAAGAAAAAGCTCGGCGCTGTGACTCACTCTATCTCGTCCATTAGTTGGCGACATGCAACTGAAAGGCACAAAAGGGGCCCGCTAATGCACGGATAACCTGGAGGTCTGTCTCTGCGTCTCTTTCTTTGTTACCTTCTTGCCCTCTCCTTTGCATCCACTCCCGGCGCTGCACGTTGCAGCATTTCTACCCCGCTCCTTTCTCCTCCTCCACGTCTGCGCCTATCAATCCGTGGCCAGAATCGCTCATCCCTATTGACATATTTGCCAAGGTTCCCGGCCATTTTCGAGACGAGGTGGTTACTTTTTAGGGTGGGGAATGATTCAAATTCCCCGTTCTGCATAGAACATCCCACGGGTCATAAACGGTACTCGATTAATTCCTTATAACCCGAGGAGATTCATTAGTGTTTTATCGCCGTGCGTTCTGTGGCCGCTTGATCAAAATGCGTTGATCTAAGCTAGCTAGCATGCCCATAAAGATTGCTTTGATGTGTGAAAGGAGAGAAAGTGGAGCCCCTTTTCTGTTTCGGTTCCATTTCATATGACAACTTAATTTCTGTTTATTTTAGTAACAAAGTCAGAATAATGTAAATAAGAAGACAGTAAACAGATTAGTCTTCCTCCAATATTTCAAAATAGCATGCCTGTTAGGCTCATTGAAGAGTCGGAATTATCCAGGGACGACAAGTTGTATTAGAGAGAAAAAAAAAAAAAAGGGAATGGAAATTTGTTGGCAAACCACATGAGAGCTGCCCCGCGGTGCCAAATCGCTCCATTATCTCTGTGGGGTACAAAACAGAATATCCTCAAAGGAAAAATAGTTCCCACCAGTTTGCCGTCGTATCACACCTTATCTAGTTGAGCAGCTGTAACATTTTCTCTAAAAACATCCAGAGACAGTTTTGACACCTTAGCTCGATGAGATTCGAGTGTTCAGTACAAATCCTTTCTCTGCCTTTTCCCAAAAATGTGTCTGTGAGCGAGTCGTTCCGCCCTTCACTGTATGCAACCGTGGGAAACTTTGAAGCAGTCATTCGCGCCTTTGTCACATCTCGGCTCGATTGACTGTGATGTACTTGACTTTGGAGTCCGCTGGTCCTCCATTAAGCGTCTCCAGTTGCTCCAGAATGCTGCTGCTGGTTCTCATAAGAGGGGCACATCACTCCTACTCTAGCATCCCTTCACCGATCTCGCTCTTTGGAATGACCTCCCCTTGCTGACCGTCTTTAAAACTAATTTTTATTCTTTGGCTTTTAACCCGGCATGAGACTTGATTTTTAGTTTGAAGACGCTAGAAATTCAGTAATAATAATAATAATAATACATTTTATTTATAAGCGCCTTTCAAGACACCCAAGGACACTTTACAATAACAAAAAACACAAAACAATACAAAACAATACGGGTTGAGCAGCGGCAGCCAAACGCGCCAGCGTTCACTCAACCCGCACTTCAAAAACCAAAGTGAGGCAATTGATCGCCTCACTTTTTGGGGGGAGCTCTGCAAAATTATTCGGCTTTAACAACATATCGGAAGCTGTACAAGTATTGCAGTTTTGACTTTCACTGAGTTCCTAACCAAAGGGTAAAATTGTCAAATAAATTGCTTTGCGACCTTCAAAATACTCAATGCACCTGTGAAAGTAGCGATAGTGCTATATGCCGCGTCGACAGTTGCCCGAACCGAAAAAGGACATTTTTGTCAACGGCATATTTCTCATTAAAATGATTCTGTTGTTTCAGACGACGAGCATCATGCAGTAAACACACCGTGTGGTCCTGTAAAAACACTGATAAAAAGACACACGCCCACACCAAATCACAGGATGACCTCTCGCAGGACGGCGTAATCCGGCCTGTGCAGCCGCAGATAAACGGCACGCGGTAGCGGGAAAGGTGAATTTGTAACTGACCTTCCTCTCAGGAAGGATGCTTAATCTGAGAGAATGCCCTTAATCCAATTTGGATGCGCCCGGCACAATTATTTGCACTTATTACCCGGGCCCGTTGCAGTGCTCGAGTCAGTTTCTTGTCACTCGGTGGCAGAGCTGACAAATGATGAGGACCGTGACATCGAGTAAATGAAGAGTTAAGGCGCTGGCGTTCAGGATCAAAACTATTAATAGCCACCCATTAAGTAAAGTGTGATGATAATGTGCAATGCGATGCAATGGAGACGCTATCTTCTCACTTCCCTTTGTCGTTTTTTTAATTTATGTGACTCCATATCAACAGGAAGGATCACAGTACCGGTTGCCACGGCGCTGCTTTGTCTTTCGTTCTTATCTCTCTTATCTTCTGTTTTAATCACGGGTGAAACAAATTGAGCTGGAATACAATAAACCGCAGGTTTTCACTCTCCTCCCATCCCTGGTAGACTAAAACAGCCGTCCCCAACCAATGCTCCCTAACCAGCGGTCGGCGAACCGGAACCGGGCCGCACAGAGACAGAGCTGTGAGCAAATTTATACAACATTTGTTATACAGTAGAATAACACCGTTTGAAGCAATGAGGGCTAATAAAATGTTGAATTACTCTATATTATAGACTCAATTTAGCTGGGGGCCACTGGAGCCAGAATCTGGGTGAGGCTGGGCCACATCAGGATTTCGACAGGAAAAGCACTGATAAATCATTCCAACGTTCTCAAATCTCTTTATTTTTAACACAAAATAATGAATTCAATGAAATCATTTAAAAATGAATGTCTGATTTAACAGTTCTTTAACTTTATGAACATGAATGAAACATTAAACATTAAACATCGACTGTTCTTAGCACAGGAACAGCCACCCTGTCCTTTTCCATGAAGTATTTTCCTCCTGCTCTCAACTCAAAAAAATCTCTTCAATACGTTTCCCCTGCTGAGCCAACGTACCTCAGTGAAGTAGAGCACATCCCCATATTCAGATTTTATTTCCTCTAAAAAATGGGCGGGGCGGAATAGGGTACCTCACCGTGATTGGTTCGTTCAGCTCCGCACACAACAAGAGTCATTCAAATCAATCTTGCGGGCCGCACAAATATTAATCTTTCATATTAAGACGGGGGCCGCAAATTATCATCCAGGGGGCCGCAGTTGGCCCGCGGGCCGCACGTTTGAGACCCCCTGATCTATAATTATCACTGTTGTCGGCAGCAGTGCTTTAAAAACTGCCAATTTAAAAGCAATGGCGGGGAGTGGGGGGGGGGCGTGGTTGCCGGTCCGCGAACAGCATGTGCCTCACTGGACTAAAACATTCGCAAATTCTACGGCACTCAATCCAAATGTGGATATGAGATCCTTTCCATTCCGACGTCATGCACGGCGCTCCCATTAGATCAAGTGAGCATGTCATGAGTAGCGTTTCCCTCAGTTGTACTCCGAAATGAGAATAGAGCTTCATCGCGCCCATTAACTGGTTGATATCTCCATCCCAGCAGCAGATGTGCCCTTTCTAGTTGGGCACACACTGGAAGCCACACACGAGAATATCACACTTCTCATTTTAGCCCCCCCGCGGCGCCGCGTTAATGGCCCCAAAATAAGATGCTATGACCAGGAGAGAACAAAGAGCAGACGCGGTGACGTCGTATTGCGCTCGACGTGTGGAAGATGCTGCGAGCCTGCGCGCTGGCCCAGTGGGGTGATGCGAGTCGAAGGATGTCGTGCGGTCAAATTCCATTTCGGTTCTCGGCGGCATTCCGCTGGCGATCAGCTACGATCGACCGTTTCCGTTGAATTTCACGTCCGACTCGCGCCAAGTGCGAAACGCGAAGCTATGACACGAGGCATTTTCGGATACGTGACAACAACGCGCGCTGACATTGCTCCAATGTCTCCGGCGTGACTTTCCAGCGGACCGTATTGCAGAAATCCCGCGGCGCGTCGGGCCGCAGACGCGGTTTTCGCCATTGATTCGTTTGCTGTTAAGCTGCCTTGACACTTGCACAAAATCCATCGGTCACGCAGCCCGGAGGAAAGCAATCAACCACTTCAGACTTTTACATTGGTGAGGAATGAGGCTGAAAAAGATGGACTGCCAAATGGTCCGGCAAACGCGTAGGGATGAGGGAGGCAAAAAAACTTTTCTCAATCAGCAGCAAATGCCACATCCCCCCCCATTTTTCCATGAGGCTAATGGACCTTGTATTTGTTTGGAATTTCAAGTTTCCCGCCACTAAAGCATTAAAAGATGTTGAAATGATCTGTTTTGCTGAGTCATCACAATTCAAATTCACCCTTCCGGACTGTCGCGCGTGTCTAAAAAAAAATAGGTCACCATTGTTGTTGAAAAAAAAAATCATTATAATACCTGACGATGTAGTGACAAATGCGTAGTGCTCAGGGGAAGTGAGTCTCAAAATATGACTACTCCGATAGGGTATGCGTCGTTATTTTCACAGCACGAGCTCACCGACGGCACTCGATGCAACGCAGCGACATCTCGCATGTCCAAAAGGCTGCTTCATATAAAGCATGTCCTGTAAACATGCTTCATCCCTCATGAAACAATTCCACGCCGCAGAGTCATTTATCCGTCAATGGCACATTAAGCGCCCATTTTATCGCTCGCCTGCGCGACAAACGTCTTCACCGATAATGGCCCAAGATTATGCACATTCATTACCATTATCATTAAAATCATCATTGCCCCGCGCTTAGCATAATAACAGCGTTTGACTGATTCCCTCCTTGCGCGCCTTGCCTATATGTTGGACGCAGATAAGTCGCCTCCGTCATTCTTTCAAGGTTCCCTTTGTCTTATGTTGTCTAATATTGCGATGCCTCGCCGCCAGTCAAAAAAAGCAAAGCTGCTTTCGCAAAAGGCGCCGGTGTTCGCTATTTATCTTCTCTTGCCCCCACCCCCAAAAAAAATGCATCGTGAAGAAATGTTTCCAAATGTAGTTTGCCGTGATCATAATTTGCAATTTTTTTCATGACTTTCAGTGTGCCACCGCTCAAGTTTGTTATTAAAAAAGTGAAGGATATTTGCCAAGCTGCAGCACAATATGACTCAAACTGGGGAAATGTGCATTAATTAATAATTTCATATACTCTCAGTGGATTGTGTTTTTATATCGTGGTAATTGGCAATTCGCGATTGATATTGCGCGATTGATTGTTGATTAATCTCACTGTGAATCCAGGAGGCAATATAGAGCGCAGTATTCGTCTGTAACCAGCAGAGGCGCTGTTGGTTTGGTCTCACCTCGTTTCTCGATGGAAAAATACTTGCCTTGGATGCAATCTTAAATGTCCGAATTTTTTCATACAATTGATCATCTTTCCTATAATTGCTCAAGCAAATTTGGTCGACCCCTGCGCTTACTGCATGCAGATTTTAGTTAACCCCCCCATCTTTACTTTCTTTGTCTAGCAGTTACTACAGTTGGATTTAAGTCCACTACGCCTCAGCCCATTACAAAGTGCCGCTAAGTGCCATCTCAGCACAGCGTGGGGCTATCTTGTTAATTAAGTAGTAATCATTTGTAGTGTGGGCGCTGCAGAGGGTGAAGATGGTGGCATCGGAGCAACAGGGAGACGAATAAAGTCGCTGGGGAATACATCACTCCCCGGCAAAGAATGATATGATTCCAGCTGCGGGTGGCTGTTTTACAAATTCACAAAGCTTTACACCAGTGGAGCAGAAAGCAAAAAAAAAACGCAAGCGCAGGAGAAAACGTTAAAGCTGATGATCCGGTGGCAACATTATCCCTCTTGGATCGATTATCCACAACAATTCCATCCAGAAGAAACCAATCTTGTAAAAGTTTTTTTTCCCTTTTTTTTTTGCCTTCATCTCCGAGTGCATTTTCTCCCCTTTTTGACAAAAAACATCTTGACACACAATTGGGTCGCCATGATAGAAATTCTGCCCCCCCCCTCAAAAAAAAAAACTTCCTTACCTTTATCTGTGACGTAGCGATTTTCTTCGAGAGCTTCTTCTGTGGCTTGGAGGGAGTTTGTAATCTCAGCTTGTATCCTTAGGCTAAGGATTTCGACAACTGAACACATACCTCCTCTGAGGCTTCTTATAAAGGCACACCCCTTCCCTCCTGGCTCAGCACCAAACCTCCTCCCCCTCAAACATCATCATAGTGAGAGTGGGGTGATTCCCCCAATCTGTTACGTATGAACCGGGTGGATACAGACACACCCACACCCACACACACACGCACACGCACGCACTCAGACACACACACACACACACACACACACACACACACACACACCCGGCATGGCCCGTGCTGACGTAGTGAACAGTGCCTACGCCATCGATTTCGTCTTCATTGAGCAACTAATGGAACTCTAAAAATACGCAAAGGTGTCCATAAAACCCACAACCTTAGACGCCGGCAAGGTTGAGGGGAAACAATGCCACCTCACAGTGACAACGTTACGACCAAAAAAAGATGTCAAATATGACGAGACGGGACAAGACACAGAAACCAATGTATCGTCGGTGGTCGCGGCACACTCCGTGCAAGCGATTGTGTGCCTGGTTTATGAATGGCGGTTAATAGAGCGCAATCAATTGGTGGAGCATATGCAGCCTGCCCGCTTTTGGAGATGGCAGGTGACTCATGAAGGGCATTTAGGAAGCACCATAGAACTTTCAGCGGAGGCTATTAAGAATCATTACATTAGTTACCTCTGGTACATCATGTTAGATGAGCGCTGTCATGCCCCCCCCCCCTCAATGTTGCTCATTTGGTTTCGCTGTGACACAACAATGTGCAAAACTATTAGGCCACCACTTCCTTTTCCCCAGCAGTCATTTCAACAGAGCAACATGGTGAATGGTAGGACAGATGCATTTAGCAACGACATTAATGAGAGCTCCGTTGGGTTTCACTTGGAGAAGCAGAAGCTTCCCGTTATAGCTCAAGCATAATGGCAGCTGACGACAAATGATTGGAACTGTTTTCTTTTTCTCTAAAAAGGGGGACTTGTGATGCGTCTCTTGAGTACCTGGCCACGCGTCACGATTTCACGCCCGAAAATGTGGCTGTGAGCGAGACATTCTCCATTTCTGCCCCGCTGTTGCATAACAGTCGAGGAAACTTGCATTGTAAGTGTCCTTACACTGAGCTTCGACGCCAATGACTTGGCGGCGGGGCTGTGAACATCCACAGCGGAAGAGACACCTTTGACACGTTTTTTTTTTGGTCAAAAGCAAAAAATTGGTCGCGCGGATTAGCGTTAGCTTCTAATTAGCGGCACACACTTCACTCGTTGGTGAAGAGTGCGACCCGCAGGTGGTCAGGCAGGGTGGGGTGTATTTGTGATTGTATCTGCTGCATGCATGACTTACACAGATTCATCATTTAATGATGAAGCGCTGCCTCCCTGAAGGAAAATACAATCTTTGGTGTTAGCAGGGGGGCTCATGCAAGCTTCTTCCGCCATTCAAATACGAGCCGGCTGACTTGAAGCGTTAAAAAAATTAATCAAACAAAAGATTCAGCCACATAAATGAATTTTTTTCTTCACCAATGCAATTACAAAACCTAAAGTCCAAAATAATTATTTTAAAAACAACCACTACTGATATTGGTGTTGTAGTTTTGACAATACCAAAACAAAACAGAGATGACATGACGTGGAACAGGAGCGGAACCCTTCCACTGCCACCTGCTGGAGACAAAACAGAACCATGACATTTGGCCTGGACAAAATTGATGGCGTCTTTAAGTCAACATTTTGTTCACCGCACTCTGTGAGATTTCGGTAACTCTCACCGAGACTTTTTCACTAGTCAAGAGGTATTTTGGCTGACCAGGATCCGAACGGTTGCACCTCCAAAAGTTCAATAGGATTTAGGTGAGGTTATGTTTTTAATGCTCATGGAGGTGACCTGCATTTGAGACCAATCTTTGATTGCATTGTACAGATTGCACAGATTCAAGACACACGTGTAGCGCATGTGGCAAAATAGCTCCAGAACGTAACCGCGCATCGTCGCTGTTTTAAAAATAGATGCCTCCAATTTGCAGTACAGTCAAGGAAGGGGAATGCGGTAACCATCCTCCATCCTCATCCCCATCTTCATCGAAACTTCCCAGCAGAAACAACAAGTAGGACTTCAGTTGTGTCACCGGAGCACCAAACGCCAAGTCCATTTTTAACTCGAGCTGACGTTCATGTCCTGTAAAGCGTGTGAATGCCCCTTGTGTACCTGCCGGAGGTTGATAGTGATGGCCGAATCGCTTATAGACAAGAGCCCTCACTGCAGCTCAGATAAGGCGCACAGAGGAGCGAGCGTCCGTTTGTAGGTCTGCCTGTCGTTGATACGGCCGCTGTCCGCGGCTCGGCCACTCAATGCTTTCCTTTGGTGGCCGAGACAGTGATGAGCTTGACAACGGTGAGAGTGAAGCCGCACTTGGCCGTGTGCCGCACTTAAGACCCTCCCAGTCTCGCCTCTTGGCGTTATCACGAGCACGGCGGCAAGAATGATCTTGTGAAATGTTACCTTTTTTTTTTTTTTCCCCTCGACACATAAATGTGCGGGAGGTTTCATAACAGATGGCTGTTTCGTTGCCGCTGTTGAGGGGTTGTCGTTTGTCTCATCTACACAATGATAACTCGTTAAAAAAAAATCAAGAGGATCATATTATTTACAGAATCAGAATGATTAATAAAGATATATCTATTTGTGCTTGCATCCCGACCAGTTCCCAAACTAGTTGCTTACGACCCAGAGCCGCCGTGCTATGGTAATTAGCTACGCGGATTACAAACACTAACAGCCTTGAATAGAAATGTGTAAATGCTTTGCAGGCTGGCATGTTACCACGTTACGTACGAATGTACGTACCACGAGTTGTAAGCGTGGGCTGCCGCAGCTCTTTATTCTTAGAAATTGTCTCTCTTACTGAGAGTGTAAATGGTGGTCTGTCTCAATGTGTCACCCCCCGTAATGGAGGCCAGTGTATACTCCACCACTCAGCTTCCATGTAGCCCAGAGGGGGGATAAGCCATAGAGAAAACAGATTGGATGGATAAAACTATTTGAATTTTGTATACTTTTCTGATTACTTTTGCTCATCCGTACTGTATGTTTACCTTTTTGCTGTTTAAACTGGATGAGGATGTGACAATTGCGTCCCGCCGGAAGAGCGACGGCTGATGCTCCCAGATAGCATGCAATCTCCGGCTCGTGCCGAGCTGATGCTAACTAAGTATTATTATTACTAAACGTGCACCTCTCTCGCGAAAATACACTGCATGAACCACCAAAAGAAACCGCGAATAACGTGTTCATGTGCACGGAAGCACACAGCAGTGCTCGCTGTGTTTGCATCCAAGATCATTTCTTTTCATTGCCAGCTTATACTGGCTAAGGGGCATCTGAGCCAGGAGGAACGTTTTACTTGTTGCCATTTGGAAATATTCAAAGTGGGAATTCATCGCAGCAGTCCTACACGAAACACATCAGGAATGTAATAGCGAGAAACGAGGATGCCATTGACACCGACACCCCGGGTCCTATTGAGGGGCAATTTTCATGTTAATACGGTGACTGTGGTGAAATGTATGACAGCATAGTAGGAGGTTGTTTATTGATGTTCGCTCTGTGTTGGAGGGGGCTCAGGATAGACCTTTTTGGGATTAAACGGGAGGGCATTGACCTCAATCAAGGAAATAATTACTGCTGCCCCTCCTATTGCCAGACACTTTAATTAGCCAACAAAGCTCCCATAGAAACACAGCGAGTCAGAAACCCGGGCTGATTGCAGCTTAAATTCCGATTGAATCCATCAAGATCTTTTCAGAAAGCTTCTAATGTCATATTGAGTATTTTCAATTCCTGCATCGTGGTTTGTTTCCCCCCCAAAAACTAGCTCCACACTAAATTCCCCAAGCGGAAGGTGCGTTCTGTATCCAGCCACCGTCTGCGTCTTGTCAGTAGGTGACATATGATAATAGAATAAAGGGCATTTGCTTCAAGATAAAAACTAGTCAAGTGTGACTGACTTCACCCTGAACCAAGTAATGAGGACTAGCCAAGATTAGCATCGCTGATAGAGGCAATGGATCACAAATGCACGCACACACACACACACACACACACACACACACACACACACACACACACACACACACACACACACACACACACTTTTGTCTATCAGAGCTTCACTTTCCTAATATATTCTCTCAGAATTACAAACACACACAAACAGAATATCCACCAACCCACCCAATCTGTGGTCAGTGTTCTGCTCGTTCACCGACAATCTTCAAAAATAATGCGGTGCCCACATTGTGTCTGATTAACTGTGACTGTGGGAATGAAAGTAACAGTACACCATGCATATTTTTGTTAAATTGCTTGAAGGAAACTGTTTTGGGACTCATGTTGATCCATGTCCTAAATATAGCTATTATTAATGAATTTTTCATTGTGTTTGTGCTGTCTCCGGCTACTCAGGATTCCTCCCCCATTCTAAAACATGCATTTTGGATTCATCACATTGTCCTTAGGTGTTGAAGTGAGTCTGATTGGTTGTTGGTCTATATATGTGCATGCAAGTGGCTGGCTGGTGACCAATCCAGGGTGTACTGATGACTCTCGTCAATATAGTGCTTGTCAATATACATCGCTGGTATGGATACGTAAACAAAGCTATATTTCCATCCATCTATTTTCTGATCCGCTTATCCTGACGACGTTTGTGGGCGTCTTGGGGCAATAGGCAGAGAACACCCGGAAAGCAATTCCAAGTTCGAGTCACACGAACCAGAGACTTTAGCCATTGTGATTGGACGAATGCAATTCAAATTAGGCACGCCCACCGCTCCGAAATAGCCAATCAAAACATAGTGCTCAACGTCGGCGGCCATTCACAATTCTCGCACAGTCAGAGCGGGACGGCCTGAATGCGGAAGTACGCCTACGTCGTTTTGTTTGTTGGCGTTTTTTCCCTTTTAGAACTTTATCGATTGAACTTTCAGCAATTTTGAGGGTAAGTTTGTGAATAATGAAGGTGCATTGACGAATAGTGCCGTGTCTTTGTCTTCACTTGAGTCTCGTGTATGAAAATACGACGTCATATTGTGTCGAGTTGAACTTAACGCGTACGCGTTTATCGATAAATCATCCTTTCAGCGTTTGCGTCCCTCAGCATTCTCTTTGAATTTGTGAAGTGCAATTTGTACATAGAGCACCTTAAAGAGAACGCATAAAAAATCTGTCATTATAATGTGTACGTGGTATTTTATTTGTGCCGTCCTTTTACAACAGACCCGTGAAACATGGAGGACCTCTACACTTTAGAGAAGGAGGTCGGACGAGGCAGTTATGGCGTGGTCTTTGAGGGTCTCATATCCAAAACGGGACAAAAGGTGGCTATCAAGCGTCTGCCCTGCAAGGACCCAGAATGCATTGAACTCTACTTGCAAGAACTGTGGGCCATGAGAACCACAGCCAAGAACCACATCAACGTTATTGCACTGCACAGTTGCCTCCTGCAGACAGGACGGAGGAGTTTGAAGCCCCTAAGGAAGGGGAAGCTGCCTTTACATCTTGTCGAAAGTGTGCTAAAAGGAAGTGTTGGTCATAATGGAGGTTCACAGTCTAACACTCGGAGGAGGACTAACTCTGTATCCAGACTTCAAGACAGGACCAACATTTTCCCATCAAACCCTCTTTCCCTGCAACTCCAAAAAGACCCTCAAACAGATCCAGGAAGAGGCTACCCGAGAGAGAGGATGAGCAGACGAGATCTCTGTGCTGCTCTGCCCTCTGGCTCGTGATGGAGTACTGCGATGGGGGGGACTTGAATCAATACCTGCTCTCCAGGCCACCGGACGCCCATAGGAACCATAGTGTGGTGCAGCAGCTCAGCAGTGCCGTGGCCTTTCTGCATCATCTCGGGATAATCCATCGAGACCTAAAGCCTGACAACGTGCTTGTCAGTGTTACACGCAACGGTCCTATTTTTAAGGTCGGTCCTACATTCCTGTAATTGGATAAATATCTACCTATCTCCCCCCTAATTTTCACTTTTTGGTTCAGCTTGTAGTTCATGCTTGAATTGTGCATTTACCTCCAGGTCGCTGACTTTGGTCTGAGCAAGATAAGCGAGGGTCTGGTGCGTGGAAACCTGGGCAGGAAGCACTTTTCTTCCACCTGTGGTTCAGACTTTTACATGGCTCCAGAAGTTTGGGGTGGACTCACCTACACAGCTCAGGCAGACATCTTCTCGCTCGGCGTGATGTTTTGGGCCGTCCTGGAGAGAATCACCTTCCTGGAGGAAGGAACCACACACGAGCAACTTGGTGAGTCAACAACGGACAGAAATTGGGCCTCTATAAGATGTCCAGCTAAACATCATTCACCGTTTGTAGTATTTTTTTCCCCCGTCTCTTGCGTGACACCACAGGACATTCAGACTGCTGGAAAATACAAAGAAGAAATGGAAGAAGTTAAGCGCTAATTGTTGATTTATCTGCGAGCTCCATTGAAGTGACACATTATTCTTGTCGTTTTTATTGAGGTGAATGACTTGGGAGACACATTATATTCGACACAGTCAACAGCGGTTGCTTCCTTATTTGTGTTTGGAAACACCGCAGGACAATCTTTTCGAGACCTCAGAGAATGAGGCATTTCCTGACTTTGATCAGAAGATTTGAAATGGGTGCATGTATAGCCTGCTTTACCAGGCGCAGCCCCAAGTGGGAGGTCAAAAAGGTTGAGTGAGTGTTTGTGTGTGTGTGAGAGTGAGTGATCTTACAGGTTGGTGATGCGGCACCGAATCGAGTTTGACTCCATTAACTGCGACACATTAAAAGTGTCAGATACTATACATCACATGTTCGTCAAGCATGGCCGATTAATCGTTCATGTAAACGGCATAGAGATGAGGGATCGTTGAAAATGTCGAGAAGGGTCCAAAGCACCACTGTCCCTCTTAATTCGAGACGACGTTGCGCTTGTGTGTCTGCCTTTGATTGGTAATAATATCCATTCACTCAAACACCGCCTTTTGCTCACGGTTTATTAAGATTAATTGAAACTTCAGGTGAATGACAATTGCAAGTGAGCCGGCGTTTAGATTTTAGCGTTCCGATGCAACAATTCGCCCCCAAGGAAAGACTTTAAAACATCCCGGGGTCAGTGATACTCTCATTAGGCAGGAAAAGAATGGTTGCGAGTGGAGCGGGAGCGAGATTTCGGTAGCATTTGGAAAAAAAGTACCGAGGTAAAATGGAATACAGCCGCTCACAATTCTCTTTGTCAGGCAGATAATGGGAGAGGCCGGATGGGGTCATTTCACAGATGGATAAAATGCTCCGCGACTTGACTCTTTCCTTTTTCAATAGTCACGCATTTACAGCGTGTGACTTTTTGCGAGAGAAAGAGCACATTGTCACAGATGTTGATCGAGAGTCACTGTGTTTGGCGCTTTCCTTTTCTGCATCACTTGGCGGGCCGGAACCCGCGTTGGAAAACAAAAGCAAGACTTGCGGATCATCGCCGTTTCAAATTTTCCACCTTTCTTTTGTTTATGTAAAGCCGGACAATGAATAAGCGTGCACGCCATCTTGTAAGCGGGAATGGGCGGAGAACAGAAAAATCCCATTCCAACCCATTTTAAATAGCGATCAATACAAAACTGCCTTCAAAAAAAAAAAAGTTCAGCTGCAGTGTGATAATTACACATATATAGTAATGATTTTGGAGATATGATTTGATCCAGTGATGACGTATATTTCTTATGTTTCCCCTTGAAGGCGCTTACGTGTGTAAGGGTCGCTGGTTGACGCCACTGGGCGAAGCTTTGTGGGAGAACGCCGACCTCCAGCTGTGTATTCCCACGAAGTGGAAAAGAGCGGCCCCGCCGCCCAGCCCTCCCGGCCCGGCGATGTGTGGCCTGCTTCTCGACATGCTCGCCTCAGACCCGGATTCCCGGCCCGTCGCGGACCAGCTGGAGTCCAGAGTGTGCGGCGCTCTGAAAGAGGACACCCACTGAGACAAAGCGCTCCTCCTAATGGCCACAGCCAGCGTGGAAACGTTGCCTGGGTAGCCAAGTGACTGCGGCGTTTGCTCCGTGAGTAAATAATAGCGGAGATGAGCGGGAAAAGCGAGGCCGACCTCAAACGATTCAAGGTGATTGTGGCGGCCGAGCGATCCGCTAAGAGTGCTGCAGCTGTTGTTTAGACTGGGAGTCGTCAACCGCCGCTTGTCATGTGAGTCCATCTCCCCCCTTTGTCACCGCAAGGGTTGAAAAAGAGGGCAAAAGTTTGCATTCGTCGTCCGGAGGGATTTCAACTGGGCAACCTTGGAAATATTTCAAATCGAGAGCCAAAATAGTTGTGAGGATTTATTTAGAACTACGTGAATAAAAAAGGCATCTTATTCAAACGTATATACAAGCATTTTAGTTTTGTCGCAAGGAATGTCTTTTTAATTATTATTTTTTTATCCTCCTCCTTTTTTTCACTTGCGCAGCCACATCTCTGAAGGTTTTTCTTAAATCAGGTTTCGGCGAAGATAGCAATATTTAACTTCACCAATAAGAGCCAACCTTCAGTTTTGTAAAAGCGTCATTTATTCCCATTAAATGCTTTCAAAAGTTTCCACTGTGACTACTTTCTCGAATTTCCCAGCCCTAGTCAGCACCTGTCGGTTGTAATCCAAATGCACAAATGTGACGATGACTCGATTCTCCATCACACCGGTTGCATCATCCACCTTTCCAAAGATAATTCGGCTCCATTTGGAATGACTGTCATTGAACAGGACAGTTGATTAAAAAACAGGAGCGTGTCATTCCGACCCCATCGATTGGCTGTTCATATTATTTAATCTCCATTACCCTGCTTACTGCTTGTTCTCAGTAGGAGAGCGGCTGAGACACCTTCACACCTCGGGCCAATTGAGAGCCTTCAGTTAACCTAACGTGCATGTTTTGGGGATTTGGAAGGACGCTGTAGTCCCCGGAGAAAACAAGCGAGCAGCGGGCGAACATGCAAACTGGGAAAGCCAGACCAGCGATCTCAACCGTGAACCTTTAACCTCAGAGCTGTGTGCAACATATTGTAACCGATATATAATCTCCAAACGTGAATATAAAGCGACAAATAAACTCATGAATGGAAGGTTGTATTCAAATTGGCGAACCAAATTAGGCTGGACTTTGAAATGTTTAAATGGAACTGGTACCCCGACTGAGCTGTTGCCTGTACTTCCATGTCCTCATACATTTATGCAGCATACAAGTGCACACTGAGCTCTTTTGGGACTTACTCAAGTTGTGTTCGACGAAAGCGTCATGCTGTTGCCGCCGGCCGTTCGTTAAAAGGAGCATGTTGAAGCTGGAAGTGGTTTCACATCGGAAACGACTATAATGTAACCCGAGAGATTACCGCTGTTGCTTCATGTAAATAGATTGCGATGTTGATTGTTTTTTTTAATCAAAATTTGATGAAATTAGTCTTTCTTTTAATTGCCCCCAATGTAATTGTGTTGAGTACACATTCAGAGAAAAGAAGTTTGTGTTTCATGCCCTACATACATTTCCCAGCTTTCATTAAAGCCAAGTCAAATATTTCACATTTGAAGGAACTCATGGCACACCGCCAAAGAAAAAATGTCACAAACAGCGTACGCTTGCCGTTGTGGTTGGGGATATGTAGCACGAGCCCTGTAATACAGTTGGTGAATTGTGCGCCAACACTTTACCGAAATGCCGATCTCAAATTTCCTCCCAACCCGATAGAACAGTGCATCGAAATTTGTCGACGTGGTGATGGGTGTTTGTGTTTGGTCCGTGCGCTGCATGCACACAATGGAACTGCTGCCTCCGCAACTGAAAATGCAGGATTTATATAGGGCACCGATTCAGTTGCAAAATTAATAGGTATAAATAAACATCTCCCAGTAAATTCCTTAATGTGCGTCTGAGTCAGCCCATTGTTTGCCTTTCTAACAGCGGCGTGGGTGCGACTGACTCTGTGAATGTCAACCATTTCATTGGGCAAAAAATAGTTTCGTCCGCTTGCTCGATGGCTGATTTATGAAGACATCACGTTAATAACCTTCGAGTAACTGAAAATGATCACCTTCGTGCAGTTTATTCCTTTTTGCAGATAGGGCCCCCCCCAAAAAAAAACTTTCAACTATTTGCCTGAACACCCGTGGGGGCACATGGACCATATCGCAGCAAGCAACTTTTTTTTTGACTAGACTTAAGCTTTCAAGGGGCCTTAATCGATTTTTTGGGGGTGCATGAATATCGTAAAAGCTCCATATAACAAAAGGCAGATTTATTATTTTTATTTTGTATTTCTTTATATTTACTTTCAAGGCAAGACTTATTTTTCAGTAAAAAAAAAGATGAAGTATTACAACTAACTCCCGATTTATGGAGAACCCTCAGCGCGATGAAGTAAGATGAATGACAAAAAAAGGCTCGGGGTTACGGCAGATAAATAAGGTTGGGTCGCACTGGAGTTGGCAGTACCTGCTCTCTGTCTGTGAGTGTTGCAGAGAAGATTAAACCAGAGTGGCTCCTGTACAAGGAAAAAAAAAAACACTCAGCAAGACTGAGACGGGTGGGAGGGAAAAGTCCTTTGCCATTTCACAGTTGATAAGCACTGAGCGAGGGCAGAGAGAAAGTGTGAATGTGGCCCAAAGCTCAATGCGTCAGGACTGCAACGCCAGTCACGACGCGAGCGCCGCATGCAGGAAATTACGCACGGCTGTTCCAGTCACCCCCAGCCCCCGCCCTTCAATCGGGTCCTATATGAGACATATCGTTGGTCGACGCGTGAGGAATTAGTGCTTTATTGCTCATATGACAAAGGCCTTCCAAGAAATGTGGCTCCACACAGCATTCAGTCAATTTTCGACAGACAGAAAACGGATGGAGTTGTAATTGCGCAGGCTGTGTCAAATGAGCCACTAAAACACTCTTATGGCGCAATCATTGACAATGTCCTGCAGGGGTTGGCATCCTCGTCGTCATTGGGGGAGGAAATCATCTCAGAGGTGAACGACCTTTTTAGGGGCCAGTGTGGGTGTTTTGACATTCACATCTAATAACGTCCGCAAACTCACAATTCATGACGTCGGTGATATTTTGTACTTTATTCTTAAAACAAAAAACAAAACCAAGGTTTACATTTCCGTTTGGCAAAACCATTTGGATAGATCCATGAAATTAGATTAAAGAGACGACAGGAATCGATTTATGTGGCCTAAATAGTCGCATCTAAATCAAAATGGCATAATTACACAACAGCGAGCAGGTCAGGACCTTCTTTGCGTCTAATATTAATAGTCACTTGGCTCATAATGGGCTCTCTTCAGTGTGATGTTTAACCTGGCTTGCCCGTGCTGGCCAAATGAATTCTAATTACGTGCCGGTCTTATTGACTGAAACGTAGTTGAGGCAGGTATCCGATAAGGAAGAATGTCACTTGAGCCGTGTCGTGTGAATGCAACCAGAATATCATTCGAGATCACCAACTCAGCCCCGGCATTACCTGCACATACCTTGATGAAATAACATTAAAAATGGGGAAAATGATCATGGATGGCACAAACGTGATATAATGGGCTGTCTTATGCCGATTAAAAACAACGTCCAAGTTCAGTTCAATCTGGGTTCGGAGAGAAGCTTAACCATATAAGGTCCTTCCAACTCATAGCCCATCTTCCTGTAGTAGTTCCTTGTTCCTACGCCTGGAAAAGGAAAAGAAAAACAACTCCGTTGAAAAGGCATGTGCTGCGACGAGTGAAACTCTGCCAGTAACTTACGCCAACTAAAAGGATTTCGATAAATGCTACAAGATTGCGGCAAACGATTAAGCAAATACAATTGTCTCTTTTGGCAATCTAATACAATGCAGCTCTAGCTTTGGCCAGCGCCTGTAGGTGAGATTTTCGGCAAATAACCGAGGCAAATGCAGACCCGCAAATATGCTTCCCCGAAATATCAAGTGACGGGATATTAAAGAAGTCATCCAATACTTCTAAATCGAACCTGAGATGACCGCTAATTTGTAGGAGCCGTGTTCATCCGTCGCAATTCTCTCCGCTTCTTCCATCAACATCATCCCGAATCCCTAACGAACCAAAAGTAAACAAGGTCAGTTCGACTCCACAAGAGTGTGCCATCAGTTTTTTGACTTTGCGCACCTGATGTTGGAACTTGCCGGGGTCCCGGCTACTTATGGGGACCACGCTGCCGTACACGTGCAGCTCGCGGACGATGGACACGCCCCCTTTCAGTTCCGCTCGGAACGACTGCGGGGAGCAGCGGCGCAGACGCAGCAGTCCTATCAGAATGTCCTGCTCGGGATCCTCGTAGGAGAGGAAGGTCTCCCAGCTGCCGTTGGCCACGTAGTCCCTCCGCACGAGCTCCACCTGAACACGGCAAGATAGCGCTGTCGCAAGCGTTCTTTGGACCGTCTCCAGGATGCTTTCGCCTACCTGGTACGGTCGAACTTTGTGGTGAATCTCCTGAATGCCAACTTCTCTGGTTCTAACATCTCGACACTGCACAGGAGGAAGGAAAAAAAAACAAAAACCATGGACCGTTAATTGACTTGAGTATGAGCATTTGGGGTTGTGTGCACTTATGCAACCCGCATACTGGACATTGTAGTCTCAGATCAATACCAACACACCCTTTTGAAAAAAAAGGATGTCTCTTGAGATGCACTGTATATCTTTCGTTTGGTAGCAGTAATAACTAATGATGCACACGCATTCTTGGTTACTGCATTCCAGTGAGACTCACTCACAAGGAAAGTAGTCATTTTCATAGATGCACGCGGGCTTGCACTGTCGTGTGGAAGGGAATTAAAGGTAAAGTCGGCCGATGAATGTCGGAGGTTGCCAGCAGGTCCTAAAGGGGAGTCTGATGGTGCAGGTGTTATCAATCGGAATGAACTCGGGGAAGGTACTTCGCTTCCATTCTTTGCTCCATTGATTCTGATCTATTCTCGGCGGGTTTATAAATCTGTCCTCTTCTCCTACCAACAGGAGCTCAGGCAAATTCCGCAGTTAGCATCAATTTGATCTATGCTCGGAGGTCTTTGGTGATCCTGGTGAGTGTTTGCACTCCTTTTTCGTCTTTTAGTTTAATAAGGGGCGTCTCACCTCAGTGCCCATATCCTTCATCCTGGCTATTGCCAACTCCCGCAGGTTTCCGTGCTCCACTCCGGAGCTCACCAATGGCATTGGGATGTCCCTAATGGGTGGCGATAGAGAAAATGATTTCAGGAAAGCAAGGCCCTGACCAGACTCTATTTAAAAAAAAAATGCAATAACTGTTGTTGTGTATCGTAGGGTATAAAATCAAGCTAAATAATGGAACTAAACTGAACGAATTCCGGTGTTCGAGTCCCCCCACCACCACTTACCTCTGCACACGATAGACTCTTGTCCAGGGCGGCACCAGCGCCAGGATTCGCGCCACCAGGTCGACCAGAGTGCTGGGCGTGTAGCTCTTATAGCGGCCCGTCTTCCACAGCTCATACAGGCCCGTACCCCGAATCACCAAAGTCGGGTACAGCTTTAAACCATCGGGCCTGAATGCCGGATTCTCAAAAAACTCCTGCAACAACACACATGAGTGTTGTTGGTTGTCTCTCTGCTGACTGCCACGACCTGCGCTGGTAAAAATTTGAAAAGTGTCTTGGAACTAGGTTGTCATCGCTCCTCTCCCACGTTGCTGGGCACTAAACCTAATCGGAGTAGGACTGAAACCAGACTGCGATAATATTATAGTCCTACCCATAAAAGTGTCTGAAGTTTATTCGGGTGGGTTTTAACTCGAAACAATATTATTTTGTACTCGTATCACAGCTCTTGCTGCGTAAAAGGAGAGGAACGCTGTTAAGGACGTAGGTCTCTGTCTGGACAGAGAGCATCTGTAAACGAGAGATAAGTGAGAGAGGATCGCAGGCTAGAGGGGAATTGTAATCGAATTTCACTATCAGGACAAGCACGGGAGAGGCAAGGACCATGCAGAGTTGTGCGACAGACGCTCTCTGCCTGCAGTGGCTGTCATCCGGTCTGACGGCTGCCTCTCTCAGATCCCGTTCAAAACAAATGGAATACATTTGATTATTATTACGAGACAAAAATCATATCCGGGCTTCGTCTGGCTCATCACGACTGGAGTCTGCGCCAATGAGGCTTAGAATTCAATTTTCAAGGAGGCTCTATTGATCCCAAATCTTTCCGCTGAAATCTCATCTGATGCTTGCGTCATTAACACAAACATTTGATTTGTTCTCGCCAATTAGATGATAAAAATAACCGCGGCATGTTGGTAAAGCATTCATCTTCTGCTTGCGTTGATGGTCTGGCTCTTGGTTTCGCGCAGGATGGTAACATGTGACATTCACCACGCCTGCCTCGTCGAGCTGATAAACCGAATCATTCCAGGCCACTCTCCAACTCAATTCTGGGCTGTGGTTAACTAGTGTTCGTTATAGACCGTTTCCATTTCTTGACAACAAACCCGGACAAATAAACTGTTCATCTAATTTAACTAAATTGTGCATTCAAAACCCGGAGCGTCATGTCGTTCGACACAATTTACAGGTCATCCCAGTCCAAACTGTTGAACAAACCAAAGATGCTTTCCCAATGCCCGTTCATGCCAAAAACTAAATTCTTCTAAAAACCTTTTTGGCTTCCCCCGGGATCCAAAATGTGTTCACTTACAGCAGGGGTGTCCTAAGGCTTTTCTTTTGGGGGCTGCATACAGAAAAACGGAAGGGGGAAAGGGCTTTGAACGCCAAATCGCAAACTATAAATACCTCCCTAAAATTGTTCACTTCTTCTCGCCCATTATACCTGCGTTTTTATGATCTGTAGGGGAAATCCCGGTTTTGAACTTTTTCACAAAGCAGTGAGTCACCCCTTTGCAGGTAGAACACGTTAGACACAGAGATTTAAAAAAAAAAAAAACATGAAAAAAAGTTCAAGAGGCACTAAAATCCGAGAAAGTGTTGCAAGCGCCCGGTGCTGAGACACCGACTGACACATTTCCATAAGAGCCGCAGGGGCGTGTCACAATCTCACCCGGCGATTAGTTACACGTCTCTGTTTTGCATCGTTGCATTTTTTAATGACTTTAATTATTTTTTTGTTCAAGAGAGCAAAAACCAACCAAATAAGCAGAAATTGTTCAAGGTATCAAACCGAGTTGCAGATATCCTACAGTCACGCTCCGTTCGGATTCGTCACGTTCGCATTAAGGCTGCGTTTCCAATCAGAGCAGCAGAGCGAGCCTGCTGCTGAGAGACATCTGACAGCCTCTTCTTTTGAGTCACCTCGCAGTCGGGACTGACAGTGTTGCTATTTTGGATTCTACATGAAGGACTTCTTTGACACTCCACCACTGTGCGCGAAGTAGTAATGACGCATGGGTGAGGCAGAGCCAAACGAGACGTGACGATGGCGTGAACAACAAAGCTAATGAGTTGAGGCATCACCTTAATGTCTGGGTATCAATCTGAATAAAGTCAGAACAAATCGGACAGGATGAAAAATTGCATTAGGAAAATAAGGCATTCTCAAAATGTCATAGTTGCAAGGGACCACAATAACTTTTTAACTCTGAGCATACAACCTGTAATTGTAAGGTTGCAAGCAGAACATTTAGGGGTGTGCTACCTTTACAGTAAATACTTCTTGAACTGTCCCTGTGAAGCACTCTATTTTGCACCTGTCTAAAACTAAAATACTACCCCTACCCCTCAGACTAATATCCTAAGTAACAAGAGCAACATAGACACTTACAATGAACTGTTCCACATCTCTCTCTATGCCGACATTGGGCAGGTCCGGCATCATGTGGGCCACCACCTTGAAGCCGGCATCTTTTGCAAGGTGGAAAGACTCACACACGGCTCGAACTGTGTGGCCCCTGGAACATGTTTACACACACACACACACCCAAAAAAATAAATAAATAATCCACAGAAGGTCATGTCAGTCAGGCCAGTCTTTCAGACTCTTGCAGCCAGCCCACTGACCTGTTTGTATCTCTGGCCACATCTTCATACACACTCTGGACGCCAATCTCCAGTCTTGTGCAGCCATATCCCAGCATGTCACTCAGGTGTCGCTTGAGGCAGTAGTCGGGCCGCGTCTCGATAGTGATTCCAACACACTTGGTGTTACTGCGCTCAGAGTACCTGTGGTGTTGCGTGGCGTATATATATATATATTTTTATATTTAAATGAACATAACTTACCATAGTTTGACAGAGACATCATTATTGGGGTAATTTAGCAACATCAATTTACATGCTGAGAGTGCGCGCAAGGCTCATTACTCGCAGAGTTAACATTAACCTCGCATTAAGGACATGCAGATGCAATAAAATTATGATAGCAAATTAAAAAAAAATATGATTGCAAAGCAAATATTAAATGAGATATTAATGAGTATTTGCGTTTTGTCAAATGCAATCTAGAAACATGATTTAGAAAGTTTGGATTGTAAATGGATGCATACTATCAGTATCGGTACTTTGATTTGGCTTGTATGGACGACGGTATATGTACTGTGAAAGGTGCCCCTCGTAGTTAAAACAGTAAGCCAAGGAAGCATCATCAGCTAACTCAACATTTTTCAGCACATTGTTTTGGTTTAACTGCCCTTGACTTTAGTGGTTATGATGGTTGTAATTGCTCTCATTCCAGATCACAGTAGGAGGGAGAAGAAAAAAAAAAGCTTGACTAAAGCCAAAGCTGCTGTTTAAGTCACTTGTATTGAATTCATTATTAACAAATACCGAAGACAAATTCTCCCTGTATGTGGTTGCTATCCAGCCCTCACGTCATTTAAAATGAGAACAGGATTGAACAAATATTTTTGCTGGACACTTCATAAATGCATTTTTTTGTAATGATACAGAGCTCTTGTAAAAGGGGAGGTTGTGGTGGCTAGCCAATGCACAGCACCAAAACCCAAAGTTCCAATCCTAGTTCTTTGCTGCCATCCTCTCATCCCCTAATTTGATTTTTCAGCTCAACAATGAGTCTACCTTTAGTACATCTTAACACATGCCCGAAAATTCACCCAATTTTGCAAGCGTGTCTACCCTCAAGTTTTATGTACCCTCACAGTTATGCCTATGGACAATTTCGAGCCTTCAGTGAACAGAACCACGTGTGTTTAAAACTTCTAAGTCCCCGTACCTGGAGAAAACCCCCACGACATGCAAGCTACACACAGCCCCCAACGGCGAGGTAGACATGTTCACCACAACGCTGCCTGCTTGAAGCTGTCCACACTGTAACTGTGCTATTCATCATTGTGATTATATTCCAAAATAAGACAATTTCCACGGCTGTGCACGTAAAATGAAAATGGAAGTTATGAATTTGGTCACACTTTCCTGGAGAAGCCTTTCTGGCAGATTTTGAAGTGTATCTGTGGGAATTTTTGTGATGTCAGACATGTTGGAGCTGACAGAATCCGGCTCGTCCGGAGGAGCTTCATTTCAAGTAGGTGGAACAGAAATATCTCATTGCTTTCATTTTGCAATGACCATTCGCTCCCTTCATGCCAGCTTCACATCTCTTCTGATTCTGCAGGCGCCAGTCGTAAATACCCATCTTTTACAGTCTGCTGGTTGATCTACACCAATTATGGGAGTTTGTGCTGCCGAGAGGACGATCGGATTGTGCGAAATGAATCAATAAAAAAAAAGTCTATTATCTTGGGCGATGATCTCAACGCATCTCACTGATGGGAAAAGATTTGGAACAGCGTGGCCGTGGTGAGAGGTGAGTGTCACATGGACACACAAACACTATAAACACAAACATACAGCACGCCACCACCTTGCCATTGAAACGCCATAGCAATTACTGCAATCAAAGCATCTTAACAAGGCCTGTTGATAGCTGATAAGCATTTTGATTTTTTAAACACACACACACTGCAAACACATACTTATGCTGGGAAAATGACGCACAACCAAACTGCTCTCCTTGGTCTTATCAGTCTTTAGGGAAGTAAACAAACATAGTCCTGTGAAAAAGCTATTATTTGGTCCAAATCATCTGATGTCGTCAGCTCCTGAACAAATTGGTAATTCTACTTTGACTTTGAATCTTCTCCAAGTCAACTGAAAAGTTGCTCCTCATCCATTCTGAGCAGGAGTGGGCACAATTTCATTCATAGCTCAGCACCGCAGTAAAGCGAGAAATCAATGGAAGCAGACCCAGAACACTCCCAGAGATGGCCCTTTTTCTCTTGGATTTTGGATCAGACGTCTCGTGGACACTGCTGGCACGGGTGCATTAAAGCTTCTTCTAAATCAATGGGTTCTGTTATGGTGAGTTTGTGTCAAAGGTCAGTTTTAATGTATGGACAACAATGTATGGACAACCGTGGGTTCGATCACGGCTCCGGCCTTCCTGTGTGGAGTTTGCATGTTCTCCTCGGGCCTGCGTGGGTTTTCTCCGGGTGCTGCGGTTTCCTCCCACATTCCAAATACATGCATGGCAGGCTGATTGAACACTCACAATTGTCCCTAGGTGTGAGTGTGAGTGGTTGTTTGTCTCTGTGTGCCCTGCGATTGGCTGGCAACCGTTTCAGGGTGTCCCCCGCCTATTGCCCGACGACGGCTGGGATAGGCTCCAGCACCCCCGACCATTGTGAGAATAAGGCGGATCGGAAAATGGATGGATGGATGGATGGACATTTCGCCCCCTTCTTGGATTAGATTTTTGCCTCTGCTATGCCAAGAAGTGATCAGATAGTGAAACAGCTCCCTCTAGTGTACAGTGGAGCATTACATTGACTCGCTGATGTATTTTGTTTTCATTTGCTGCTGTATTATTCTTAACTTTTGTTCAAGAGTTTAGGGGGTAACTATCATATTGCTTAGAAGAAGAAAAAAAACCACTACATTGTCTACTCGTGAGATTGACAAGCCACCAGTCCAGAGAAGAGTAGTAGTAGTCGTAGCTCATCAGTGACACAAATCAGTGACGAGCAGAAAATGTATGTATGGATGGGATTGTTGATTTACCAATGGTGATGTGGTGAATATGCATCGGTAAAATTATTGCACCTGTCTGGTAACATTCAGTGTTAAAGAGACTCACTATGTCTCTTCAACACTGAATGCTGCAAAGTTTACGATTTACATTCTTATCTCTTTAACAAAGTCAATTTATTGTCACGTCAGTTCAATTGATAAGCTTTTGGGTACCTTACAGCCTCGGCCACATCATTTGAAGTGTGTCCAGACAAAGCGTCGTGCAGATTCCGAATGAAGTAATCCCTGTACTCTTCAGACAGAGCCATGAAGGTCCCGCCCATCACAATGAACTCCACCTTATCCACACTGTGGCCCAGCTGCTTGAGCTGCAGATCACACCAAATACATAGACGTTGATGCCAATGCTTGTGTTCGGTGAATTGGAAACAGATCAATAAGCTTAATTAGAAGGAAAGTTGCTAGGCAAGTTGGATGTAGTTGTGTGCTGATGCTGTGCATAGTGCGATAATAAAGTTATGGCTCCCGTGTCTATTTTACATGCTCTCATTGGCCAGTGGTATCAACCGCCACGCTGAAAGCATACGACTGACCTGCTCCACACGATGTCTGGTCTGAAGGTAGGGATCGTATCGCGCTCGAATGGCTCTCATTGAGGTGGGCTATGACAACGAAAAAAAACAGGTAGTAGGGCTTTTAATGACTTTTTTTTCCATTTGTTATTATTTTTTAACCCCTTCTATTTCAGAAAGAGCAAATGGCAAAGTGACACCCCCCCCCCAGAATGTAACTTTCATCAACTTGGATAATGTCGCAATTATCGTTTGCAAAACATGTGCTTTTTGTTAAAAAAAACTAGCTTGGCAGAGCTCTGTGTAACTTTCTGCACATCCTCACAGACAGGTCTAAATTGAGCTATGATGGACAGATCCTCCCACCCCCTCCAGGCCACCCTGACAGCACCGGGCAGCTCCTTCAGCCAGAGACTGATGCACCCGTGCTGCAAGAAGGCTCTCTCCTGCCGACTGCTGTCAGGCACTTCTGTGCATACGCACGAATGATAAATGAGTCCCATGGTCTTCAGCAGTTTAAGTACGTAAAATAAATGGTTGAGGCCACTGCTGTATAAGAGGAAATATGTGAGTGTGAAAAACTTTACCTCATAACCGGTGTAAGACTGTGTGGAGTATTCGAAGTCTGAGTCCGGCCCACCAGGGCAGTACCTACAAACATGAGCATGACAGAACATGATGTACCTACGCCAGTGTTCTTAGAAAAACATAATGGGTATTTTGAAGTATTTACAACCAATTCTGTACACAATAGTATCATTGACAGCAAAAAAAAGTAATTGCCCCCTTCTTATTTTTCTTGATATTTGTGTTAAAGCCCCAAAATTGCACAGACAATTCAAGTTGAACTTGTTTGTGGAGGTAAGAATAACTGAGGGCAGCTGTCACTTACACACAAATATTGCCTGTGAAGCTGATGTGTGGACATCTATGCGGTTTGCACATCACAGCGACAACTGCAATCTGTAACAAGAGACGGAAAAAAACAGACCACCACTTTTCTACATGTCGAGGAATTAAATTTTACACATGATATAATAGTAATGTGTGGTCACTGTCAACAATGTTTTTTTACGTTTCAGAGAGCTACTTACCCCACTGGCAGTGCGGATTGGTTTGGCCTTTAGTTTGGGTACCAAAGCACGGCGGTATTGTGGAGGAACAGCGGCTATGATATCCACCAAGCGAGGCTGAGCCTCCAGGCCATATTTAGCGGAGGTCTTTGTTTTCAGTCTATTAGAAAATAATTGAGAAGTGTGAATACAGTAGCTGCAATGGGGAACAACAGGGGTTATTTGTTGGAAGTGTATTTTAACATTACATTAGTTGAGAATTCATGATCATTGGAGACCTGGCATTTTTCCAATACTGATGTCCACTGACATGGAGCCTTACTCTACTTGGCCATTTAATTCAGTCGTTTAAAAGGTAATAAAGCTTTGATTAACTCTTCAGAGAAGTATCAATCTAACAAAGGGTTTGTTATTGTGGTTGTAGTTTGCAGTGGCATACAACCATGCTTATATGAAGAGCCTTTTCTAATGCTTTGATGACCTAATTGTATCCAATAGAAAATACAATTGGATCTCTTCTCTGCACTGTGTGGGTCTTACTTCCATTTGTCATTTCAGCGCAAGGATTTTATATAGTTTACTGCACAACGTCTTTGCCCAGACATTAAAATACAATATGTGAAGTGTCTCAGTGTTTGTTCAATACTTGTTGAGGTTGATGTCTTTTCCCTCTTCGTGTGCTTCAACCAGCTGTTTGATGACATCGGCGATTGTCATCATCATCAATTCTGCTCGACTGAGGTCACCTGTCATAAGGAAATATGTAGTTATGAAAATGTATAAACTACTTACAAATTGAAAGGAACAACTACACAAGAGAAATGACTTTCGTTAGCATTAGCAATGAGCTCCGGGAGATTGTCACTTTGACGAAAACTTACTCTTTTTCTTTGGCTTCCCCATTCCTCCGTATCTGTTATCCGCCTAAATTCAATTGTGATCAAGAACTTTAAAGACGCACAGTGACCACGCTTGTAGGCAAAAATAGTAAACAACGTCACGTTGCATCAGAACACGGCTTATCGTTAAACAGTTGGGCATGTCGTAAAACGGCGTAAAAGGAATTGCGCATTAAAACCAATACAGGTATGCTCATTTTGCACAACAAGCTAAACAGGTTTACTACATGTGATTACGATTAAAAAATGCCTCTGATGGCAGTGTGAGTTGAGTTGTTTTTCATAGTGTATTTATGGGAAAAATGGATCCTTTAGAAAAGCTGCGACTACAATGCGAGTCGTTTTTCATCGTATTCATGCAAAAAGTAAAATAAAGACATTTTGTGGATCCTCTTTAGAGCTACAAAAGCTATCCACGCATTCATTTCTGCTGTACATTCACACAAGCGCGCGCGCGCACACACGCGCCCACTGATTAGCAAACTATGGGAAATTAAAAGCAAATAAAAATATATGCAGACCTACATGTACAACAAACTGTACAATGTGGTATGATTACATATTTGCATACAGATAAATACAGTATGTCGTGTATGTCATTCAATGTAGAGTAAATCTAAAAGTACATTTCAAAAACACGCACGCAATAAAACACTCATATTTGGGAAAATACTTTATTGAATGGTCGAAGAAAAATAAAAATATGGGGTGGACACATTCAATTACAATCTTTGAAAAGTAAGAACAGAACAGGACGCGGCTACAGTACACATCAATCATTGCACTTGTCTTGAACAGTGAGGATTTCAAAATCGTCGCCGGCTTGAAAAATGTTTGTGCTGATACATTACATTTCCCGAAATGGTGACGACACGACGAGTACAGTATTTTTTTAATTTTTTTTACGACGACGAGTTTGTCGTTTCTCACAGTCTGCGTGTCAACGTCGCTGAGAAGGTAAATAAAAGACTTGTATAGCATAGGGAGCGACCTAGCTGCGGTGAAGTCTTCCACGTGCTACTGAACAGGTGGCTTACAGATCAGATGCCGACTGGCAACTTGTTCGTGGGCGAAATCTCACCCGAGTAAATCCTTGAGCAGTGAGGTGACATGGCTTGACGGATCTCTACGGCAACTTTCAGGAAATACAACAAACAGGTGGATGGACCCCACGCAATGCCCCCTGGACCACCGTAAGTGACTCTTGTAAAACCTGCAAATATAAACCGCGGTCTGATTGAACAAGACAGTCCGTTTCTTTCAACTGAACTATGTTTAAAAATAGTTTCCTTTCTGTCAGTCAGCTCTCGTTAGCGTCATTGGCTAACTGAAAGGGGACGTCGGTGACTGTTGAACGGCGCACTTTCACACGGTAAGTCTTTGGTTGTATACCTCAAATTGAAGTGAAGCTCTTGTTTGATTAACTTTGTCTGTCGTAGGGTATGATTTGTCGTTTTTTTAACTGCGTCTCGGTGATTTGACATACAGATGTAAGCGCGTACCTGCTCTGTGGCCTTCCAAGTCTTCAAAAAAATTCCATTGGGGTTTCATAATTTGCGCAAATTAACTTATTTATTTTTTGTCCCATTGGTCAAGACAGCACAATGGATGACAACAAGCTCAATGACTCCAACGTTAAGGTCGCAGTTCGTGTGCGACCAATGAGCAGGAGAGGTGAGAGAAAAGGTCACACAGCTATTCACCGTGTATTAATGGTTTTAAGTTGCCGATTAGACACAGGCTTTTTAATAATTCTGTCCAGCTCCAGTGGGCATTTCAGACTATTATCCCTGTTCGTTTATATTGAGAGATTTACTTTTGGGGGAAAAAAAAAGGTGTGTCAGGGTGACTGAATGTAGAAGGTGTGATACACTACATCCTGTGTACAAATACAGTATAAGGTGGTCTGGAGAAAGATATCTTGAAGGCACACTTTAAGAATAGATTTTATTCCTATACATGGTCGGGACCTGTTGTTGAAATCTCAGTTGTGCTCATGACTGCTGTGGAAATTTATGATGACCTTTGACCTCATCCAATGGGCAGCTGATGTAAGCGGCGTTATTGTCACAAGACAATCATATTTTGTCCCTGTTTTAAAATGTTCAATATTCATCTCTCCAGAAAAAGACCTCACGGCAAAATGTGTGGTAGAAATGGAAGGAAACCAGACAATATTGAATCCTGCCATTGCAACTTTGAGCAAAGGAGACCCCCGGTAAGTGAAACACAATTGAATTTAAATTGATTTGTTTTAATCCAAGATTTCGTATTGACACACTGGACACGGAACAAGAATTTGTAATTGTTCATCGCCAAAGATTTTTTTTGAAATGTGAACATGCGTCACATTTTTATTTGGATCAAATATCTCTCCAGTTTTGTGACCTTTTTTTGAGGATTTGTTTTCTTTGTGTATTCCATTCATTGGACTTTTCTTTTGAGCACAAACCTCGCTATTTAAACACTGCTTATCTGCAATATTTGTATGGTCTAATTTATAGGTCTGCATTATAAACAATTTGATTCTACTTGGCGCAATACGTTGATACTTTTTGACTTTTGACTTGACATTTGATTTTGAGAGGCAGCCCACAGGAAGTGTCTCATTTATTAATAGCACCAAGCAGTGCAACATTTCTTGAAGGTGTTTCTTTGATAGCAGAGAACTATTTGTTTAGTTGTTCCTTGTACTCAATAGAGGTTTTGATGCAAGATCGTAACTTGTCATCTAAATTTGGAGGCAACTCCATAGGCTTCATTTTTGCATGAATAATGTCATAATTTGAATTTATAAGCTTCTTGTTCAACTGCCATTCTTAAAAAAAGAAGGGCTGGGGCGCGGTAAATTAATGCAAGTATGTATATTGTTAGCTGTGTGCACATATTATTAATACCAAAGGAATTCATCTTGTTCTCTGCACTGGTAGCAGAGCATATACTGGACAGGCTGTAACGAGCTTGTCTGGTTAGCAGCCAATGTTTGATGGAGGAGACTCCTATCCCCCACCTACACGTCCTTCCTAAATCATGCATCTCTTTACAAAGGGTGTGTCGCTTACTGCCCAGTCTTGTTCGAAAAGAAAGCATAGAAACAAGTTCTGTGCTCTTAATTTAAGACAAAGAAATTACCGTATTTTCCGCACCATAAGGCGTACCAAAAAGTCTTTCATTTTCTTAAAAGCTCACAGCGCCATAAAATCAGGTGCGCCTTGTGTATGGTCATTACGGTAATAAGATAAGATATCCATTATTTGTCCCATGTGATTTCCTCGTTTGTGAATGCAGTACACAACAAAGGAATAAATAACAAACACTTCTGAGACAGTCCAGTCTGCTACATTTTACTGATATCTGATCATTCTGTTGGAGCTCAAGGAAATGCCCAAATAAATTCTGGAAGGGGGCTATAGAATTTATTTTGTGATTTCCTCGCTTGATTATTTTGTTTTGATGCATTGTTTTCAATTTTTGTAGTTTCATTGAAGTCATCGTTAATTCACGTTTTTCGGAGGCGGTCATGAACGCCTCTCGAGTCCAACGGAAGGAGCGTAGCTCCGTCTAGTGGATGCATTGTAGATTGCGTCTTATAAACCAGTGCGTCCAATTTTGAAAAAAATGACAAAATAGGCCATTCATTGAAGGTGCGCCTCATAATCCAGTGCACCTTTTAGTGCGGACAATACGGTGTATGGATCGGATCACTGTTTGAATTCGTCTTTTATTTTTTTTTGAAAGTCCACATAATCCAAACCGGCAAGTACAGTATGTGTTTTTTTGTGAAAGCCCATTTTTTTTAGATGCTCCCTGCATACATAGCCATGCGAAACATTTTTTGTGTGTCAGTGTGTCGCTTCTGCCCTGACATGCTTCAGCCACGTGTATTCCCCTTTAGGCATAATACGAACAGGTTTTACCAGCTCTCTTGAACACAGGGGCAGACTTCCACAAAGGGTCATACAGAAAGAGAAAAGCAAGATTTTTATCAAAACATTGAATGGACCTAATTAGCATGTTATTTGGTCGTTATGAGCAAAATGTGCGTCCAGCAGATAGATGCCTTGGTTGTAAGGCAAGTCACTGACTCGCCGCATTTCCAAGGTTTGTGCTTTGTCAGCTTGTTGCCTGACAGCTTGAGCCGAGTTACTGCGTAAGCCTCGGGGGATGGATGTTAAAATATTGCAGCACCCGAGGCATCCACGGCAAGCCACCAATATAGCAAGTTCCGTCAGACCCCCGAGACGGGAGAGATTAATGAACCCTTGTTACTGCTCTCATAACATGGGAGACCACCTACTGTAATGCCACTGACCATACATGCGCATTCTTTCACAGATTATGATTTTTTTGGGAGGGAGGGGGTGAGTGTGCCCTTGAAGTTTGGTTATGTTTATCATCCCTTGAGGACAAGTGTACTAGAAATGGAAGTGTAATTCTTCCCTCTTATCTCCGTTTGTTTGCTTTTGATAACAACCCTTGGCTGTTGATTTGATCACAATTCTTTATCGTTTCCCAACTTGAAAGCTGCTGTGCATCTTATGTATGCCGACATCCTACAGAGCGTGCCTACACTTGGTTAGTCAGCCTTACCTTCCTCCTCCCCTCCATTTTAGTGACTCCTTGGAGCTGGGATTCGCTGCCAGTTATCTTAGGAATGTCCTTGCCAGCCCAGGAGAGGACAGGACTTAATGTTGCTCTTTCACGGGCCAGCAAATCTCCCACAGTGAGGCCTTGTTTCAGCCCATGTGTGGCCATGACTACTTCAGCAGTCTTTTTTTTTTTTTTTCAAAAGCCTAATTGATATGTCTGCTTGCTCGAAGACAGTCGCGGTTGAAAATCCACGTAAATCTAAATAACATCGTAACAGCATCTGCCTGGATAACAGTCACGTTTTTACTTGTGTATTTTGTGGTCCCACGCAATGAATAATTTACACGTGTTCTTGCTCTCACCTACGCACTGTACATTTCATTTGATAGTTAATTTAAATACACGTGAGTGCTAATTTTTCCAATCTCTTTTCCCTTAGGAATCAGGCAAAGGTTAGTCTTGAATTAAAATATGTCACATCATCTTTGGGGTGTCCAAACTTGGCCCCGGGCCATAGCTTGGACACCACTGCACTTTAAAGTAGCTCTGGAAATAATAATCCCTTCCATGACGACTTGTTCTTCCTCAGGTGTTTGCTTATGATCACTGTTTCTGGTCCATGGATGAATCCCAGAAAGACAAGTTTGCAGGTTTGCTTTTTTTTTTATCACACTCTGCGCCGTTTTTAGCTTGTGTGCTTGATGACTCGGTTCGAATACCGACCTCATCACAGAATGTTGGCTGAGCTCTGAACTATTTATGGAGCGAGGGAAATAAATGGACTCTCTTACTGCTTAGATGTGGTCACGCGTAAACGACCCAAAAAATCAATAAGAATAAAAGGTTGAAAATAGAACATGGCTATTTTCAGCCATCTTTGCATCATTAGATAACAAATAAGAATTCAGCCACATTCTCCGGGAAAAATAATTGCTCAACAGTGATTTTAAGGAGTCGTTAACTTGAAGGTGAGGGACAACTTGCATCAATTTTCCACTTTATTTCTTCCTTGGTGTGTTTACAGGTCAAGAAGTGGTGTTCCAGTGCCTTGGGGAGAGTTTACTAGACAACGCCTTCATGGGTTACAATGCCTGCATCTTTGCCTATGGGCAAACAGGTAAGTGAGCTACTTCATGACCCGTGAGCGAACGTTATGATTCCTCTTATTTTTGTTCTTGCAAAATTAGAGGAGAAAAATGCAATTGGTGATGAGCGTTTAAAAGGTTTTGTGCTTTTGGCTTTTCACAATGGAACATTTGGGAGAGCTTTGCACGAAATAAACGAAATGCCTTTCTCCAGTTCCACCACATTGCCGCAAAAATTTATCTTCAGATACGATGTCGCGGCCGCAAGGTACATTTTCACAACCATCAAAACAAAATGGCACAAAATATCGGTTGACATGGGAGTACATTTCTTTGATTGGTGGAGTGCCTCAAATGTGAACTGTGACACTACCGTGTCCGTTTTCAGGCTCCGGGAAGTCTTACACCATGATGGGCTCAGCGGAGCAGCCTGGTTTGATCCCTCGCCTCTGCAGCTCCTTGTTCTCCAGGACCGTGCGGGAAACTGGAGAGGGAGAGAGCTTCACTGTGGAAGTCTCCTACATGGAGATTTACAATGAGAAAGTCCGGGACCTGCTCGACCCTAAAGGGTGAGGAAAACCAACGACTCGTGTCCACTACGCGTACACCAAATCTTTTCAGAAAGACGATTGATTGAACATTGCACATAGCGCAGAGGTGCCGGGTTCAATTCTGGCTCCCGTGTGGAGTTTGTGCCTGCGTGGGTTTTCTCCGGGTATTCCGGTTTCCTGCCGTGTTTCAAAAACTTGCATGGCGGGTTCGTGGAACACTCTAAATTGTCCCTAGGTGTTATTGGCAGCATGACTGGTCGATTGTCTGTGCGTGCCTTGTGATTGACTGGGAACCGGTTCTGGGTGTATCCCGCCTACTGCCCGAAGACAGCTGGGATAGGCTCTGGCACGCCCGCGTCCCTCCTGAGGATAAACGGATTAGAAAATGGATGGATGGATGGATGTTTTTTGGTTCTATCTATCTACGTCTGTGATTTCGATGGTCCGGCGTATTTGGAAAGCAGGAGCTCTTCATGATACCATACGTTTGTATTTGTAGAAGCCGTCAAACGCTGAGAGTAAGGGAGCACAACGTTTTGGGACCTTATGTCGATGGCCTATCACGTCTGGCTGTGGCCAGCTACAAGGTATAAGCGGCCGTTAGCACTCGGAACAGATGCTTTGTTTAAGTCTGCTTCCAAATGCGTGTTGGTTTTTTGAAGACATGCCCCAAAAAAGTGACCGTTGTTTCTCCTGATTCTGGCAGGACATTGAATCTCTGATGTCGGAGGGAAATAAATCTCGTACGGTGGCCTCCACGAACATGAATGAAGAGAGCAGCCGATCACACGCCGTGTTCAACATCATCCTCACCCACACTCTCGTGGACCTGCGGTTAGATGTGAGACGCGTGCGCTCGGCAAAAGCAACACGTTAGCTTGCCGGCACTTCCTCCATCTCGCTTTTGCCCACGAATATAGAAATGCTCATTTCCGGTTGCCCGATATTGTACGCGAGCTTGCTTTCCTTTCTCAAACGCTTGAAGGCTTATTTGTACAGTTTGCGTCTTCACTTTAGACAAGCGGAGAGAAGGTAAGCAAGCTTAGTCTGGTGGACCTGGCAGGCAGTGAGCGTGCAGCCAAGACTGGGGCAGCTGGTGAAAGACTGAAAGAAGGCAGCAACATCAACAAGTGAGAGAACGGATATAAACAGTGCCCACATATGATCGCAGCGTGAATGATCTCAAAATGGTTCATTCACACCGTGCTCCTCTCCCCCACTCGGTCTGCTGCCCGCCTCCAGATCTCTCAGCACATTGGGTTTGGTTATCTCGGCCTTGGCGGATCAGGGCGCGGGGAAGAACAGGAGCAAATTTGTTCCCTACAGGGACTCGGTGCTCACATGGCTGCTCAAGGTACTCATTTGCTTCTTTTTTGAAAGTCTGATGTTTAGATTTTCCTTCAAAATGTTTGTACTATAACACAACCCCCATTTTCAGTTGATGCATTTTATGCGTTGATTTCAGCATTTAAGTGTCACTGCTTGCTTTGATTGTCGGCGTGTGTGTGTGTTTTTTTGTATCAGTTTGAAAAAATGTGTTCTTTGCAGTTTGAGATATTAATTGTACATATTTGATTCATAAATGTTGCCCCCGATGTTGCTGGCGTGATGCGTGTAACCGCAGGACAGTTTGGGAGGGAACAGCCGCACGGCCATGGTGGCCACCATCAGCCCGGCGGCGGACAATTACGACGAGACTCTGTCCACCCTGCGTTACGCCGACCGGGCCAAAAGCATCGTCAACCACGCTGTGGTCAACGAAGACCCCAACGCCAGAATTATCCGAGAACTGCGAGAGGAAGTGGAGAAACTGAGGGAGCAGCTCTCGGAGGCTGAGGTCTCCTATGCTGTTTTGAGTTGTTTGAAGCGAAAAACACATTCTTGACACAGCAATATTCCAAATTCGTGGCAAATGACAGAATTGGTCTCGTTGCCCTGAAATGTTGCGCAACAAAATGAGGCAGACATGTTGATGCCTTTCAGTGAAATACATTCAGTGAAATCAAACGGTGTCGCTTTCAGTCTATGAAGGCCCCGGAACTGAAGGAGCGACTGGAAGAGTCCGAGAAACTAATCCAAGAGATGACCGTGACTTGGGAGGAGAAACTCAGGAAAACCGAGTCATTTGCGCAAGTAATCAGCCACTAATTGCCCCGAAATGTTTACCCCGATAAAACCTCATCCAATGAAATGCATTTTGTCCGGATAATAATTCTTTTCTTCTGCAGGAGCGTCAGAGGCAGCTGGAGAGTTTGGGCATTTCCCTGCAGTCGTCTGGCATCAGGGTAGTGGATGACAAGTGCTTCCTGGTCAACTTGAACGCTGACCCCGCCCTCAACGAGCTGCTCGTCTACTACCTAAAGGTGGCGGGCCCGCGCCTGAGGCGCAGCCAAACTACAACCGTGAATCATAACCCGTGTCGTGGAAGTGACTTGCCCATGTCCCTCTTTTTCCCCTTCGCTTCATCCGCAGGAGCATACGCGCGTGGGCTCGTCCAAGTCGCAGGACATCCAGCTGTGCGGGATGGCCATCCAAGCCGAGCACTGCATCATCGATGTCACGCAAAGCGACGGCGTGGTGCTCACACCTCACCGCAATGCTCGGTATGTGCTCGGCAGGTTATTATTGATTGACATTTCAAGTGCGGTTTCTGCCAGCGTGATCTCCTTTGAGGGAGGCAGCAATTGACTCCCAGATTTTGTTTGGAGGCGTACCGCAGGGCAGCCTCAAAAACGCTTCCGTTTTAAACTAACGTGTTAGCTGGTCATGTTCTCAATGAAGGACGTGGGTGAACGGCACCGCCGTCGCCGGACCTGTGCACCTTCATCATGGAGATCGGATCTTGTGGGGAAACAACCATTTCTTCAGGTTGGACTGGCCTACTAGTGTGTGTGTGTGTGTGTGCGCGCTAAGCATTAGCATGACATTTTATGCTTTATCGTACGTCCTCTTTTTGAACTTTGCCCCCCAACAGGATCAACCTGCCCAAGCATTTGGTCCACGCGGTGGGCGAGGAGAAGCAGGAGGAGCCGCCGGAGGAGGGCAGAGCTCATCTGAAGCCCTGCTTCGATACGCAGCAGCTGGAGATGGACGCCGACGCGTCCAGCGACGCTTCGAGCGAAGTGGGCTTCGAGTTTGCTCAGGCGGAAGTCATGATGAAAGGAATGGCCAGCAACGGTGAGGGACGCTGCCGGCCGGGCTCGTTCATCAATTTGCCTCGGCGTGAAAACACTTCATTGTTCATATGACCTTTTTTATTTGTTTTGGGTGACACCATCATCTCCCCCGCCTTTGCGCCTCTTCAGACCCCTTGCAGTCAGTGTTGCAGACCCTTGAGAGGCAGCACGAGGAGGAGAAACGCTGCGCCCTGGAGCGCCAGAGGCAAATGTACGAGCAGGAGCTGCGTCAGCTTCGTCAGCGGCTCAACCCCGAGAGATCCGCGCATCTCCTCGACTTGTCGGGTCTGCCGGATAGCGCCGCTGTCATTGGAACGTCCGCGGCCCCCCACAAACGTATGCGGCGCTGGAGTGAGGATAGGTGAGACCTCCTTTTTTTTACGCATCGGTGTTCAGTTTATCAATGAATTCCCGATGATTTTTTGGGGGGGAATAAAATCCACGTACGTGGTGTATGCGCTTGTCATCAAGAGAGGCGATGATTACGCGAAGCCTTCGACGTCTTAAAGAACAGATCGTTCGCGCCAACCTGTTGGCTCAGGAGGCCTCCTTCATTGCAGAGGAACTCGGCAAAAGGACCGAGTACCTGGTCACTCTGCAGATACCAGCTGCCAATCTGGATGCCAACAGGAAGGTATGATGATGAGGTCATATTTCACGTGGTGGTGCAATCATTTTTTGCATCGTAGAGTAACTGACTTTTTTTCTTTCCCCCTCTTAAATAGCGTGACGTGGTGCTGAGCGAGCCGGCCATTCAGGTTCGCCGCAAAGGGAGAGGCAAGCAGATTTGGGCAATGGAGAAGATGGAGAACAGGCTGGTGGACATGAGGGATCTCTACCAAGAATGGAAAGACTTTGATGAAGACAACCCAGTGAGTCAGTCGGAGGAGTGAATCTTTCAGCCCTTGCAAACGTGTCATTTGGAATTCCAAAGTGAAAGTCACGTCAATTGTTCTTCCCGTCTTTGAACACAGGTGATGCGCTCGTATTTCAAACGGGCCGACCCCTTTTTTGATGAGCAGGAGAACCACAGTCTGATTGGGGTGGCCAACGTTTTCCTGGCATGCCTGTTCTATGACGTAAAACTACAATACGCGGTTCCCATAATCAACCAGAAGGGAGAGGTAGGACATTGCTTCCTGTCTGTCTGCGTGGTCTTCAAAGTCTTAGTTTCCAGGCTGCCGTACGTTAACATTTGTTTTTCAGGTGGCGGGCCGGCTTCATGTGGAGGTGTGGCGAGGGACGCAAAGCTCCGAGGAAGCGGGCTCGCTACAAAGCATCTCGGACGGAGACGCACAGGAGCGTCAACTGAACTGCGTGGTGAGAACTCGACAGCTCGTCTTGACGCGTTGGTTGGAAAGGACCAAAAGGGAAACTGGGCTCTTTTTGCTGTGGCCTCAGGTGAAAATCCTCCAGGCTACCGGACTTCCCCGTCACCTGTCCAACTTCGTCTTCTGCCAGTATCACTTTTGTGGGCAGGCGGAGCCCGTGTTCATCCCTCCAGAAATGGCGCGGGCCCCTTCGCCGTCTGCTTCCAAAGATCCTCAGTGCGCCGTTGTTTTTGACAGCTGCGAGGTGTTTCTTTACGATTCACAATGACGAATGTAATTGGAGCTTCTTGATGATTTTTATTGCATTTATTTATTTATTTATTTATTTTTTAAAGGAGTTGTCAGTGCCCGCGTCAGAGGACTTTTTGGAATATTTATCCGAGGGTGCGGTGGCTATCGAAGTGTACGGCCACAAACAGCACAATCATCGGCGGAACCTGGCACTGTGGGACCTCGGAGTAATTCAAGCCAAAACCCGTTCACTCAGAGAAAGGTTGACACTCGCACAAATATGACATTTGTTCATTGTACCCTGCCCCTTTGCCCGCGCGCTACCCCGATTAGGTCAGACAGTCGAAAACGACTGGGGGAGAGGATCACCTTTGTTCAGAGTGCTGCAAATTCTTTTCCTCCCCACCCCCCCCAATCTTGGCAGGTGGAGCGAGGTGACTCGGCGGGTGGAGCTGTGGGTTCAGCTCATGGAGCTAAACGATGCAGGGCAATTCACACCCGTAGAAATTCTTCCTGCTAAGGACGTACGCACTGGAGGGATCTTTCAGCTCAAACAGGTGTGGGGGGTTTGTTGTTGTTTGTTTTTGCAGGTTTGCCTGCAACCATTTGGTGTCCAAAAACTCACGTCGGACATGTTTTTCATGCTCATTATCCTGTTTTGGAAACTTCCCTTTCACAGGGTCAGTCTCGTCGAGTCCAGGTGGAGTTGCACCCCGTGCCAGACTCCGGCACAATGCCGCTTATCTGCATGTCAATCCTCTCTGTGTCCATTGGAGACGTCAAGGTCCAAAACACACCAAAAGGCAGGGACTCGCTGCCGGTAAGGCGAGATGACAATATTAATAGTGTCGTGTTAACAGTTTTTTTTTTTTGTTTTCCTCCAAGTGTGTTGAGCTTGAGTAAGATGCCAACCGATTTCCCTTTCATCTGCCCTTCCACCGTTGATCTAAAAATGTTTTTCAGGCTCGAGATGAAGAAATGGACAGCTACCAGGTAAGTGCTCAATGCTGAAATCAACCTCTGAAAGTATTTTTTTCTGGGTGAGCAGAACATGAAAAGGTCACCTTTGGTGTGTTTATGCAAAGGAATTGGATTTGGAGAGAATGAGGGAACAGTGGCTGGCCACGCTCACTCAGCGACAGGAGTACCTGGACCAGCAGTTACAGAAAATAGTGTCCAAAGCAGGTACGCGTGTATCAAAACCGTCCACCATTTTACCGCACAAATTTAAAGACGTCTTCCCATTTCTACGACCGGCAAGCAGCACAACTCTTTTTCCAGTTATTTGTATTTGTTTCTTTAATATTGTATTATCATGGTTAGACAGTACATTTCCAGTTCCAGTGAGAAACAGCATCATTATCTCTTCCCTCCTTCATGACTGGAACCGTGATTTCATCTGCTGCACACGGCCGTTTCATCTGTCACACCTGAGCATGTGAACACAGATAAGTCGGAGGACGATTTGGAGCGGGAGTCCCAGCTGCTTGAATGCCGCCTGACGCTCACCGAAGAACGCAATGCCGTTTTGGTGCCGTCAGCTGGCAGTGGCATTCCTGGAGCACCAGTTGAAAGGTGCGTGTGCCACTGCGGGTTTGTGTCCCACTGAATCATCTCCCGTTTTCAATCAAACAATGAGGTTTTTTTTCCTTCCAGAGTTCCTGTGCCGGGAATGGAAACACACATTCCCGTCCTGTTTCTGGATCTCAGCGGTATTTGGTCTGCGATTCTTGTAACACTTCTTATGGCTCAATCGATGGTGAATTGTCGTCCTTAATGTTTCGGTCCGTAGCCGATGATTTCCAGTCGACCCTCTCGGCCCCGCTCGCCGGGGGGATCGATGCATATCTCGCCGGGGAAGACGAGGATGACTTCTTTGACCTTCACATTGTCAAACACGACGATTCTCAGGTAAGGCGACGTGCACCGGTTCTGTTGTGCAAAACTATTCCACTTTTTCTCCAATATCTCTGAAGAGTAGGAGGAAGGGGCTAAGTTAATATCGGAATGAAAAGATTTCACGTGCTGTGAATGATCTCTTTTGTGGTGTAGGTCAAAGTGGAGGCATCCTGGGACTCAACAGTACACGAGTGTCGCGAGCTCAGCCGCGTGGCATCTGGCGAGCAGAGGGTCTACCTGACTATCCGTGTCGCGGTCCAGTTGAGCCACCCTGCTCACATGCAGCTGGTCCTGAGGAAACGCATCTGTGTTAATGTCACCGGGAAAAAGGTGAACTTTGTTCTGCGCTCAGATCAATCCAAGTGGGGGCTGGATGCAACGGGAACTCTGCTCTGAAATGGCCTCTCGAGTCGAACGGAAGGAGCGTCGCTCCATCTAGTGGATGCATTGTAGATTGCGTTTTATAATCCAGTGCGTCCGATATATGAAAAAAAAAAGACAAAATAGGCCATTCATTGAAGGTGCGCCTCATAATCCAGTGCGCCTTTTAGTGCGGAAAATACGGTATTTGTTTGTTTCTGTTGTAGGGTTTTGCCCAGAGCCTTCTGAAGAGGATGTCCCAGCGCAGCACCATCCCACGATGTGGTGTCACCTTTGAAATCGTCTCAAACATACCAGGAGTAAGTGTCTGGATTATACCATTTTTTATATCGACCCAGAATATTCGTCACCACAAATCTACAAACGACTGCGGCGCAGTTGTGGAAACGCCGTTTTTACTTTGCCGACCCAAGTGGCATCTATTTATTTATTGATTTATTTTTTTGCTGCCCTCAATACAAACTGAGCAAATCAAAATGCATATTGCTCGTTCCTAAAATGTGTGCGATATGAGGGAGGGCTGCCTACAACTTGAGCTATTATATTATATTTTCATTTATTTATGTTTTTCCCCAGTCAGCACACTAATCGATAATTTAAGCTTGACGGTACCGTGATTATGCAATCGGCATGGTTTTAGTGGAAATCAATGCAGTATGTGTTTGTTCGAAACATTGACACTGTGTTCAATAACGGCCGATCAGGTCATTTTTTTTTTTCTTCTGTCACAAATAAAACCGAAAGTGGTGATAATTCCCTTAAATATTACTTTTCATTTAACTGATTGGCACCCTCGCTCCCTCAGGATTTTCACGGGCCAGAAGACCGAGAGATGCTGGCCCGATTGGCCGCCAGCGCGGAGGATGACCAGTCAGGCAACAGTGAGGCAGCTATCGAGAAATACCTGCGCAGCGTCCTGGCTGTGGAGAACATCCTCACCCTTGACAGACTACGACAGGTTGGTCCATTCATTGAATAGACACCGTAGAAATGTGCTCCCCCCACACCCCCGACTTAACATCTATGTCTAGGAGGTAACGGTGAGAGAGCAACTAGCGGTCCGAGGTAAAGCAGCTCCCAGACGCTGCCTCAGCTCCCCAAACGTACACCGGGTAAGTGAACGATAGTCTTTCCCGCCCACACGACCCCGGGTGACTAACATCTTAGCGGCCCCCATTTTGTTCTCCCCTCATTGCTCTCGCTAACACTCTACTACATGCCGCTACTGAAATTCTCCGCCCAGCTCTCAGCCGGCAATCTGGATGTGTTCTCTTCAACTCGTAAACTGGGTGACTTCAAGGTGAGAGGCAAACTACTTCTGCTTCATCTTGTACAGTGCCGTGAAAAGAATCCTCCCACCCCCTCTGCTGATTTCTTTTTATTTTTTTTCCCCCACCTATGTATCACACAGGTTTCCAATCATCAGACAACCCAAGGCAATCCAAAATGCTGTTTTCCAATGACAATTCAAGGCACACCAAAAAAATCCAAACCTTTCTGATGATTTGGAACCTTTGTGTGTCTGATAGACATGCAAAAAACATCAAACGCAAATCAAGAAGAGGGCAAACACTTTTTCACGGCATTGTATCTTTGTTGTGATCATAAACATTTAATACATGTAAAATGGGCTGGTAGTGTAATGGGAATTATAGACATAGAACAGCGCTAAATGGAAGTAACTGTTGGTGTTATTGAATGCTGACCAGTTACTTTGCGGATAAGCAAAGTTGCACTAGTCTGTACTCCGTGTAGCTGCTCAAAATGCTGAGTGCGCTGGCCTTCACCACCTCCCAACAAGATAAGACGCGGAGAGAGAGAGAGAGAGAGAGAGAGAAGGCTCCCCTGAAAGATCTGTGAACGGTGTCTCCATGTTTTTTTTTCCAAATAAATCTCATTTTTTTATAATACTTGTTGTCTTGGTTTCCCTGGACAAGACAATTTGACACCCCAGATGGGACCTCGAATGGTTGCTTGAAGGGGAGACGGACGGAGGAGAATTGGACTGCGCAACCTTCTTCACACAAAAAGACCAAGAACTCTGTCCTCGTAAATTTGAGATGGGGGAGGGGGGATTCCCGTCCAGCTCCCTGAAAGCTTCCCTCCGAGGTCTCTACGAACTCAAACCGTCCTTTGACACATTAAATCGGATTTCAAAATTCATGATTAGTGATGATGTGAATTTTTTATGAATTTGAAGATGAGATTTATTTTATTTTGTGTGAGTGTGTGTGTGTGACTGAGCACTGAATGACTGAGAGGGGGTTGTTTATCACTCGCCCTAAAATATTTGAGAGGTTCATCTTTGTGCTTGCTGTAATGTCTTATTCTGCATATCAAATCATTGAAGTCATTGACGGCTCGGCAAAGTATGACTCGCAACCAGTCATTGATTTTGCATAAAATGCAACTTGGCCCCCACCGAAAAATGTTTGCAATGTTACTTCAGCCCTTTCTTGCCAAAGCCGCACATTTGGAAAAATAAAAGTGTTTCAATAATGAATGTGACGGACTCGTTTTATTCAGAGCGCTCAGCTGTTGCTGTAAGTGGACAAAAATGTGACCAGTCAACGTCGCCATGGAAATGTCATTGTCGAGATGTGAAATGTGTACAGGACCAAGTCTTTAATCTTTAAACACAGATGGTGTGTGTGTGTACATATAACTGCAGGGTTGGGAGAGTCACCAGAACCTCTCAGCTGCTTCTCCTGAGTCCAGGCGCACGATGCCCAGTGCCGTATCGCGTCTGAATGCAGAAACGGGTGCGACTTACGAAATTATCTTTCCAAAATTGTACTTGATTGTTTCTTCTTGTTTTGAAGGCTAAGCTCTTCTTTCTCTTCCTTCAGGGAAGTCTGTGCCTAATTTCATGAAGTCATTGCTTTCTGGTGGGAACAATGACAGTGGAGAGCAGATGACTGTCCATCAGAAGGTCTATCCAGCTCGGGATTTATTTGACTGACTTATTTGATTGATTGATTTCAAGTTTATCACCAGATTCTAGAGGGGCAAATGATGGAAAAATGACAGCCTAATAGCAACAAGACAAAAAAAAAAAAAAACGATTGAGTTACATAACGTGTTTTATAATGTGCCGACTGCGACGAAAGCTCCTGCTGAGATGGGAACACACTGTGTAAAAGGAGAGGTAATTAGGAGCAAGTGAACCTTGTCATGCTTGCGCAGTCGAGACGCGTGAGACGGAGTGCTTCATTGCTGTAAAAATAGGACAGCGCTCCTGTTGTTTGATGAGCAGCTAAAGCCAAAGTTTGTGGCTTCCCTCTGTGGGCCACCCTGGGGGAATCTAATCAAGGAAATCATGCAGTGGGAACTCCCTGGGACGCTGACGAGTTGCAACAGGAAACCACAGTACCAGGAGAAATCCCAGGGAGGCCCGGTGGTCGACTTGCGAGCGTGTCGCCTTTCCAGTGCAGAGGTGCAGGATTCGATTCCAGCTCCGCCTTACCTGCGTGGATTTCCTCCCATCAAAAGTTTCACATGACGGTCACTGGAAAGTGCTTTTGAGTAGAATGGCAGCAAAATCAGTGGGGGGTGGGCGGCCCTGGTGGTCGACTGGCGAGCGCTTCGCCCTTCCAGTGCAGAGGTGCAGGGTTTGACTCCAGCTCTGTCCTCCCTGTGTGTGTGTGTGTGTGTGTGTGTGTGCGTGTGTGTGTGTGTGTGTGTGTGCGGGCGCTTCCACAGTGTGACAAAAACAAACACTAAATGTTTTCGCATGACAAACACCATTAAGGGAGGACACACTGTTACTCCTGTGTCACACTGTTAACCAAAATTTTCACCTTCCCGTGAATGTTGGATGAGGAAGCAAACAAACACCGAAATAGTAAGCCGTTTTTTGCCCCCCCCCAAAAAACAATCATGTATAGTAAGGCGTTTTGAGCTGAAAAAAACGACCATGTATATAGTAAGGCGTTTTAGCTAAAAAAAAACGATGAAAAAACGACATAGTATAGTAAGGCGCGAAAAAAGACATATTATAGTAAGGCGTTTTTAGCTAAAAAAACAACATAGTATAGTAAGGCGTTTTTAGCCGAAAAAAACGACATAGTATAGTAAGGCGTTTTTAGCTAAAAAAAACGACGAAAAAAACAACATAGTATAGTAAGGCGTTTTTAGCCGAAAAAAACGACATAGTATAGTAAGGCGTTTTAGCCGAAAAAAACGACATAGTATAGTAAGGCATTTTTAGCCCAAAAACGACATAGTATAGTAAGGCATTTTAGCCAAAAAACGACATAGTATAGTAAGGCGTTTTTAGCTGAAAAACGACATAGTATAGTAAGGCGTTTTTAGCGAAAAAACTACATAGTATAGTAAGGCGTTTTTAGCCAAAAACGACATAGTATAGTAAGGCGTTTTTAGCGAAAAAACGACATAGTATAGTAAGGCGTTTTAGCCAAAAACGACATAGTATAGTAAGGCGTTTTAGCGAAAAAACGACATAGTATAGTAAGGCGTTTTTAGCTGAAAAAACGACATAGTATAGTAAGGCGTTTTTAGCTAAAAAACGACATAGTATAGTAAGGCGTTTTAGCGAAAAAACGACATAGTATAGTAAGGCGTTTTAGCTAAAAAAACGACATAGTATAGTAAGGCGTTTTAGCCGAAAAAACGACATAGTATAGTAAGGCGTTTTTAGCCCAAAAAACGACATAGTATAGTAAGGCATTTTTAGCCAAAAACGACATAGTATAGTAAGGCGTTTTTAGCCAAAAAATGACATAGTATAGTAAGGCGTTTTTAGCGAAAAAACGACATAGTATAGTAAGGCATTTTTAGCCCAAAAACGACATAGTATAGTAAGGCATTTTTAGCCAAAAACGACATAGTATAGTAAGGCATTTTTAGCCTAAAAAACGACATAGTATAGTAAGGCGTTTTTAGCGAAAAAAATGACATAGTATAGTAAGGCGTTTTTAGGCGAAAAAACGACATAGTATAGTAAGGCATTTTTAGCGAAAAAAAACGACATAGTATAGTAAGGCATTTTTAGCCAAAAACGACATAGTATAGTAAGGCGTTTTTAGCTGAAAAACGACATAGTATAGTAAGGCGTTTTTAGCCGAAAAAACGACATAGTATAGTAAGGCGTTTTTAGCCGAAAAAAACGACATAGTATAGTAAGGCGTTTTTAGCGAAAAAACGACATAGTATAGTAAGGCGTTTTTAGCCAAAAACGACATAGTATAGTAAGGCGTTTTAGCGAAAAAACGACATAGTATAGTAAGGCGTTTTTAGCTAAAAACGACGTATATAGTAAGGCGTTTTTTGCGAAAAACGACATAGTATAGTAAGGCGTTTTTAGCTAAAAAAAACGACGAAAAAAACGACATAGTATAGTAAGGCGTTTTTAGTCGAAAAAAACGACATAGTATAGTAAGGCGTTTTTAGCTGAAAAAAACGACATAGTATAGTAAGGCATTTTTAGCCCAAAAAAACGACATAGTATAGTAAGGCATTTTTAGCCGAAAAAAACGACATAGTATAGTAAGGCGTTTTTAGCCAAAAACGACATAGTATAGTAAGGCGTTTTTAGCCGAAAAAACGACATAGTATAGTAAGGCGTTTTTAGCCGAAAAAAACGACCATGTATATAGTAAGGCGTTTTTTGCGGAAAAAAACGACATAGTATAGTAAGGCGTTTTTAGCTAAAAAAAAAACGACATAGTATAGTAAGGCGTTTTTAGCCGAAAAAACGACATAGTATAGTAAGGCGTTTTTAGCTGAAAAAACGACATAGTATAGTAAGGCGTTTTTAGCCCAAAAACGACATAGTATAGTAAGGCGTTTTTAGCCAAAAAAACGACATAGTATAGTAAGGCGTTTTAGCCGAAAAAACGACATAGTATAGTAAGGCGTTTTTAGCTGAAAAAAACGACATAGTATAGTAAGGCGTTTTTAGCTAAAAAAACGCCGAAAAAAACGACATAGTATAGTAAGGCGTTTTTAGCCAAAAAAACGACATAGTATAGTAAGGCGTTTTTAGCTGAAAAAACGACATAGTATAGTAAGGCGTTTTTAGCGAAAAAAACGACATAGTATAGTAAGGCGTTTTTAGCGAAAAAACGACATAGTATAGTAAGGCGTTTTTAGCTGAAAAAACGACATAGTATAGTAAGGCGTTTTAGCTGAAAAAACAACATAGTATAGTAAGGCGTTTTTAGCGAAAAAACGACATAGTATAGTAAGGCGTTTTTAGCCTAAAAAACAACATAGTATAGTAAGGCGTTTTTAGCGAAAAAAACGACATAGTATAGTAAGGCGTTTTTAGCCGAAAAAACGACATGTATAGTAAGTAAGGCGTTTTTAGCGAAAAACGACATAGTATAGTAAGGCGTTTTAGCTAAAAAAACAACAAAAACAACATAGTATAGTAAGGCGTTTTTAGCGAAAAAAACGACATAGTATAGTAAGGCGTTTTAGCTAAAAACGAAAAAAACAACATAGTATAGTAAGGCGTTTTTAGCGAAAAAATGACATAGTATAGTAAGGCGTTTTAGCTGAAAAAACGACATAGTATAGTAAGGCATTTTTAGCTAAAAACGATGAAAAAACGACATAGTATAGTAAGGCATTTTTAGCCAAAAACGACATAGTATAGTAAGGCGTTTTAGCTAAAAAAACGACATAGTATAGTAAGGCGTTTTTAGCGAAAAAACGACATAGTATAGTAAGGCGTTTTAGCTGAAAAAACGACATAGTATAGTAAGGCGTTTTAGCGAAAAAACGACATAGTATAGTAAGGCGTTTTAGCCAAAAAACGACATAGTATAGTAAGGCGTTTTTAGCGAAAAAAACGACATAGTATAGTAAGGCGTTTTTAGCGAAAAAAAACGACCATGTAGTATAGTAAGGCGTTTTTAGCGAAAAAACGACATAGTATAGTAAGGCGTTTTAGCTAAAAACGACGAAAAAACGACATAGTATAGTAAGGCGTTTTGAGCGAAAAAACGACATAGTATAGTAAGGCGTTTTTAGCCGAAAAAACGACATAGTATAGTAAGGCGTTTTTAGCGAAAAAACGACATAGTATAGTAAGGCATTTTTAGCTGAAAAAACGACATAGTATAGTAAGGCGTTTTAGCCGAAAAAACGACATAGTATAGTAAGGCGTTTTTAGCCGGAAAAACGACATAGTATAGTAAGGCGTTTTTAGCCGAAAAAACGACATAGTATAGTAAGGCGTTTTTAGCTAAAAAAACGACATAGTATAGTAAGGCGTTTTTAGCGAAAAAACGACATAGTATAGTAAGGCGTTTTTAGCTGAAAAAAACGACATAGTATAGTAAGGCGTTTTTAGCTGAAAAAACGACATAGTATAGTAAGGCATTTTTAGCCCAAAAAAACGACATAGTATAGTAAGGCATTTTTAGCCAAAAAAAACGACATAGTATAGTAAGGCGTTTTTAGCCGAAAAAACGACATAGTATAGTAAGGCGTTTTTAGCTGAAAAACGACATAGTATAGTAAGGCGTTTTTAGCTAAAAAAAACGACGAAAAAAACGACATAGTATAGTAAGGCATTTTTAGCCGAAAAAAACGACATAGTATAGTAAGGCGTTTTTAGCTGAAAAAAACGACATAGTATAGTAAGGCATTTTTAGCAAAAAAACGACATAGTATAGTAAGGCGTTTTTAGCCAAAAAACGACATAGTATAGTAAGGCGTTTTTAGCTGAAAAAACGACATAGTATAGTAAGGCGTTTTTAGCCGAAAAAACGACATAGTATAGTAAGGCGTTTTTAGCCCGAAAAAACGACATAGTATAGTAAGGCGTTTTTAGCTGAAAAAAACGACATAGTATAGTAAGGCGTTTTAGTCGAAAAAAACGACATAGTATAGTAAGGCGTTTTTAGCGAAAAAAACGACATAGTATAGTAAGGCGTTTTTAGCCAAAAAAACGACATAGTATAGTAAGGCGTTTTTAGCCGAAAAAACGACATATATTCAGTAAGGCATTCATTATCCGAACCGCTTGATCCTCACTAGGTCGCGGGGGTGCTGGAGCCTATCCCAGCTGTCTTCGGGCAGTAGGCGGGGGACACCCGGAATTGGTTGCCAGCCAATCGCAGGGCACACAGAGACGAACAACCATCCACGCTCACATTCACACCTAGGGACAATTTGGAGTGTTCAATCGGCCTGCCATGCATGTTTTTGGAATGTGGGAGGAAACCGGAGTGCCGGAGAAAACCCACGCAGGCCCGGGAGAACATGCAAACTCCACACAGGAGGCCGGAGCTGGAATTGAACCGAACCTCAGTATAGTAAGCCAACGTTTTAACCACTGGACTAAAACGACATTGTATAGTAAGGCGTTTTTAGCTAAAAAAAAAACAACATAGTATAGTAAGGCGTTTTTAGCCGGAAAAAACGACATAGTAAAGTAAGGCGTTTTTAGCCGAAAAAAACGGCATAGTATAGTAAGGCGTTTTTAGCTACAAAAAAACCGACATAGTATAGTAAGGCGTTTTTAGCTAAAAAAAACGACGAAAAAAACGACATAGTATAGTAAGGCGTTTTTAGCGAAAAAACGACATAGTATAGTAAGGCGTTTTTAGCCGAAAAAAACGACATAGTATATAGTAAGGCGTTTTTAGCTGAAAAAAACGACATAGTATAGTAAGGCGTTTTTAGCCGAAAAAACGACATAGTATAGTAAGGCATTTTTAGCCAAAAAACGACATAGTATAGTAAGGCGTTTTTAGCGAAAAAAACGACATAGTATAGTAAGGCGTTTTTAGCGAAAAACGACATAGTATAGTAAGGCGTTTTTAGCAGAAAAAACGACATAGTATAGTAAGGCGTTTTTAGCTAAAAACCGAAAAAACGACATAGTATAGTAAGGCGTTTTTAGCGAAAAAAATGACATAGTATAGTAAGGCGTTTTTAGCGAAAAAAACGACATAGTATAGTAAGGCGTTTTTAAAAAAACGACATAGTATAGTAAGGCGTTTTTAGCGAAAAAACGACATAGTATAGTAAGGCGTTTTTAGCGAAAAAACGACATAGTATAGTAAGGCGTTTTTAGCTAAAAAAAACGACATAGTATAGTAAGGCGTTTTTAGCCGAAAAAACGACATAGTATAGTAAGGCATTTTTAGCGAAAAAACGACATAGTATAGTAAGGCGTTTTAGCTAAAAAAAGACGAAAAACGACATAGTATAGTAAGGCGTTTTTAGCGAAAAAAACGACATAGTATAGTAAGGCGTTTTTAGCGGAAAAAACGACATAGTATAGTAAGGCGTTTTTAGCGAAAAAAACGACATAGTATAGTAAGGCGTTTTTAGCTGAAAAAACGACATAGTATAGTAAGGCATTTTTAGCGAAAAAACGACATAGTATAGTAAGGCATTTTTAGCGAAAAAACGACATAGTATAGTAAGGCGTTTTTAGCCGAAAAAACGACATAGTATAGTAAGGCGTTTTTAGCCTAAAAACGACATAGTATAGTAAGGCGTTTTTAGCGAAAAAAAACGACATAGTATAGTAAGGCGTTTTGAGCGAAAAAAACGACATAGTATAGTAAGGCGTTTTTAGCGAAAAAACGACATAGTATAGTAAGGCTTTTTTCGCGAAAAAGACCGACATAGTATAGTAAGGCGTTTTTAGCCAAAAAAACGACATAGTATAGTAAGGAGTTTTTAGACGAAAAAACGACATAGTATAGTAAGGCGTTTTTTGCGAAAAAACGACATAGTATAGTAAGGCGTTTTTAGCGAAAAAACGACATAGTATAGTAAGGCGTTTTTAGCCAAAAAAAAAAACGACATAGTATAGTAAGGCGTTTTTAGCGAAAAAACGACATAGTATAGTAAGGCGTTTTTAGCTGAAAAAACGACATAGTATAGTAAGGCGTTTTTAGCCGAAAAAACGACATAGTATAGTAAGGCGTTTTTAGCGAAAAACGACATAGTATAGTAAGGCGTTTTTAGCAAAAAAAAAACGACATAGTATAGTAAGGCGTTTTTAGCCGAAAAAACGACATAGTATAGTAAGGCGTTTTTAGCGAAAAAACGACATAGTATAGTAAGGCGTTTTTAGCGGAAAAAACGACATAGTATAGTAAGGCATTTTTAGCCGAAAAAACGACATAGTATAGTAAGGCGTTTTAGCCGAAAAAACGACATAGTATAGTAAGGCGTTTTTAGCGAAAAAAACGACATAGTATAGTAAGGCGTTTTAGCGAAAAAAACGACATAGTATAGTAAGGCGTTTTTAGCGAAAAACGACATAGTATAGTAAGGCGTTTTTAGCCGAAAAAACGACATAGTATAGTAAGGCGTTTTTAGCGAAAAAACGACATAGTATAGTAAGGCGTTTTTAGCGAAAAAACGACATAGTATAGTAAGGCGTTTTTAGCGAAAAAACGACATAGTATAGTAAGGCGTTTTTAGCAATGAAAAAACGACATAGTATAGTAAGGCGTTTTTAGCGAAAAAACGACATAGTATAGTAAGGCGTTTTAGCTAAAAACGACAAAAAAGACATAGTATAGTAAGGCGTTTTAGCTAAAAAAAAAACGACATAGTATAGTAAGGCTTTTTTAGCGAAAAAACGACATAGTATAGTAAGGCGTTTTTAGCTAAAAAAACGACATAGTATAGTAAGGCGTTTTTAGCGAAAAAACGACATAGTATAGTAAGGCGTTTTTAGCGAAAAAACGACATAGTATAGTAAGGCGTTTTTAGCGAAAAAACGACATAGTATAGTAAGGCGTTTTAGCTAAAAAAGCGAAAAAACGACATAGTATAGTAAGGCGTTTTTAGCGAAAAAACGACATAGTATAGTAAGGCGTTTTTAGCGAAAAAACGACATAGTATAGTAAGGCGTTTTTAGCGAAAAAACGACATAGTATAGTAAGGCGTTTTTAGCTAAAAAACAATGAAAAACGACATAGTATAGTAAGGCGTTTTTAGCTAAAAAAAAACGACATAGTATAGTAAGGCGTTTTTAGCTGAAAAAACGACATAGTATAGTAAGGCGTTTTTAGCGAAAAAACGACATAGTATAGTAAGGCGTTTTTAGCGAAAAAACGACATAGTATAGTAAGGCGTTTTAGCTGAAAAAACGACATAGTATAGTAAGGCGTTTTTAGCGAAAAAACGACATAGTATAGTAAGGCGTTTTAGCTGAAAAACGACATAGTATAGTAAGGCATTTTAGCTGAAAAAACGACATAGTATAGTAAGGCGTTTTTAGCGAAAAAACGACATAGTATAGTAAGGCGTTTTTAGCTAAAAAAAAAAAACGACATAGTATAGTAAGGCGTTTTTAGCTAAAAAAAAAAAACGACATAGTATAGTAAGGCGTTTTTAGCTAAAAAAAACGACATAGTATAGTAAGGCGTTTTTAGCTAAAAAAAAAAAACGACATAGTATAGTAAGGCGTTTTTAGCAAAAAAACGACATAGTATAGTAAGGCGTTTTTAGCTGAAAAAACGACATAGTATAGTAAGGCGTTTTTAGCTGAAAAACGACATAGTATAGTAAGGCGTTTTTAGCGAAAAAACGACATAGTATAGTAAGGCGTTTTTAGCGAAAAAACGACATAGTATAGTAAGGCGTTTTTAGCTAAAAAAAACGACATAGTATAGTAAGGCGTTTTTAGCTTAAAAAAACGACATAGTATAGTAAGGCGTTTTTAGCTGAAAAAAACGACATAGTATAGTAAGGCGTTTTAGCGAAAAAACGACATAGTATAGTAAGGCGTTTTTAGCGAAAAAAAACGACATAGTATAGTAAGGCGTTTTTAGCGAAAAAACGACATAGTATAGTAAGGCGTTTTAGCGAAAACATACGACATAGTATAGTAAGGCGTTTTTAGCGAAAAAACGACATAGTATAGTAAGGCGTTTTTAGCTAAAAAAACGACATAGTATAGTAAGGCGTTTTAGCTAAAAAAAAAAACGACATAGTATAGTAAGGCGTTTTAGCCGAAAAAACGACATAGTATAGTAAGGCGTTTTTAGCTAAAAAAACGACATAGTATAGTAAGGCGTTTTTAGCGAAAAAACGACATAGTATAGTAAGGCGTTTTTAGCCGAAAAAACGACATAGTATAGTAAGGCGTTTTTAGCGAAAAAACGACATAGTATAGTAAGGCGTTTTTAGCTAAAAAAACGAAAAAAACGACATAGTATAGTAAGGCGTTTTTAGCGAAAAAACGACATAGTATAGTAAGGCGTTTTTAGCGAAAAAACGACATAGTATAGTAAGGCGTTTTTAGCTAAAAAAAAAAAGCGACATAGTATAGTAAGGCGTTTTAGCGAAAAAAACGACATAGTATAGTAAGGCGTTTTTAGCTAAAAAAACGACATAGTATAGTAAGGCGTTTTAGCTAAAAAACGACGAAAAAACGACATAGTATAGTAAGGCGTTTTTAGCGAAAAAACGACATAGTATAGTAAGGCGTTTTAGCGAAAAAACGACATAGTATAGTAAGGCGTTTTTAGCGAAAAAACGACATAGTATAGTAAGGCGTTTTAGCTGAAAAAAACGACATAGTATAGTAAGGCATTTTTAGTGAAAAAATGACATAGTATAGTAAGGCGTTTTTAGCCGAAAAAACGACATAGTATAGTAAGGCGTTTTTAGCTAAAAAAAAAACGCCGAAAAAAACGACATAGTATAGTAAGGCGTTTTTAGCCGAAAAAAACTACATAGTACAGTAAGGCGTTTTTAGCTGAAAAAAACGACATAGTATAGTAAGGCGTTTTTAGCTAAAAAAAAACGACATAGTATAGTAAGGCGTTTTTAGCTGAAAAAACGACATAGTATAGTAAGGCGTTTTTAGCCAAAAAAACGACATAGTATAGTAAGGCGTTTTTAGCGAAAAAACGACATAGTATAGTAAGGCGTTTTTAGCTAAAAAAAGCGACATAGTATAGTAAGGCGTTTTAGCGAAAAAACGACATAGTATAGTAAGGCGTTTTAGCGAAAAAACGACATAGTATAGTAAGGCGTTTTTAGCGAAAAAAGCGACATAGTATAGTAAGGCGTTTTAGCGAAAAAACGACATAGTATAGTAAGGCGTTTTTAGCGAAAAAAACGACATAGTATAGTAAGGCGTTTTTAGCGAAAAAACGACATAGTATAGTAAGGCGTTTTAGCGAAAAAAACGACATAGTATAGTAAGGCGTTTTAGCTAAAAAAAAAAAACGACATAGTATAGTAAGGCGTTTTAGCGAAAAAACGACATAGTATAGTAAGGCGTTTTTAGCCGAAAAAACGACATAGTATAGTAAGGCGTTTTTAGCGAAAAAAACGACATAGTATAGTAAGGCATTTTAGCCGAAAAAAACGACATAGTATAGTAAGGCGTTTTAGCCGAAAAAAACGACATAGTATAGTAAGGCGTTTTTAGCGAAAAAGCGACCATAGTATAGTAAGGCGTTTTTGCGAAAAAACGACATAGTATAGTAAGGCGTTTTTAGCTAAAAAAGCGAAAAAAACGACATAGTATAGTAAGGCGTTTTTAGCCGGAAAAAACGACATAGTATAGTAAGGCGTTTTTAGCCGAAAAAACGACATAGTATAGTAAGGCATTTTAGCCGAAAAAAACGACATAGTATAGTAAGGCATTTTAGCTTAAAAAAACGACATAGTATAGTAAGGCGTTTTTAGCGAAAAAACGACATAGTATAGTAAGGCGTTTTTAGCGGAAAAAACGACATAGTATAGTAAGGCGTTTTTAGCTAAAATAAGCAGCGAAAAAGCGACATAGTATAGTAAGGCGTTTTTAGCGAAAAAACGACATAGTATAGTAAGGCGTTTTAGCTAAAAAAAAAAACGACATAGTATAGTAAGGCGTTTTTAGCGAAAAAACGACATAGTATAGTAAGGCGTTTTTAGCTGAAAAAACGACATAGTATAGTAAGGCGTTTTAGCGAAAAAACGACATAGTATAGTAAGGCGTTTTTAGCGAAAAAAACGACATAGTATATAGTAAGGCGTTTTTAGCCGAAAAAACGACATAGTATAGTAAGGCGTTTTAGCGAAAAAAACGACATAGTATAGTAAGGCGTTTTTAGCCGAAAAAACGACATAGTATAGTAAGGCGTTTTTAGCCGAAAAAACGACATAGTATAGTAAGGCGTTTTAGCCGAAAAAACGACATAGTATAGTAAGGCGTTTTTAGCGAAAAAACGACATAGTATAGTAAGGCGTTTTAGCTAAAAAAACAAAAAAAAAAACGACATAGTATAGTAAGGCGTTTTTAGCGAAAAAACGACATAGTATAGTAAGGCATTTTTAGCGAAAAAACGACATAGTATAGTAAGGCGTTTTTAGCTAAAAAAGCGGCGAAAAACGACATAGTATATTAAGGCTTTTTTAGCAAAAAACGACATAGTATAGTAAGGCTTTTTTAGCTAAAAAAACGACATAGTATAGTAAGGCGTTTTTAGCGAAAAAACGACATAGTATAGTGAGGCATTTTAGCCGAAAAAACGACATAGTATAGTAAGGCGTTTTTAGCGAAAAAGATGACATAGTATAGTAAGGCGTTTTTAGCTAAAAAAAACGACATAGTATAGTAAGTCGTTTTTAGCCGAAAAAACGACATAGTATAGTAAGGCGTTTTTAGCAGAAAAAACGACATAGTATAGTAAGGCGTTTTTAGCTAAAAAACCGAAAAAGCGACATAGTATAGTAAGGCGTTTTTAGCGAAAAAACGACATAGTATAGTAAGGCGTTTTAGCTGAAAAAACGACATAGTATAGTAAGGCGTTTTAGCGAAAAAACGACATAGTATAGTAAGGCGTTTTTAGCTGAAAAAACGACATAGTATAGTAAGGCGTTTTTAGCGAAAAAACGACATAGTATAGTAAGGCGTTTTTAGCCGAAAAAACGACATAGTATAGTAAGGCGTTTTTAGCGAAAAAACGACATAGTATAGTAAGGCGTTTTTAGCGAAAAAAAAACGACATAGTATAGTAAGGCGTTTTTAGCGAAAAAACGACATAGTATAGTAAGGCGTTTTTAGCGAAAAAACGACATAGTATAGTAAGGCGTTTTTAGCGAAAAAAACGACATAGTATAGTAAGGCGTTTTTAGCGAAAAAACGACATAGTATAGTAAGGCGTTTTTAGCTAAAAAAAAAAACGACATAGTATAGTAAGGCGTTTTTAGCGAAAAAACGACATAGTATAGTAAGGCATTTTTAGCCTAAAAAACGACATAGTATAGTAAGGCGTTTTTAGCGAAAAAAACGACATAGTATAGTAAGGCGTTTTTAGCGAAAAAACGACATAGTATAGTAAGGCATTTTAGCGAAAAAACGACATAGTATAGTAAGGCGTTTTTAGCGAAAAAAACGACATAGTATAGTAAGGCGTTTTTAGCTGAAAAAACGACATAGTATAGTAAGGCGTTTTTAGCCGAAAAAACGACATAGTATAGTAAGGCGTTTTTAGCGAAAAAACGACATAGTATAGTAAGGCGTTTTAGCGAAAAAACGACATAGTATAGTAAGGCGTTTTTAGCTAAAAAAACGACATAGTATAGTAAGGCGTTTTTAGCGAAAAAACGACATAGTATAGTAAGGCGTTTTTAGCGAAAAAACGACATAGTATAGTAAGGCGTTTTTAGCCGAAAAAACGACATAGTATAGTAAGGCGTTTTTAGCGAAAAAACGACATAGTATAGTAAGGCGTTTTAGCTAAAAAAAAAAAACGACATAGTATAGTAAGGCGTTTTTAGCGAAAAAACGACATAGTATAGTAAGGCGTTTTAGCGAAAAAACGACATAGTATAGTAAGGCGTTTTTAGCGAAAAAACGACATAGTATAGTAAGGCGTTTTTAGCGAAAAAAGCGACATAGTATAGTAAGGCGTTTTAGCGAAAAAACGACATAGTATAGTAAGGCGTTTTAGCGAAAAAAACGACATAGTATAGTAAGGCGTTTTTAGCTGAAAAAACGACATAGTATAGTAAGGCGTTTTTAGCGAAAAAAGGCGACATAGTATAGTAAGGCGTTTTTAGCGAAAAAACGACATAGTATAGTAAGGCGTTTTTAGCGAAAAAACGACATAGTATAGTAAGGCGTTTTAGCCGAAAAAAACGACATAGTATAGTAAGGCGTTTTTAGCGAAAAAACGACATAGTATAGTAAGGCGTTTTTAGCGAAAAAACGACATAGTATAGTAAGGCGTTTTTAGCCGAAAAAACGACATAGTATAGTAAGGCGTTTTTAGCTAAAAAAAACGACATAGTATAGTAAGGCGTTTTTAGCGAAAAAACGACATAGTATAGTAAGGCGTTTTTAGCCGAAAAAACGACATAGTATAGTAAGGCGTTTTTAGACGAAAAAACGACATAGTATAGTAAGGCGTTTTTAGCACGAAAAAAACGACATAGTATAGTAAGGCGTTTTTAGCGAAAAAACGACATAGTATAGTAAGGCGTTTTTAGCGAAAAAACGACATAGTATAGTAAGGCGTTTTTAGCGAAAAAACGACATAGTATAGTAAGGCGTTTTTAGCCAAAAAAACGACATAGTATAGTAAGGCGTTTTTAGCGAAAAAACGACATAGTATAGTAAGGCGTTTTTAGCGAAAAAACGACATAGTATAGTAAGGCGTTTTTAGCGAAAAAACGACATAGTATAGTAAGGCGTTTTTAGCCGAAAAAACGACATAGTATAGTAAGGCGTTTTTAGCCAAAAAACGACATAGTATAGTAAGGCTTTTTTAGCGAAAAAACGACATAGTATAGTAAGGCGTTTTTAGCCAAAAAAACGACATAGTATAGTAAGGCGTTTTTAGCGAAAAAACGACATAGTATAGTAAGGCGTTTTTAGCGAAAAAACGACATAGTATAGTAAGGCGTTTTTAGCTGAAAAAAACGACATAGTATAGTAAGGCGTTTTTAGCTAAAAAAACGACATAGTATAGTAAAAAAACGACATAGTATAGTAAGGCGTTTTTAGCGAAAAAACGACATAGTATAGTAAGGCGTTTTTAGCGAAAAAAAACGACATAGTATAGTAAGGCGTTTTTAGCCGAAAAAACGACATAGTATAGTAAGGCGTTTTTAGCAAAAAAAAACGACATAGTATAGTAAGGCGTTTTAGCGAAAAAAAAAAAACGACATAGTATAGTAAGGCGTTTTTAGCGAAAAAAAACGACATAGTATAGTAAGGCGTTTTTAGCAAAAAAACGACATAGTATAGTAAGGCGTTTTTAAAAACGACATAGTATAGTAAGGCGTTTTAGCGAAAAAACGACATAGTATAGTAAGGCGTTTTTAGCCAAAAAAACGACATAGTATAGTAAGGCGTTTTTAGCCGAAAAAACGACATAGTATAGTAAGGCGTTTTTAGCGAAAAAAACGACATAGTATAGTAAGGCGTTTTTAGCGAAAAAAAACGACATAGTATAGTAAGGCGTTTTTAGCGAAAAAAACGACATAGTATAGTAAGGCGTTTTTAGCGAAAAAACGACATAGTATAGTAAGGCGTTTTTAGCGAAAAAAACGACATAGTATAGTAAGGCGTTTTAGCTAAAAAAAAAAAAACGACATAGTATAGTAAGGCGTTTTTAGCTAAAAAAAAAACGACATAGTATAGTAAGGCGTTTTTAGCTGAAAAAAACGACATAGTATAGTAAGGCGTTTTTAGCGAAAAAAACGACATAGTATAGTAAGGCGTTTTTAGCTAAAAAAAACGACATAGTATAGTAAGGCGTTTTTAGCAAAAAAACGACATAGTATAGTAAGGCGTTTTTAGCCGAAAAAACGACATAGTATAGTAAGGCGTTTTTAGCTAAAAAAAGCGAAAAAAACGACATAGTATAGTAAGGCGTTTTTAGCTAAAAAAAAAAATGACATAGTATAGTAAGGCGTTTTTAGCCAAAAAAACGACATAGTATAGTAAGGCGTTTTTAGCGAAAAAAAAACGACATAGTATAGTAAGGCGTTTTTAGCTGAAAAAACGACATAGTATAGTAAGGCGTTTTTAGCGAAAAACGACATAGTATAGTAAGGCGTTTTTAGCGAAAAAACGACATAGTATAGTAAGGCGTTTTTAGCGAAAAAACGACATAGTATAGTAAGGCGTTTTTAGCGAAAAAAACGACATAGTATAGTAAGGCATTTTTAGCCGAAAAAACGACATAGTATAGTAAGGCGTTTTTAGCGAAAAAAACGACATAGTATAGTAAGGCGTTTTTAGCGAAAAAACGACATAGTATAGTAAGGCGTTTTTAGCGAAAAAAAAAACGACATAGTATAGTAAGGCGTTTTAGCGAAAAAACGACATAGTATAGTAAGGCGTTTTTAGCTGAAAAAAACGACATAGTATAGTAAGGCGTTTTTAGCGAAAAAACGACATAGTATAGTAAGGCGTTTTTAGCTAAAAAACGACATAGTATAGTAAGGCGTTTTTAGCTGAAAAAAACGACATAGTATAGTAAGGCGTTTTTAGCAAAAAACGACATAGTATAGTAAGGCGTTTTAGCGAAAAAAACGACATAGTATAGTAAGGCATTTTTAGCCAAAAAAACGACATAGTATAGTAAGGCGTTTTTAGCGAAAAAAACGACATAGTATAGTAAGGCGTTTTAGCCAAAAAAAACGACATAGTATAGTAAGGCGTTTTTAGCCGAAAAAACGACATAGTATAGTAAGGCGTTTTTAGCGAAAAAACGACATAGTATAGTAAGGCGTTTTTAGCGAAAAAAAAACGACATAGTATAGTAAGGCGTTTTTAGCTAAAAAAAAACGACATAGTATAGTAAGGCGTTTTTAGCGAAAAAACGACATAGTATAGTAAGGCGTTTTTAGCGAAAAAAACGACATAGTATAGTAAGGCGTTTTAGCTAAAAAAAAACGACATAGTATAGTAAGGCATTTTTAGCGAAAAAAACGACATAGTATAGTAAGGCATTTTTAGCGAAAAAACGACATAGTATAGTAAGGCGTTTTAGCGAAAAAACGACATAGTATAGTAAGGCGTTTTTAGCTAAAAAAAAACGACATAGTATAGTAAGGCGTTTTTAGCGAAAAAAACGACATAGTATAGTAAGGCGTTTTTAGCCGAAAAAACGACATAGTATAGTAAGGCGTTTTTAGCGAAAAAACGACATAGTATAGTAAGGCGTTTTTAGCTAAAAAAACGACATAGTATAGTAAGGCGTTTTTAGCGGAAAAAACGACATAGTATAGTAAGGCGTTTTTAGCGAAAAAAAACGACATAGTATAGTAAGGCGTTTTTAACCGAAAAAACGACATAGTATAGTAAGGCATTTTTAGCCAAAAAAACTACATAGTATTATAAGGCCTTTTAGCAAAAAAAAAAACGACATAGTATAGTAAGGCGTTTTTAGCGAAAAAAACGACATAGTATAGTAAGGCGTTTTTAGCGAAAAAAACGACATAGTATAGTAAGGCGTTTTTAGCGAAAAAACGACATAGTATAGTAAGGCGTTTTTAGCGAAAAAAACGACATAGTATAGTAAGGCGTTTGTAGCCCAAAAAAAAACGACATAGTATAGTAAGGCGTTTTTAGCGAAAAAACGACATAGTATAGTAAGGCGTTTTTAGCGAAAAAACGACATAGTATAGTAAGGCGTTTTTAGCCGAAAAAACGACATAGTATAGTAAGGCGTTTTTAGCTAAAAAAAACGACATAGTATAGTAAGGCGTTTTTAGCCGAAAAAACGACATAGTATAGTAAGGCGTTTTAGCCGAAAAAACGACATAGTATAGTAAGGCGTTTTAGCGAAAAAACGACATAGTATAGTAAGGCGTTTTTAGCTAAAAAAACAACATAGTATAGTAAGGCGTTTTAGCGGAAAAAACGACATAGTATAGTAAGGCGTTTTAGCGAAAAAACGACATAGTATAGTAAGGCGTTTTAGCGAAAAAACGACATAGTATAGTAAGGCGTTTTAGCGAAAAAACGACATAGTATAGTAAGGCGTTTTAGCAAAAACCCCGAAAAAAACGACATAGTATAGTAAGGCGTTTTTAGCCGAAAAAACGACATAGTATAGTAAGGCGTTTTTAGCTGAAAAAAACGACATAGTATAGTAAGGCGTTTTTAGCGAAAAAAACGACATAGTATAGTAAGGCGTTTTTAGCCAGAAAAACGACATAGTATAGTAAGGAGTTTTTAGCCGAAAAAAACGGCATAGGATAGTAAGGCGTTTTTAGCTAAGAAAACGACGAAAAAAACGACATAGTATAGTAAGGCGTTTTTAGCTAAAAAAACGACGAAAAAATGACATAGTATAGTAAGGCGTTTTTAGCTTAAAAAAAAAAACGACATAGTATAGTAAGGCGTTTTTAGCTGAAAAAAACAACATAGTATAGTAAGGCGTTTTTAGCTAAAAAAACGACGAAAAAATGACATAGTATAGTAAGGCGTTTTTAGCCGAAAGAAACGACATAGTATAGTAAGGCGTTTTTAGCCGAAAAAAACGGCATAGTATAATAAGGCGTTTTTAGCTGAAAAAAACGACATAGTATAGTAAGGCGTTTTTAGCCGAAAACGTCATAGTATAGTAAGGCGTTTTTAGCTTTAAAAAAAAACGACATAGTATAGTAAGGCGTTTTTAGCTGAAAAAAACAACATAGTATAGTAAGGCGTTTTTAGCTAAAAAAACGACGAAAAAATGACATAGTATAGTAAGGCGTTTTTAGCCGAAAAAAAACGACATAGTATAGTAAGGCGTTTTTAGCCCAAAAAAACGGCATAGTATAGTAAGGCGTTTTTAGCCGAAAAAAACGACATAGTATAGTAAGCATAGTATATAGTAAGGCGTAGTTAACTAAATGCAGGATTTGAACCAGGGTTGCCTGGACCGAACGCAGGCGTTTACACCTCTACACCACCAGTGACTGTGACAAGTCCTGTACTATAGGCGAATTTCACATACACTTTTAATGGTGTACACATTTTTTTCAGCAAAACGACATAGTATAGGAAAAAGTAACTAAGTGTTGTATTTTCACACATAACTGAGCGGGGTTTGAACCAGGGTTGCCTGAACCGAACGTCAGCGTGTATGCCTCTACACTAGCAGTGACTATGAATTGTCCTGCACTGAAGGCGTATTTGACATTCACTTTCAAGGGTTTCCAGTAAAAGTATTTTATTTTCAAACAACTGTGCAAGGTTTGAACCAGGGATGCCTGGACCGAACGCAGGTGTTTACACCTCTACACCACCAGTGACATGTCCTGTACTATAGGCGTATTTGACCAGCACTTTCGAGGGTAAACGTACTTTTTTTTTTTTTTGTCGTTTTTTTAGCTAAAAACGCCTTACTATACTATGTTGTTTTTTTCGGCAGAAAATGCCTTACTATACTATGCCGTTTTTTTCGGCTAAAAACGCCTTACTATACTATGCCGCTTTTTTCGCTAAAAACGCCTTACTATACTATGTCGTTTTTTCGCTAAAAACGCCTTACTATACTATGTCGCTTTTTCGCTAAAAACGCCTTACTATACTATGTCGCTTTTTCGCTAAAAACGCCTTACTATACTATGTCGCTTTTTCGCTAAAAACGCCTTACTATACTATGCGCTTTTTTCGCTAAAAACGCCTTACTATACTATGTCGTTTTTTTTCGGCTAAAAACGCCTTACTATACTATGTCATTTTTTCGTCGTTTTTTTAGCTAAAAACGCCTTACTATACTATGCCGTTTTTTTCGGCTAAAAACGCCTTACTATACTATGTCGTTTTTTCAGCTAAAAACGCCTTACTATACTATGTCGTTTTTTTTTTTGAGCTAAAAACGCCTTACTATACTATGTGTTTTTTTTTTTTAAGCTAAAAACGCCTTACTATACTATGTCGTTTTTTCGGCTAAAAACGCCTTACTATACTATGTCATTTTTTTAGCTAAAAACGCCTTACTATACTATGTCATTTTTTCGGCTAAAAACGCCTTACTATACTATGTCGTTTTTTTCGCTAAAAACGCCTTACTATACTATGTCGTTTTTTTAGCTAAAAACGCCTTACTATACTATGTCGTTTTTTTCGCTAAAAACGCCTTACTATACTATGTCGTTTTTTCGGCTAAAAACGCCTTACTATACTATGTCGTTTTTTCAGCTAAAAACGCCTTACTATACTATGTCGTTTTTTAAGCTAAAACGCCTTACTATACTATGTCGTTTTCGCTAAAAACGCCTTACTATACTATGTCGTTTTTCGCTAAAAACGCCTTACTATACTATGTCGTTTTTTAGCTAAAAACGCCTTACTATACTATGTCGTTTTTTCGCTAAAAACGCCTTACTATACTATGTTGTTTTTTCGGCTAAAAACGCCTTACTATACTATGTCGTTTTTTTAGCTAAAAACGCCTTACTATACTATGTCGTTTTTTCGCTAAAAACGCCTTACTATACTATGTCGTTTTTTAGCTAAAACGCCTTACTATACTATGTCGTTTTTCAGCTAAAAACGCCTTACTATACTATGTCGTTTTTTCGCTAAAAACGCCTTACTATACTATGTCGTTTTTTTAGCTAAAAACGCCTTACTATACTATGTCGTTTTTTCGGCTAAAAACGCCTTACTATACTATGTCGTTTTTTTCGCTAAAAACGCCTTACTATACTATGTCGTTTTTTCAGCTAAAAACGCCTTACTATACTATGTCGTTTTTTCGCTAAAAACGCCTTACTATACTATGTTTGTTTTTTTCGGCTAAAAACGCCTTACTATACTATGTCGTTTTTTTCGGCTAAAAACGCCTTACTATACTATGTCCTTTTTTTTCGTTTTTAGCTAAAAACGCCTTACTATACTATGTCGTTTTTCAGCTAAAAACGCCTTACTATACTATGTCGCTTTTTCGCTAAAAACGCCTTACTATACTATGTCGTTTTTTAGCTAAAAACGCCTTACTATACTATGTCGCTTTTTTCGCTAAAAATGCCTTACTATACTATGTCGTTTTTTAGCTAAAACGCCTTACTATACTATGTTGTTTTTTCGCTAAAAATGCCTTACTATACTATGTTGTTTTTTCAGCTAAAAACGCCTTACTATACTATGTCGTTTTTTAAGCTAAAAACGCCTTACTATACTATGTCGTTTTTTTCGCTAAAAACGCCTTACTATACTATGTCGTTTTTTAGCTAAAAATGCCTTACTATACTATTTCGTTTTTTCAGCTAAAAACGCCTTACTATACTATGTCGTTTTTTCGCTAAAAACGCCTTACTATACTATGTCATTTTTCGTCTTTTTTAGCTAAAAACGCCTTACTATACTATGTCGCTTTTTTCAGCTAAAAACGCCTTACTATACTATGTCGTTTTTTTCCGCTAAAAACGCCTTACTATACTATGTCATTTTTTCGTCTTTTTTTTAGCTAAAAACGCCTTACTATACTATGTCGTTTTTTTCGGCTAAAAACGCCTTACTATACTATGTCGTTTTTTCAGCTAAAAACGCCTTACTATACTATGCCGTTTTTTTCGGCTAAAAACGCCTTACTATACTATGTCGTTTTTTTCAGCTAAAAACGCCTTACTATACTATGTCGTTTTTTTCGGCTAAAAACGCCTTACTATACTATGTCCTTTTTTTTCGTCGTTTTTTAGCTAAAAACGCCTTACTATACTATGTCGTTTTTTTCGGCTAAAAATGCCTTACAATACTATGTCGTTTTTTTCAGCTAAAAACACCTTACTATACTATGTTGGTTTTTTCGTCGTTTTTTTAGCTAAAAACGCCTTACTATACTATGTCGTTTTTTTCGGCTAAAAATGCCTTACTATATTATGTCGTTTTTTTCAGCTAAAAACGCCTTACTATACTATGTCGTTTTTTTCGGCTAAAAACGCCTTACTATACTATGTCATTTTTTTTGTCGTTTTTTTTTAGCTAAAAACGCCTTACTATACTATGCCGTTTTTTTCGGCTTAAAATGCCTTACTATACTATGTCGTATTTTTCAGCTAAAAACGCCTTACTATACTATGCCGTTTTTTTCGGCTAAAAACGCCTTACTATACTATGTCATTTTTTTCGTCGTTTTTTTAGCTAAAAACGCCTTACTATACTATGTCGTTTTTTTCGGCTAAAAACGCTTACTATACTATGCCATTTTTTTCGGCTAAAAATGCCTTACTATACTATGTCGTTTTTTTCAGCCAAAAACGCCTTACTATACTATGTCGTTTTTTTCGGCTAAAAACGCCTTACTATACTATGTCATTTTTTTCGTCTTTTTCTTTAGCTAAAAACGCCTTACTATACTATGTCGTTTTTTTTCGGCTAAAAACGCCTTACTATACTATGCCGTTTTTTTCGGCTAAAAACGCCTTACTATACTATGTCGTTTTTTTCGGCTAAAAACGCCTTACTATACTATGTCCTTTTTTTTCGTAGTTTTTTTTAGCTAAAAACGCCTTACTATACTATGTCGTTTTTTTCGGCTAAAAATGCCTTACTATACTATGTCGTTTTTTTCAGCTAAAAACACCTTACTATACTATGTTGTTTTTTTAAAGCTAAAAACGCCTTACTATACTATGTCGTTTTCGGCTAAAAACGCCTCACTATACTATGTCATTTTTTTCAGCTAAAAATGCCTTACTATACTATGTTGGTTTTTTTGTCGGTTTTTTTTTAGCTAAAAACGCCCTACTATACTATGTCGTTTATTTCGGCTAAAAGCGTGCGTGAACAGCACGTACTCAACTGATCCGTGACACTAAAAGGGTCTGGGACCAGTGGTTTAGACAGCTTTAAGAAAAGAGTGAATTGCAAACAGACTTCTGAGTCTACTTTGGGTGACGTGTTGGAAAACAGAAGTCGAGCCTTGACAACTACTCCTCTGTTCCAGAACGTGCCTCGTATCCTGGTGCAGTCCGCCAGTGTGGAAGAGGGAATGAACGACACACACCTGCAAGTAAGTTTGAGGATCCAGACGTTCTCCTTTGCTGCAGGGCTCAAGCAATTCAACTCACACTCTGCCACGCACGCGGACCAAACTGTTATCAAGTCAACCATTAATGAACGAAAACCCCAAAGTAATCACAAGTCATCGTCGTTATGCCTTCAGGTTGCGACTGAGCAAAGCAGCCCTGCTGGCATGTCCGAGGGGAGCCCCAGATCGGTGCCTCTCCCTCCGCCAATTATCCCAGAGACACAAGACTCCACTCAGAAGTTGCTGAGCGAAGCGTCCAGCGGTTACATGTCGACGGCGTCACTTTCAGACGTCTACACGCTGAGCTGGGACCTTCCTCCGTCGTCAGTTCAAAGGGCCGCCGGCTTTGCGGCGGTGACGAACGAAGAAGACGAGGAAGCGATGCAGAGACTCTCCTTTCCATCTGAGGGTGGCTCCGGATCTGAACCTCAGGAGGCTTTCCAAGCAGCTGCGGAGAACACCAACCTGCTGCAGTCCAGACCAAAGGAGAGTTCATTAGTTCATTTAAATCAGAGTCTCCGGGACCCAAATGCATCTCATGCAGCGCAGGAAGTCAAAGCCTCTTCTGCATGCGCAGCGTCCGATAGCCCAACAACGCCAGTGCATTTAGAACGTGACCCGATGGCACCAAAGCAAGTAGACAGTGTGCTGACACCGCCAAATTCATTTTTTGTAGAAGAGCAACAACCAAATACTTTTGCTACTGAAAGTGTTCAAACGAATGTGAAAGAAGCAAGTAAAGCGATTCAAAAAGTGTGTGAGAAGAACCAACCATCCAACCCAGACCAGACTGAGAAAGATCCTGAAGCTCCTGCGTCTGTCTTCACCCGCACGTCATCCGAACTGCCTCCAGTCCAACCGAAGAATTGCGATCCACTATCTTGTTCCCGGGAAAAATCCCCTTTCAAGGACTCCAGCGGTTCTGCCATCCCAGCTCCCTCCAGTGAGGAGGTCCACCTGGCCGCAACGTCCGCTGCCTCGGCAAAACCCTCCAAATCGCCTGCAGCAGCAGCAGTCAAACCTTTCAAGATTCAGAAAGTCCAGTCATCGGATCTCAAGTCCTTCCGGCGTATACTCGGGGAGCCGGAAGGGGAGCCCGTTCAGACCGAGACCGGCAGCTCTACACCATCGCAGAGCAATCTCACCGAGCCCCTGGAGCTCATCTTAGACTGCGGGGAAGGAGCGGGAGCCGCTGCCGTCTCTCTGCCCGACTGGCTGAAAGAAGGGGAATTCGTCACTGTCGGGACCAATAAAAGCGGCGTCGTGCGCTACGTGGGACCCACAGACTTTGCCCAAGGCGTGTGGGTGGGAGTGGAACTGGAGGTACCTGCAGGTGAGTGGAAAATATCCTTTTGTTTTCAAACCATGGCAAAGTCAAAGAATAAAAATGCCCAAGAGAATACTGTGATCCCCTTGATAAGTTCAAGCCAATAAAACCAGCCACACACGGTCTAAATAAATAAATCCCCCCCCCACACACACAATACATTGCAATGTCCAAAAAGTTGTACATTGGGGAGGTGAGAAGAGCACAAATCATGACTTTGGAGCATCACATCTGTCGTTTACCAGGAAAGAATGACGGCTCGGTGGGCGGGAAGCACTACTTCCACTGCAATCCAGGTTACGGAGTCCTCGTCCGGCCGGACAGGGTGAGCCGCGGGGGCACCAAACGCCGTCGACAGCAGCAGAAGCGTCGCAGCGCCAACCTGTCGGGATCCACTCCGAACCTGGCGGCGCTCACGGCGTCGGCCAAAGATGATGCTGCCTTTGCATCATCATCATCATTACCTTCTCGAGATGGTGCAGAGGACCTTAAAAATTCTTGAAAAGAGAGAGGAGAAGGCTCAGCTGTGCAATGTCGGGTTGAGGCTGTACATAATTGATGCCCTAAACATGACTCAATATGTTCCAACGTGTTTGCACAACTTCTCCCTAAGGTTTCATTCAATGCTGCGTGTGTTGTTCACTTCCACACATTGCAAAGCTCCATGCCAAGAAGTGTAGTTTTTGTTTTACTTTTGTTTTAACAATGATCATATCGTATTTAGACGATTAGGATGGTCTGCTTTACTGCTTAAGGATTATGTTTCTATAAAAATGATTTTGGTTTTGTGTGCCTTATTGATTGTTGAGAATATATCATGAATTGTGCAAAGAGCTTTTTTCGTTCCATGAATTAAATGCAGCAAAAACACTTGGGGTCTTTTTTTTTTTTAAACAATCAATGTTTCATGACTTTACATGAATAAATGGAGTCAGACAAAACAATAATGGACTATGTACGTGATGTTCCTGCTTGAATGTTTTTTGTTTTGTTTTAAACGTGCCCTCAGTGAGGCTTTAGCATATCAGGGCAGAACTTGAAACAGCAAATCTGTTTGGCCTTTTTAGTCTCAAAAAGAGAACCAATTTCATGAGGATACTTCTCAGAAATTGGATTAGAAGTACCAAAGATTTGTCTCCGTTGAATGGTTTACCACTTAAGCTCACCGGGGAGGCATCTAATCAGCTGCCCAAGCCACCTCATCCGGCTCCTCTCGACATGGAGAAGCGGCTGGACGAGCGGATGACGAGCTTCTCACCTTATCTCTAAGGAAGGAGCCCGGTCACCCTGTGCAGGACTTGGCCTCTTGTATCCGGTCACGTGTTTGTGTCGGTCACGAGCTGTGGGTCGTGACCATAGTTGAAGGACAGGAACGTAGATCGAGCGCTAATTCGAGAGCTTCGCTTTTCGGCTCAAGTCCTTCCTTCTGCACCGGTCCGCCTGTCCATCCTGCCCTCACTCGTGAACGAGACCCCGAAGTTCTTCAGCTCCTCCACTTGGGGTAAGATCCCATCCCATCCCCGACCCGGAAAGAGCAGTCCACCCGTTTCTGACTGAGGACCATCGTTTCAGATTTGCAGGTGCTAATTTCCATCCCCACCGGCTGCCGACTGCTCCGGTGAGAGTTGGGAGATCGAAGGCAACAGCATCACATCATCTGCAAAAAGCAGAGATGCAATACCAAAGCCAGCAATCCGGACCCCCTCAACGGCTCTGCTGCACCGAAAAATTCTGTCCACAAAGGTTATGAACAGAATCGGTGACGACAGGCCAGCCTAATCCTCACTGGAAATGAATTTGACTCGACGCAAACCAAACCCTGACATCGGTGGTGGATGGACCGAACAGCCCGTATCAGGAAGTTCGGTAGCCCATATTCCCAAAGCACCCGCCAGAGAACGCTTCGAGGGACACCCGTCCAATGCCTTCTCCAAGTCTACAAAGGTCAAGGTCATCTTTATTGTCAAATATGCTTTATGTATAACATAAAGATGACCGTGACAAAACACATGACAAGGCAACACATGATAAGTAGTAAACGCAAATATCAAAGTACTTTTCAGTGATATAGCTTTTATTCTCTTGTACATTATTTATATATATATATATATATCATACTAAAATAAACACAAGTTAAAAAAATGAACAAAGAAACTGTACAAAAATGCATATATATACTACATCTTAATTACAGAACAGTCTACTGTCCAAAAAAGGCACTAAATTTCAAAATGGGCAATACAATACAATTGAACATAACATAGCTTTTGAGATTGACACAACAGCATTCAGTCCTCTTTTTCTGAGCTATATTCGGATGAGGTGTTTTACGTGCAGGGGACACGGAGGAAAGTGGAAACCCTGACGTACCACGAGAGGATATCCCTGGACTGCAACTTAAGCACGTGTTGCCGCTGGGGAGGGAGCTTTGGACCGGTGTCGGGCTTGCGGCCTCCCATTTCAAAGGAGTCGCCTTATTGGAAATTCAAAACATCCCATTCACTACGGGAGAGCCCGAAGGCGTAACGGCCTCTGCCGAGCTTCAACACTGCCCGATAGAAATTTGGACTGCGGTTTCATCTCTGAAACAATACAGACAATTCTTTTGAAAGCAGCTTCAAGTGAAAATCTCCAAGCGCACTCTTGTGTGCGCGGCAAAGACAAAGTGAGCTTTTCGACACTATTCGTGATGTGGGTCAAGATCCTCACACACAAAACCGCATGTTTTCCAAAAGAGTCAAGTCACGGGGAGAGAGGGGGGGGGGGTCCAACTACTTCTGGACCTCACTACATTTCCCTTACATCTTAATTGATTTTCTTTTTCCGCGCCAAAATAGGAAACACTGAAGCACTCCCATTTCCGAGGAGTCTGGCTACTTATACAGGGGAAGGGACAAAATGACATCGGGTCCAAGTCGTGTTCCGCTTTGTAAGGTGCATCGTCATTTGTCTTTCACAAAATACCTCCGACATAAACAGGAAGACTGACGTTCAGTCGAAAAATGAATGACAAAATACATGTTTAAAAAAAGATTTTAAAAATCAGGTGAACATTGAAAAAAAGCTTGATTAATTTAACAATAAGCATGTTTCTTTTCAAAACACTGTGTACATTATTAGCCTTAAAAACGAGTATAAATACTTTTTTTAAACCCTAAAATCCTTTTTCTTGAATCCTTTTTGAAATGCATGAAAATGTTACGTTGCAGGAGCGCTTTGATACACATGACGTAGTCTTTTCCAAAATCATCACATAAGGGCCTCTTCAAAAGATTTGGGTTACACTTTGGGAAAATATAATTCATGAGGACAACGCAAAGCCATTAGTCAATTATTTGTTTCTCGGAGGCCAGTCACATACACACTATTTTTTTGTGATCATGATACAAATCTGCTGCGGTCACATTCTTTTGGCCATTATAGAGGCGGATCGGCCACGATGCTAGGTCCCGCCTCTGTTTGCGAGCGTTACGGCTTGCCCTCGTCGGGTCAAACTGGCCCAAGAGAAAAACGACATAACTTTTGCCAAATCTTTTCCAAGAAGTGGCAAAGACCGCGGCGAGACCGGTCCGCGAGGCCGAGGGCCGACTTTGAGCCGGCCTCAACGCGGCATTTTTTTCCTTTGGCATGGAGGGCGTTTAAAACAAAACAAAAAAAAACACAGATTCCATTTGTGGATAGCTTACATTTGATTAGCACATGAACCCATAAATTGATTCTTCATCCACTCAAGCACTTAAGTCATCGATGAGCTAAGCGTCGCTATCAGCATGGAGACTTTCTGCTGTTGAATGTAGACTCGCTTTTTCTACACAAACAATCATCATCATCATCATCATCATTATCACATACTTGGCATGCTGTGGCGAGATTCGACATGAGGTTATTCATCTCCAGGTTTGCATTTGACAGCAGAAAACCTGAATGATTCCGTCCAGAGGCCGAGAAGAGTCCGAGCGTTTGGGTGGGGGGGGGCGCCCACCTCCCCAAAAGACATCGTCCAGAGGCTTCTCCTGCCGTTAATTGCACAATAACAAGGGTGAGTCGCCAGAGTAGGTAGGTAGCGCGCCATTACTTTCGGGTGACTGAGAACTAGAAGAACCATATATCTTATGTACAGTACACATTTGTGGAGTTTGTCTCTGAGGTTGAGTGAGACTGAGTGAGGATTGGCTCAGACGACCAGGCTGCAGAGGTAAGCGGGAATGGGGGGTCAGGGGGCAGGAGGGGAACGGAGGTTTTGGTTGTGAGGGGATTAAAAAAAAAAAAAAAAGCCATCACTTCTACTTCATCTTTTTTTGCCATAGATCGTTTTCAGGGATGGTAGGCTGTATCCTTTGTCTTGAGTTGTACGATTAGTTAATACATCAGAAAGTCATGGTGGCTCGCCCGGGAAGGGAGGGAATAAGGTCTCGGAAGAAATTAGGAAGGCCCGGCGTTTTGACCTCTAGGACGACGAACGCGGTGCGCTTGGACGCGGGAACTATTTCATCAATTCAGTTCCTGCAAAAGTGCATTGCGAGAACCGGACACGGGTAACATACCTCTCCAGTATATTACCTCTTGCAGTACAAAACTGAATTTCGAGATACTTCTTGGGGTTCAAACACGCAACGGTCCTCCCAAAGTTGCCGCGCTTGAAATTCCTCCCTTCCCTTTGGCCTCTTGCCGCTTCCTCCCCTTTGGCCCTTCAGTCGTCCTCCAGGACCTCCGTCTTGATGTCGCCGGGGACCCCTCCGCTTCTCGACAGGGCCAGGATGGTGTGATTCACGGCGGCCATCTCCACAGCCAGGGAGATGGGATCCTGGTGCTCGCTGTGAGCGGCGCTGTCATCCTGAGACAAGGAGGGAGCATGAGGGGGATCCCAGGAGCTTCCCGAACATGGAATTTCGAGAGCGTTTGCCGAGGGGTCAAGTGCAATTTGGGGGGGGTTGTTTCTCTTGGAACCTGACGCGCAACGGCTTTGGGTGACTACACGACGCGGGACTAACGTTTAACCAGAAATGCTGGCTTGTAGTCATCGACGCTGTCTTTTATTTCATTTGTCCGGCCATCCGTTTTCCATAGATTTCACCGGAAGCCCAAAACGTTTTGTGAGTAGTGCATATAACACAACAGCAGCTCTATTATTTACGTTTCATCACCCAGGAAGTGACAAACACGTCTTATCAGGTTGCGGCTTGATGTAAAATGCTTTTTTTTTTTTTTTTACAGCGCAACGGTTTGGACGATAATAATAAAACAGATTGTTTATTTTAATACTGCCAGACACCAGAGTCAATGCGAAAGATGAGCAAGATGACGCATTCTGTATCGTGGCTGCTGTATGCAGCTTGGGGACCTGACAAATAATATTGGGAACCTGGTCACGACTAAGGTGACTAAAAGTGAAGACTTACCTGTGTCGGGGAACTGGGCTCCAAGCGGTAAAGGCCAAATGGTCGGCTGAGAGGTCTCTTGTCAAAATATGGCAAATCACATGCCTACAGGGAGAGGGAAGACTGAGCTATAATTTGAGGAGCAAAAAAAAAAAAAAAAAAACGTCCCTAATTTGTGGCGTCACAGCAGTAAAGAATCAGGAATGAATGCTACTTTATCACCCGGTTGGCAGACATAAAAGTAAACTAACGTCAAGACCAAAATATGTCCTCAATTGTGAGGCGTATTAGGTTCCCGCACTTGTTGGTGGGGAGAAGAGAAGCGGCGGTACCTGGTCTGTGAAATCGTTCCCGTCAATGTCGTCACTGTTGGAGTGTCCTCCTGGGCTCTGCACATCTATCCCGTGACTCTCCAGGATTGTGGCTTCTTGGAGGAAAAGGACACAGTGTGACATTTACCGTATTTTCCGCACTAAAAGGCGCACTGGATTATGAGGCGCACCTTCAATGAATGGCCTATTTTGTCATTTTTTTGTCATATATCGGACGCACTGGATTATAAAACGCAATCTACAATGCATCCACTAGATGGAGCTACGCTCCTTCCGTCCGACTCGGAGGCGTTCATGACCGCTGCTGAAAAACGTAAATTAACGATGACTTCAATGAAACTACGAAAATTGAAAAATCAACCCCAAAGTTGAGAGAGCCATGAAACAACCTGTCCAGCCCATTTTGGCAGAATCGGTGCCAATGTGCGTTGCAAGCCACTCTTCGGCACAACAAAGGTCAGAGGAGTTACAAACAACAACATACTGAGCGCTTGAAACAAACTTTGTTCCCTCCCAAAGATACATTACCAATGTTAGCTCGTCTCTTGATCTCCTTGCGGCGGTTGGCAAACCAGTTGTAAACTTTGAGGGAAGTGACCCTCTCCAAATCAGATAGCTTCTTCCCTGGAAAAAGATGACAGCGGTGTCATTCCACCCGCGTATCTCGTCTACCTTCATCATTTTAAAGGAGATAGCACCATTAGCTCTCTGAGCTGGCTGGATTCTACTCGCTCACTCATTGGTTTTCGGGTTTTTTTTTATAGAATTTTTGTTTCATTGTGCAACCAAATCAAACTGTACCATCAATGTGACGCACAGGCGACATTTACAGAGTCTTTGGTTTACCTGGTTTCTGAATAACAGCATTGCAGGCGTTGGCGATTTCCTCCCTTTTGGCCTCATCGGGGTACTGGTTGTCGTTGAAGTAACTGTCAATCACACAATAACCAGGCGAAATGATTTATGTTACGCAAGGACCAAGGCGGCCAGGTAGACCGTTTGCACTTTCTACGACAACATTCAAGTTGCAACTCTCATCTTCTCACCTCTCCATTACGGCCAGACACTCCTTCCTCCACGTGAAGCGGCTTCCCCGCCGAAGTCGGAAAGTACCCGGGGCGGTGGCCAGCGGAGGAGGAGTTTGCCTCCACTCCATCTCCTCCAAAGGCAACGGAGCCGGCCGCATGTTCAGCGTGGCACCTGGGTGGGGAGAAAAGAGAGCGCAGAGGAGCGCAAAAATTGGGTCTCGTCCTCACCACCGGGAACACGAAACTGAAAATGAATATTTTTAACGTGAAGGATTAACATAACTGAAATCATATTTGCATGGAAATCAGAATTCCTGCACCAATTTAGTCATGTGCGACAAAGCCGGCATTTGATATGTCCATAACCACAAAAGAAAAAAAAAAGCTCATTTTAAATCACATATTATAGTCCACAATAATAATAATAATAATACATTTTATTTATAAGCGCCTTTCAAGACACCCAAGGACACTTTACAATAACAAAATGGATTAAACGTCAAGCGTAGCCGCAACTCACTTCACTTTGCTGCGGGAATCTGTAATTTCCCTACTGCTGCACTTATCAAGACTTATTGCGATGGAAAAGACCGAGAACACAAACGGTCCGATACACTAAGCTGAGCATACCAAGATTCCTCAAGTTAACAACACAGGAAGCATGAACGCAAAGCAAAATTCTCGCCGCAACCATACTATTGGCATCCAGCTAAAAGGATTTGCAATGTCATAACCCAGCCCAACTGGTTTACCCCGCAATCGTTGTCGCAATCAGCATGAAAGGGCCTCGTTTTCCTCTGCAGAAGTGATGGAAATGTGCGCGGCTCACTGCGACCATAAATATCATGAGGAAAGAGCAGTTTGCAGCACTGATGGCGTTGGCAGACCTCCACCAAAGGAGCGTGCCGCAGAGGACAAGGCGTGGGATGTCTGCCGCCCGTCTATACGTCGAGACAGCACCATTTACACCGGAGATGCAAAGTCAGCATGCGGCTCCTTTAAGCATCCACATTCAAGCGTGTCCTAAAAAGGGTGCGCGGAACACACTTTTAGCATTTACTGCCTTGTCCCTTCCCATGCGACAACATTTTCAGACTTTTCTTGAAACATCTCATATGTTTACGCTTTGGTGAACAGTATGTTCTATATTTTGGGGGGATGCCGCATCATATTTTTAGGTTTTTAAATTTTTTATTTTGTAGGCTAGGTCACACAACATCTGCAGTTGAGTCCTGAATGAAAAGCGAGCCGGAGTCAGTTGAGCTCAGCTGCTGGGCACGGGTGTCGGGGTGGAGTAGCTATGCGATGAAAGCCACACCTTTCAAGGCGCGGAGGTATTTAAGGTATAGGCATTAGGAGAAGCAACCATGAGTTCCCGTTTGTCTGTGTCTGAGTTGAGCAGGTTTGAAGATCATCAGGGTGATTAGAATGCGGGCAGTTGACTTATGACGACAACGTGAGCTGAGCGGTTGGGTGTGGACTGATGTACAGCCGGCCATTGTCACAAGCATGCTTGTTTCCCCTCGCATTTCGTCATCCCCTCGCAAATAGGTCAGAAATGTGGATGCATCTGTAGTACAAGTGCGGCATTCCACCAATCACTTCAGAATGCTCATTTCAAGATCTTGAATACTTTGGAGTATCTCATCAAAGAGGAAACTGCAGGCAGCACATCGCCTTTTTTTTTCCCCTGCTGATAAGTCTTCCACTTCACATGAAAGCTCGAAATTCACCAGATTGCCAGGATTTGCTTAAGCAGAGTCAAACTTTGAGCTGTACCTGGAGTGGTTTTCTCCAGCGTGTACCAGCGGTAGAAGGCCCGCTTCTTCTGCTCACTCAGGTCGGAGCCATGCTGCAGCAGCCAATGGGAGATTCTGCTCTGGCTGATGCCTGGAAGGCAGCCAGACATCAAATTAGTAAATGTTTTACATCAAGCCCTGGCACAGTTAGCAGAGAAAATCCTTTGGAATAACTTTAGCGACAAAAAGGCAGATGAGAGAAGAATGCAGCGATCCATGTAAATGAGCTCCTTGCATCACTAGTGTGCCGTTGCGCGATTTAAAATAACCCATCTGCACTTCAAAGTGCTTGAAGGAGCGAGTGTTGGTTGGTTTTGTCACACCCTTTTCCTCCTAAGAGGCAATGGTGCATTATTCGGCCAGCACCTAAATGCACAGATTTAGAATTTGTGTTCAACAGCCAAGTTGGGAGAATGGAACGCACAAGGATGTGCAATACACACAAGTCATTACAAAAGGCAGTTAAAAAAAATAAAATAAAAAGACCCTTTACATCCCATGCCAAATGTGACCAAATGATACAACTCCAGCCTGCTGACTCTTTCCGAGAACGTGTCAAAATGGCACAGCAGCCGAGTGACCACCAAGAGCACCACTAAAGTTGAGTGCACATACAGGCATGCTTCTCCATGCGGAAAAAAAAAGCATGCAATCAGATGAGCATTTGACACATTGTTGAACATTGAGCAAAATTCACATTTTTTTTGTTGTTGTAGGATTTTAAATGGGATGGCATCGTGTCTTCCCAAATCCAGTATTGCAGAGTAGATGACTGCAGCGGAGGAATTGTCAATAGCCATCCCTTCTGTTTATCAGCCATTTTGTTGCGCCATATACAATATATTCCGGACTGCTGCACTTTCACGTATGCGTCACTGGAGAGAACATCGAGGAGTAACAATGGCATCGTCTGTTCAAAATCGGCTTTGTATGTGTGCTTGCTACTTACCGGTGACTTGTGCCACCACCGCTTGAGAGATCCGACGGTTCCCGAGGAACGCTTTAATCTCTTCTTTCACCATGCTGCTATCCCTCCTGCAGGAAAATAAAAAATTAAAAAACAACATTACTAACTGCACAAATACATCATTTAGAAAACATTCAGCCCCATTCGGACAGTTAGATTTTCTTTAACAAACAGCAGCAATGCATTTTCACAAGGGCAACGTGGGATCGTTTGAAGAGCTTCACCCCGCAGCCCTGTGGAACAGAACACTGGAAGGCCCTTGCACGTGGAATGAGCTCGAATGCTACTTAACTTCTTCAGGCTTTCCATGGCGGACATAGAAGACGTCGGGGGAGCGGTTAATGCGCTGCGAAAATGTCCAGACGGCTCATATGGGGCAACAGGACAACATCAGAGGTTTAGAGTAGTGGGACAGGGCTAATGTGCAAAGTGCTTAGAGGGCGAGGAAAAGGTGGCTAACGGGAGAATACTGATGGATTCTAATGGCTCCAAGTAACTACCGCACTGCTATTTTGAGCATGTGACTTTGAGCCCTAATGTGATTTGACATTTGGCAAATTCAATCCAATAAAATTGCCTGAGGTGGAACAGAAAAGCTTTTCTGCTCCCCAACACAAATCCAGTGTTTTTCTTGGTAACAAATTATTTTGACTGCAGGTACATTCCAAATAACAATTTCGTTTTTATCCATGCTCTTTTTGAAGAATCACGGAATTTGTAGCGCTGCAAGAAGAATGATTTTCAGGAAAATGTAACACATTATTTTGATTACAATCACATCAAATATCAATCACAAACGATCACAAATGAGAAAGTCTCAACGACTGTAAGCCTGAATACGACTGACCTCATCAGCTCCTCCACTTTATCGTCAACATCAAGGTCCTCTTCGATAGCCTCGAAGCCAAAGGTTCTAGCCGCCGCCGCGCTGTTCACAGGATAGCGAGGAGGAGACAGCTTCCGTTGGGCGTGGCAGCGAGACTGTCGCGCCCATTCTGGGACAGCGCCACCAGTGAGACGGGCGAGGGCAGGATGGCGGAGGGCGGCGGCGGCGCCGGAGGTGGTGAGGTGTCGTAGCTGTTACTAAGCGAGGGCGAGAGCCCCCCGTTGCTGCCAAACTGCGTCTGCGTGGCTGTTGATATCTTGGAGGTGGTCGAGGAGGCAGTGGTTGCGGAGTGGTCGCCGACGGCGTCGTCGCCGCCATTGTTGATGGCGCCGTTGCACGTCACGGCAGAGGTGGTGGTTGCGGAGGCAGTGTTGTTGGAGGCAGAGTTGTTGGTGCAGCTGTTTGTCCCGCCTACCATGTAGGAGGAAGAGGAAGAGGAGGAGGATGAGGTGCGGCGACCGAACTTGTCGCCGTGCTCCCGGTCCAGCCGGTCCAGAGTTTCGAGCGCATGTAGGATCTCCCGCTTGGACATGCCGGAGCGACGCAGTCGCTGCAGCAGATCTATCTGCTCGATAGTGAAGCGAGGCTCCTCGCTGAAGTCAGACATCCTGATGCTGAACTGGAGACAAACCAGAACGGTTATGAGATAGAGGACAACGGGGAAATCAAGGGATATACAAAGGGAATCTGAGGCAAAGAACCGCAAGAAGACCGAAATAGACAGATGAAGGGCTTGTCAAGAGGGAAATGAGAGGATTAAGTAGGAAAGGCTGAAAAGGAACACTGCTGCAGATGGGCAGAAAAATGAGAAGGATAAGGCAGGGAGAGGACGCGGCGTGGCAAGACGGAAAGTCGAGAGAAAACTGTTGGGAAAGTGAGAGAACAAAAACTGCCAAGATGAAAATAAAGCAGCAGCAGATAAGAAAATGAAGAGTGAGAGATAGATGTGTGAAAAGAAAAAGGAAGGGAGGGGCGAGGCATTAAAAAAAAAAATCTGCTATTTTTGGGACCCAGCAAGCAACACACACACGGAGTGCCAGAGTCACCTTGACAGCTGATTCGATCTTAACATTCTGAACGCCATTCTTTAACAGCTCCTGTATATGCGCACCACCCACACGCAATGCTTTTTATAAGCAATTTGCTACGCCAAAAATCAATGCGCCTAGAATAAGACCGCAGTACATTTTGTGCCAGCATCACCTCGAACGACGGGGATGAGAACGTGCTCAGGTTTAGGTTGGCTCGATACACTTATTGATCCGGTCAAAGATTTTAGAGGAAATGCAAAAGAAAGGGGGGGCCACTTTAAGTTGTGCTGGACAGGGGGTGGAAGGAGTTGACTTTCATGGAACGATGGAATTGTGATTACCAACTTGTCGGCACAAGACCCTCTCACACGGCGAACGACAATTAACATCGGTATTGTCGAGTCACTTTGGGTCAGCACACTTCCTCGGCCTCTAATCCATAGGTTGGTTTTATGATATTATAGCTGAACATTGAACACACATCTGCGACATTACTGTGACGACTTCACAAAATGCAGTAATCCTGTCAATGATTATCAACCAAAGTTAAAGACGAAAGCTGGCACACTGCTATGATATCAGCGAAATATAAATGAAAGCATTAAACATACACATCAACCCCGGATAACCGATTGGATTTTCTGCAGACACTTTCTTACTCTCAAAACAGACAAGCAGTGATCATTAGCCATCCTGTTCAAGCATTTACAGTTAACTATTCACAGACTGCAACTCATTTCAATAATTTCATTCAAGACATGCGAGGCAACACCAATAACTGTCTTGCACACAAAACACAAAGTTAGGCCGCGCAACAAGTGGTTATAAAAAGTCAACACACCCCAGTTCAAAAGACAGGTTTTTGTGCTATTTAAAAACAAACAAAAAAGACTTTTCCCACCAGTCATCTATTACCATTACAGCACAGTCGGAAAAAACATTAGTTAAGTCAATAACGGCGAATGCGGTTGTTGAAAGTGTGCACAGCCCCTTGTGGCTGTGTACAGAATGAATCAATCACAATCAAACTAAGTAGTAGAAGAAGACAGCCTGCAGAGAGCTTCATCAGAGGGATCTCATTGTTCAGAGGCGATGAAAGGAAGGTTGACAGGGTGGCCCAGAGCCAATGCGCTGCTGTTTCGGTTACCTACCGCCAGACCCAGGCCCAACCGGGCCACTGAGAGCTAATCTCAGTTGTACTCCTTAATAAATCACTGTCATGTCCTGTGAGAGCTGTACTGTTAAATGCCTGCTCGTGTTCTGATAGGTAGATTTAATTAGGTGACACCTGCAGTTCTACATTCATACAGCCATCGTGTACCTCCAGTTTCTTGCCATTGGCTCTCGCTGTTTGTGACTTGGAAAAGCATTGCTTTTTTTTTGTTTTTGATTTTTTTACAAAATACAATTCTCAAGAGAATGTCAATCATTCCAACTTCTGACTTTCTTTTGGAGCTTGATCGCCATCTGTTGATTTATGTAAAGACACAAACACACACTTAAGAACCAGCATGGGTTTTAGTTGGGACCCCAAATTTGTCTTGGGTTTTAATTAAAGGCAAAAGCAGAGCAAGGGGTGATGCCAGTTTTCACGCCCTTTGCCTAAACAGCTAATGTTAGCAAATGTTGCCGTGGCAGACGGATACTACTCTGATATAACGTTGAATAACGGAGCGTTAAACCACCCAACACTAAACGAAACAATTCCAACCACAATTTTGATAACCGCATCGTCCCACAGTCACCACAAACAAGTAAAAACAGCATATTGACGGTTTCGGAAAGAACTATACCGTGTGTGCTAGTTAGCATTAGATGCTAGCCCTGCCGACGAGATGACTAGCTGACATTAGACGCGCCGGCGGCCGCAGCTGCGAGGGTTTGATATTAATATAACAACCTTTCCAGTGTATTGTGCGCCAAACTACAAGACCTACCTCGGTTTAATATGTCCACTTCACCATCTAACTTGAACAAACGACCAAAAGCCCACCGGGACTGAAACTGAGGCCCAGTATTAACGCAGTTTGATGTCAGTGCCCCGTTCGCTTCTTTTTTCCAAGGATTTCTAATCAGAGGCGAAATTATTTGCCTCTCCGCTTTGTCTGTCTGACAACAGCCATATTGACAAGTAGCACTTTCGAGGAGCTCTCCGGGAATTGTAGTTTTCTCTTTGAAAAATTCTCCAACATTCGACGGAGTTCTTGAGAATAAAAACTACAAATCCCGAAAAGGAGCCGGAGGAAGCGTGCTGTGGCTCAACTCTACAGTTGGCACTAAAAGCAGTGTAATTACGTTCCCTCTCAGTTTATTATTGAATTATATTTTGTAATAGATTACAAACCTAGTCCTAAAATGTAAATAAAGAAGAATGATTTATTGATTCACATTTGCTTTTCAATAATAATTATTAATTCACTAAGTACTCGGGTGAACAATTCCGAAATTGTGAGGAAAAACAGACACTAATTGCAACTTTCTTTATGTGACGAACACGTTGGATGTGATGTCCATTTTCCCCCAGAAAATAGTGGAAATTCGTTGGACTCGATCGAGAACTCTTCTGTCAAGTTTTGTCTTTTCAACTCATCACTGTTATTTTTGTGTACAGTACTGTATTTAGACTGTTGCATTTTGTGTGGCCCTGCAACCAATTCCGTTTTCCTCCGCACTCTAAGTAAAAATATACTTTGCAAGACATTCTCAGTCTCAAATAACTTTTCGTGCGTACTGAATGACAGCACTGTACACGTATTTGCATGTTGTCGCGAAAAACGGAGGCTGTTGGGTTGCACAGCTTTTGAAAAAACAATAGAGGGCAGCAGCATCTAGTATACTTAAATGACATGAACTTGAAAGAACAACACTCAGTAGTTCCACTGACCAGCCAAGCTTTTCCGTAAGGTAGCGTTTGTAAATTATGAGAAGTAAATAAAATTGAAATATGCATATTCCATGGGAAAATGAAATGAAGCTTTTTTATTCATTAAGAAAAATGGACATATGAAGCTAATTACAACAGGGATAACGGACACCTGCTAAGCCTTATTTATTATGATAAAGTAGATTCACAAGCAATTAATTATTTTGATCTACTTATTCACGATAATCAACCAAAATGTGACAAATCCAGAAAAATACAAATGCACATAACATCATCGATTTACCTGAGCTTGCTTAGATATTCAGTCACCAAGCATGCAATACAAGCATGATCAACATCAGAGTGAAAGCCATACCGCAAGGAAAAAAAACTACAAGACCAACGAGTGGGTCAGCCAAAGATAGAAACAAAATCGAATAGTCGACTTGTGAAGCTGTTTGATTATATACAAAACTGAGATTATTACCAGAAGGTTAACACAAACTGTCGCAACGGACAAAAAGCCAAAGACACAATATACTAAGATGCACATTATGGAAGGGTCATTTCAATATCAAGGGTGACTCATGAAAAGGATAATATAGCATTTGTCCCCTATTCCTGGTTTAATAGTTTGAATAAAAATGTCTTAGTCAACTACCTTTAAATACTGAACTATGTTTAAACTAAAATGGGGCAAGTACACAAATGTACGATGGGCTAGGCTATGGTTGCAACCACACTGCCGACATAACGATGACGGCAAAGCTGCAAGAAGGATTGCGCTACAACCAGGACACTCGAAAAATCACTCTTAATCACACGGGTGACGCGCAGGTAAAACATGGAGCAGGTTAAGAAGTCACTAAAAGGGGCGGATCGTGGCAATGACAACAACAAACAGACACAAGGAAAACGCAGTGTAACAGGTTTGACTTGGAGAGACACCAGAGGCCATTGCGGGGAATTGGCGGTAGACAGCAAGCAGCTATAGGAACGCGCTTCAAAAGTTAAAAAAAACAAAAACTCAAAAGGCACATGCCGTTCACTCGCGGGTGCATTTTGACAACGATTGGAGTTATAATCAGCATAATAATAAATGTTGGGAAAAAGTATGGCACATCTGCACAGCATGTAGGTTTTGTGGCGAGTTGACCTCCACCAAACCAGAGTTGGGAAGAAATTCACAGATGGCGGGACATTTACGTTTTTGTTTGTTTCTCGGTAGACTACTTGCTTGGTGGAGAGAGGCTGATAAAAAGATGGGTTGGGGGGGTTTGTTATGAATTTGGATCCAGATAGTTCCATGGCTTGGAACAATTCTAAAATAGCTACGTCGATTAACATCCTCAATAGATGTGAATGTGCCCCCCCCCTTAATGGAAATCCTGGAAGTATGTACTCCCCCAAGTAAAAATTTGTTCCGTGGATGCATTAAAAAACAAAGTAAGGGCTGATCTATGACTGCTCTCAATGACTAGTTTAAACCTGGATGTGATTCAGCAAAGGCAAAAAAAAAATTACCCCAAATTAATTACTTGAGCTCAAATTAAACTGGCGCATGCCAAAAAGCAGGTTTTGCTATTTCCCCGGGTTGTTCTGTTGATCAGCATGATTTATTGTTGTGCTTTAAATCAAAGCGATCTCAATTGTCATTTTTCACTAAACATCAAATCCAAATTGTCGTGAATGCCAAGATACTCATGTCTCCTGTTCGGTGTGAAAAAACAACTTCCAATTAAAAGTGTGAATCGTGTGTGTGTGTGTGTGTGTGTGCGTGGTGTACTGTAGTTCCCTTGGCTGGCTTTGTGATGAAAACACACACACTTGCACGTGCGCTCGCCTGAACATATAATCACCTCCTCCTCCAGGCATCTTACTTCTTCAACTAGGGGCCTCATTGTTTTTTTTGGGGGGGGGGAGGGTGGGGGGGGCAGGGTTCAACAGAACAAATAGAGCGGAATATGAACACAACAATTTAATGATCCAAACATTGACTCACACTTCAGTAAATTTGTAACAAACATCTGTGAGGAGCGCTGTGAACCAGCAGGGACGCATTTAGCGTTTAGTATCAGGGTCAGTCACCTGAAAAGTAAAGTCTCGAAACAAAACAAGTGACTGAAAAGTATGGCAATGCAAAATCTCATCCGTACGGACTGACGTGCAACTGGCAGAAAAAGCTGCAGCTCTGGGTTCGCCCAGAAGACCGTTAGGACCGCAGAGCCACACAAAAATGTCTCATGAGCGTACGACATACACACAACAAATTGGCAAATGGCTCGTTTTGGTTTCAAAATCACAAGCCAAGGAAAATAGTTGCCTAACTGTAAAAAAAAAACAGTTGGGTAACAAATAAAATGCTGCAATTTCTCAAGATGTATATTCTCCCTCTCTGCATCACAACTATAATGATTTTTAATGAAGCTATTGGGAAATTCTTAACGAGGCATCGGAACTAGGAGTTCTCTTTGTAGCCTGTGTGAGTTTACCATCAATAAACTAGGAAGCCCCTGAGTTTAATTCAAATGATTATGACACGAACTCTTAATGATTCTAATTGTTCTATCTCTGTGAAGCCACTGAACCTGTCAGACTGGTGTGCAACTCGCACTCTCATTCCAGGAAACAAAGTGGAGTGATGGCCACCACACACACACAAATGGACGCATACGCACACACAGCCTTTCCTTGTGTTTTTGGTTAATTAGGTGGGTTTGATCAATGAAAAGAAGACACAAGGTAAATCAAGACTTTTTTTCCTCTTTTGTTGTAAATCGCACATTATTTTTGAGATCTGTAAAAAAGAAACAGCATATTTTCTGTAAGTTATTTGAAGTTCTATTATGAAGAACAGTGCTTGAAAAAAAAACAAAAAAAAGATACCGGTACACTAAATGGGAGAAGATGTAAACAAATACACTGACGGCCTTGACTTCATTTTTGTGTGTATCGATGATTGAGACATGATATAATATCACCTCGTTCATTCAAGTGAAAAGATTTGAAAATACACTGCCACTCAAGAATTTCCTTGTACATTTGCATGAACAAAATAACGAAAGGGTATCTCTGCTAATCTCATGCTAAAATTGCAAATTAACAAGCGAATTCTCAGAGAATAGTGTTGTGAAATGAGCTTGTCCGCGCTTCCCGTGTGGCATTTGCATATTGCCCCGATGCTGCGTGGGGTTTGTCTGATGACTCAGTTTTTTTCCCCGCATTAAAAAAAAAAAAAAAAAAAAAAAAACGCATATTAGAGGAACTTTAGAGTGTAGATCCTAAATTGTCTATGGGTGTGCATGTGAATTGCTGTTTTTATATATATATGTATATATATATATATATATATATACAGTAAAAATAAAGTTTGATTGCCTAATTGATTGACTGTGTGGGCGAAATTTACAAAAGGTTTGCAGGTGCAAAAATGGGAGCAAACTTGAATCCACACGCGAACAGATGTGGAAGTTGATCTACGAACACAGCCAAACCACGATCTTGATTTGAATTTTTCTGGACAGTTGAGATGATCCTACCAAAGGCAGCCAGATTCATCATTCTCCTCGTTCTGGCTGCAAACATCTATTGGGAGACGAAGGGTGACACTCTACCCCCGGAGTTGTTAACACAAGTAAGAATTTATAGCAATACAGCCAATTAGAAATGATTCATCAATGATAAACGGCTATCTTGATAGAATGAGGGCTTCGAAGTGACAGAGAGAACCCCCCAATTATTATTATTATTATTTTTTTAACTTCTCAAATAATCTGGTGAATAGCAAGGCAGGAGCCATGCTTGTGTTGGAACGGTAATTGCTGTGCCTGTATTATTGGAAGTTAGATTACAGTATTTTTTTGACAAATGTTTATGAACAGCATTTAGAATAAAAAAACCCAATATATTTATATATATCGCTTCCCATTCTCAGGACACTGAATCGAATGCAACTGAACTGTTCTGTTCAGTCAACAAAAACACAGTCTGAACAAGTCAAAGGAGAGTGTGGTCTCGTTATACAATAGAAACATTCCCTTTTGACTTGTTATAGCAGCTCCACGACCTTTTTTACAACAGAAAGGAATATTAATGTTGGAGTTTCCACCGAATGCCTCTTGTTGACAGACAGTGGCCTCTCTGCGAGGCATTTGAACGGCTGTCGTTGTGCATTCCAAAATGCCTGCTTGGCTGGGACAACTCAGGCTGGTACAGTCCAAACCAAATCTGGTTCTATAAACTGATGACGCGGGCTTGCAGAAGAAATGTGTTCTTAGAAAACAAAAACAGTTCAGATGCGATCGAGCAGTGCCGTGAAAATTCAAATGACCTGGATGAATGGCATTCTTTTTAAACCCCAAAATGACTACTAATTCACGCTTTATGTGAGTCAACCGTGTTTTCATGTTTTCCAGGATGGAAAATACAGACATCAATCACAGAAAAATGTCAGGGTGAAAAGAAGTGGTGAGACAAGTTTTATTGGTATTAACATGCACCTAATGTGGTTTATTAAGCATGCACTGAAACAATCTGATGTCTTATCGTGACTGGAAGTACATGTATAATAATTGTATGTCTGTTCCAGCCATCAGTGAAACAAGCAGAACAATTTGTTCGACGGGAAATTGCTCCACCGTATCACTGATCCTCTTAGTGGACGCTCCAAATGACTCTGTGCCAAAAGAGTTCACTAATCTACTGAGGGATGCAGTGGAAAATGTCACCTTACCGTACAACGTCACAGATGATGTATTGCTAACAAGCATAAATTTGACCACAGGTGTGAGGTTTGGTTTTAAAGTTGGTTTTAAATTCCATTTAATTGATGCTAATGTTTAACATAAATTGGTTTATGCTGACATGTTCATTTCTTTCCAGCCTGCCCCCTAAACTCTACCGGAGGACCTGAGTGTCAATGTGAAGACTCCTTCACTTGGTCATGTGACATCTGCGACACGTATGGTGCATGCAGCAATGCCAGTGCTTTCACCTGTGACTGCATCAATGGAATCCCTCCGTTTGGGACATTCTGTCAGCCAATCTCAAGTAAGTGCAGCTCTGGTGAATGTGATGAAACGTCATTCAAAAGACGGAGAGCCTTGTTGGTCTCCATCCATCCATTTTCTCAAGCGTTCAAATTTTAGAAACTGCTATTGGCTGATGAACAGAAAAGGTTTCATCTCACCTCTTGCCCAAAGTCCGCCGAGGTACGGCCGAGCTCATCCGCACTGTAGAAAGTGGATGGATGGATAGAAGTTGATAAGGACATTGGTTTTTCCCTTTACAGAGTAATATATTTTATCCAACATTTGCTCCACAGCCATCGGACCATGTCCACAGCCAACCGAAGGTATTGTCCAAAGAGACGGGATAATTTAGCATCGGAGATGTTTGGAAATGTTTTGAAGTCTTGGGGAGGGAGGTTTGGATGACTGCATTTGGAGTAACATTTTCTCCTGTCTCCTGCGACGCGATTCTGCTTCAGTGGACATTGTCCTCACGGTGGATACTCCGACCAACATGGAGCCATCGGAGATCATTAATCGACTGAGGGACGCCGTAGCTAACGTCTCATTAGCTTTAGAGATAACTGATGATTTAACACTGGAAAGCTGGACCTTGTCCACAGGTGAGGATTCCTGTCAGGTGATCGGGCACCTTGATAAATGTCAGGAGCCATTCTAATTATGTTTTGAAATGGGTCACCAATAAATCCTGTGGCGCAAATATCTTTTTCAGCCTGCCCCCTAAACTCTGCCGGAGGAACCGAGTGTCAATGTGAAGACTCCTTCACTTGGTCATGTGACATCTGCGACACGTATGGTGCATGCATTAATGCCAGTCCAAACACCTGTGACTGCATCAATGGAATCCCTCCGTTTGGGACGTTCTGTCAGCCAATCTCAAGTAAGTGCAGCTCTGGTGAATGTGATGAAACGTCATTCAAAAGACGGAGAGCATTGCTGGTCTCCATCCATCCATTTTCTCAAGCGTTCAAATTTTAGAAACTGCTATTGGCTGATGAACAGAAAAGGTTTCATCTCACCTCTTGCCCAAAATCCTCTGAGGTAGGGCCCAGCTCATCCGCGAGTTTGGGAACAGTAGGCCCTGTAGAAAAAGGATGGATGGATAGAAGACGATAAGGACATTGGTTTTTCCCTGTACAGAGTAATATATTTTTTCCAACATTTGCTCCACAGCCATCGGACCATGTCCACCACCAACCGAAGGTATTGTCCAAAGAGACGGGATAATTTAGCATCGGAGATGTTTGGAAATGTTTTGAAGTCTTGGGGAAAGAGGTTTGGATGACTGCATTTGGAGTAACATTTGCCCCTGTCTCCTGCGCCGCGACTCTGCTTCAGTGGACATTGTCCTCACGGTGGACACTCCGACCAACATGGAGCCATCGGAGATCATTAATCGACTGAGGGATGCCGTAGCTAACGTCTCATTAGCTTTAGAGATAACTGATGATTTAACACTGGAAAGCTGGACCTTGTCCACAGGTGAGGATTCCTGTCAGGTGATCGGGCACCTTGATAAATGTCAGGAGCCGTTCTAATTATGTTTTGAAATGGGTCACCAATAAATCCTGTGGCGCAAATATCTTTTTCAGCCTGCCCCCTAAACTCTGCCGGAGGAACCGAGTGTCAATGTGAAGACTCCTTCACTTGGTCATGTGACATCTGCGACACGTATGGTGCATGCATTAATGCCAGTCCAAACACCTGTGACTGCATCAATGGAATCCCTCCGTTTGGGACGTTCTGTCAGCCAATCTCAAGTAAGTGCAGCTCTGGTGAATGTGATGAAACGTCATTCAAAAGACGGAGAGCATTGCTGGTCTCCATCCATCCATTTTCTCAAGCGTTCAAATTTTAGAAACTGCTATTGGCTGATGAACAGAATAGGTTTCATCTCACCTCTTGCCCAAAATCCTCCGAGGTAGGGCCCAGCTCATCCACGAGCCTGGGAACAGTAGGCCCTGTAGAAAAAGGATGGATGGATAGAAGACGATAAGGACATTGGTTTTTCCCTTTACAGAGTAATATATTTTTTCCAACATTTGCTCCACAGCCATCGGACCATGTCCACCGCCAACCAAAGGTATTATACAAAGGGACGGGATAATTTAGCATCGGAGATGTTTTGAAGTCTTGGGGGAAGAGGTTTGGATGACTGCATTTGGAGTAACATTTTCTCCTGTCTACTGCGACGCGACTCTGCTTCAGTGGACATTGTCCTCACGGTGGACACTCCGACCAACATGGAGCCATCGGAGATCATTAATCGACTGAGGGACGCCGTAGCTAACGTCTCATTAGCTTTAGAGATAACTGATGATTTAACACTGGAAAGCTGGACCTTGTCCACAGGTGAGGATTCCTGTCAGGTGATCGGGCACCTTGATAAATGTCAGGAGCCGTTCTAATTATGTTTTGAAATGGGTCACCAATAAATCCTGTGGCGCAAATATCTTTTTCAGCCTGCCCCCTAAACTCTGCCGGAGGAACCGAGTGTCAATGTGAAGACTCCTTCACTTGGTCATGTGACATCTGCGACACGTATGGTGCATGCATTGATGCCAGTCCAAACACCTGTGACTGCATCAATGGAATCCCTCCGTTTGGGACGTTCTGTCAGCCAATCTCAAGTAAGTGCAGCTCTGGTGAATGTGATGAAACATCATTTAAAAGACGGAGAGCATTGCTGGTCTCCATCCATCCATTTTCTCAAGCGTTCAAATTTTAGAAACTGCTATTGGCTGATGAACAGATAAGGTTTCATCTCACCTCTTGCCCAAAGTCCGCCGAGGTACGGCCGAGCTCATCCGCGAGCCCGGGAACAATAGGCACTGTAGAAAGTGGATGGATGGATAGAAGTCGATAAGGACATTGGTTTTTCCCTTTACAGAGTAATATATTTTATCCAACATTTGCTCCACAGCCATCGGACCATGTCCACCGCCAACCGAAGGTATTATACAAAGGGACGGGATAATTTAGCATCGGAGATGTTTTGAAGTCTTGGGGGAAGAGGTTTGGATGACTGCATTTGGAGTAACATTTTCTCCTGTCTCCTGCGACGCGACTCTGCTTCAGTGGACATTGTCCTCACGGTGGACACTCCGACCAACATGGAGCCATCGGAGATCATTAATCGACTGAGGGACGCCGTAGCTAACGTCTCATCAGATTTAGAGATAACCGATGATTTAACACTGTCAAGCTGGACCTTGTCCACAGGTGAGGATTCCTGTCAGGTGATCGGGCTCTTCGATAAATGTTAGGAGTCGTTCTAATTTTGTTTTGAAATGGGTCACCAATAAATCCCGTGGCGCAAATATCTTTTTCAGCCTGCCCCCTAAACTCTGCCGGAGGAACCGAGTGTCAATGTGAAGACTCCTTCACTTGGTCATGCGACATCTGCGACACGTATGGTGCATGCAGCAATGCCAGTGCTTTCACCTGTGACTGCATCAATGGAATCCCTCCGTTTGGGACGTTCTGTCAGCCAATCTCAAGTAAGTGCAGCTCTGGTGAATGTGATGAAACGTCATTTAAAAGACGGAGAGCATTGCTGGTCTCCATCCATCCATTTTCTCAAGTGTTCAAATTTTAGAAACTGCTATTGGCTGATGAACAGAAAAGGTTTCATCTCACCTCTTGCCCAAAGTCCGCCGAGGTAGCGGCCGAGCTCATCCGCGAGCCCGGGAACAGTAGGCACTGTAGAAAGTGGATGGATAGAAGACGATGAGGACATTGGTTTTTCCTTTACAGAGTAATATATTTTTCCAACATTTGCTCCACAGCCATCGGACCATGTCCACAGCCAACCGAAGGTATTGTCCAAAGAGACGGGATAATTTAGCATCGGAGATGTTTGGAAATGTTTTGAAGTCTTGGGGGAAGAGGTTTGGATGACTGCATTTGGAGTAACATTTTCTCCTGTCTCCTGCGACGCGACTCTGCTTCAGTGGACATTGTCCTCACGGTGGACACTCCGACCAACATGGAGCCATCGGAGATCATTAATCGACTGAGGGACGCCGTAGCTAACGTCTCATTAGCTTTAGAGATAACTGATGATTTAACACTGGAAAGCTGGACCTTGTCCACAGGTGAGGATTCCTGTCAGGTGATCGGGCACCTTGATAAATGTCAGGAGCCGTTCTAATTATGTTTTGAAATGGGTCACCAATAAATCCTGTGGCGCAAATATCTTTTTCAGCCTGCCCCCTAAACTCTGCCGGTGGAACCGAGTGTCAATGTGAAGACTCCTTCACTTGGTCATGTGACATCTGCGACACGTATGGTGCATGCATTGATGCCAGTCCAAACACCTGTGACTGCATCAATGGAATCCCTCCGTTTGGGACGTTCTGTCAGCCAATCTCAAGTAAGTGCAGCTCTGGTGAATGTGATGAAACATCATTTAAAAGACGGAGAGCATTGCTGGTCTCCATCCATCCATTTTCTCAAGCGTTCAAATTTTAGAAACTGCTATTGGCTGATGAACAGAAAAGGTTTCATCTCACCTCTTGCCCAAAGTCCGCCGAGGTACGGCCGAGCTCATCCGCGAGCCCGGGAACAATAGGCACTGTAGAAAGTGGATGAATAGAAGACGATAAGGACATTGGTTTTTCCCTTTACAGAGTAATATATTTTTTCCAACATTTTCTCCACAGCCATCGGACCATGTCCACAGCCAACCGAAGGTATTGTCCAAAGAGACGGGATAATTTAGCATCGGAGATGTTTGGAAATGTTTTGAAGTCTTGGGGGAAGAGGTTTGGATGACTGCATTTGGAGTAACATTTTCTCCTGTCTCCTGCGACGCGACTCTGCTTCAGTGGACATTGTCCTCACGGTGGACACTCCGACCAACATGGAGCCATCGGAGATCATTAATCGACTGAGGGACGCCGTAGCTAACGTCTCATTAGCTTTAGAGATAACTGATGATTTAACACTGGAAAGCTGGACCTTGTCCACAGGTGAGGATTCCTGTCAGGTGATCGGGACCTTGATAAATGTCAGGAGCCGTTCTAATTATGTTTTGAAATGGGTCACCAATAAATCCTGTGGCGCAAATATCTTTTTCAGCCTGCCCCCTAAACTCTGCCGGAGGAACCGAGTGTCAATGTGAAGACTCCTTCACTTGGTCATGTGACATCTGCGACACGTATGGTGCATGCATTAATGCCAGTCCAAACACCTGTGACTGCATCAATGGAATCCCTCCGTTTGGGACGTTCTGTCAGCCAATCTCAAGTAAGTGCAGCTCTGGTGAATGTGATGAAACGTCATTCAAAAGACGGAGAGCCTTGTTGGTCTCCATCCATCCATTTTCTCAAGCGTTCAAATTTTAGAAACTGCTATTGGCTGATGAACAGAAAAGGTTTCATCTCACCTCTTGCCCAAAATCCTCCAAGGTAGGGCCCAGCTCATCCGCGAGCCTGGGAACAGTAGGCCCTGTAGAAAAAGGATGGATGGATAGAAGACGATAAGGACATTGGTTTTTCCCTTTACAGAGTAATATATTTTTTCCATCATTTGCTCCACAGCCATCGGACCATGTCCACCGCCAACCGAAGGTATTATACAAAGGGACGGGATAATTTAGCATCGGAGATGTTTTGAAGTCTTGGGGGAAGAGGTTTGGATGACTGCATTTGGAGTAACATTTTCTCCTGTCTCCTGCGACGCGACTCTGCTTCAGTGGACATTGTCCTCACGGTGGACACTCCGACCAACATGGAGCCATCGGAGATCATTAATCGACTGAGGGACGCCGTAGCTAACGTCTCATCAGATTTAGAGATAACCGATGATTTAACACTGTCAAGCTGGACCTTGTCCACAGGTGAGGATTCCTGTCAGGTGATCGGGCTCTTCGATAAATGTTAGGAGTCGTTCTAATTTTGTTTTGAAATGGGTCACCAATAAATCCCGTGGCGCAAATATCTTTTCAGCCTGCCCCCTAAACTCTGCCGGAGGAACCGAGTGTCAATGTGAAGACTCCTTCACTTGGTCATGCGACATCTGCGACACGTATGGTGCATGCAGCAATGCCAGTGCTTTCACCTGTGACTGCATCAATGGAATCCCTCCGTTTGGGACGTTCTGTCAGCCAATCTCAAGTAAGTGCAGCTCTGGTGAATGTGATGAAACGTCATTTAAAAGACGGAGAGCATTGCTGGTCTCCATCCATCCATTTTATCGAGTGTTCAAATTTTAGAAACTGCTATTGGCTGATGAACAGAAAAGGTTTCATCTCACCTCTTGCCCAAAGTCCGCCGAGGTACGGCCGAGCTCATCCGCGAGCCCGGGAACAGTAGGCACTGTAGAAAGTGGATGGATAGAAGACGATGACGACATTGGTTTTTCCCTTTACAGAGTAATATATTTTTTCCAACATTTGCTCCACAGCCATCGGACCATGTCCACAGCCAACCGAAGGTATTGTCCAAAGAGACGGGATAATTTAGCATCGGAGATGTTTGGAAATGTTTTGAAGTCTTGGGGGAAGAGGTTTGGATGACTGCATTTGGAGTAACATTTTCTCCTGTCTCCTGCGACGCGACTCTGCTTCAGTGGACATTGTCCTCACGGTGGACACTCCGACCAACATGGAGCCATCGGAGATCATTAATCGACTGAGGGACGCCGTAGCTAACGTCTCATTAGCTTTAAAGATAACTGATGATTTAACACTGGAAAGCTGGACCTTGTCCACAGGTGAGGATTCCTGTCAGGTGATCGGGCACCTTGATAAATGTCAGGAGCCGTTCTAATTATGTTTTGAAATGGGTCACCAATAAATCCTGTGGCGCAAATATCCTTTTAAGCCTGCCCCCTAAACTCTGCCGGAGGAACCGAGTGTCAATGTGAAGACTCCTTCACTTGGTCATGTGACATCTGCGACACGTATGGTGCATGCATTAATGCCAGTCCAAACACCTGTGACTGCATCAATGGAATCCCTCCGTTTGGGACGTTCTGTCAGCCAATCTCAAGTAAGTGCAGCTCTGGTGAATGTGATGAAACGTCATTCAAAAGACGGAGAGCCTTGTTGGTCTCCATCCATCCATTTTCTCAAGCGTTCAAATTTTAGAAACTGCTATTGGCTGATGAACAGAAAAGGTTTCATCTCACCTCTTGCCCAAAATCCTCCAAGGTAGGGCCCAGCTCATCCGCGAGCCTGGGAACAGTAGGCCCTGTAGAAAAAGGATGGATGGATAGAAGACGATAAGGACATTGGTTTTTCCCTTTACAGAGTAATATATTTTTTCCAACATTTGCTCCACAGCCATCGGACCATGTCCACCGCCAACCGAAGGTATTATACAAAGGGACGGGATAATTTAGCATCGGAGATGTTTTGAAGTCTTGGGGGAAGAGGTTTGGATGACTGCATTTGGAGTAACATTTTCTCCTGTCTCCTGCGACGCGACTCTGCTTCAGTGGACATTGTCCTCACGGTGGACACTCCGACCAACATGGAGCCATCGGAGATCATTAATCGACTGAGGGACGCCGTAGCTAACGTCTCATCAGATTTAGAGATAACCGATGATTTAACACTGTCAAGCTGGACCTTGTCCACAGGTGAGGATTCCTGTCAGGTGATCGGGCTCTTCGATAAATGTTAGGAGTCGTTCTAATTTTGTTTTGAAATGGGTCACCAATAAATCCCGTGGCGCAAATATCTTTTTCAGCCTGCCCCCTAAACTCTGCCGGAGGAACCGAGTGTCAATGTGAAGACTCCTTCACTTGGTCATGCGACATCTGCGACACGTATGGTGCATGCAGCAATGCCAGTGCTTTCACCTGTGACTGCATCAATGGAATCCCTCCGTTTGGGACGTTCTGTCAGCCAATCTCAAGTAAGTGCAGCTCTGGTGAATGTGATGAAACGTCATTTAAAAGACGGAGAGCATTGCTGGTCTCCATCCATCCATTTTATCGAGTGTTCAAATTTTAGAAACTGCTATTGGCTGATGAACAGAAAAGGTTTCATCTCACCTCTTGCCCAAAGTCCGCCGAGGTACGGCCGAGCTCATCCGTGAGCCCGGGAACAGTAGGCACTGTAGAAAGTGGATGGATAGAAGACGATGACGACATTGGTTTTTCCCTTTACAGAGTAATATATTTTTTCCAACATTTGCTCCACAGCCATCGGACCATGTCCACAGCCAACCGAAGGTATTGTCCAAAGAGACGGGATAATTTAGCATCGGAGATGTTTGGAAATGTTTTGAAGTCTTGGGGGAAGAGGTTTGGATGACTGCATTTGGAGTAACATTTTCTCCTGTCTCCTGCGACGCGACTCTGCTTCAGTGGACATTGTCCTCACGGTGGACACTCCGACCAACATGGAGCCATCGGAGATCATTAATCGACTGAGGGACGCCGTAGCTAACGTCTCATTGGCTTTAAAGATAACTGATGATTTAACACTGGAAAGCTGGACCTTGTCCACAGGTGAGGATTCCTGTCAGGTGATCGGGCACCTTGATAAATGTCAGGAGCCGTTCTAATTATGTTTTGAAATGGGTCACCAATAAATCCTGTGGCGCAAATATCTTTTTCAGCCTGCCCCCTAAACTCTGCCGGAGGAACCGAGTGTCAATGTGAAGACTCCTTCACTTGGTCATGTGACATCTGCGACACGTATGGTGCATGCATTAATGCCAGTCCAAACACCTGTGACTGCATCAATGGAATCCCTCCGTTTGGGACGTTCTGTCAGCCAATCTCAAGTAAGTGCAGCTCTGGTAAATGTGATGAAACGTCATTCAAAAGACGGAGAGCATTGCTGGTCTCCATCCATCCATTTTCTCAAGCGTTCAAATTTTAGAAACTGCTATTGGCTGATGAACAGAAAAGGTTTCATCTCACCTCTTGCCCAAAATCCTCGAAGGTAGGGCCCAGCTCATCCGCGAGCCGGGAACAGTAGGCCCTGTAGAAAAGGATGGATGGATAGAAGACGATAAGGACATTGGTTTGTCCCTTTACAGAGTAATATATTTTTTCCAACATTTGCTCCACAGCCATCGGACCATGTCCACCGCCAACCGAAGGTATTATACAAAGGGACGGGATAATTTAGCATCGGAGATGTTTTGAAGTCTTGGGGGAAGAGGTTTGGATGACTGCATTTGGAGTAACATTTTCTCCTGTCTCCTGCGACGCGACTCTGCTTCAGTGGACATTGTCCTCACGGTGGACACTCCGACCAACATGGAGCCATCGGAGATCATTAATCGACTGAGGGACGCCGTAGCTAACGTCTCATCAGATTTAGAGATAACCGATGATTTAACACTGTCAAGCTGGACCTTGTCCACAGGTGAGGATTCCTGTCAGGTGATCGGGCTCCTCGATAAATGTCAGGACCCGTTCTAATTTTGTTTTGAAATGGGTCACCAATAAATCCCGTGGCGCAAATATCTTTTTCAGCCTGCCCCCTAAACTCTGCCGGAGGAACCGAGTGTCAATGTGAAGACTCCTTCACTTGGTCATGCGACATCTGCGACACGTATGGTGCATGCAGCAATGCCAGTGCTTTCACCTGTGACTGCATCAATGGAATCCCTCCGTTTGGGACGTTCTGTCAGCCAATCTCAAGTAAGTGCAGCTCTGGTGAATGTGATGAAACGTCATTTAAAAGACGGAGAGCATTGCTGGTCTCCATCCATCCATTTTCTAAAGCGTTCAAATTTTAGAAACTGCTATTGGCTGATGAACAGAAAAGGTTTCATCTCACCTCTTGCCCAAAGTCCGCCGAGGTACGGCCGAGCTCATCCGCGAGCCCGGGAACAGTAGGCACTGTAGAAAGTGGATGGATAGAAGACGATAAGGACATTGGTTTTTCCCTTTACAGAGTAATATATTTTTTCCAACATTTTCTCCACAGCCATCGGACCATGTCCACAGCCAACCGAAGGTATTGTCCAAAGAGACGGGATAATTTAGCATCGGAGATGTTTGGAAATGTTTTGAAGTCTTGGGGGAAGAGGTTTGGATGACTGCATTTGGAGTAACATTTTCTCCTGTCTCCTGCGACGCGACTCTGCTTCAGTGGACATTGTCCTCACGGTGGACACTCCGACCAACATGGAGCCATCGGAGATCATTAATCGACTGAGGGACGCCGTAGCTAACGTCTCATTAGCTTTAGAGATAACTGATGGTTTAACACTGGAAAGCTGGACCTTGTCCACAGGTGAGGATTCCTGTCAGGTGATCGGGCACCTTGATAAATGTCAGGAGCCGTTCTAATTATGTTTTGAAATGGGTCACCAATAAATCCTGTGGCGCAAATATCTTTTCAGCCTGCCCCCTAAACTCTGCCGGAGGAACCGAGTGTCAATGTGAAGACTCCTTCACTTGGTCATGTGACATCTGCGACACGTATGGTGCATGCATTAATGCCAGTCCAAACACCTGTGACTGCATCAATGGAATCCCTCCGTTTGGGACGTTCTGTCAGCCAATCTCAAGTAAGTGCAGCTCTGGTGAATGTGATGAAACGTCATTCAAAAGACGGAGAGCCTTGCTGGTCTCCATCCATCCATTTTCTCAAGCGTTCAAATTTTAGAAACTGCTATTGGCTGATGAACAGAAAAGGTTTCATCTCACCTCTTGCCCAAAATCCTCCGAGGTAGGGCCCAGCTCATCCGCGAGCCCGGGAACAGTAGGCCCTGTAGAAAAAGGATGGATGGATAGAAGACGATAAGGACATTGGTTTGTCCCTTTACAGAGTAATATTATTTTTTCCAACATTTGCTCCACAGCCATCGGACCATGTCGACCGCCAACCGAAGGTATTATACAAAGGGACGGGATAATTTAGCATCGGAGATGTTTTGAAGTCTTGGGGGAAGAGGTTTGGATGACTGCATTTGGAGTAACATTTTCTCCTGTCTTCTGCGACGCGACTCTGCTTCAGTGGACATTGTCCTCACGGTGGACACTCAGACCAACATGGAGCCATCGGAGATCATTAATCGACTGAGGGACGCCGTAGTTAACGTCTCATTAGCTTTAGAGATAACCGATGATTTAACGCTGGCAAGCTGGAACTTGTCCACAGGTGAGGATTCCTGTCAGGTGATCGGGCTCTTCGACAAATGTCAGGAGCCGTTCTAATTTTGTTTTGAAATGGGTCACCAATAAATCCTGTGGCGCAAATTTCTTTTTCAGCCTGCCCCCTAAACTCTGCCGGAGGAACCGAGTGTCAATGTGAAGACTCCTTCACTTGGTCATGTGACATCTGCGACACGTATGGTGCATGCATTAATGCCAGTCCAAACACCTGTGACTGCATCAATGGAATCCCTCCGTTTGGGACGTTCTGTCAGCCAATCTCAAGTAAGTGCAGCTCTGGTGAATGTGATGAAACGTCATTTAAAAGACGGAGAGCATTGCTGGTCTCCATCCATCCATTTTCTAAAGCGTTCAAATTTTAGAAACTGCTATTGGCTGATGAACAGAAAAGGTTTCATCTCACCTCTTGCCCAAAATCGTCCGAGGTAGGGCCCAGCTCATCCGCGAGCCCGGGAACAGTAGGCCCTGTAGAAAAAGGATGGATGGATAGAAGACGATAAGGACATTGGTTTTTCCCTTTACAGAGTAATATATTTTTTCCAACATTTGCTCCACAGCCATCGGACTATGTCCACAGCCAACCGAAGGTATTGTCCAAAGAGACGGGATAATTTAGCATCGGAGATGTTTGGAAATGTTTTGAAGTCTTGGGGGAAGAGGTTTGGATGACTGCATTTGGAGTAACATTTTCTCCTGTCTCCTGCGACGCGACTCTGCTTCAGTGGACATTGTCCTCACGGTGGACACTCCGACCAACATGGAGCCATCGGAGATCATTAATCGACTGAGGGACGCCGTAGCTAACGTCTCATTAGCTTTAGAGATAACTGATGATTTAACACTGGAAAGCTGGACCTTGTCCACAGGTGAGGATTCCTGTCAGGTGATCGGGCTCCTCGATAAATGTCAGGAGCCGTTCTAATTTTGTTTTGAAATGGGTCACCAATATATCCTGTGGCACAAATATCTTTTCAGCCTGCCCCTAAACTCTGCCGGAGGAACCGAGTGTCAATGTGAAGACTCCTTCACTTGGTCATGCGACATCTGCGACACGTATGGTGCATGCAGCAATGCCAGTGCTTTCACCTGTGACTGCATCAATGGAATCCCTCCGTTTGGGACGTTCTGTCAGCCAATCTCAAGTAAGTGCAGCTCTGGTGAATGTGATGAAACGTCATTTAAAAGACGGAGAGCATTGCTGGTCTCCATCCATCCATTTTCTCAAGCGTTCAAATTTTAGAAACTGCTATTGGCTGATGAACAGAAAAGGTTTCATCTCACCTCTTGCCCAAAGTCCGCCGAGGTGCGGCCGAGCTCATCCGCGAGCCCGGGAACAGTAGGCACTGTAGAAAGTGGATGGATAGAAGACGATAAGGACATTGGTTTTTCCCTTTACAGAGTAATATATTTTTTCCAACATTTGCTCCACAGCCATCGGACCATGTCCACAGCCAACCGAAGGTATTGTCCAAAGAGACGGGATAATTTAGCATCGGAGATGTTTGGAAATGTTTTGAAGTCTTGGGGGAAGAGGTTTGGATGACTGCATTTGGAGTAACATTTTCTCCTGTCTCCTGCGACGCGACTCTGCTTCAGTGGACATTGTCCTCACGGTGGACACTCCGACCAACATGGAGCCATCGGAGATCATTAATCGACTGAGGGACGCCGTAGCTAACGTCTCATTAGCTTTAGAGATAACTGATGATTTAACACTGGAAAGCTGGACCTTGTCCACAGGTGAGGATTCCTGTCAGGTGATCGGGACCTTGATAAATGTCAGGAGCCGTTCTAATTATGTTTTGAAATGGGTCACCAATAAATCCTGTGGCGCAAATATCTTTTTCAGCCTGCCCCCTAAACTCTGCCGGAGGAACCGAGTGTCAATGTGAAGACTCCTTCACTTGGTCATGTGACATCTGCGACACGTATGGTGCATGCATTAATGCCAGTCCAAACACCTGTGACTGCATCAATGGAATCCCTCCGTTTGGGAAGTTCTGTCAGCCAATCTCAAGTAAGTGCAGCTCTGGTGAATGTGATGAAACGTCATTTAAAAGATGGAGAGCATTGCTGGTCTCCATCCATCCATTTTCTCAAGCGTTCAAATTTTAGAAACTGCTATTGGCTGATGAACAGAAAAGGTTTCATCTCACCTCTTGCCCAAAATCCTCCAAGGTAGGGCCCAGCTCATCCGCGAGCCTGGGAACAGTAGGCCCTGTAGAAAAAGGATGGATGGATAGAAGACGATAAGGACATTGGTTTTTCCCTTTACAGAGTAATATATTTTTTTCAACATTTGCTCCACAGCCATCGGACCATGTCCACCGCCAACCGAAGGTATTATACAAAGGGACGGGATAATTTAGCATCGGAGATGTTTTGAAGTCTTGGGGGAAGAGGTTTGGATGACTGCATTTGGAGTAACATTTTCTCCTGTCTCCTGCGACGCGACTCTGCTTCAGTGGACATTGTCCTCACGGTGGACACTCCGACCAACATGGAGCCATCGGAGATCATTAATCGACTGAGGGACGCCGTAGCTAACGTCTCATTAGCTTTAGAGATAACTGATGATTTAACACTGTCAAGCTGGACCTTGTCCACAGGTGAGGATTCCTGTCAGGTGATCGGGCTCTTCGATAAATGTTAGGAGTCGTTCTAATTTTGTTTTGAAATGGGTCACCAATAAATCCCGTGGCGCAAATATCTTTTTCAGCCTGCCCCCTAAACTCTGCCGGAGGAACCGAGTGTCAATGTGAAGACTCCTTCACTTGGTCATGCGACATCTGCGACACGTATGGTGCATGCAGCAATGCCAGTGCTTTCACCTGTGACTGCATCAATGGAATCCCTCCGTTTGGGACGTTCTGTCAGCCAATCTCAAGTAAGTGCAGCTCTGGTGAATGTGATGAAACGTCATTTAAAAGACGGAGAGCATTGCTGGTCTCCATCCATCCATTTTATCGAGTGTTCAAATTTTAGAAACTGCTATTGGCTGATGAACAGAAAAGGTTTCATCTCACCTCTTGCCCAAAGTCCGCCGAGGTACGGCCGAGCTCATCCGCGAGCCCGGGAACAGTAGGCACTGTAGAAAGTGGATGGATAGAAGACGATAAGGACATTGGTTTTTCCTTTACAGAGTAATATATTTTTTCCAACATTTGCTCCACAGCCATCGGACCATGTCCACAGCCAACTGAAGGTATTGTCCAAAGAGACGGGATAATTTAGCATCGGAGATGTTTGGAAATGTTTTGAAGTCTTGGGGGAAGAGGTTTGGATGACTGCATTTGGAGTAACATTTTCTCCTGTCTCCTGCGACGCGACTCTGCTTCAGTGGACATTGTCCTCACGGTGGACACTCCGACCAACATGGAGCCATCGGAGATCATTAATCGACTGAGGGACGCCGTAGCTAACGTCTCATTAGCTTTAGAGATAACTGATGATTTAACACTGGAAAGCTGGACCTTGTCCACAGGTGAGGATTCCTGTCAGGTGATCGGGCACCTTGATAAATGTCAGGAGCCGTTCTAATTATGTTTTGAAATGGGTCACCAATAAATCCTGTGGCGCAAATATCCTTTTAAGCCTGCCCCCTAAACTCTGCCGGAGGAACCGAGTGTCAATGTGAAGACTCCTTCACTTGGTCATGTGACATCTGCGACACGTATGGTGCATGCATTAATGCCAGTCCAAACACCTGTGACTGCATCAATGGAATCCCTCCGTTTGGGACGTTCTGTCAGCCAATCTCAAGTAAGTGCAGCTCTGGTGAATGTGATGAAACGTCATTCAAAAGACGGAGAGCATTGCTGGTCTCCATCCATCCATTTTCTCAAGCGTTCAAATTTTAGAAACTGCTATTGGCTGATGAACAGAAAAGGTTTCATCTCACCTCTTGCCCAAAATCCTCTGAGGTAGGGCCCAGCTCATCCGCGAGCCCGGGAACAGTAGGCCCTGTAGAAAAAGGATGGATGGATAGAAGACGATAAGGACATTGGTTTGTCCCTTTACAGAGTAATATATTTTTTCCAACATTTGCTCCACAGCCATCGGACCATGTCCACCGCCAACCGAAGGTATTATACAAAGGGACGGGATAATTTAGCATCGGAGATGTTTTGAAGTCTTGGGGGAAGAGGTTTGGATGACTGCATTTGGAGTAACATTTTCTCCTGTCTCCTGCGACGCGACTCTGCTTCAGTGGACATTGTCCTCACGGTGGACACTCCGACCAACATGGAGCCATCGGAGATCATTAATCGACTGAGGGACGCCGTAGCTAACGTCTCATTGGCTTTAAAGATAACTGATGATTTAACACTGGAAAGCTGGACCTTGTCCACAGGTGAGGATTCCTGTCAGGTGATCGGGCTCCTCGATAAATGTCAGGAGCCGTTCTAATTTTGTTTTGAAATGGGTCACCAATAAATCCCGTGGCGCAAATATCTTTTTCAGCCTGCCCCCTAAACTCTGCCGGAGGAACCGAGTGTCAATGTGAAGACTCCTTCACTTGGTCATGCGACATCTGCGACACGTATGGTGCATGCAGCAATGCCAGTGCTTTCACCTGTGACTGCATCAATGGAATCCCTCCGTTTGGGACATTCTGTCAGCCAATCTCAAGTAAGTGCAGCTCTGGTGAATGTGATGAAACGTCATTTAAAAGACGGAGAGCATTGCTGGTCTCCATCCATCCATTTTCTCAAGCGTTCAAATTTTAGAAACTGCTATTGGCTGATGAACAGAAAAGGTTTCATCTCACCTCTTGCCCAAAGTCCGCCGAGGTAGGGCCCAGCTCATCCGCGAGCCCGGGAACAGTAGGCACTGTAGAAAGTGGATGGATAGAAGACGATAAGGACATTGGTTTTTCCCTTTACAGAGTAATATATTTTTTCCAACATTTTCTCCACAGCCATCGGACCATGTCCACAGCCAACCGAAGGTATTGTCCAAAGAGACGGGATAATTTAGCATCGGAGATGTTTGGAAATGTTTTGAAGTCTTGGGGGAAGAGGTTTGGATGACTGCATTTGGAGTAACATTTTCTCCTGTCTCCTGCGACGCGACTCTGCTTCAGTGGACATTGTCCTCACGGTGGACACTCCGACCAACATGGAGCCATCGGAGATCATTAATCGACTGAGGGACGCCGTAGCTAACGTCTCATTAGCTTTAGAGATAACTGATGATTTAACACTGGAAAGCTGGACCTTGTCCACAGGTGAGGATTCCTGTCAGGTGATCGGGCACCTTGATAAATGTCAGGAGCCGTTCTAATTATGTTTTGAAATGGGTCACCAATAAATCCTGTGGCGCAAATATCTTTTTCAGCCTGCCCCCTAAACTCTGCCGGAGGAACCGAGTGTCAATGTGAAGACTCCTTCACTTGGTCATGTGACATCTGCGACACGTATGGTGCATGCATTAATGCCAGTCCAAACACCTGTGACTGCATCAATGGAATCCCTCCGTTTGGGACGTTCTGTCAGCCAATCTCAAGTAAGTGCAGCTCTGGTAAATGTGATGAAACGTCATTCAAAAGACGGAGAGCATTGCTGGTCTCCATCCATCCATTTTCTCAAGCGTTCAAATTTTAGAAACTGCTATTGGCTGATGAACAGAAAAGGTTTCATCTCACCTCTTGCCCAAAATCCTCGAAGGTAGGGCCCAGCTCATCCGCGAGCCCGGGAACAGTAGGCCCTGTAGAAAAAGGATGGATGGATAGAAGACGATAAGGACATTGGTTTGTCCCTTTACAGAGTAATATATTTTTTCCAACATTTGCTCCACAGCCATCGGACCATGTCCACCGCCAACCGAAGGTATTATACAAAGGGACGGGATAATTTAGCATCGGAGATGTTTTGAAGTCTTGGGGGAAGAGGTTTGGATGACTGCATTTGGAGTAACATTTTCTCCTGTCTCCTGCGACGCGACTCTGCTTCAGTGGACATTGTCCTCACGGTGGACACTCCGACCAACATGGAGCCATCGGAGATCATTAATCGACTGAGGGACGCCGTAGCTAACGTCTCATCAGATTTAGAGATAACCGATGATTTAACACTGTCAAGCTGGACCTTGTCCACAGGTGAGATTCCTGTCAGGTGATCGGGCTCTCGATAAATGTCAGGAGCCGTTCTAATTTTGTTTTGAAATGGGTCACCAATAAATCCCGTGGCGCAAATATCTTTTCAGCCTGCCCCTAAACTCTGCCGGAGGAACCGAGTGTCAATGTGAAGACTCCTTCACTTGGTCATGTGACATCTGCGACACGTATGGTGCATGCATTAATGCCAGTCCAAACACCTGTGACTGCATCAATGGAATCCCTCCGTTTGGGACGTTCTGTCAGCCAATCTCAAGTAAGTGCAGCTCTGGTGAATGTGATGAAACGTCATTCAAAAGACGGAGAGCATTGCTGGTCTCCATCCATCCATTTTCTCAAGCGTTCAAATTTTAGAAACTGCTATTGGCTGATGAACAGAAAAGGTTTCATCTCACCTCTTGCCCAAAATCCTCCGAGGTAGGGCCCAGCTCATCCGCGAGCCTGGGAACAGTAGGCCCTGTAGAAAAAGGATGGATGGATAGAAGACGATAAGGACATTGGTTTTTCCCTTTACAGAGTAATATATTTTTTCCAACATTTGCTCCACAGCCATCGGACCATGTCCACAGCCAACCGAAGGTATTATACAAAGAGACGGGATAATTTAGCATCGGAGATGTTTGGAAATGTTTTGAAGTCTTGGGGAAGAGGTTTGGATGACTGCATTTGGAGTAACATTTTCTCCTGTCTCCTGCGACGCGACTCTGCTTCAGTGGACATTGTCCTCACGGTGGACACTCCGACCAACATGGAGCCATCGGAGATCATTAATCGACTGAGGGACGCCGTAGCTAACGTCTCATTAGCTTTAGAGATAACTGATGATTTAACACTGTCAAGCTGGACCTTGTCCACAGGTGAGATTCCTGTCAGGTGATCGGGCTCCTCGATAAATGTCAGGAGCCGTTCTAATTTTGTTTTGAAATGGGTCACCAATAAATCCTGTGGCGCAAATATCTTTTCAGCCTGCCCCTAAACTCTGCCGGAGGAACCGAGTGTCAATGTGAAGACTCCTTCACTTGGTCATGCGACATCTGCGACACGTATGGTGCATGCAGCAATGCCAGTGCTTTCACCTGTGACTGCATCAATGGAATCCCTCCGTTTGGGACATTCTGTCAGCCAATCTCAAGTAAGTGCAGCTCTGGTGAATGTGATGAAACGTCATTTAAAAGACGGAGAGCATTGCTGGTCTCCATCCATCCATTTTCTCAAGCGTTCAAATTTTAGAAACTGCTATTGGCTGATGAACAGAAAAGGTTTCATCTCACCTCTTGCCCAAAGTCCGCCGAGGTACGGCCGAGCTCATCCGCGAGCCCGGGAACAGTAGGCACTGTAGAAAGTGGATGGATAGAAGACGATAAGGACATTGGTTTTTCCCTTTACAGAGTAATATATTTTTTCCAACATTTGCTCCACAGCCATCGGACCATGTCCACAGCCAACCGAAGGTATTGTCCAAAGAGACGGGATAATTTAGCATCGGAGATGTTTGGAAATGTTTTGAAGTCTTGGGGGAAGAGGTTTGGATGACTGCATTTGGAGTAACATTTTCTCCTGTCTCCTGCGACGCGACTCTGCTTCAGTGGACATTGTCCTCACGGTGGACACTCCGACCAACATGGAGCCATCGGAGATCATTAATCGACTGAGGGACGCCGTAGCTAACGTCTCATTAGCTTTAGAGATAACTGATGATTTAACACTGGAAAGCTGGACCTTGTCCACAGGTGAGGATTCCTGTCAGGTGATCGGGCACCTTGATAAATGTCAGGAGCCGTTCTAATTATGTTTTGAAATGGGTCACCAATAAATCCTGTGGCGCAAATATCTTTTTCAGCCTGCCCCCTAAACTCTGCCGGAGGAACCGAGTGTCAATGTGAAGACTCCTTCACTTGGTCATGTGACATCTGCGACACGTATGGTGCATGCATTAATGCCAGTCCAAACACCTGTGACTGCATCAATGGAATCCCTCCGTTTGGGACGTTCTGTCAGCCAATCTCAAGTAAGTGCAGCTCTGGTGAATGTGATGAAACGTCATTCAAAAGACGGAGAGCATTGCTGGTCTCCATCCATCCATTTTCTCAAGCGTTCAAATTTTAGAAACTGCTATTGGCTGATGAACAGAAAAGGTTTCATCTCACCTCTTGCCCAAAATCCTCCGAGGTAGGGCCCAGCTCATCCGCGAGCCCGGGAACAGTAGGCCCTGTAGAAAAAGGATGGATGGATAGAAGACGATAAGGACATTGGTTTTTCCCTTTACAGAGTAATATATTTTTTCCAACATTTGCTCCACAGCCATCGGACCATGTCCACAGCCAACCGAAGGTATTGTCCAAAGAGACGGGATAATTTAGCATCGGAGATGTTTGGAAATGTTTTGAAGTCTTGGGGGAAGAGGTTTGGATGACTGCATTTGGAGTAACATTTTCTCCTGTCTCCTGCGACGCGACTCTGCTTCAGTGGACATTGTCCTCACGGTGGACACTCCGACCAACATGGAGCCATCGGAGATCATTAATCGACTGAGGGACGCCGTAGCTAACGTCTCATTAGCTTTAGAGATAACTGATGATTTAACACTGGAAAGCTGGACCTTGTCCACAGGTGAGGATTCCTGTCAGGTGATCGGGCTCTTCGATAAATGTTAGGAGCCGTTCTAATTTTGTTTTGAAATGGGTCACCAATAAATCCTGTGGCGCAAATATCTTTTCAGCCTGCCCCTAAACTCTGCCGGAGGAACCGAGTGTCAATGTGAAGACTCCTTCACTTGGTCATGTGACATCTGCGACACGTATGGTGCATGCATTAATGCCAGTCCAAACACCTGTGACTGCATCAATGGAATCCCTCCGTTTGGGACGTTCTGTCAGCCAATCTCAAGTAAGTGCAGCTCTGGTGAATGTGATGAAACGTCATTTAAAAGACGGAGAGCATTGCTGGTCTCCATCCATCCATTTTCTCAAGCGTTCAAATTTTAGAAACTGCTATTGGCTGATGAACAGAAAAGGTTTCATCTCACCTCTTGCCCAAAATCCTCCGAGGTAGGGCCCAGCTCATCCGCGAGCCCGGGAACAGTAGGCCCTGTAGAAAAGGATGGATGGATAGAAGACGATAAGGACATTGGTTTTTCCCTTTACAGAGTAATATATTTTTTCCAACATTTTCTCCACAGCCATCGGACCATGTCCACAGCCAACCGAAGGTATTGTCCAAAGAGACGGGATAATTTAGCATCGGAGATGTTTGGAAATGTTTTGAAGTCTTGGGGGAAGAGGTTTGGATGACTGCATTTGGAGTAACATTTTCTCCTGTCTCCTGCGACGCGACTCTGCTTCAGTGGACATTGTCCTCACGGTGGACACTCCGACCAACATGGAGCCATCGGAGATCATTAATCGACTGAGGGACGCCGTAGCTAACGTCTCATTAGCTTTAGAGATAACTGATGATTTAACACTGGCAAGCTGGACCTTGTCCACAGGTGAGGATTCCTGTCAGGTGATCGGGCTCCTCGATAAATGTCAGGAGCCGTTCTAATTTTGTTTTGAAATGGGTCACCAATAAATCCTGTGGCGCAAATATCTTTTCAGCCTGCCCCTAAACTCTGCCGGAGGAACCGAGTGTCAATGTGAAGACTCCTTCACTTGGTCATGTGACATCTGCGACACGTATGGTGCATGCAGCAATGCCAGTGCTTTCACCTGTGACTGCATCAATGGAATCCCTCCGTTTGGGACGTTCTGTCAGCCAATCTCAAGTAAGTGCAGCTCTGGTGAATGTGATGAAACGTCATTTAAAAGACGGAGAGCATTGCTGGTCTCCATCCATCCATTTTCTCAAGCGTTCAAATTTTAGAAACTGCTATTGGCTGATGAACAGAAAAGGTTTCATCTCACCTCTTGCCCAAAGTCCGCCGAGGTACGGCCCAGCTCATCCGCGAGCCCGGGAACAGTAGGCACTGTAGAAAGTGGATGGATGGATAGAAGACGATAAGGACATTGGTTTTTCCCTTTACAGAGTAATATATTTTTCCAACATTTGCTCCACAGCCATCGGACCATGTCCACAGCCAACCGAAGGTATTGTCCAAAGAGACGGGATAATTTAGCATCGGAGATGTTTGGAAATGTTTTGAAGTCTTGGGGGAAGAGGTTTGGATGACTGCATTTGGAGTAACATTTTCTCCTGTCTCCTGCGACGCGACTCTGCTTCAGTGGACATTGTCCTCACGGTGGACACTCCGACCAACATGGAGCCATCGGAGATCATTAATCAACTGAGGGACGCCGTAGCTAACGTCTCATTAGCTTTAGAGATAACTGATGATTTAACACTGGCAAGCTGGACCTTGTCCACAGGTGAGGATTCCTGTCAGGTGATCGGGCTCCTCGATAAATGTCAGGAGCCGTTCTAATTTTGTTTTGAAATGGGTCACCAATAAATCCTGTGGCGCAAATATCTTTTCAGCCTGCCCCTAAACTCTGCCGGAGGAACCGAGTGTCAATGTGAAGACTCCTTCACTTGGTCATGCGACATCTGCGACACGTATGGTGCGTGCAGCAATGCCAGTGCTTTCACCTGTGACTGCATCAATGGAATCCCTCCGTTTGGGAAGTTCTGTCAGCCAATCTCAAGTAAGTGCAGCTCTGGTGAATGTGATGAAACGTCATTTAAAAGATGGAGAGCATTGCTGGTCTCCATCCATCCATTTTCTCAAGCGTTCAAATTTTAGAAACTGCTATTGGCTGATGAACAGAAAAGGTTTCATCTCACCGCTTGCCCAAAGTCCGCCGAGGTACGGCCGAGCTCATCCATGAGCCCGGGAACAGTAGGCACTGTAGAAAGATGGATGGATAGAAGACGATAAGGACATTGGTTTTTCCTTTACAGAGTAATATATTTTTCCAACATTTGCTCCACAGCCATCGGACCATGTCCACAGCCAACCGAAGGTATTGTCCAAAGAGACGGGATAATTTAGCATCGGAGATGTTTGGAAATGTTTTGAAGTCTTGGGGGAAGAGGTTTGGATGACTGCATTTGGAGTAACATTTTCTCCTGTCTCCTGCGACGCGACTCTGCTTCAGTGGACATTGTCCTCACGGTGGACACTCCGACCAACATGGAGCCATCGGAGATCATTAATCGACTGAGGGACGCCGTAGCTAACGTCTCATTAGCTTTAGAGATAACTGATGATTTAACACTGGAAAGCTGGACCTTGTCCACAGGTGAGGATTCCTGTCAGGTGATCGGGCTCCTTGATAAATGTCAGGAGCCGTTCTAATTTTGTTTTGAAATGGGTCACCAATAAATCCTGTGGCGCAAATATCTTTTCAGCCTGCCCCTAAACTCTGCCGGAGGAACCGAGTGTCAATGTGAAGACTCCTTCACTTGGTCATGCGACATCTGCGACACGTATGGTGCATGCAGCAATGCCAGTGCTTTCACCTGTGACTGCATCAATGGAATCCCTCCGTTTGGGACGTTCTGTCAGCCAATCTCAAGTAAGTGCAGCTCTGGTGAATGTGATGAAACGTCATTTAAAAGACGGAGAGCATTGCTGGTCTCCATCCATCCATTTTCTCAAGCGTTCAAATTTTAGAAACTGCTATTGGCTGATGAACAGAAAAGGTTTCATCTCACCTCTTGCCCAAAGTCCGCCGAGGTAGGGCCCAGCTCATCCGCGAGCCCGGGAACAGTAGGCACTGTAGAAAGGATGGATGGATAGAAGACGATAAGGACATTGGTTTTTCCCTTTACAGAGTAATATATTTTTCCAACATTTGCTCCACAGCCATCGGACCATGTCCACAGCCAACCGAAGGTATTGTCCAAAGAGACGGGATAATTTAGCATCGGAGATGTTTGGAAATGTTTTGAAGTCTTGGGGGAAGAGGTTTGGATGACTGCATTTGGAGTAACATTTTCTCCTGTCTCCTGCGACGCGACTCTGCTTCAGTGGACATTGTCCTCACGGTGGACACTCCGACCAACATGGAGCCATCGGAGATCATTAATCGACTGAGGGACGCCGTAGCTAACGTCTCATTAGCTTTAGAGATAACTGATGATTTAACACTGGCAAGCTGGACCTTGTCCACAGGTGAGGATTCCTGTCAGGTGATCGGGCTCCTCGATAAATGTCAGGAGCCGTTCTAATTTTGTTTTGAAATGGGTCACCAATAAATCCTGTGGCGCAAATATCTTTTCAGCCTGCCCCTAAACTCTGCCGGAGGAACCGAGTGTCAATGTGAAGACTCCTTCACTTGGTCATGCGACATCTGCGACACGTATGGTGCATGCAGCAATGCCAGTGCTTTCACCTGTGACTGCATCAATGGAATCCCTCCGTTTGGGACGTTCTGTCAGCCAATCTCAAGTAAGTGCAGCTCTGGTGAATGTGATGAAACGTCATTTAAAAGACGGAGAGCATTGCTGGTCTCCATCCATCCATTTTCTCAAGCGTTCAAATTTTAGAAACTGCTATTGGCTGATGAACAGAAAAGGTTTCATCTCACCTCTTGCCCAAAGTCCGCCGAGGTACGGCCCAGCTCATCCGCGAGCCCGGGAACAGTAGGCACTGTAGAAAGGATGGATGGATAGAAGACGATAAGGACATTGGTTTTTCCTTTACAGAGTAATATATTTTTTCCAACATTTGCTCCACAGCCATCGGACCATGTCCACAGCCAACCGAAGGTATTGTCCAAAGAGACGGGATAATTTAGCATCGGAGATGTTTGGAAATGTTTTGAAGTCTTGGGGGAAGAGGTTTGGATGACTGCATTTGGAGTAACATTTTCTCCTGTCTCCTGCGACGCGACTCTGCTTCAGTGGACATTGTCCTCACGGTGGACACTCCGACCAACATGGAGCCATCGGAGATCATTAATCGACTGAGGGACGCCGTAGCTAACGTCTCATTAGCTTTAGAGATAACTGATGATTTAACACTGGAAAGCTGGACCTTGTCCACAGGTGAGGATTCCTGTCAGGTGATCGGGCTCCTTGATAAATGTCAGGAGCCGTTCTAATTTTGTTTTGAAATGGGTCACCAATAAATCCTGTGGCGCAAATATCTTTTCAGCCTGCCCCTAAACTCTGCCGGAGGAACCGAGTGTCAATGTGAAGACTCCTTCACTTGGTCATGCGACATCTGCGACACGTATGGTGCATGCAGCAATACCAGTGCTTTCACCTGTGAATGCATCAATGGAATCCCTCCGTTTGGGACGTTCTGTCAGCCAATCTCAAGTAAGTGCAGCTCTGGTGAATGTGATGAAACGTCATTTAAAAGACGGAGAGCATTGCTGGTCTCCATCCATCCATTTTCTCAAGCGTTCAAATTTTAGAAACTGCTATTGAATGATGAACAGAAAAGGTTTCATCAGACCTCTTGCCCAAAGTCCGCCGAGGTAGGGCCCAGCTCATCCATGAGCCCGGGAACAGTAGGCCCTGTAGAAAAAGGATGGATGGATAGAAGACGATAAGGACATTGGTTTTTCCCTTTACAGAGTAATATATTTTTTCCAACATTTGCTCCACAGCCATCGGACCATGTCCACAGCCAACCGAAGGTATTGTCCAAAGAGACGGGACAATTTAGCATCGGAGATGTTTGGCAATGTTTTGAAGTCTTGGGGGAAGAGGTTTGGATGACTGCATTTGGAGTAACATTTTCTCCTGTCTCCTGCGACGCGACTCTGCTTCAGTGGACATTGTCCTCACAGTGGACACTCCGACCAACATGGAGCCATCGGAGATCATTAATCGACTGAGGGACGCCGTAGCTAACGTCTCATTAGCTTTAGAGATAACTGATGATTTAACACTGGCAAGCTGGACCTTGTCCACAGGTGAGGATTCCTGTCAGGTGATCGGGCTCCTCGATAAATGTCAGGAGCCGTTCTAATTTTGTTTTGAAATGGGTCACCAATAAATCCTGTGGCGCAAATATCTTTTCAGCCTGCCCCTAAACTCTGCCGGAGGAACCGAGTGTCAATGTGAAGACTCCTTCACTTGGTCATGCGACATCTGCGACACGTATGGTGCATGCAGCAATGCCAGTGCTTTCACCTGTGACTGCATCAATGGAATCCCTCCGTTTGGGAAGTTCTGTCAGCCAATCTCAAGTAAGTGCAGCTCTGGTGAATGTGATGAAACGTCATTTAAAAGACGGAGAGCATTGCTGGTCTCCATCCATCCATTTTCTCAAGCGTTCAAATTTTAGAAACTGCTATTGGCTGATGAACAGAAAAGGTTTCATCTCACCTCTTGCCCAAAGTCCGCCGAGGTACGGCCCAGCTCATCCGCGAGCCCGGGAACAGTAGGCACTGTAGAAAGGATGGATGGATAGAAGACGATAAGGACATTGGTTTTTCCCTTTACAGAGTAATATATTTTTCCAACATTTGCTCCACAGCCATCGGACCATGTCCACAGCCAACCGAAGGTATTGTCCAAAGAGACGGGATAATTTAGCATCGGAGATGTTTGGAAATGTTTTGAAGTCTTGGGGAAGAGGTTTGGATGACTGCATTTGGAGTAACATTTTCTCCTGTCTCCTGCGACGCGACTCTGCTTCAGTGGACATTGTCCTCACGGTGGACACTCCGACCAACATGGAGCCATCGGAGATCATTAATCGACTGAGGGACGCCGTAGCTAACGTCTCATTAGCTTTAGAGATAACTGATGATTTAACACTGGCAAGCTGGACCTTGTCCACAGGTGAGGATTCCTGTCAGGTGATCGGGCTCCTTGATAAATGTCAGGAGCCGTTCTAATTTTGTTTTGAAATGGGTCACCAATAAATCCTGTGGCGCAAATATCTTTTCAGCCTGCCCCTAAACTCTGCCGGAGGAACCGAGTGTCAATGTGAAGACTCCTTCACTTGGTCATGCGACATCTGCGAAACGTATGGTGCATGCAGCAATGCCAGTGCTTTCACCTGTGACTGCATCAATGGAATCCCTCCGTTTGGGAAGTTCTGTCAGCCAATCTCAAGTAAGTGCAGCTCTGGTGAATGTGATGAAACGTCATTTAAAAGACGGAGAGCATTGCTGGTCTCCATCCATCCATTTTCTCAAGCGTTCAAATTTTAGAAACTGCTATTGGCTGATGAACAGAAAAGGTTTCATCTCACCTCTTGCCCAAAGTCCGCCGAGGTACGGCCCAGCTCATCCGCGAGCCCGGGAACAGTAGGCACTGTAGAAAGATGGATGGATAGAAGACGATAAGGACATTGGTTTTTCCCTTTACAGAGTAATATATTTTTCCAACATTTGCTCCACAGCCATCGGACCATGTCCACAGCCAACCGAAGGTATTGTCCAAAGAGACGGGATAATTTAGCATCGGAGATGTTTGGAAATGTTTTGAAGTCTTGGGGGAAGAGGTTTGGATGACTGCATTTGGAGTAACATTTTCTCCTGTCTCCTGCGACGCGACTCTGCTTCAGTGGACATTGTCCTCACGGTGGACACTCCGACCAACATGGAGCCATCGGAGATCATTAATCGACTGAGGGACGCCGTAGCTAACGTCTCATTAGCTTTAGAGATAACTGATGATTTAACACTGGCAAGCTGGACCTTGTCCACAGGTGAGGATTCCTGTCAGGTGATCGGGCTCCTCGATAAATGTCAGGAGCCGTTCTAATTTTGTTTTGAAATGGGTCACCAATAAATCCTGTGGCGCAAATATCTTTTCAGCCTGCCCCTAAACTCTGCCGGAGGAACCGAGTGTCAATGTGAAGACTCCTTCACTTGGTCATGCGACATCTGCGACACGTATGGTGCATGCAGCAATGCCAGTGCTTTCACCTGTGACTGCATCAATGGAATCCCTCCGTTTGGGACGTTCTGTCAGCCAATCTCAAGTAAGTGCAGCTCTGGTGAATGTGATGAAACGTCATTTAAAAGACGGAGAGCATTGCTGGTCTCCATCCATCCATTTTCTCAAGCGTTCAAATTTTAGAAACTGCTATTGGCTGATGAACAGAAAAGGTTTCATCTCACCTCTTGCCCAAAGTCCGCCGAGGTACGGCCCAGCTCATCCATGAGCCCGGGAACAGTAGGCACTGTAGAAAGTGGATGGATGGATAGAAGACGATAAGGACATTGGTTTTTCCTTTACAGAGTAATATATTTTTCCAACATTTGCTCCACAGCCATCGGACCATGTCCACAGCCAACCGAAGGTATTGTCCAAAGAGACGGGATAATTTAGCATCGGAGATGTTTGGAAATGTTTTGAAGTCTTGGGGAAGAGGTTTGGATGACTGCATTTGGAGTAACATTTTCTCCTGTCTCCTGCGACGCGACTCTGCTTCAGTGGACATTGTCCTCACGGTGGACACTCCGACCAACATGGAGCCATCGGAGATCATTAATCGACTGAGGGACGCCGTAGCTAACGTCTCATTAGCTTTAGAGATAACTGATGATTTAACACTGGCAAGCTGGACCTTGTCCACAGGTGAGGATTCCTGTCAGGTGATCGGGCTCCTTGATAAATGTCAGGAGCCGTTCTAATTTTGTTTTGAAATGGGTCACCAATAAATCCTGTGGCGCAAATATCTTTTCAGCCTGCCCCTAAACTCTGCCGGAGGAACCGAGTGTCAATGTGAAGACTCCTTCACTTGGTCATGCGACATCTGCGACACGTATGGTGCATGCAGCAATGCCAGTGCTTTCACCTGTGACTGCATCAATGGAATCCCTCCGTTTGGGAAGTTCTGTCAGCCAATCTCAAGTAAGTGCAGCTCTGGTGAATGTGATGAAACGTCATTTAAAAGACGGAGAGCATTGCTGGTCTCCATCCATCCATTTTCTCAAGCGTTCAAATTTTAGAAACTGCTATTGGCTGATGAACAGAAAAGGTTTCATCTCACCTCTTGCCCAAAGTCCGCCGAGGTACGGCCCAGCTCATCCGCGAGCCCGGGAACAGTAGGCACTGTAGAAAGGATGGATGGATAGAAGACGATAAGGACATTGGTTTTTCCCTTTACAGAGTAATATATTTTTCCAACATTTGCTCCACAGCCATCGGACCATGTCCACAGCCAACCGAAGGTATTGTCCAAAGAGACGGGATAATTTAGCATCGGAGATGTTTGGAAATGTTTTGAAGTCTTGGGGAAGAGGTTTGGATGACTGCATTTGGAGTAACATTTTCTCCTGTCTCCTGCGACGCGACTCTGCTTCAGTGGACATTGTCCTCACGGTGGACACTCCGACCAACATGGAGCCATCGGAGATCATTAATCGACTGAGGGACGCCGTAGCTAACGTCTCATTAGCTTTAGAGATAACTGATGATTTAACACTGGCAAGCTGGACCTTGTCCACAGGTGAGGATTCCTGTCAGGTGATCGGGCTCCTTGATAAATGTCAGGAGCCGTTCTAATTTTGTTTTGAAATGGGTCACCAATAAATCCTGTGGCGCAAATATCTTTTCAGCCTGCCCCTAAACTCTGCCGGAGGAACCGAGTGTCAATGTGAAGACTCCTTCACTTGGTCATGCGACATCTGCGACACGTATGGTGCATGCAGCAATGCCAGTGCTTTCACCTGTGACTGCATCAATGGAATCCCTCCGTTTGGGACGTTCTGTCAGCCAATCTCAAGTAAGTGCAGCTCTGGTGAATGTGATGAAACGTCATTTAAAAGACGGAGAGCATTGCTGGTCTCCATCCATCCATTTTCTCAAGCGTTCAAATTTTAGAAACTGCTATTGGCTGATGAACAGAAAAGGTTTCATCTCACCTCTTGCCCAAAGTCCGCCGAGGTACGGCCCAGCTCATCCATGAGCCCGGGAACAGTAGGCACTGTAGAAAGGATGGATGGATAGAAGACGATAAGGACATTGGTTTTCCCTTTACAGAGTAATATATTTTTCCAACATTTGCTCCACAGCCATCGGACCATGTCCACAGCCAACCGAAGGTATTGTCCAAAGAGACGGGATAATTTAGCATCGGAGATGTTTGGAAATGTTTTGAAGTCTTGGGGGAAGAGGTTTGGATGACTGCATTTGGAGTAACATTTTCTCCTGTCTCCTGCGACGCGACTCTGCTTCAGTGGACATTGTCCTCACGGTGGACACTCCGACCAACATGGAGCCATCGGAGATCATTAATCGACTGAGGGACGCCGTAGCTAACGTCTCATTAGCTTTAGAGATAACTGATGATTTAACACTGGCAAGCTGGACCTTGTCCACAGGTGAGGATTCCTGTCAGGTGATCGGGCTCCTCGATAAATGTCAGGAGCCGTTCTAATTTTGTTTTGAAATGGGTCACCAATAAATCCTGTGGCGCAAATATCTTTTCAGCCTGCCCCTAAACTCTGCCGGAGGAACCGAGTGTCAATGTGAAGACTCCTTCACTTGGTCATGCGACATCTGCGACACGTATGGTGCATGCAGCAATGCCAGTGCTTTCACCTGTGACTGCATCAATGGAATCCCTCCGTTTGGGACGTTCTGTCAGCCAATCTCAAGTAAGTGCAGCTCTGGTGAATGTGATGAAACGTCATTTAAAAGACGGAGAGCATTGCTGGTCTCCATCCATCCATTTTCTCAAGCGTTCAAATTTTAGAAACTGCTATTGGCTGATGAACAGAAAAGGTTTCATCTCACCTCTTGCCCAAAGTCCGCCGAGGTACGGCCCAGCTCATCCATGAGCCCGGGAACAGTAGGCACTGTAGAAAGTGGATGGATGGATAGAAGACGATAAGGACATTGGTTTTTCCCTTTACAGAGTAATATATTTTTTCCAACATTTGCTCCACAGCCATCGGACCATGTCCACAGCCAACCGAAGGTATTGTCCAAAGAGACGGGATAATTTAGCATCGGAGATGTTTGGAAATGTTTTGAAGTCTTGGGGGAAGAGGTTTGGATGACTGCATTTGGAGTAACATTTTCTCCTGTCTCCTGCGACGCGACTCTGCTTCAGTGGACATTGTCCTCACGGTGGACACTCCGACCAACATGGAGCCATCGGAGATCATTAATCGACTGAGGGACGCCGTAGCTAACGTCTCATTAGCTTTAGAGATAACTGATGATTTAACACTGGCAAGCTGGACCTTGTCCACAGGTGAGGATTCCTGTCAGGTGATCGGGCTCCTCGATAAATGTCAGGAGCCGTTCTAATTTTGTTTTGAAATGGGTCACCAATAAATCCTGTGGCGCAAATATCTTTTCAGCCTGCCCCTAAACTCTGCCGGAGGAACCGAGTGTCAATGTGAAGACTCCTTCACTTGGTCATGCGACATCTGCGACACGTATGGTGCATGCAGCAATGCCAGTGCTTTCACCTGTGACTGCATCAATGGAATCCCTCCGTTTGGGACGTTCTGTCAGCCAATCTCAAGTAAGTGCAGCTCTGGTGAATGTGATGAAACGTCATTTAAAAGACGGAGAGCATTGCTGGTCTCCATCCATCCATTTTCTCAAGCGTTCAAATTTTAGAAACTGCTATTGGCTGATGAACAGAAAAGGTTTCATCTCACCTCTTGCCCAAAGTCCGCCGAGGTACGGCCCAGCTCATCCGCGAGCCCGGGAACAGTAGGCACTGTAGAAAGTGGATGGATGGATAGAAGACGATAAGGACATTGGTTTTTCCCTTTACAGAGTAATATATTTTTTCCAACATTTGCTCCACAGCCATCGGACCATGTCCACAGCCAACCGAAGGTATTGTCCAAAGAGACGGGATAATTTAGCATCGGAGATGTTTGGAAATGTTTTGAAGTCTTGGGGGAAGAGGTTTGGATGACTGCATTTGGAGTAACATTTTCTCCTGTCTCCTGCGACGCGACTCTGCTTCAGTGGACATTGTCCTCACGGTGGACACTCCGACCAACATGGAGCCATCGGAGATCATTAATCGACTGAGGGACGCCGTAGCTAACGTCTCATTAGCTTTAGAGATAACTGATGATTTAACACTGGCAAGCTGGACCTTGTCCACAGGTGAGGATTCCTGTCAGGTGATCGGGCTCCTCGATAAATGTCAGGAGCCGTTCTAATTTTGTTTTGAAATGGGTCACCAATAAATCCTGTGGCGCAAATATCTTTTCAGCCTGCCCCTAAACTCTGCCGGAGGAACCGAGTGTCAATGTGAAGACTCCTTCACTTGGTCATGCGACATCTGCGACACGTATGGTGCATGCAGCAATGCCAGTGCTTTCACCTGTGACTGCATCAATGGAATCCCTCCGTTTGGGACGTTCTGTCAGCCAATCTCAAGTAAGTGCAGCTCTGGTGAATGTGATGAAACGTCATTTAAAAGACGGAGAGCATTGCTGGTCTCCATCCATCCATTTTCTCAAGCGTTCAAATTTTAGAAACTGCTATTGGCTGATGAACAGAAAAGGTTTCATCTCACCTCTTGCCCAAAGTCCGCCGAGGTACGGCCCAGCTCATCCATGAGCCCGGGAACAGTAGGCACTGTAGAAAGTGGATGGATGGATAGAAGACGATAAGGACATTGGTTTTTCCTTTACAGAGTAATATATTTTTCCAACATTTGCTCCACAGCCATCGGACCATGTCCACAGCCAACCGAAGGTATTGTCCAAAGAGACGGGATAATTTAGCATCGGAGATGTTTGGAAATGTTTTGAAGTCTTGGGGGAAGAGGTTTGGATGACTGCATTTGGAGTAACATTTTCTCCTGTCTCCTGCGACGCGACTCTGCTTCAGTGGACATTGTCCTCACGGTGGACACTCCGACCAACATGGAGCCATCGGAGATCATTAATCGACTGAGGGACGCCGTAGCTAACGTCTCATTAGCTTTAGAGATAACTGATGATTTAACACTGGCAAGCTGGACCTTGTCCACAGGTGAGGATTCCTGTCAGGTGATCGGGCTCCTCGATAAATGTCAGGAGCCGTTCTAATTTTGTTTTGAAATGGGTCACCAATAAATACTGTGGCGCAAATATCTTTTCAGCCTGCCCCTAAACTCTGCCGGAGGAACCGAGTGTCAATGTGAAGACTCCTTCACTTGGTCATGCGACATCTGCGACACGTATGGTGCATGCAGCAATGCCAGTGCTTTCACCTGTGACTGCATCAATGGAATCCCTCCGTTTGGGACGTTCTGTCAGCCAATCTCAAGTAAGTGCAGCTCTGGTGAATGTGATGAAACGTCATTTAAAAGACAGAGAGCATTGCTGGTCTCCATCCATCCATTTTCTCAAGCGTTCAAATTTTAGAAACTGCTATTGGCTGATGAACAGAAAAGGTTTCATCTCACCTCTTGCCCAAAGTCCACCGAGGTACGGCCCAGCTCATCCGCGAGCCCGGGAACAGTAGGCACTGTAGAAAGTGGATGGATGGATAGAAGACGATAAGGACATTGGTTTTTCCTTTACAGAGTAATATATTTTTCCAACATTTGCTCCACAGCCATCGGACCATGTCCACAGCCAACCGAAGGTATTGTCCAAAGAGACGGGATAATTTAGCATCGGAGATGTTTGGAAATGTTTTGAAGTCTTGGGGGAAGAGGTTTGGATGACTGCATTTGGAGTAACATTTTCTCCTGTCTCCTGCGACGCGACTCTGCTTCAGTGGACATTGTCCTCACGGTGGACACTCCGACCAACATGGAGCCATCGGAGATCATTAATCGACTGAGGGACGCCGTAGCTAACGTCTCATTAGCTTTAGAGATAACTGATGATTTAACACTGGCAAGCTGGACCTTGTCCACAGGTGAGGATTCCTGTCAGGTGATCGGGCTCCTCGATAAATGTCAGGAGCCGTTCTAATTTTGTTTTGAAATGGGTCACCAATAAATCCTGTGGCGCAAATATCTTTTCAGCCTGCCCCTAAACTCTGCCGGAGGAACCGAGTGTCAATGTGAAGACTCCTTCACTTGGTCATGCGACATCTGCGACACGTATGGTGCATGCAGCAATGCCAGTGCTTTCACCTGTGACTGTATCAATGGAATCCCTCCGTTTGGGACGTTCTGTCAGCCAATCTCAAGTAAGTGCAGCTCTGGTGAATGTGATGAAACGTCATTTAAAAGACGGAGAGCATTGCTGGTCTCCATCCATCCATTTTCTCAAGCGTTCAAATTTTAGAAACTGCTATTGGCTGATGAACAGAAAAGGTTTCATCTCACCGCTTGCCCAAAGTCCGCCGAGGTACGGCCCAGCTCATCCGCGAGCCCGGGAACAGTAGGCACTGTAGAAAGTGGATGGATAGAAGACGATAAGGACATTGGTTTTTCCTTTACAGAGTAATATATTTTTTCCAACATTTGCTCCACAGCCATCGGACCATGTCCACAGCCAACCGAAGGTATTGTCCAAAGAGACGGGATAATTTAGCATCGGAGATGTTTGGAAATGTTTTGAAGTCTTGGGGGAAGAGGTTTGGATGACTGCATTTGGAGTAACATTTTCTCCTGTCTCCTGCGACGCGACTCTGCTTCAGTGGACATTGTCCTCACGGTGGACACTCCGACCAACATGGAGCCATCGGAGATCATTAATCGACTGAGGGACGCCGTAGCTAACGTCTCATTAGCTTTAGAGATAACTGATGATTTAACACTGGCAAGCTGGACCTTGTCCACAGGTGAGGATTCCTGTCAGGTGATCGGGCTCCTCGATAAATGTCAGGAGCCGTTCTAATTTTGTTTTGAAATGGGTCACCAATAAATCCTGTGGCGCAAATATCTTTTCAGCCTGCCCCTAAACTCTGCCGGAGGAACCGAGTGTCAATGTGAAGACTCCTTCACTTGGTCATGCGACATCTGCGACACGTATGGTGCATGCAGCAATGCCAGTGCTTTCACCTGTGACTGCATCAATGGAATCCCTCCGTTTGGGACGTTCTGTCAGCCAATCTCAAGTAAGTGCAGCTCTGGTGAATGTGATGAAACGTCATTTAAAAGACGGAGAGCATTGCTGGTCTCCATCCATCCATTTTCTCAAGCGTTCAAATTTTAGAAACTGCTATTGGCTGATGAACAGAAAAGGTTTCATCTCACCTCTTGCCCAAAGTCCGCCGAGGTACGGCCCAGCTCATCCATGAGCCCGGGAACAGTAGGCACTGTAGAAAGTGGATGGATGGATAGAAGACGATAAGGACATTGGTTTTTCCTTTACAGAGTAATATATTTTTCCAACATTTGCTCCACAGCCATCGGACCATGTCCACAGCCAACCGAAGGTATTGTCCAAAGAGACGGGATAATTTAGCATCGGAGATGTTTGGAAATGTTTTGAAGTCTTGGGGAAGAGGTTTGGATGACTGCATTTGGAGTAACATTTTCTCCTGTCTCCTGCGACGCGACTCTGCTTCAGTGGACATTGTCCTCACGGTGGACACTCCGACCAACATGGAGCCATCGGAGATCATTAATCGACTGAGGGACGCCGTAGCTAACGTCTCATTAGCTTTAGAGATAACTGATGATTTAACACTGGCAAGCTGGACCTTGTCCACAGGTGAGGATTCCTGTCAGGTGATCGGGCTCCTCGATAAATGTCAGGAGCCGTTCTAATTTTGTTTTGAAATGGGTCACCAATAAATCCTGTGGCGCAAATATCTTTTCAGCCTGCCCCTAAACTCTGCCGGAGGAACCGAGTGTCAATGTGAAGACTCCTTCACTTGGTCATGCGACATCTGCGACACGTATGGTGCATGCAGCAATGCCAGTGCTTTCACCTGTGACTGCATCAATGGAATCCCTCCGTTTGGGACGTTCTGTCAGCCAATCTCAAGTAAGTGCAGCTCTGGTGAATGTGATGAAACGTCATTTAAAAGACGGAGAGCATTGCTGGTCTCCATCCATCCATTTTCTCAAGCGTTCAAATTTTAGAAACTGCTATTGGCTGATGAACAGAAAAGGTTTCATCTCACCTCTTGCCCAAAGTCCGCCGAGGTACGGCCCAGCTCATCCATGAGCCCGGGAACAGTAGGCACTGTAGAAAGTGGATGGATGGATAGAAGACGATAAGGACATTGGTTTTTCCTTTACAGAGTAATATATTTTTCCAACATTTGCTCCACAGCCATCGGACCATGTCCACAGCCAACCGAAGGTATTGTCCAAAGAGACGGGATAATTTAGCATCGGAGATGTTTGGAAATGTTTTGAAGTCTTGGGGGAAGAGGTTTGGATGACTGCATTTGGAGTAACATTTTCTCCTGTCTCCTGCGACGCGACTCTGCTTCAGTGGACATTGTCCTCACGGTGGACACTCCGACCAACATGGAGCCATCGGAGATCATTAATCGACTGAGGGACGCCGTAGCTAACGTCTCATTAGCTTTAGAGATAACTGATGATTTAACACTGGCAAGCTGGACCTTGTCCACAGGTGAGGATTCCTGTCAGGTGATCGGGCTCCTCGATAAATGTCAGGAGCCGTTCTAATTTTGTTTTGAAATGGGTCACCAATAAATCCTGTGGCGCAAATATCTTTTCAGCCTGCCCCTAAACTCTGCCGGAGGAACCGAGTGTCAATGTGAAGACTCCTTCACTTGGTCATGCGACATCTGCGACACGTATGGTGCATGCAGCAATGCCAGTGCTTTCACCTGTGACTGCATCAATGGAATCCCTCCGTTTGGGACGTTCTGTCAGCCAATCTCAAGTAAGTGCAGCTCTGGTGAATGTGATGAAACGTCATTTAAAAGACGGAGAGCATTGCTGGTCTCCATCCATCCATTTTCTCAAGCGTTCAAATTTTAGAAACTGCTATTGGCTGATGAACAGAAAAGGTTTCATCTCACCTCTTGCCCAAAGTCCGCCGAGGTACGGCCCAGCTCATCCGCGAGCCCGGGAACAGTAGGCACTGTAGAAAGATGGATGGATAGAAGACGATAAGGACATTGGTTTTTCCTTTACAGAGTAATATATTTTTCCAACATTTGCTCCACAGCCATCGGACCATGTCCACAGCCAACCGAAGGTATTGTCCAAAGAGACGGGATAATTTAGCATCGGAGATGTTTGGAAATGTTTTGAAGTCTTGGGGGAAGAGGTTTGGATGACTGCATTTGGAGTAACATTTTCTCCTGTCTCCTGCGACGCGACTCTGCTTCAGTGGACATTGTCCTCACGGTGGACACTCCGACCAACATGGAGCCATCGGAGATCATTAATCGACTGAGGGACGCCGTAGCTAACGTCTCATTAGCTTTAGAGATAACTGATGATTTAACACTGGCAAGCTGGACCTTGTCCACAGGTGAGGATTCCTGTCAGGTGATCGGGCTCCTCGATAAATGTCAGGAGCCGTTCTAATTTTGTTTTGAAATGGGTCACCAATAAATCCTGTGGCGCAAATATCTTTTCAGCCTGCCCCTAAACTCTGCCGGAGGAACCGAGTGTCAATGTGAAGACTCCTTCACTTGGTCATGCGACATCTGCGACACGTATGGTGCATGCAGCAATGCCAGTGCTTTCACCTGTGACTGCATCAATGGAATCCCTCCGTTTGGGACGTTCTGTCAGCCAATCTCAAGTAAGTGCAGCTCTGGTGAATGTGATGAAACGTCATTTAAAAGACGGAGAGCATTGCTGGTCTCCATCCATCCATTTTCTCAAGCGTTCAAATTTTAGAAACTGCTATTGGCTGATGAACAGAAAAGGTTTCATCTCACCTCTTGCCCAAAGTCCGCCGAGGTACGGCCCAGCTCATCCGCGAGCCCGGGAACAGTAGGCACTGTAGAAAGTGGATGGATGGATAGAAGACGATAAGGACATTGGTTTTTCCCTTTACAGAGTAATATATTTTTTCCAACATTTGCTCCACAGCCATCGGACCATGTCCACAGCCAACCGAAGGTATTGTCCAAAGAGACGGGATAATTTAGCATCGGAGATGTTTGGAAATGTTTTGAAGTCTTGGGGGAAGAGGTTTGGATGACTGCATTTGGAGTAACATTTTCTCCTGTCTCCTGCGACGCGACTCTGCTTCAGTGGACATTGTCCTCACGGTGGACACTCCGACCAACATGGAGCCATCGGAGATCATTAATCGACTGAGGGACGCCGTAGCTAACGTCTCATTAGCTTTAGAGATAACTGATGATTTAACACTGGCAAGCTGGACCTTGTCCACAGGTGAGGATTCCTGTCAGGTGATCGGGCTCCTCGATAAATGTCAGGAGCCGTTCTAATTTTGTTTTGAAATGGGTCACCAATAAATCCTGTGGCGCAAATATCTTTTCAGCCTGCCCCTAAACTCTGCCGGAGGAACCGAGTGTCAATGTGAAGACTCCTTCACTTGGTCATGCGACATCTGCGACACGTATGGTGCATGCAGCAATGCCAGTGCTTTCACCTGTGACTGCATCAATGGAATCCCTCCGTTTGGGAAGTTCTGTCAGCCAATCTCAAGTAAGTGCAGCTCTGGTGAATGTGATGAAACGTCATTTAAAAGACGGAGAGCATTGCTGGTCTCCATCCATCCATTTTCTCAAGCGTTCAAATTTTAGAAACTGCTATTGGCTGATGAACAGAAAAGGTTTCATCTCACCTCTTGCCCAAAGTCCGCCGAGGTACGGCCCAGCTCATCCGCGAGCCCGGGAACAGTAGGCACTGTAGAAAGATGGATGGATAGAAGACGATAAGGACATTGGTTTTTCCCTTTACAGAGTAATATATTTTTCCAACATTTGCTCCACAGCCATCGGACCATGTCCACAGCCAACCGAAGGTATTGTCCAAAGAGACGGGATAATTTAGCATCGGAGATGTTTGGAAATGTTTTGAAGTCTTGGGGGAAGAGGTTTGGATGACTGCATTTGGAGTAACATTTTCTCCTGTCTCCTGCGACGCGACTCTGCTTCAGTGGACATTGTCCTCACGGTGGACACTCCGACCAACATGGAGCCATCGGAGATCATTAATCGACTGAGGGACGCCGTAGCTAACGTCTCATTAGCTTTAGAGATAACTGATGATTTAACACTGGCAAGCTGGACCTTGTCCACAGGTGAGGATTCCTGTCAGGTGATCGGGCTCCTCGATAAATGTCAGGAGCCGTTCTAATTTTGTTTTGAAATGGGTCACCAATAAATCCTGTGGCGCAAATATCTTTTCAGCCTGCCCCTAAACTCTGCCGGAGGAACCGAGTGTCAATGTGAAGACTCCTTCACTTGGTCATGCGACATCTGCGACACGTATGGTGCATGCAGCAATGCCAGTGCTTTCACCTGTGACTGCATCAATGGAATCCCTCCGTTTGGGACGTTCTGTCAGCCAATCTCAAGTAAGTGCAGCTCTGGTGAATGTGATGAAACGTCATTTAAAAGACGGAGAGCATTGCTGGTCTCCATCCATCCATTTTCTCAAGCGTTCAAATTTTAGAAACTGCTATTGGCTGATGAACAGAAAAGGTTTCATCTCACCTCTTGCCCAAAGTCCGCCGAGGTACGGCCCAGCTCATCCATGAGCCCGGGAACAGTAGGCACTGTAGAAAGTGGATGGATGGATAGAAGACGATAAGGACATTGGTTTTTCCCTTTACAGAGTAATATATTTTTCCAACATTTGCTCCACAGCCATCGGACCATGTCCACAGCCAACCGAAGGTATTGTCCAAAGAGACGGGATAATTTAGCATCGGAGATGTTTGGAAATGTTTTGAAGTCTTGGGGAAGAGGTTTGGATGACTGCATTTGGAGTAACATTTTCTCCTGTCTCCTGCGACGCGACTCTGCTTCAGTGGACATTGTCCTCACGGTGGACACTCCGACCAACATGGAGCCATCGGAGATCATTAATCGACTGAGGGACGCCGTAGCTAACGTCTCATTAGCTTTAGAGATAACTGATGATTTAACACTGGCAAGCTGGACCTTGTCCACAGGTGAGGATTCCTGTCAGGTGATCGGGCTCCTCGATAAATGTCAGGAGCCGTTCTAATTTTGTTTTGAAATGGGTCACCAATAAATCCTGTGGCGCAAATATCTTTTCAGCCTGCCCCTAAACTCTGCCGGAGGAACCGAGTGTCAATGTGAAGACTCCTTCACTTGGTCATGCGACATCTGCGACACGTATGGTGCATGCAGCAATGCCAGTGCTTTCACCTGTGACTGCATCAATGGAATCCCTCCGTTTGGGACGTTCTGTCAGCCAATCTCAAGTAAGTGCAGCTCTGGTGAATGTGATGAAACGTCATTTAAAAGACGGAGAGCATTGCTGGTCTCCATCCATCCATTTTCTCAAGCGTTCAAATTTTAGAAACTGCTATTGGCTGATGAACAGAAAAGGTTTCATCTCACCTCTTGCCCAAAGTCCGCCGAGGTACGGCCCAGCTCATCCATGAGCCCGGGAACAGTAGGCACTGTAGAAAGTGGATGGATGGATAGAAGACGATAAGGACATTGGTTTTTCCTTTACAGAGTAATATATTTTTTCCAACATTTGCTCCACAGCCATCGGACCATGTCCACAGCCAACCGAAGGTATTGTCCAAAGAGACGGGATAATTTAGCATCGGAGATGTTTGGAAATGTTTTGAAGTCTTGGGGAAGAGGTTTGGATGACTGCATTTGGAGTAACATTTTCTCCTGTCTCCTGCGACGCGACTCTGCTTCAGTGGACATTGTCCTCACGGTGGACACTCCGACCAACATGGAGCCATCGGAGATCATTAATCGACTGAGGGACGCCGTAGCTAACGTCTCATTAGCTTTAGAGATAACTGATGATTTAACACTGGCAAGCTGGACCTTGTCCACAGGTGAGGATTCCTGTCAGGTGATCGGGCTCCTCGATAAATGTCAGGAGCCGTTCTAATTTTGTTTTGAAATGGGTCACCAATAAATCCTGTGGCGCAAATATCTTTTCAGCCTGCCCCTAAACTCTGCCGGAGGAACCGAGTGTCAATGTGAAGACTCCTTCACTTGGTCATGCGACATCTGCGACACGTATGGTGCATGCAGCAATGCCAGTGCTTTCACCTGTGACTGCATCAATGGAATCCCTCCGTTTGGGACGTTCTGTCAGCCAATCTCAAGTAAGTGCAGCTCTGGTGAATGTGATGAAACGTCATTTAAAAGACGGAGAGCATTGCTGGTCTCCATCCATCCATTTTCTCAAGCGTTCAAATTTTAGAAACTGCTATTGGCTGATGAACAGAAAAGGTTTCATCTCACCTCTTGCCCAAAGTCCGCCGAGGTACGGCCCAGCTCATCCATGAGCCCGGGAACAGTAGGCACTGTAGAAAGTGGATGGATGGATAGAAGACGATAAGGACATTGGTTTTTCCTTTACAGAGTAATATATTTTTCCAACATTTGCTCCACAGCCATCGGACCATGTCCACAGCCAACCGAAGGTATTGTCCAAAGAGACGGGATAATTTAGCATCGGAGATGTTTGGAAATGTTTTGAAGTCTTGGGGAAGAGGTTTGGATGACTGCATTTGGAGTAACATTTTCTCCTGTCTCCTGCGACGCGACTCTGCTTCAGTGGACATTGTCCTCACGGTGGACACTCCGACCAACATGGAGCCATCGGAGATCATTAATCGACTGAGGGACGCCGTAGCTAACGTCTCATTAGCTTTAGAGATAACTGATGATTTAACACTGGCAAGCTGGACCTTGTCCACAGGTGAGGATTCCTGTCAGGTGATCGGGCTCCTCGATAAATGTCAGGAGCCGTTCTAATTTTGTTTTGAAATGGGTCACCAATAAATACTGTGGCGCAAATATCTTTTCAGCCTGCCCCTAAACTCTGCCGGAGGAACCGAGTGTCAATGTGAAGACTCCTTCACTTGGTCATGCGACATCTGCGACACGTATGGTGCATGCAGCAATGCCAGTGCTTTCACCTGTGACTGCATCAATGGAATCCCTCCGTTTGGGAAGTTCTGTCAGCCAATCTCAAGTAAGTGCAGCTCTGGTGAATGTGATGAAACGTCATTTAAAAGACGGAGAGCATTGCTGGTCTCCATCCATCCATTTTCTCAAGCGTTCAAATTTTAGAAACTGCTATTGGCTGATGAACAGAAAAGGTTTCATCTCACCTCTTGCCCAAAGTCCGCCGAGGTACGGCCCAGCTCATCCGCGAGCCCGGGAACAGTAGGCACTGTAGAAAGTGGATGGATGGATAGAAGACGATAAGGACATTGGTTTTTCCTTTACAGAGTAATATATTTTTCCAACATTTGCTCCACAGCCATCGGACCATGTCCACAGCCAACCGAAGGTATTGTCCAAAGAGACGGGATAATTTAGCATCGGAGATGTTTGGAAATGTTTTGAAGTCTTGGGGGAAGAGGTTTGGATGACTGCATTTGGAGTAACATTTTCTCCTGTCTCCTGCGACGCGACTCTGCTTCAGTGGACATTGTCCTCACGGTGGACACTCCGACCAACATGGAGCCATCGGAGATCATTAATCGACTGAGGGACGCCGTAGCTAACGTCTCATTAGCTTTAGAGATAACTGATGATTTAACACTGGCAAGCTGGACCTTGTCCACAGGTGAGGATTCCTGTCAGGTGATCGGGCTCCTCGATAAATGTCAGGAGCCGTTCTAATTTTGTTTTGAAATGGGTCACCAATAAATCCTGTGGCGCAAATATCTTTTCAGCCTGCCCCTAAACTCTGCCGGAGGAACCGAGTGTCAATGTGAAGACTCCTTCACTTGGTCATGCGACATCTGCGACACGTATGGTGCATGCAGCAATGCCAGTGCTTTCACCTGTGACTGCATCAATGGAATCCCTCCGTTTGGGACGTTCTGTCAGCCAATCTCAAGTAAGTGCAGCTCTGGTGAATGTGATGAAACGTCATTTAAAAGACGGAGAGCATTGCTGGTCTCCATCCATCCATTTTCTCAAGCGTTCAAATTTTAGAAACTGCTATTGGCTGATGAACAGAAAAGGTTTCATCTCACCTCTTGCCCAAAGTCCGCCGAGGTACGGCCCAGCTCATCCATGAGCCCGGGAACAGTAGGCACTGTAGAAAGTGGATGGATGGATAGAAGACGATAAGGACATTGGTTTTTCCTTTACAGAGTAATATATTTTTCCAACATTTGCTCCACAGCCATCGGACCATGTCCACAGCCAACCGAAGGTATTGTCCAAAGAGACGGGATAATTTAGCATCGGAGATGTTTGGAAATGTTTTGAAGTCTTGGGGGAAGAGGTTTGGATGACTGCATTTGGAGTAACATTTTCTCCTGTCTCCTGCGACGCGACTCTGCTTCAGTGGACATTGTCCTCACGGTGGACACTCCGACCAACATGGAGCCATCGGAGATCATTAATCGACTGAGGGACGCCGTAGCTAACGTCTCATTAGCTTTAGAGATAACTGATGATTTAACACTGGCAAGCTGGACCTTGTCCACAGGTGAGGATTCCTGTCAGGTGATCGGGCTCCTCGATAAATGTCAGGAGCCGTTCTAATTTTGTTTTGAAATGGGTCACCAATAAATACTGTGGCGCAAATATCTTTTCAGCCTGCCCCTAAACTCTGCCGGAGGAACCGAGTGTCAATGTGAAGACTCCTTCACTTGGTCATGCGACATCTGCGACACGTATGGTGCATGCAGCAATGCCAGTGCTTTCACCTGTGACTGCATCAATGGAATCCCTCCGTTTGGGACGTTCTGTCAGCCAATCTCAAGTAAGTGCAGCTCTGGTGAATGTGATGAAACGTCATTTAAAAGACGGAGAGCATTGCTGGTCTCCATCCATCCATTTTCTCAAGCGTTCAAATTTTAGAAACTGCTATTGGCTGATGAACAGAAAAGGTTTCATCTCACCTCTTGCCCAAAGTCCGCCGAGGTACGGCCCAGCTCATCCATGAGCCCGGGAACAGTAGGCACTGTAGAAAGTGGATGGATGGATAGAAGACGATAAGGACATTGGTTTTTCCTTTACAGAGTAATATATTTTTCCAACATTTGCTCCACAGCCATCGGACCATGTCCACAGCCAACCGAAGGTATTGTCCAAAGAGACGGGATAATTTAGCATCGGAGATGTTTGGAAATGTTTTGAAGTCTTGGGGAAGAGGTTTGGATGACTGCATTTGGAGTAACATTTTCTCCTGTCTCCTGCGACGCGACTCTGCTTCAGTGGACATTGTCCTCACGGTGGACACTCCGACCAACATGGAGCCATCGGAGATCATTAATCGACTGAGGGACGCCGTAGCTAACGTCTCATTAGCTTTAGAGATAACTGATGATTTAACACTGGCAAGCTGGACCTTGTCCACAGGTGAGGATTCCTGTCAGGTGATCGGGCTCCTCGATAAATGTCAGGAGCCGTTCTAATTTTGTTTTGAAATGGGTCACCAATAAATACTGTGGCGCAAATATCTTTTCAGCCTGCCCCTAAACTCTGCCGGAGGAACCGAGTGTCAATGTGAAGACTCCTTCACTTGGTCATGCGACATCTGCGACACGTATGGTGCATGCAGCAATGCCAGTGCTTTCACCTGTGACTGCATCAATGGAATCCCTCCGTTTGGGAAGTTCTGTCAGCCAATCTCAAGTAAGTGCAGCTCTGGTGAATGTGATGAAACGTCATTTAAAAGACGGAGAGCATTGCTGGTCTCCATCCATCCATTTTCTCAAGCGTTCAAATTTTAGAAACTGCTATTGGCTGATGAACAGAAAAGGTTTCATCTCACCTCTTGCCCAAAGTCCGCCGAGGTACGGCCCAGCTCATCCATGAGCCCGGGAACAGTAGGCACTGTAGAAAGTGGATGGATAGAAGACGATAAGGACATTGGTTTTTCCTTTACAGAGTAATATATTTTTTCCAACATTTGCTCCACAGCCATCGGACCATGTCCACAGCCAACCGAAGGTATTGTCCAAAGAGACGGGATAATTTAGCATCGGAGATGTTTGGAAATGTTTTGAAGTCTTGGGGGAAGAGGTTTGGATGACTGCATTTGGAGTAACATTTTCTCCTGTCTCCTGCGACGCGACTCTGCTTCAGTGGACATTGTCCTCACGGTGGACACTCCGACCAACATGGAGCCATCGGAGATCATTAATCGACTGAGGGACGCCGTAGCTAACGTCTCATTAGCTTTAGAGATAACTGATGATTTAACACTGGCAAGCTGGACCTTGTCCACAGGTGAGGATTCCTGTCAGGTGATCGGGCTCCTCGATAAATGTCAGGAGCCGTTCTAATTTTGTTTTGAAATGGGTCACCAATAAATACTGTGGCGCAAATATCTTTTCAGCCTGCCCCTAAACTCTGCCGGAGGAACCGAGTGTCAATGTGAAGACTCCTTCACTTGGTCATGCGACATCTGCGACACGTATGGTGCATGCAGCAATGCCAGTGCTTTCACCTGTGACTGCATCAATGGAATCCCTCCGTTTGGGACGTTCTGTCAGCCAATCTCAAGTAAGTGCAGCTCTGGTGAATGTGATGAAACGTCATTTAAAAGACGGAGAGCATTGCTGGTCTCCATCCATCCATTTTCTCAAGCGTTCAAATTTTAGAAACTGCTATTGGCTGATGAACAGAAAAGGTTTCATCTCACCTCTTGCCCAAAGTCCGCCGAGGTACGGCCCAGCTCATCCATGAGCCCGGGAACAGTAGGCACTGTAGAAAGTGGATGGATGGATAGAAGACGATAAGGACATTGGTTTTTCCTTTACAGAGTAATATATTTTTCCAACATTTGCTCCACAGCCATCGGACCATGTCCACAGCCAACCGAAGGTATTGTCCAAAGAGACGGGATAATTTAGCATCGGAGATGTTTGGAAATGTTTTGAAGTCTTGGGGAAGAGGTTTGGATGACTGCATTTGGAGTAACATTTTCTCCTGTCTCCTGCGACGCGACTCTGCTTCAGTGGACATTGTCCTCACGGTGGACACTCCGACCAACATGGAGCCATCGGAGATCATTAATCGACTGAGGGACGCCGTAGCTAACGTCTCATTAGCTTTAGAGATAACTGATGATTTAACACTGGCAAGCTGGACCTTGTCCACAGGTGAGGATTCCTGTCAGGTGATCGGGCTCCTCGATAAATGTCAGGAGCCGTTCTAATTTTGTTTTGAAATGGGTCACCAATAAATACTGTGGCGCAAATATCTTTTCAGCCTGCCCCTAAACTCTGCCGGAGGAACCGAGTGTCAATGTGAAGACTCCTTCACTTGGTCATGCGACATCTGCGACACGTATGGTGCATGCAGCAATGCCAGTGCTTTCACCTGTGACTGCATCAATGGAATCCCTCCGTTTGGGACGTTCTGTCAGCCAATCTCAAGTAAGTGCAGCTCTGGTGAATGTGATGAAACGTCATTTAAAAGACGGAGAGCATTGCTGGTCTCCATCCATCCATTTTCTCAAGCGTTCAAATTTTAGAAACTGCTATTGGCTGATGAACAGAAAAGGTTTCATCTCACCTCTTGCCCAAAGTCCGCCGAGGTACGGCCCAGCTCATCCATGAGCCCGGGAACAGTAGGCACTGTAGAAAGTGGATGGATGGATAGAAGACGATAAGGACATTGGTTTTTCCTTTACAGAGTAATATATTTTTCCAACATTTGCTCCACAGCCATCGGACCATGTCCACAGCCAACCGAAGGTATTGTCCAAAGAGACGGGATAATTTAGCATCGGAGATGTTTGGAAATGTTTTGAAGTCTTGGGGAAGAGGTTTGGATGACTGCATTTGGAGTAACATTTTCTCCTGTCTCCTGCGACGCGACTCTGCTTCAGTGGACATTGTCCTCACGGTGGACACTCCGACCAACATGGAGCCATCGGAGATCATTAATCGACTGAGGGACGCCGTAGCTAACGTCTCATTAGCTTTAGAGATAACTGATGATTTAACACTGGCAAGCTGGACCTTGTCCACAGGTGAGGATTCCTGTCAGGTGATCGGGCTCCTCGATAAATGTCAGGAGCCGTTCTAATTTTGTTTTGAAATGGGTCACCAATAAATACTGTGGCGCAAATATCTTTTCAGCCTGCCCCCTAAACTCTGCCGGAGGAACCGAGTGTCAATGTGAAGACTCCTTCACTTGGTCATGCGACATCTGCGACACGTATGGTGCATGCAGCAATGCCAGTGCTTTCACCTGTGACTGCATCAATGGAATCCCTCCGTTTGGGAAGTTCTGTCAGCCAATCTCAAGTAAGTGCAGCTCTGGTGAATGTGATGAAACGTCATTTAAAAGACGGAGAGCATTGCTGGTCTCCATCCATCCATTTTCTCAAGCGTTCAAATTTTAGAAACTGCTATTGGCTGATGAACAGAAAAGGTTTCATCTCACCTCTTGCCCAAAGTCCGCCGAGGTACGGCCCAGCTCATCCGCGAGCCCGGGAACAGTAGGCACTGTAGAAAGTGGATGGATGGATAGAAGACGATAAGGACATTGGTTTTTCCCTTTACGGAGTAATATATTTTTTCCAACATTTGCTCCACAGCCATCGGACCATGTCCACAGCCAACCGAAGGTATTGTCCAAAGAGACGGGATAATTTAGCATCGGAGATGTTTGGAAATGTTTTGAAGTCTTGGGGGAAGAGGTTTGGATGACTGCATTTGGAGTAACATTTTCTCCTGTCTCCTGCGACGCGACTCTGCTTCAGTGGACATTGTCCTCACGGTGGACACTCCGACCAACATGGAGCCATCGGAGATCATTAATCGACTGAGGGACGCCGTAGCTAACGTCTCATTAGCTTTAGAGATAACTGATGATTTAACACTGGCAAGCTGGACCTTGTCCACAGGTGAGGATTCCTGTCAGGTGATCGGGCTCCTCGATAAATGTCAGGAGCCGTTCTAATTTTGTTTTGAAATGGGTCACCAATAAATCCTGTGGCGCAAATATCTTTTCAGCCTGCCCCTAAACTCTGCCGGAGGAACCGAGTGTCAATGTGAAGACTCCTTCACTTGGTCATGCGACATCTGCGACACGTATGGTGCATGCAGCAATGCCAGTGCTTTCACCTGTGACTGCATCAATGGAATCCCTCCGTTTGGGACGTTCTGTCAGCCAATCTCAAGTAAGTGCAGCTCTGGTGAATGTGATGAAACGTCATTTAAAAGACGGAGAGCATTGCTGGTCTCCATCCATCCATTTTCTCAAGCGTTCAAATTTTAGAAACTGCTATTGGCTGATGAACAGAAAAGGTTTCATCTCACCTCTTGCCCAAAGTCCGCCGAGGTACGGCCCAGCTCATCCATGAGCCCGGGAACAGTAGGCACTGTAGAAGTGGATGGATGGATAGAAGACGATAAGGACATTGGTTTTTCCTTTACAGAGTAATATATTTTTCCAACATTTGCTCCACAGCCATCGGACCATGTCCACAGCCAACCGAAGGTATTGTCCAAAGAGACGGGATAATTTAGCATCGGAGATGTTTGGAAATGTTTTGAAGTCTTGGGGAAGAGGTTTGGATGACTGCATTTGGAGTAACATTTTCTCCTGTCTCCTGCGACGCGACTCTGCTTCAGTGGACATTGTCCTCACGGTGGACACTCCGACCAACATGGAGCCATCGGAGATCATTAATCGACTGAGGGACGCCGTAGCTAACGTCTCATTAGCTTTAGAGATAACTGATGATTTAACACTGGCAAGCTGGACCTTGTCCACAGGTGAGGATTCCTGTCAGGTGATCGGGCTCCTCGATAAATGTCAGGAGCCGTTCTAATTTTGTTTTGAAATGGGTCACCAATAAATACTGTGGCGCAAATATCTTTTCAGCCTGCCCCCTAAACTCTGCCGGAGGAACCGAGTGTCAATGTGAAGACTCCTTCACTTGGTCATGCGACATCTGCGACACGTATGGTGCATGCAGCAATGCCAGTGCTTTCACCTGTGACTGCATCAATGGAATCCCTCCGTTTGGGAAGTTCTGTCAGCCAATCTCAAGTAAGTGCAGCTCTGGTGAATGTGATGAAACGTCATTTAAAAGACGGAGAGCATTGCTGGTCTCCATCCATCCATTTTCTCAAGCGTTCAAATTTTAGAAACTGCTATTGGCTGATGAACAGAAAAGGTTTCATCTCACCTCTTGCCCAAAGTCCGCCGAGGTACGGCCCAGCTCATCCGCGAGCCCGGGAACAGTAGGCACTGTAGAAAGTGGATGGATGGATAGAAGACGATAAGGACATTGGTTTTTCCCTTTACGGAGTAATATATTTTATCCAACATTTGCTCCACAGCCATCGGACCATGTCCACAGCCAACCGAAGGTATTGTCCAAAGAGACGGGATAATTTAGCATCGGAGATGTTTGGAAATGTTTTGAAGTCTTGGGGGAAGAGGTTTGGATGACTGCATTTGGAGTAACATTTTCTCCTGTCTCCTGCGACGCGACTCTGCTTCAGTGGACATTGTCCTCACGGTGGACACTCCGACCAACATGGAGCCATCGGAGATCATTAATCGACTGAGGGACGCCGTAGCTAACGTCTCATTAGCTTTAGAGATAACTGATGATTTAACACTGGCAAGCTGGACCTTGTCCACAGGTGAGGATTCCTGTCAGGTGATCGGGCTCCTCGACAAATGTCAGGAGCCGTTCTAATTTTGTTTTGAAATGGGTCACCAATAAATACTGTGGCGCAAATATCTTTTTCAGCCTGCCCCCTAAACTCTGCCGGAGGAACCGAGTGTCAATGTGAAGACTCCTTCACTTGGTCATGCGACATCTGCGACACGTATGGTGCATGCAGCAATGCCAGTGCTTTCACCTGTGACTGCATCAATGGAATCCCTCCGTTTGGGAAGTTCTGTCAGCCAATCTCAAGTAAGTGCAGCTCTGGTGAATGTGATGAAACGTCATTTAAAAGACGGAGAGCATTGCTGGTCTCCATCCATCCATTTTCTCAAGCGTTCAAATTTTAGAAACTGCTATTGGCTGATGAACAGAAAAGGTTTCATCTCACCTCTTGCCCAAAGTCCGCCGAGGTACGGCCCAGCTCATCCGCGAGCCCGGGAACAGTAGGCACTGTAGAAAGTGGATGGATGGATAGAAGACGATAAGGACATTGGTTTTTCCCTTTACGGAGTAATATATTTTATCCAACATTTGCTCCACAGCCATCGGACCATGTCCACAGCCAACCGAAGGTATTGTCCAAAGAGACGGGATAATTTAGCATCGGAGATGTTTGGAAATGTTTTGAAGTCTTGGGGGAAGAGGTTTGGATGACTGCATTTGGAGTAACATTTTCTCCTGTCTCCTGCGACGCGACTCTGCTTCAGTGGACATTGTCCTCACGGTGGACACTCCGACCAACATGGAGCCATCGGAGATCATTAATCGACTGAGGGACGCCGTAGCTAACGTCTCATTAGCTTTAGAGATAACTGATGATTTAACACTGGCAAGCTGGACCTTGTCCACAGGTGAGGATTCCTGTCAGGTGATCGGGCTCCTCGACAAATGTCAGGAGCCGTTCTAATTTTGTTTTGAAATGGGTCACCAATAAATACTGTGGCGCAAATATCTTTTCAGCCTGCCCCTAAACTCTGCCGGAGGAACCGAGTGTCAATGTGAAGACTCCTTCACTTGGTCATGCGACATCTGCGACACGTATGGTGCATGCAGCAATGCCAGTGCTTTCACCTGTGACTGCATCAATGGAATCCCTCCGTTTGGGACGTTCTGTCAGCCAATCTCAAGTAAGTGCAGCTCTGGTGAATGTGATGAAACGTCATTTAAAAGACGGAGAGCATTGCTGGTCTCCATCCATCCATTTTCTCAAGCGTTCAAATTTTAGAAACTGCTATTGGCTGATGAACAGAAAAGGTTTCATCTCACCTCTTGCCCAAAGTCCGCCGAGGTACGGCCCAGCTCATCCGCGAGCCCGGGAACAGTAGGCACTGTAGAAAGTGGATGGATGGATAGAAGACGATAAGGACATTGGTTTTTCCTTTACAGAGTAATATATTTTTCCAACATTTGCTCCACAGCCATCGGACCATGTCCACAGCCAACCGAAGGTATTGTCCAAAGAGACGGGATAATTTAGCATCGGAGATGTTTGGAAATGTTTTGAAGTCTTGGGGGAAGAGGTTTGGATGACTGCATTTGGAGTAACATTTTCTCCTGTCTCCTGCGACGCGACTCTGCTTCAGTGGACATTGTCCTCACGGTGGACACTCCGACCAACATGGAGCCATCGGAGATCATTAATCGACTGAGGGACGCCGTAGCTAACGTCTCATTAGCTTTAGAGATAACTGATGATTTAACACTGGCAAGCTGGACCTTGTCCACAGGTGAGGATTCCTGTCAGGTGATCGGGCTCCTCGACAAATGTCAGGAGCCGTTCTAATTTTGTTTTGAAATGGGTCACCAATAAATACTGTGGCGCAAATATCTTTTTCAGCCTGCCCCCTAAACTCTGCCGGAGGAACCGAGTGTCAATGTGAAGACTCCTTCACTTGGTCATGCGACATCTGCGACACGTATGGTGCATGCAGCAATGCCAGTGCTTTCACCTGTGACTGCATCAATGGAATCCCTCCGTTTGGGACGTTCTGTCAGCCAATCTCAAGTAAGTGCAGCTCTGGTGAATGTGATGAAACGTCATTTAAAAGACGGAGAGCATTGCTGGTCTCCATCCATCCATTTTCTCAAGCGTTCAAATTTTAGAAACTGCTATTGGCTGATGAACAGAAAAGGTTTCATCTCACCTCTTGCCCAAAGTCCGCCGAGGTACGGCCCAGCTCATCCGCGAGCCCGGGAACAGTAGGCACTGTAGAAAGTGGATGGATGGATAGAAGACGATAAGGACATTGGTTTTTCCCTTTACGGAGTAATATATTTTTTCCAACATTTGCTCCACAGCCATCGGACCATGTCCACAGCCAACCGAAGGTATTGTCCAAAGAGACGGGATAATTTAGCATCGGAGATGTTTGGAAATGTTTTGAAGTCTTGGGGGAATAGGTTTGGATGACTGCATTTGGAGTAACATTTTCTCCTGTCTCCTGCGACGCGACTCTACTTCAGTGGACATTGTCCTCACGGTGGACACTCCGACCAACATGGAGCCATCGGAGATCATTAATCGACTGAGGGACGCGGTAGCTAACGTCTCATTAGCTTTAGAGATAACTGATGATTTAACACTGGCAAGCTGGACCTTGTCCACAGGTGAGATTCCTGTCAGGTGATCGGGCTCCTCGATAAATGTCAGGAGCCGTTCTAATTTTGTTTTGAAATGGGTCACCAATAAATACTGTGGCGCAAATATCTTTTCAGCCTGCCCCTAAACTCTGCCGGAGGAACCGAGTGTCAATGTGAAGACTCCTTCACTTGGTCATGCGACATCTGCGACACGTATGGTGCATGCAGCAATGCCAGTGCTTTCACCTGTGACTGCATCAATGGAATCCCTCCGTTTGGGACGTTCTGTCAGCCAATCTCAAGTAAGTGCAGCTCTGGTGAATGTGATGAAACGTCATTTAAAAGACGGAGAGCATTGCTGGTCTCCATCCATCCATTTTCTCAAGCGTTCAAATTTTAGAAACTGCTATTGGCTGATGAACAGAAAAGGTTTCATCTCACCTCTTGCCCAAAGTCCGCCGAGGTACGGCCCAGCTCATCCGCGAGCCCGGGAACAGTAGGCACTGTAGAAAAAGGATGGATGGATAGAAGACGATAAGGACATTGGTTTTTCCTTTACAGAGTAATATATTTTTTCCAACATTTGCTCCACAGCCATCGGACCATGTCCACAGCCAACCGAAGGTATTGTCCAAAGAGACGGGATAATTTAGCATCGGAGATGTTTGGAAATGTTTTGAAGTCTTGGGGGAAGAGGTTTGGATGACTGCATTTGGAGTAACATTTTCTCCTGTCTCCTGCGACGCGACTCTGCTTCAGTGGACATTGTCCTCACGGTGGACACTCCGACCAACATGGAGCCATCGGAGATCATTAATCGACTGAGGGACGCCGTAGCTAACGTCTCATTAGCTTTAGAGATAACTGATGATTTAACACTGGCAAGCTGGACCTTGTCCACAGGTGAGGATTCCTGTCAGGTGATCGGGCTCCTCGATAAATGTCAGGAGCCGTTCTAATTTTGTTTTGAAATGGGTCACCAATAAATCCTGTGGCGCAAATATCTTTTCAGCCTGCCCCTAAACTCTGCCGGAGGAACCGAGTGTCAATGTGAAGACTCCTTCACTTGGTCATGCGACATCTGCGACACGTATGGTGCATGCAGCAATGCCAGTGCTTTCACCTGTGACTGCATCAATGGAATCCCTCCGTTTGGGACGTTCTGTCAGCCAATCTCAAGTAAGTGCAGCTCTGGTGAATGTGATGAAACGTCATTTAAAAGACGGAGAGCATTGCTGGTCTCCATCCATCCATTTTCTCAAGCGTTCAAATTTTAGAAACTGCTATTGGCTGATGAACAGAAAAGGTTTCATCTCACCTCTTGCCCAAAGTCCGCCGAGGTAGGGCCCAGCTCATCCATGAGCCCGGGAACAGTAGGCACTGTAGAAAGTGGATGGATGGATAGAAGACGATAAGGACATTGGTTTTTCCCTTTACAGAGTAATATATTTTTTCCAACATTTGCTCCACAGCCATCGGACCATGTCCACAGCCAACCGAAGGTATTGTCCAAAGAGACGGGATAATTTAGCATCGGAGATGTTTGGAAATGTTTTGAAGTCTTGGGGGAAGAGGTTTGGATGACTGCATTTGGAGTAACATTTTCTCCTGTCTCCTGCGACGCGACTCTGCTTCAGTGGACATTGTCCTCACGGTGGACACTCCGACCAACATGGAGCCATCGGAGATCATTAATCGACTGAGGGACGCCGTAGCTAACGTCTCATTAGCTTTAGAGATAACTGATGATTTAACACTGGCAAGCTGGACCTTGTCCACAGGTGAGGATTCCTGTCAGGTGATCGGGCTCCTCGACAAATGTCAGGAGCCGTTCTAATTTTGTTTTGAAATGGGTCACCAATAAATACTGTGGCGCAAATATCTTTTCAGCCTGCCCCTAAACTCTGCCGGAGGAACCGAGTGTCAATGTGAAGACTCCTTCACTTGGTCATGCGACATCTGCGACACGTATGGTGCATGCAGCAATGCCAGTGCTTTCACCTGTGACTGCATCAATGGAATCCCTCCGTTTGGGACGTTCTGTCAGCCAATCTCAAGTAAGTGCAGCTCTGGTGAATGTGATGAAACGTCATTTAAAAGACGGAGAGCATTGCTGGTCTCCATCCATCCATTTTCTCAAGCGTTCAAATTTTAGAAACTGCTATTGGCTGATGAACAGAAAAGGTTTCATCTCACCTCTTGCCCAAAGTCCGCCGAGGTACGGCCCAGCTCATCCATGAGCCCGGGAACAGTAGGCACTGTAGAAAGTGGATGGATGGATAGAAGACGATAAGGACATTGGTTTTTCCTTTACAGAGTAATATATTTTTCCAACATTTGCTCCACAGCCATCGGACCATGTCCACAGCCAACCGAAGGTATTGTCCAAAGAGACGGGATAATTTAGCATCGGAGATGTTTGGAAATGTTTTGAAGTCTTGGGGGAAGAGGTTTGGATGACTGCATTTGGAGTAACATTTTCTCCTGTCTCCTGCGACGCGACTCTGCTTCAGTGGACATTGTCCTCACAGTGGACACTCCGACCAACATGGAGCCATCGGAGATCATTAATCGACTGAGGGACGCCGTAGCTAACGTCTCATTAGCTTTAGAGATAACTGATGATTTAACACTGGCAAGCTGGACCTTGTCCACAGGTGAGGATTCCTGTCAGGTGATCGGGCTCCTCGACAAATGTCAGGAGCCGTTCTAATTTTGTTTTGAAATGGGTCACCAATAAATACTGTGGCGCAAATATCTTTTCAGCCTGCCCCCTAAACTCTGCCGGAGGAACCGAGTGTCAATGTGAAGACTCCTTCACTTGGTCATGCGACATCTGCGACACGTATGGTGCATGCAGCAATGCCAGTGCTTTCACCTGTGACTGTATCAATGGAATCCCTCCGTTTGGGACGTTCTGTCAGCCAATCTCAAGTAAGTGCAGCTCTGGTGAATGTGATGAAACGTCATTTAAAAGACGGAGAGCATTGCTGGTCTCCATCCATCCATTTTCTAAAGCGTTCAAATTTTAGAAACTGCTATTGGCTGATGAACAGAAAAGGTTTCATCTCACCTCTTGCCCAAAGTCCGCCGAGGTACGGCCGAGCTCATCCGCGAGCCCGGGAACAGTAGGCACTGTAGAAAGTGGATGGATAGAAGACGATGACGACATTGGTTTTTCCCTTTACAGAGTAATATATTTTTTCCAACATTTGCTCCACAGCCATCGGACCATGTCCACAGCCAACCGAAGGTATTGTCCAAAGAGACGGGATAATTTAGCATCGGAGATGTTTGGAAATGTTTTGAAGTCTTGGGGGAAGAGGTTTGGATGACTGCATTTGGAGTAACATTTTCTCCTGTCTCCTGCGACGCGACTCTGCTTCAGTGGACATTGTCCTCACAGTGGACACTCCGACCAACATGGAGCCATCGGAGATCATTAATCGACTGAGGGACGCCGTAGCTAACGTCTCATTAGCTTTAGAGATAACTGATGATTTAACACTGGCAAGCTGGACCTTGTCCACAGGTGAGGATTCCTGTCAGGTGATCGGGCTCCTCGACAAATGTCAGGAGCCGTTCTAATTTTGTTTTGAAATGGGTCACCAATAAATACTGTGGCGCAAATATCTTTTTCAGCCTGCCCCCTAAACTCTGCCGGAGGAACCGAGTGTCAATGTGAAGACTCCTTCACTTGGTCATGCGACATCTGCGACACGTATGGTGCATGCAGCAATGCCAGTGCTTTCACCTGTGACTGCATCAATGGAATCCCTCCGTTTGGGAAGTTCTGTCAGCCAATCTCAAGTAAGTGCAGCTCTGGTGAATGTGATGAAACGTCATTTAAAAGACGGAGAGCATTGCTGGTCTCCATCCATCCATTTTCTCAAGCGTTCAAATTTTAGAAACTGCTATTGGCTGATGAACAGAAAAGGTTTCATCTCACCTCTTGCCCAAAGTCCGCCGAGGTACGGCCCAGCTCATCCGCGAGCCCGGGAACAGTAGGCACTGTAGAAAGTGGATGGATGGATAGAAGACGATAAGGACATTGGTTTTTCCTTTACAGAGTAATATATTTTTCCAACATTTGCTCCACAGCCATCGGACCATGTCCACAGCCAACCGAAGGTATTGACAAAGAGACGGGATAATTTAGCATCGGAGATGTTTGGAAATGTTTTGAAGTCTTGGGGGAAGAGGTTTGGATGACTGCATTTGGAGTAACATTTTCTCCTGTCTCCTGCGACGCGACTCTGCTTCAGTGGACATTGTCCTCACAGTGGACACTCCGACCAACATGGAGCCATCGGAGATCATTAATCGACTGAGGGACGCCGTAGCTAACGTCTCATTAGCTTTAGAGATAACTGATGATTTAACACTGGCAAGCTGGACCTTGTCCACAGGTGAGGATTCCTGTCAGGTGATCGGGCTCCTCGACAAATGTCAGGAGCCGTTCTAATTTTGTTTTGAAATGGGTCACCAATAAATACTGTGGCGCAAATATCTTTTCAGCCTGCCCCTAAACTCTGCCGGAGGAACCGAGTGTCAATGTGAAGACTCCTTCACTTGGTCATGCGACATCTGCGACACGTATGGTGCATGCAGCAATGCCAGTGCTTTCACCTGTGACTGCATCAATGGAATCCCTCCGTTTGGGAAGTTCTGTCAGCCAATCTCAAGTAAGTGCAGCTCTGGTGAATGTGATGAAACGTCATTTAAAAGACGGAGAGCATTGCTGGTCTCCATCCATCCATTTTCTCAAGCGTTCAAATTTTAGAAACTGCTATTGGCTGATGAACAGAAAAGGTTTCATCTCACCTCTTGCCCAAAGTCCGCCGAGGTACGGCCCAGCTCATCCGCGAGCCCGGGAACAGTAGGCACTGTAGAAAGTGGATGGATGGATAGAAGACGATAAGGACATTGGTTTTTCCTTTACAGAGTAATATATTTTTCCAACATTTGCTCCACAGCCATCGGACCATGTCCACAGCCAACCGAAGGTATTGACAAAGAGACGGGATAATTTAGCATCGGAGATGTTTGGAAATGTTTTGAAGTCTTGGGGGAAGAGGTTTGGATGACTGCATTTGGAGTAACATTTTCTCCTGTCTCCTGCGACGCGACTCTGCTTCAGTGGACATTGTCCTCACAGTGGACACTCCGACCAACATGGAGCCATCGGAGATCATTAATCGACTGAGGGACGCCGTAGCTAACGTCTCATTAGCTTTAGAGATAACTGATGATTTAACACTGGCAAGCTGGACCTTGTCCACAGGTGAGGATTCCTGTCAGGTGATCGGGCTCCTCGACAAATGTCAGGAGCCGTTCTAATTTTGTTTTGAAATGGGTCACCAATAAATACTGTGGCGCAAATATCTTTTTCAGCCTGCCCCCTAAACTCTGCCGGAGGAACCGAGTGTCAATGTGAAGACTCCTTCACTTGGTCATGCGACATCTGCGACACGTATGGTGCATGCAGCAATGCCAGTGCTTTCACCTGTGACTGTATCAATGGAATCCCTCCGTTTGGGACGTTCTGTCAGCCAATCTCAAGTAAGTGCAGCTCTGGTGAATGTGATGAAACGTCATTTAAAAGACGGAGAGCATTGCTGGTCTCCATCCATCCATTTTCTCAAGCGTTCCAATTTTAGAAACTGCTATTGGCTGATGAACAGAAAAGGTTTCATCTCACCTCTTGCCCAAAGTCCGCCGAGGTACGGCCGAGCTGATCCGCGAGCCCAGGAACAGTAGGCACTGTAGAAAGTGGATGGATGGATAGAAGTTGATAAGGACATTGGTTTTTCCCTTTACAGAGTAATATATTTTTTCCAACATTTGCTCCACAGCCATCGGACCATGTCCACAGCCAACCGAAGGTATTGACAAAGAGACGGGATAATTTAGCATCGGAGATGTTTGGAAATGTTTTGAAGTGTTGGGGGAAGAGGTTTGGATGACTGCATTTGGAGTAACATTTTCTCCTGTCTCCTGCGACGCGACTCTGCTTCAGTGGACATTGTCCTCACGGTGGACACTCCGACCAACATGGAGCCATCGGAGATCATTAATCGACTGAGGGACGCCGTAGCTAACGTCTCATTAGCTTTAGAGATAACTGATGATTTAACACTGGCAAGCTGGACCTTGTCCACAGGTGAGGATTCCTGTCAGGTGATCGGGCTCCTCGACAAATGTCAGGAGCCGTTCTAATTTTGTTTTGAAATGGGTCACCAATAAATACTGTGGCGCAAATATCTTTTTCAGCCTGCCCCCTAAACTCTGCCGGAGGAACCGAGTGTCAATGTGAAGACTCCTTCACTTGGTCATGCGACATCTGCGACACGTATGGTGCATGCAGCAATGCCAGTGCTTTCACCTGTGACTGTATCAATGGAATCCCTCCGTTTGGGACGTTCTGTCAGCCAATCTCAAGTAAGTGCAGCTCTGGTGAATGTGATGAAACGTCATTTAAAAGACGGAGAGCATTGCTGGTCTCCATCCATCCATTTTCTCAAGCGTTCAAATTTTAGAAACTGCTATTGGCTGATGAACAGAAAAGGTTTCATCTCACCTCTTGCCCAAAGTCCGCCGAGGTACGGCCGAGCTCATCCGCGAGCCCGGGAACAGTAGGCACTGTAGAAAGTGGATGGATAGAAGACGATAAGGACATTGGTTTTTCCCTTTACAGAGTAATATATTTTTTCCAACATTTTCTCCACAGCCATCGGACCATGTCCACAGCCAACCGAAGGTATTGTCCAAAGAGACGGGATAATTTAGCATCGGAGATGTTTGGAAATGTTTTGAAGTCTTGGGGGAAGAGGTTTGGATGACTGCATTTGGAGTAACATTTTCTCCTGTCTCCTGCGACGCGACTCTGCTTCAGTGGACATTGTCCTCACGGTGGACACTCCGACCAACATGGAGCCATCGGAGATCATTAATCGACTGAGGGACGCCGTAGCTAACGTCTCATTAGCTTTAGAGATAACTGATGATTTAACACTGGCAAGCTGGACCTTGTCCACAGGTGAGGATTCCTGTCAGGTGATCGGGCTCCTCGACAAATGTCAGGAGCCGTTCTAATTTTGTTTTGAAATGGGTCACCAATAAATACTGTGGCGCAAATATCTTTTTCAGCCTGCCCCCTAAACTCTGCCGGAGGAACCGAGTGTCAATGTGAAGACTCCTTCACTTGGTCATGCGACATCTGCGACACGTATGGTGCATGCAGCAATGCCAGTGCTTTCACCTGTGACTGTATCAATGGAATCCCTCCGTTTGGGACGTTCTGTCAGCCAATCTCAAGTAAGTGCAGCTCTGGTGAATGTGATGAAACGTCATTTAAAAGACGGAGAGCATTGCTGGTCTCCATCCATCCATTTTCTCAAGCGTTCAAATTTTAGAAACTGCTATTGAATGATGAACAGAAAAGGTTTCATCAGACCTCTTGCCCAAAGTCCGCCGCGGTACGGCCGAGCTCATCCGCGAGCCCGGGAACAGTAGGCACTGTAGAAAGTGGATGGATAGAAGACGATAAGGACATTGGTTTTTCCCTTTACAGAGTAATATATTTTATCCAACATTTGCTCCACAGCCATCGGACCATGTCCACAGCCAACCGAAGGTATTGTCCAAAGAGACGGGACAATTTAGCATCGGAGATGTTTGGCAATGTTTTGAAGTCTTGGGGGAAGAGGTTTGGATGACTGCGTTTGGAGTAACATTTTCTCCTGTCTCCTGCGACGCGACTCTGCTTCAGTGGACATTGTCCTCACGGTGGACACTCCGACCAACATGGAGCCATCGGAGATCATTAATCGACTGAGGGACGCCGTAGCTAACGTCTCATTAGCTTTAGAGATAACTGATGATTTATCGCTGGCAAGCTGGAACTTGACCACAGGTGAGGATTCCTGTCAGGTGATCGGGCTCCTCGACAAATGTCAGGAGCCGTTCTAATTTTGTTTTGAAATGGGTCACCAATAAATACTGTGGCGCAAATATCTTTTTCAGCCTGCCCCCTAAACTCTGCCGGAGGAACCGAGTGTCAATGTGAAGACTCCTTCACTTGGTCATGCGACATCTGCGACACGTATGGTGCATGCAGCAATGCCAGTGCTTTCACCTGTGACTGCATCAATGGAATCCCTCCGTTTGGGAAGTTCTGTCAGCCAATCTCAAGTAAGTGCAGCTCTGGTGAATGTGATGAAACGTCATTTAAAAGACGGAGAGCATTGCTGGTCTCCATCCATCCATTTTCTCAAGCGTTCAAATTTTAGAAACTGCTATTGGCTGATGAACAGAAAAGGTTTCATCTCACCTCTTGCCCAAAGTCCGCCGAGGTACGGCCCAGCTCATCCGCGAGCCCGGGAACAGTAGGCACTGTAGAAAGTGGATGGATGGATAGAAGACGATAAGGACATTGGTTTTTCCCTTTACGGAGTAATATATTTTTTCCAACATTTGCTCCACAGCCATCGGACCATGTCCACAGCCAACCGAAGGTATTGACAAAGAGACGGGATAATTTAGCATCGGAGATGTTTGGAAATGTTTTGAAGTCTTGGGGGAAGAGGTTTGGATGACTGCATTTGGAGTAACATTTTCTCCTGTCTCCTGCGACGCGACTCTGCTTCAGTGGACATTGTCCTCACAGTGGACACTCCGACCAACATGGAGCCATCGGAGATCATTAATCGACTGAGGGACGCCGTAGCTAACGTCTCATTAGCTTTAGAGATAACTGATGATTTAACACTGGCAAGCTGGACCTTGTCCACAGGTGAGGATTCCTGTCAGGTGATCGGGCTCCTCGACAAATGTCAGGAGCCGTTCTAATTTTGTTTTGAAATGGGTCACCAATAAATACTGTGGCGCAAATATCTTTTCAGCCTGCCCCCTAAACTCTGCCGGAGGAACCGAGTGTCAATGTGAAGACTCCTTCACTTGGTCATGCGACATCTGCGACACGTATGGTGCATGCAGCAATGCCAGTGCTTTCACCTGTGACTGTATCAATGGAATCCCTCCGTTTGGGACGTTCTGTCAGCCAATCTCAAGTAAGTGCAGCTCTGGTGAATGTGATGAAACGTCATTTAAAAGACGGAGAGCATTGCTGGTCTCCATCCATCCATTTTCTCAAGCGTTCAAATTTTAGAAACTGCTATTGGCTGATGAACAGAAAAGGTTTCATCTCACCTCTTGCCCAAAGTCCGCCGAGGTACGGCCGAGCTCATCCGCGAGCCCGGGAACAGTAGGCACTGTAGAAAGTGGATGGATAGAAGACGATAAGGACATTGGTTTTTCCTTTACAGAGTAATATATTTTTCCAACATTTGCTCCACAGCCATCGGACCATGTCCACAGCCAACCGAAGGTATTGTCCAAAGAGACGGATAATTTAGCATCGGAGATGTTTGGAAATGTTTTGAAGTCTTGGGGAAGAGGTTTGGATGACTGCATTTGGAGTAACATTTTCTCCTGTCTCCTGCGACGCGACTCTGCTTCAGTGGACATTGTCCTCACGGTGGACACTCCGACCAACATGGAGCCATCGGAGATCATTAATCGACTGAGGGACGCCGTAGCTAACGTCTCATTAGCTTTAGAGATAACTGATGATTTAACACTGGCAAGCTGGACCTTGTCCACAGGTGAGGATTCCTGTCAGGTGATCGGGCTCCTCGATAAATGTCAGGAGCCGTTCTAATTTTGTTTTGAAATGGGTCACCAATAAATACTGTGGCGCAAATATCTTTTCAGCCTGCCCCTAAACTCTGCCGGAGGAACCGAGTGTCAATGTGAAGACTCCTTCACTTGGTCATGCGACATCTGCGACACGTATGGTGCATGCAGCAATGCCAGTGCTTTCACCTGTGACTGCATCAATGGAATCCCTCCGTTTGGGACGTTCTGTCAGCCAATCTCAAGTAAGTGCAGCTCTGGTGAATGTGATGAAACGTCATTTAAAAGACGGAGAGCATTGCTGGTCTCCATCCATCCATTTTCTCAAGCGTTCAAATTTTAGAAACTGCTATTGGCTGATGAACAGAAAAGGTTTCATCTCACCTCTTGCCCAAAGTCCGCTGAGGTAGGGCCCAGCTCATCCGCGAGCCCGGGAACAGTAGGCACTGTAGAAAGTGGATGGATGGATAGAAGACGATAAGGACATTGGTTTTTCCCTTTACAGAGTAATATATTTTTTCCAACATTTGCTCCACAGCCATCGGACCATGTCCACAGCCAACCGAAGGTATTGTCCAAAGAGACGGGATAATTTAGCATCGGAGATGTTTGGAAATGTTTTGAAGTCTTGGGGGAAGAGGTTTGGATGACTGCATTTGGAGTAACATTTTCTCCTGTCTCCTGCGACGCGACTCTGCTTCAGTGGACATTGTCCTCACGGTGGACACTCCGACCAACATGGAGCCATCGGAGATCATTAATCGACTGAGGGACGCCGTAGCTAACGTCTCATTAGCTTTAGAGATAACTGATGATTTAACACTGGCAAGCTGGACCTTGTCCACAGGTGAGATTCCTGTCAGGTGATCGGGCTCCTCGACAAATGTCAGGAGCCGTTCTAATTTTGTTTTGAAATGGGTCACCAATAAATACTGTGGCGCAAATATCTTTTCAGCCTGCCCCTAAACTCTGCCGGAGGAACCGAGTGTCAATGTGAAGACTCCTTCACTTGGTCATGCGACATCTGCGACACGTATGGTGCATGCAGCAATGCCAGTGCTTTCACCTGTGACTGTATCAATGGAATCCCTCCGTTTGGGACGTTCTGTCAGCCAATCTCAAGTAAGTGCAGCTCTGGTGAATGTGATGAAACGTCATTTAAAAGACGGAGAGCATTGCTGGTCTCCATCCATCCATTTTCTCAAGCGTTCAAATTTTAGAAACTGCTCTTGACTGATGAACAGAAAAGGTTTCATCTCACCTCTTGCCCAAAGTCCGCCGAGGTACGGCCGAGCTCATCCGCGAGCCCGGGAACAGTAGGCACTGTAGAAAGATGGATGGATAGAAGACGATAAGGACATTGGTTTTTCCTTTACAGAGTAATATATTTTTTCCAACATTTTCTCCACAGCCATCGGACCATGTCCACAGCCAACCGAAGGTATTGTCCAAAGAGACGGGATAATTTAGCATCGGAGATGTTTGGAAATGTTTTGAAGTCTTGGGGGAAGAGGTTTGGATGACTGCATTTGGAGTAACATTTTCTCCTGTCTCCTGCGACGCGACTCTGCTTCAGTGGACATTGTCCTCACGGTGGACACTCCGACCAACATGGAGCCATCGGAGATCATTAATCGACTGAGGGACGCCGTAGCTAACGCCTCATTAGCTTTAGAGATAACTGATGATTTAACACTGGAAAGCTGGACCTTGTCCACAGGTGAGGATTCCTGTCAGGTGATCGGGCACCTTGATAAATGTCAGGAGCCGTTCTAATTATGTTTTGAAATGGGTCACCAATAAATCCTGTGGCGCAAATATCTTTTTCAGCCTGCCCCCTAAACTCTGCCGGAGGAACCGAGTGTCAATGTGAAGACTCCTTCACTTGGTCATGTGACATCTGCGACACGTATGGTGCATGCATTAATGCCAGTCCAAACACCTGTGACTGCATCAATGGAATCCCTCCGTTTGGGACGTTCTGTCAGCCAATCTCAAGTAAGTGCAGCTCTGGTGAATGTGATGAAACGTCATTCAAAAGACGGAGAGCCTTGTTGGTCTCCATCCATCCATTTTCTCAAGCGTTCAAATTTTAGAAACTGCTATTGGCTGATGAACAGAAAAGGTTTCATCTCACCTCTTGCCCAAAATCCTCCGAGGTAGGGCCCAGCTCATCCGCGAGCCCGGGAACAGTAGGCCCTGTAGAAAAAGGATGGATGGATAGAAGACGATAAGGACATTGGTTTTTCCCTTTACAGAGTAATATATTTTTTCCAACATTTGCTCCACAGCCATCGGACCATGTCCACCGCCAACCGAAGGTATTATACAAAGGGACGGGATAATTTAGCATCGGAGATGTTTTGAAGTCTTGGGGGAAGAGGTTTGGATGACTGCATTTGGAGTAACATTTTCTCCTGTCTCCTACGACGCGACTCTGCTTCAGTGGACATTGTCCTCACGGTGGACACTCCGACCAACATGGAGCCATCGGAGATCATTAATCGACTGAGGGACGCCGTAGCTAACGTCTCATTAGCTTTAGAGATAACTGATGATTTAACACTGGAAAGCTGGACCTTGTCCACAGGTGAGGATTCCTGTCAGGTGATCGGGCACCTTGATAAATGTCAGGAGCCGTTCTAATTATGTTTTGAAATGGGTCACCAATAAATCCTGTGGCGCAAATATCTTTTTCAGCCTGCCCCCTAAACTCTGCCGGAGGAACCGAGTGTCAATGTGAAGACTCCTTCACTTGGTCATGCGACATCTGCGACACGTATGGTGCATGCATTAATGCCAGTCCAAACACCTGTGACTGCATCAATGGAATCCCTCCGTTTGGGACGTTCTGTCAGCCAATCTCAAGTAAGTGCAGCTCTGGTGAATGTGATGAAACGTCATTTAAAAGACGGAGAGCATTGCTGGTCTCCATCCATCCATTTTCTCAAGCGTTCAAATTTTAGAAACTGCTATTGGCTGATGAACAGAAAAGGTTTCATCTCACCTCTTGCCCAAAGTCCGCCGAGGTACGGCCCAGCTCATCCGCGAGCCCGGGAACAGTAGGCACTGTAGAAAGTGGATGGATGGATAGAAGACGATAAGGACATTGGTTTTTCCCTTTACGGAGTAATATATTTTTCCAACATTTGCTCCACAGCCATCGGACCATGTCCACAGCCAACCAAGGTATTGTCCAAGGAGACGGGATAATTTAGCATCGGAGATGTTTGGAAATGTTTTGAAGTCTTGGGGGAAGAGGTTTGGATGACTGCATTTGGAGTAACATTTTCTCCTGTCTCCTGCGACGCGACTCTGCTTCAGTGGACATTGTCCTCACAGTGGACACTCCGACCAACATGGAGCCATCGGAGATCATTAATCGACTGAGGGACGCCGTAGCTAACGTCTCATTAGCTTTAGAGATAACTGATGATTTAACACTGGCAAGCTGGACCTTGTCCACAGGTGAGGATTCCTGTCAGGTGATCGGGCTCCTCGACAAATGTCAGGAGCCGTTCTAATTTTGTTTTGAAATGGGTCACCAATAAATACTGTGGCGCAAATATCTTTTTCAGCCTGCCCCCTAAACTCTGCCGGAGGAACCGAGTGTCAATGTGAAGACTCCTTCACTTGGTCATGCGACATCTGCGACACGTATGGTGCATGCAGCAATGCCAGTGCTTTCACCTGTGACTGCATCAATGGAATCCCTCCGTTTGGGAAGTTCTGTCAGCCAATCTCAAGTAAGTGCAGCTCTGGTGAATGTGATGAAACGTCATTTAAAAGACGGAGAGCATTGCTGGTCTCCATCCATCCATTTTCTCAAGCGTTCAAATTTTAGAAACTGCTATTGGCTGATGAACAGAAAAGGTTTCATCTCACCTCTTGCCCAAAGTCCGCCGAGGTACGGCCCAGCTCATCCATGAGCCCGGGAACAGTAGGCACTGTAGAAAGTGGATGGATGGATAGAAGACGATAAGGACATTGGTTTTTCCCTTTACAGAGTAATATATTTTTTCCAACATTTGCTCCACAGCCATCGGACCATGTCCACAGCCAACCGAAGGTATTGTCCAAAGAGACGGGATAATTTAGCATCGGAGATGTTTGGAAATGTTTTGAAGTCTTGGGGGAAGAGGTTTGGATGACTGCATTTGGAGTAACATTTTCTCCTGTCTCCTGCGACGCGACTCTGCTTCAGTGGACATTGTCCTCACGGTGGACACTCCGACCAACATGGAGCCATCGGAGATCATTAATCGACTGAGGGACGCCGTAGCTAACGTCTCATTAGCTTTAGAGATAACCGATGATTTAACGCTGGCAAGCTGGAACTTGTCCACAGGTGAGGATTCCTGTCAGGTGATCGAGCTCCTCGACAAAGGTCAGGAGCCGTTCTAATTTTGTTTTGAAATGGGTCACCAATAAATACTGTGGCACAAATATCTTTTTCAGCCTGCCCCCTAAACTCTGCCGGAGGAACCGAGTGTCAATGTGAAGACTCCTTCACTTGGTCATGCGACATCTGCGACACGTATGGTGCGTGCAGCAATGCCAGTGCTTTCACCTGTGACTGCATCAATGGAATCCCTCCGTTTGGGAAGTTCTGTCAGCCAATCTCAAGTAAGTGCAGCTCTGGTGAATGTGATGAAACGTCATTTAAAAGACGGAGAGCATTGCTGGTCTCCATCCATCCATTTTCTCAAGCGTTCAAATTTTAGAAACTGCTATTGGCTGATGAACAGAAAAGGTTTCATCTCACCGCTTGCCCAAAGTCCGCCGAGGTACGGCCCAGCTCATCCGCGAGCCCGGGAACAGTAGGCACTGTAGAAAGTGGATGGATGGATAGAAGACGATAAGGACATTGGTTTTTCCCTTTACGGAGTAATATATTTTTTCCAACATTTGTTCCACAGCCATCGGACCATGTCCACAGCCAACCGAAGGTATTGTCCAAGGAGACGGGATAATTTAGCATCGGAGATGTTTGGAAATGTTTTGAAGTCTTGGGGGAAGAGGTTTGGATGACTGCATTTGGAGTAACATTTTCTCCTGTCTCCTGCGACGCGACTCTGCTTCAGTGGACATTGTCCTCACAGTGGACACTCCGACCAACATGGAGCCATCGGAGATCATTAATCGACTGAGGGACGCCGTAGCTAACGTCTCATTAGCTTTAGAGATAACTGATGATTTAACACTGGCAAGCTGGACCTTGTCCACAGGTGAGGATTCCTGTCAGGTGATCGGGCTCCTCGACAAATGTCAGGAGCCGTTCTAATTTTGTTTTGAAATGGGTCACCAATAAATACTGTGGCGCAAATATCTTTTTCAGCCTGCCCCCTAAACTCTGCCGGAGGAACCGAGTGTCAATGTGAAGACTCCTTCACTTGGTCATGCGACATCTGCGACACGTATGGTGCATGCAGCAATGCCAGTGCTTTCACCTGTGACTGTATCAATGGAATCCCTCCGTTTGGGACGTTCTGTCAGCCAATCTCAAGTAAGTGCAGCTCTGGTGAATGTGATGAAACGTCATTTAAAAGACGGAGAGCATTGCTGGTCTCCATCCATCCATTTTCTCAAGCGTTCAAATTTTAGAAACTGCTATTGAATGATGAACAGAAAAGGTTTCATCAGACCTCTTGCCCAAAGTCCGCCGCGGTACGGCCGAGCTCATCCGCGAGCCCGGGAACAGTAGGCCCTGTAGAAAAAGGATGGATGGATAGAAGACGATAAGGACATTGGTTTTTCCCTTTACAGAGTAATATATTTTTTCCAACATTTTCTCCACAGCCATCGGACCATGTCCACAGCCAACCGAAGGTATTGTCCAAAGAGACGGGATAATTTAGCATCGGAGATGTTTGGAAATGTTTTGGAGTCTTGGGGGAAGAGGTTTGGATGACTGCATTTGGAGTAACATTTTCTCCTGTCTCCTGCGACGCGACTCTGCTTCAGTGGACATTGTCCTCACGGTGGACACTCCGACCAACATGGAGCCATCGGAGATCATTAATCGACTGAGGGACGCCGTAGCTAACGTCTCATTAGCTTTAGAGATAACTGATGATTTAACACTGGAAAGCTGGACCTTGTCCACAGGTGAGGATTCCTGTCAGGTGATCGGGCACCTTGATAAATGTCAGGAGCCGTTCTAATTTTGTTTTGAAATGGGTCACCAATAAATACTGTGGCGCAAATATTTTTTCAGCCTGCCCCTAAACTCTGCCGGAGGAACCGAGTGTCAATGTGAAGACTCCTTCACTTGGTCATGCGACATCTGCGACACGTATGGTGCATGCAGCAATACCAGTGCTTTCACCTGTGAATGCATCAATGGAATCCCTCCGTTTGGGACGTTCTGTCAGCCAATCTCAAGTAAGTGCAGCTCTGGTGAATGTGATGAAACGTCATTCAAAAGACGGAGAGCATTGCTGGTCTCCATCCATCCATTTTCTCAAGCGTTCAAATTTTAGAAACTGCTATTGGCTGATGAACAGAATAGGTTTCATCTCACCTCTTGCCCAAAGTCCGCCGAGGTACGGCCCAGCTCATCCATGAGCCCGGGAACAGTAGGCACTGTAGAAAGTGGATGGATGGATAGAAGACGATAAGGACATTGGTTTTTCCTTTACAGAGTAATATATTTTTTCCAACATTTGCTCCACAGCCATCGGACCATGTCCACAGCCAACCGAAGGTATTATACAAAGAGACGGGATAATTTAGCATCGGAGATGTTTGGAAATGTTTTGAAGTCTTGGGGGAAGAGGTTTGGATGACTGCATTTGGAGTAACATTTTCTCCTGTCTCCTGCGACGCGACTCTGCTTCAGTGGACATTGTCCTCACGGTGGACACTCCGACCAACATGGAGCCATCGGAGATCATTAATCGACTGAGGGACGCCGTAGCTAACGTCTCATTAGCTTTAGAGATAACTGATGATTTAACACTGGAAAGCTGGACCTTGTCCACAGGTGAGGATTCCTGTCAGGTGATCGGGCACCTTGATAAATGTCAGGAGCCGTTCTAATTATGTTTTGAAATGGGTCACCAATAAATACTGTGGCGCAAATATCTTTTTCAGCCTGCCCCCTAAACTCTGCCGGAGGAACCGAGTGTCAATGTGAAGACTCCTTCACTTGGTCATGTGACATCTGCGACACGTATGGTGCATGCAGCAATGCCAGTGCTTTCACCTGTGACTGCATCAATGGAATCCCTCCGTTTGGGACGTTCTGTCAGCCAATCTCAAGTAAGTGCAGCTCTGGTGAATGTGATGAAACGTCATTTAAAAGACGGAGAGCATTGCTGGTCTCCATCCATCCATTTTCTCAAGCGTTCAAATTTTAGAAACTGCTATTGGCTGATGAACAGAAAAGGTTTCATCTCACCTCTTGCCCAAAGTCCGCCGAGGTACGGCCCAGCTCATCCGCGAGCCCGGGAACAGTAGGCACTGTAGAAAGTGGATGGATGGATAGAAGACGATAAGGACATTGGTTTTTCCCTTTACGGAGTAATATATTTTTTCCAACATTTGCTCCACAGCCATCGGACCATGTCCACAGCCAACCGAAGGTATTGACAAAGAGACGGGATAATTTAGCATCGGAGATGTTTGGAAATGTTTTGAAGTGTTGGGGGAAGAGGTTTGGATGACTGCATTTGGAGTAACATTTTCTCCTCTCTCCTGCGACGCGACTCTGCTTCAGTGGACATTGTCCTCACAGTGGACACTCCGACCAACATGGAGCCATCGGAGATCATTAATCGACTGAGGGACGCCGTAGCTAACGTCTCATTAGCTTTAGAGATAACTGATGATTTAACACTGGCAAGCTGGACCTTGTCCACAGGTGAGGATTCCTGTCAGTGATCGAGCTCCTCGACAAATGTCAGGAGCCGTTCTAATTTTGTTTTGAAATGGGTCACCAATAAATACTGTGGCGCAAATATCTTTTCAGCCTGCCCCCTAAACTCTGCCGGAGGAACCGAGTGTCAATGTGAAGACTCCTTCACTTGGTCATGCGACATCTGCGACACGTATGGTGCATGCAGCAATGCCAGTGCTTTCACCTGTGACTGTATCAATGGAATCCCTCCGTTTGGGACGTTCTGTCAGCCAATCTCAAGTAAGTGCAGCTCTGGTGAATGTGATGAAACGTCATTTAAAAGACGGAGAGCATTGCTGGTCTCCATCCATCCATTTTCTCAAGCGTTCAAATTTTAGAAACTGCTATTGGCTGATGAACAGAAAAGGTTTCATCTCACCTCTTGCCCAAAGTCCGCCGAGGTACGGCCCAGCTCATCCGCGAGCCCGGGAACAGTAGGCACTGTAGAAAGTGGATGGATGGATAGAAGACGATAAGGACATTGGTTTTTCCTTTACAGAGTAATATATTTTTTCCAACATTTGCTCCACAGCCATCGGACCATGTCCACAGCCAACCGAAGGTATTGTCCAAAGAGACGGATAATTTAGCATCGGAGATGTTTGGAAATGTTTTGAAGTCTTGGGGGAAGAGGTTTGGATGACTGCATTTGGAGTAACATTTTCTCCTGTCTCCTGCGACGCGACTCTGCTTCAGTGGACATTGTCCTCACAGTGGACACTCCGACCAACATGGAGCCATCGGAGATCATTAATCGACTGAGGGACGCCGTAGCTAACGTCTCATTAGCTTTAGAGATAACTGATGATTTAACACTGGCAAGCTGGACCTTGTCCACAGGTGAGGATTCCTGTCAGGTGATCGGGCTCCTCGACAAATGTCAGGAGCCGTTCTAATTTTGTTTTGAAATGGGTCACCAATAAATACTGTGGCGCAAATATCTTTTTCAGCCTGCCCCCTAAACTCTGCCGGAGGAACCGAGTGTCAATGTGAAGACTCCTTCACTTGGTCATGCGACATCTGCGACACGTATGGTGCATGCAGCAATGCCAGTGCTTTCACCTGTGACTGTATCAATGGAATCCCTCCGTTTGGGACGTTCTGTCAGCCAATCTCAAGTAAGTGCAGCTCTGGTGAATGTGATGAAACGTCATTTAAAAGACGGAGAGCATTGCTGGTCTCCATCCATCCATTTTCTCAAGCGTTGAAATTTTAGAAACTGCTATTGGCTGATGAACAGAAAAGGTTTCATCTCACCTCTTGCCCAAAGTTCGCCGAGGTACGGCCGAGCTCATCCGCGAGCCTGGGAACAGTAGGCACTGTAGAAAGTGGATGGATAGAAGACGATGACGACATTGGTTTTTCCCTTTACAGAGTAATATATTTTTTCCAACATTTGCTCCACAGCCATCGGACCATGTCCACAGCCAACCGAAGGTATTGTCCAAAGAGACGGGATAATTTAGCATCGGAGATGTTTGGAAATGTTTTGAAGTGTTGGGGGAAGAGGTTTGGATGACTGCGTTTGGAGTAACATTTTCTCCTGTCTCCTGCGACGCGACTCTGCTTCAGTGGACATTGTCCTCACAGTGGACACTCCGACCAACATGGAGCCATCGGAGATCATTAATCGACTGAGGGACGCCGTAGCTAACGTCTCATTAGCTTTAGAGATAACTGATGATTTAACACTGGCAAGCTGGACCTTGTCCACAGGTGAGATTCCTGTCAGGTGATCGGGCACCTTGATAAATGTCAGGAGCCGTTCTAATTTTGTTTTGAAATGGGTCACCAATAAATACTGTGGCGCAAATATCTTTTTCAGCCTGCCCCCTAAACTCTGCCGGAGGAACCGAGTGTCAATGTGAAGACTCCTTCACTTGGTCATGCGACATCTGCGACACGTATGGTGCATGCAGCAATGCCAGTGCTTTCACCTGTGACTGCATCAATGGAATCCCTCCGTTTGGGACGTTCTGTCAGCCAATCTCAAGTAAGTGCAGCTCTGGTGAATGTGATGAAACGTCATTCAAAAGACGGAGAGCATTGCTGGTCTCCATCCATCCATTTTCTCAAGCGCTCAAATTTTAGAAACTGCTATTGGCTGATGAACAGAAAAGGTTTCATCTCACCTCTTGCCCAAAGTCCTCCGAGGTAGGGCCCAGCTCATCCATGAGCCCAGGAACAGTAGGCACTGTAGAAAGTGGATGGATGGATAGAAGACGATAAGGACATTGGTTTTTCCCTTTACAGAGTAATATATTTTTTCCAACATTTGCTCCACAGCCATCGGACCATGTCCACAGCCAACCGAAGGTATTATACAAAGAGACGGGATAATTTAGCATCGGAGATGTTTGGAAATGTTTTGAAGTCTTGGGGAAGAGGTTTGGATGACTGCATTTGGAGTAACATTTTCTCCTGTCTCCTGCGACGCGACTCTGCTTCAGTGGACATTGTCCTCACGGTGGACACTCCGACCAACATGGAGCCATCGGAGATCATTAATCGACTGAGGGACGCCGTAGCTAACGCCTCATTAGCTTTAGAGATAACTGATGATTTAACACTGGCAAGCTGGACCTTGTCCACAGGTGAGGATTCCTGTCAGGTGATCGGGCACCTTCGATAAATGTCAGGAGCCGTTCTAATTTTGTTTTGAAATGGGTCACCAATAAATACTGTGGCGCAAATATCTTTTCAGCCTGCCCCTAAACTCTGCCGGAGGAACCGAGTGTCAATGTGAAGACTCCTTCACTTGGTCATGTGACATCTGCGACACGTATGGTGCATGCAGCAATGCCAGTGCTTTCACCTGTGACTGTATCAATGGAATCCCTCCGTTTGGGAAGTTCTGTCAGCCAATCTCAAGTAAGTGCAGCTCTGGTGAATGTGATGAAACGTCATTTAAAAGACGGATAGCATTGCTGGTCTCCATCCATCCATTTTCTCAAGCGTTCAAATTTTAGAAACTGCTATTGGCTGATGAACAGAAAAGGTTTCATCTCACCTCTTGCCCAAAGTCCGCCGAGGTACGGCCCAGCTCATCCGCGAGCCCGGGAACAGTAGGCACTGTAGAAAGTGGATGGATGGATAGAAGACGGGGTTTTTCCCTTTACGGAGTAATATATTTTTTCCAACATTTGCTCCACAGCCATCGGACCATGTCCACAGCCAACCGAAGGTATTGACAAAGAGACGGGATAATTTAGCATCGGAGATGTTTGGAAATGTTTTGAAGTGTTGGGGGAAGAGGTTTGGATGACTGCATTTGGAGTAACATTTTCTCCTCTCTCCTGCGACGCGACTCTGCTTCAGTGGACATTGTCCTCACAGTGGACACTCCGACCAACATGGAGCCATCGGAGATCATTAATCGACTGAGGGACGCCGTAGCTAACGTCTCATTAGCTTTAGAGATAACTGATGATTTAACACTGGGAAGCTGGACCTTGTCCACAGGTGAGGATTCCTGTCAGGTGATCGGGCTCCTCGACAAATGTCAGGAGCCGTTCTAATTTTGTTTTGAAATGGGTCACCAATAAATACTGTGGCGCAAATATCTTTTTCAGCCTGCCCCCTAAACTCTGCCGGAGGAACCGAGTGTCAATGTGAAGACTCCTTCACTTGGTCATGCGACATCTGCGACACGTATGGTGCATGCAGCAATGCCAGTGCTTTCACCTGTGACTGTATCAATGGAATCCCTCCGTTTGGGACGTTCTGTCAGCCAATCTCAAGTAAGTGCAGCTCTGGTGAATGTGATGAAACGTCATTTAAAAGATGGAGAGCATTGCTGGTCTCCATCCATCCATTTTCTCAAGCGTTCCAATTTTAGAAACTGCTATTGGCTGATGAACAGAAAAGGTTTCATCTCACCTCTTGCCCAAAGTCCGCCGAGGTACGGCCGAGCTGATCCGCGAGCCCAGGAACAGTAGGCACTGTAGAAAGTGGATGGATGGATAGAAGTTGATAAGGACATTGGTTTTTCCCTTTACAGAGTAATATATTTTTTCCAACATTTGCTCCACAGCCATCGGACCATGTCCACAGCCAACCGAAGGTATTGTCCAAAGAGACGGGATAATTTAGCATCGGAGATGTTTGGAAATGTTTTGAAGTGTTGGGGGAAGAGGTTTGGATGACTGCATTTGGAGTAACATTTTCTCCTGTCTCCTGCGACGCGACTCTGCTTCAGTGGACATTGTCCTCACAGTGGACACTCCGACCAACATGGAGCCATCGGAGATCATTAATCGACTGAGGGACGCCGTAGCTAACGTCTCATTAGCTTTAGAGATAACTGATGATTTAACACTGGCAAGCTGGACCTTGTCCACAGGTGAGGATTCCTGTCAGGTGATCAGGCTCCTCGACAAATGTCAGGAGCCGTTCTAATTTTGTTTTGAAATGGGTCACCAATAAATACTGTGGGGCAAATATCTTTTTCAGCCTGCCCCCAAAATTCTACCGGAGGACCTGAGTGTCAATGTGAAGATTCCTTCACTTGGTCATGTGACATCTGCGACACGTTTGGTGCATGCAGCAATGCCAGTCCAAACACCTGTGACTGCATCAATGCAATCCCTCCATTTGGGAAGTTCTGTCAGCCAATCTCAAGTAAGTGCAGCTCTTGTGAATGTGATGAAACGTCATTCAAAGACGGAAAGCATTGCTGGTCTCCATCCATCCATTTTCTCAAGCTCATGCAGGTATGGACTTCTGTCTGTTGATAGTGAAATACTCATCCATAGGTACTTGACCCAGTTATGGATGAAAACCCATTTTCCGTTCTTGCCTTGTTCCTTCTTGCCGTCCTTTTGAAAAAGACTTTTCAGCCTCCATCCCCAAATGTCCGTCCCTTCGATCTGTTCCATACCAGGGACGGAATCCCCATCACTGATTCTAATTACATTTGCTCGCAAATATCATGTAATGATCATTTCGGTCATTTTTATTTTTGAATAAGAAACATATTCAATTGTGCTCCACAGATCTCACCACCACTTGTCCAACAAAAACAACCCCAACCCCAACTCCAACCCCAACCCAGACGACACAGACGACACAGACGACACAGACGACACAGACGACAGCGACGACAGCGACGACAGCGACGACACCGACAACACAGACGACACCGACGACAGCAACGACACCGACGACACCGACGACACCAACGACACCAACAACAACAGTGACAACAGCGACCACCGCAACCACTGCAACAACCACCTCACCATCAACTGAAAGTAAAGTATCTTACATACACTCCAGTACAGTATACAGCTCTTCCATTCATTCACCTCAAATCTTAACTCACAAGTACAAATACATGAACTCCATCAAAGGTAAAGTAAAACGACACATTTCAGAATGGCACTGGTTTCACAATCTTTAAACAAATTAACGTGAGAGAACTTTCCTTCACCCTTGCTACGACATTTTAGTGTTTAATTCAACAACAGTCCAATACTCCGTCCAATATTTTCTCCTGGACTGTGAGAACTTCTACTAATTCAACTTTCCTCTCCGATTCACACTTTAGGTTTGTCTACACCGGCCATGACAATAGACGGTAATTAAGTTTTATCTAATGACTCTTCAAAATGAAGTCGTGAAATAATCTGTACTGACCAGCTACTTCTGCATTTTAGAGAGATCATTATCGGTCACTTTGGATATTGACTTTGATGAATCATACAATGATGAAAGTAACAGTGTTCACCAGAGATGTTCACAATCTGTGAGTTGTCTATTTTTTCTTGTGGTCATTTCAAAGAACGCTTGCAATTGTTGTCACTTATATCATTGTCGAACTCACACGTTGGATGTACTCACGATTGCAAATAGATTGAAACGCATTCTGAGATCCACATCCCTGGTCTACTTTCAGCTGATCTCTTGGCCTTCAGGTAGATTTCATTCTTTTTTTAAACAATGATTTAACTTACCTTGCCGTTCCAACAGTTCAATGCAAGACTTTTAGCCTTTGTTTCATAATTCTGGTCAAAGCTACCTTTTCGGTTCATCAGTGATCAAATAAGAAATAAATCTCTCATTTTTCAAGTTGCTCTTATTAAGTGTGCGTACTGTAGTCAAATCTGATTTTTAAATGTTTTCTATAGGACTGGCAGCACCATTTTTGACTTTGAAATTACTGCAAATACTACGATTCAAGACCAGGATGTTGATGCACTTCTGGTGGCAATATTCAATGACCTGAGGAATAGCTTCCCGGTGAGGTTTGAGAGTAAGTAACTCATAATTTTGGAGACATTTTTCATGTCATCACATCATTTGGCTTGTCCATCCGCCTATCCATTTTCTAATCTGCTTGTCCTCATGAGGGTCGCGGGCATTTGGCTGATTTGTCTGGAAAATCTTCTGCTGAATAATAATTGTAACACCGTGTGTTGTTTTTCATCAAAGGCAGCAGAAACTTAACATTTCAACCACGTGGCGTATTCTTCAACGACAGATTGAATGTGACGTGTGGCCCACCACCACAGACGCTCCAGTTTCGTATCACCTCGAGTGAATGGACACTTGATCGTGATTTAATAATTGAAGATGACCTGCACAGGTTTTCACGAGCTAATCGAATGGAAACGCTTGTGATCACCAATTACTTTTTCACTGACAACGGTAAGAAACCACTTGAACCACCGTCTATGATCTTAAAATAAACACAAAATGGATACAGTCGAACCTCGTTCCAACAAACATCTTTCAACATGATTTTGTTGCCGTTACGGATGTCTCGGCTGACCGGGGGGATTCCTTTTTTGAAAGTGCGGGACAATTTCAACCTTTTCAGAAATTTGCTTCCGTTTACCGAACTTGTTTTCAGACCATGTGCTTGTCATGGATGGTCCTGTTCTTGTGTTTCTCCAGCAGGAGGCAGAGGAGGGCCATCCCTCTATTTTGCACATATGCAGCCTAAATAATCAGTCGACTATTAAAGGACTTGTCGCTCATGTCATTTTTTTTTTTTATTATACGTGGTTGGGTTTCTTCTTCTCTATTTATTGACAAGCAATTTTCATTATTAGTATTTTTTTTTTTCATCCTTCACCCTTTTTGCAAGTGTTTTACCGGGTTGTACCAGTGTTCTTTGTCAAACTTTGTTGGTCCTGCGACCAATTTTTGTTCATCAAGCTTTTCACGTTTCGTTGCGGAAACCTGACAGTGGTCAGGACCGCGTCATGGGAGCACAACAATGAACATAGACTATCAGTCAGGAGAATCCCGCACTGTACATTTTGTTCCGAAGCAAAGTCGCGACGACAGTGAGCTTCCCGTGGTTTGATGTAACAAAGGCCTTTTCATGAGTTTACGCAAGTAAATCTGGTTGTTAGAATGAAGATTACGTTATGAAAAAGGTGTTCGCTTTCAGCAAAATCGGCAGATGGAGTATGAATGACGTGAAATCGGGACTTTGAAATGTGAACGTTATAGGGGTGGAAAGGGGTTCGAGTGTACTCAACTATTGCACACTTGTCACCTTTTCGAGGGGAAATTGTGGAAAAGCAACTCAATCTAAACCTTTACAAATCATTTTCCTTTTACTGTTATCTCCCACCTTGGTAATTCGCAGTCGAGTCTTACGTAATTGACATAATATTATTTCAGGGCACTATCAATGTCGGCTGTTTGATGGGGATTCGAGTTTCCTGCAAGACTCCAAGGAAAGATTCATCCTTTTGGAAACACCCACCATTCGGATTGTCCCCCTAAAAAACACGATTGTGTGCGAGGTTGGGCAGGAATTGTCACTCCAGTGCTCTGTCCAGGAACCCTACCATGTCAAGTTTAAAGACTTCCCAAATACAGGTAAGACTGAAACAGAAAGGCATTTGGCATTTTGCAGTTTATTCCCAAGTTCTTGCTCGAACCGTCAAAAGTGTGAGTTAGCTGTAATTAATACTGAGAAAAATGGAAAACGACATGACCAATCGACACAACAGTTCACTGTGGGGTTCATACTGTGTGGGTTTTTACTACAAAAATTCACATTCAGTACTTTTTGTGAAGACTGTCACAGTGTTGGGTTTTTGTTTGCACTTGTTTAGAAACGGGCATTGCGATCCAACTTCTGAAAACAATCACACAGGAAGACTGCGATAACCAAGAAATAAACATTCTTTGCCAAGTGATTGAATTTCCCCAATTCACACGGAACATCACGTTGCTGTTTGTCAGCGATGGTAAGTATTGAGCCGGCAACGCCCACACATTTCAGACTATTTCCCCCAGCTATATCAGATAGGTCAACACGCACATCTTTCCAGATGGATTCACGTGTGTGGGTGACCCAGAATTTGGAAATGGATTTTTAAACGAAGTGGGTCGAGCTTCTTGTGAAACAAGTTATGTCGGAGCGAGGACTGCCATTTGCAGGGAAAGCGGAGAATGGGAAGATCGCGAAGACAAATGCAACATCCAGAAAATTGCGCAACTATTCATTGAATCTGAGGTGAGACGGTTGACTTTTGATTCGGCACACAATTGCAGTTGCGCGGCCGAGTCATTGGGAGCGATTTCTCGATCGGGGGTTGTCTGGACACTGCACTTGGTTATACATGGACGACACGTTTGAGATGGATGAAAGCCGACGCATTTGCCCGAGTTGTCCTGCCGTATTCCAATTTTCTGTGCGGAAACCTCGAGGCACCGGTTGATGGTAACGCTGTTTTTCTTTCCTCTGACAATTCAGTTTTTGAATGAACGGACATTGCCGGATTTCCTGGAGGAACTCAGCAATGCTACTCTTGTTCTAAGTGAGGCAGTGACTCAATCGCCCAACGACATTGAGTTAATCGTGAGAATTCTCAACAATGTAGCCACCTTGGTCACAGCATCTTCGATCCAGATCAGTCGGGACTCGATGGAGGTGTGTGTGTGTTTGTGTTGTCTCATCAAACAATACACAAACGGTGGATGTTAAGATATGGACTGACTTCAATTCTTCCCCCCCTTTTTTACTTCAGAATGTCCTTATCGTTACGGATGTCCTCAGTCGAGATCAGGCAAGGGAATCGTGGGACAATCTTAACCTTCAAGCTCTCCGTGAGGACACGAGACAGGTCACTCCCAGAAATGAGAGCATCAGCTCCTTACTGTTGTTCGCTCTCGAGGGCATCACGAGTCGACTCGTCAATGATTCTTTCGGCATCGAAACCCCTTTGATTCTCCTGAACAAAACGGCATTCAGCGGCAGCTTCAACGGGGACTTTAATTCCACCGTGGAGATCGACATCCCGCAGTCCAACGGAGAGACCAACCTCACCGTGATCACCTTCGAGTCCTTGGATAACGTACTCCCCCCGAGAGACGAGAACAACGCCTCGGGCAGGGTCATCAACGGGAGAGTCGTCCTGGTTCAGTCCGACACGGCCGTCGACGACATCACGTTCACCTTTGACATCGTAAACGACGGCCTGGGGAACCCTCAGTGCGTGTTCTGGAACTTTTCCCTCTTCGAAGGACTCGGAGGATGGGACGGCCAAGGCTGCGAGCTTGTTCAACGAAAGGACGACACGGTCACGTGTCGGTGTGACCACCTGACCTCGTTTTCGATACTCATGTCGCCCAGCGTTCCCAACAGCCGCGTGCTGGATTACATAACCTACATTGGCGTGGGGATTTCCATGGCATGCTTAGTGATATGCCTGATTATCGAGGCGCTCATATGGAAAAAAGTTCGAAAGAGCAACACGTCATACCTGCGCCACGTTTCCATCATCAACATCGCAATGTCTCTTCTGATCGCAGACATTTGGTTCATTATCGGCGCCAGTATCTCCGAGGGAGATAAAAAGAATCCAGATGCCTGCACCGCCGCGACCTTTTTCATCCATTTCTTCTACCTGGCCCTCTTTTTCTGGATGTTGGCATCCGCCCTACTGCTGTTCTACCGCTCCGTCAGAGTCTTTGGTGGAGGACTTTCGAAAAACACAATGCTAGCTATTGGATTCTCGCTTGGCTACGGGGCCCCGCTGATCATCACAGTCATTACCATCGCCGTGACTGCACCCGACGACGCTTACATTCGAGAAAACGTCATCTGCTGGCTCAATTGGGAAAAGTCGAGAGCACTGCTGGCATTTGTGGTCCCGGCACTGCTCATTGTGTTTATAAACATTATCATCCTAATTGTGGTGATAGTTAAAATTTTGCAGAGTCGGGGGATGACGCGCGGCGCCAATGAAGATGAGAAGTATGTCCTGGTCGTCATTATTCGGAGCTTGGCCATCCTCACACCCTTTTTCGGAATAACGTGGGGTCTTGGAGTTGGAATCTTAGTTGACCCAACTAATCTCGGAATCCACGTCGCCTTCGCCTTCTTCAATTCTCTGCAGGTGAGCTTCGGATGTTGTTCTGTATATTTTGTGTTTATCCGTTGATATTTCGTTCGGATATTTGGAAGTCATTTCGTGTCGATTTAGTCAACTGAATCAAGCTACGCTTGGACATTCTCTACCAGATCTTCAACTTGAACCCCATTTTCGTATATGTATTGATTCTTCACCGGCTCCCTCTACATTTTAGAGTTCTTTTGAAGATCCTATGATTTGCTTTCAAATCTTGAAATGGCCTGGCCCCATCTTACCTCTCTGACACCATTCCAGCTACCAAGAACTAAGCGGCTCAGAGGGGATGGAGCCTTTTTCCGTTGCCGTTCCCTCTCTTTGAAATGAACATTCGGGCAAGCCCCCTCTCGCTGCTCATCTTTAAAACTCGTCTTCAAACTCCTTTTTATTCTTTGGCTTTTGACTCCGCATGAGACTCGATGTTTTGCAAGGCGCTGCGTTTCATCTCGTAACGGCATTGTTGTCTAAAGCTTCTCTTCTTGTCTTTATGTAGGGATTCTTCATATTAGTTTTTGGAACGCTCTTGGACAAAAAGGTATGTACCGTAATTGTTTAAAAAAGAAAGCGATGTTTGGGTTTGATGTTAGCCTTGCTTCGCTTTCCTTTATTGTGCTATTGGTAACACTCTTTGAAAAAATGATGATCGAAATCAGAAATGTTGTCATAACTCCTGGCAAGATTTATAAGAGTTGGACAGTCGAACGCTGATTTGTCTGCACTCCATTTTTTTTCAGGTTCGGTCAGAAATGTCGATGTTCACACAGTCTCAGGCTTCGGGAAGTGGGACAAAGGTTAGAATGGGATTCATTCACGCTTTGTCGGCAGATCATCAATCATGTACTGACTTGTGTGTGGGTTTTTTTTTTTTAATTCTTTTAGAGCTCGAGTGCTGAAAATTCATCAAGCGGATGGCATATCTGGAGGAACTTTGGAAGAAGAGGTATTCATTTGAAAAGTGGGCTATTTTAGCCGGCGCAAGCTTTGCGCACCTGCTGCACCTGACAATTTGATGGGCAGTGCATTTGACGGGCTGTACTTTGCAGTGTGGCCACATCATGCAACAGAAATTCATATTTTGAACCGCCGCAAAAAAAGTGGCGGAAACTCCTGCAAATAAATCATTTGCACACATTTGGTCTTGGATTAAGTGTGTGGTTTTTTTGTGTTTTTCAGGTGTTAGTAACCTATCATCGGACGTCTCCTCATCATCCCAGGCGATCAACACTTGATACCCGCTGCAAAATTCGCAGCTCAGACTCAACAAGCGACAAACTGTTTCCAAAAAGGGGTGTCCATGCTGCTCATCCTGAAATTTCATTCAAAAGTCGATTTTTCCGAACTTTTTGCGCATAAGCTATGTATTCTAATCGCAGAAGCAGTTACTGGAGATGCTGACAGTATTAGATCAAGGCATCCCTCGCATAATTGGAAATTTCTCCATTGTGAGAGAAATAAAGGTTTTCTTATCTTATAACACTTCTGTGTATGTTTGTGTATTTTCTCAGTCTTTTAGCTATAAGATAAGATATCCTTTATTTGTCCCACACTGGGGAAATTTACAGTCTACAGCAGCAAGATTGAAAGTGTTTGCATTCACAAAATAAATGTTACAGTTTCAATGTACACCGTTCAATTAAGTGCAATATAAAAATATATTAAGATATACATAAGGTGGCTGTGCTATTGTGCGTTATTTAACGTTCCGATACTTGCGTTCGAGCGCTATGTTCCGTGGTTAAGAGCTTAATTACTTCAAGGCATTATGAACACTATAGATAATGAAGTATTATTATTAATATTTTAATAGTGGGGAGGCGGAATTCAGTCTGCCTCACTTTATGATCTATCTGCAGTTTTATGCAATCAACTGAATATGCAACAGAGAAATATTAAACACATTAGCCTCACTGTGAAATCTGAAAATGACAAATGTTTGAAAACTTTAAATTGGAGACATGGCAAGAGAGAGAACGTGCACTACCCAAAAGCCTCACCTGTTTTAGTACAGTGGCCCAAAGTACATAGATAAAGTACATAATGTAGGTAGGATTCTGAAAAAAATAAAATAGGTCAAGTCACAACTGTCAAAGCGCAAATAAAAGTCATGTGGAGATGGACATTCCTTACACACACGCACACACACCCAATGGGCACGCCCTGACACATACTTCCTCAAAGCATCACATTTTTATCCAACCAGTGGCCTTTTGTCTGGAATAATTTTCTTTCATTTAAAGCAATTATCAAACCAGGGGGAAACTGTACAAAACAATTTAGGATCAAAACGATGACGACGCTCGCTTCAGTAAACTGAGAACAAACGATACATCTGTGAGGAGCCAAATGGACAGCCTGAGGAATATAAATACTCTGTAGTCGCTTAGTATCAGGCTGGGGAACTGTTACTATCAAGACATGAAAAACCGCTTATCCTCACGAGGTTCGCGGGCACGCTGGAGCCTATCCCAGCTGTCTTGGGGCAGTAGGCGGGGGGACACCCTGAACCGGTTGTCAGCCAATCTCAGCCAATTTAGCAGCAATTTAAAATGGTCATTCGTAGAAGGGACCATGAAACGGTATTGCAATACTCAACCGCATCAGTATTAGGGCGTAATCAGGTCAAAAAGTAATCTGTATAACTTGCATAAAAAGCTGCTGAGAAGTCAAGTGAAAGTGAAAGTCAGTTAACTGCTGTCAACGCGCCAGTAGAGTTATGTGAAAAAAGACAGACATTTTTCTATGACGATGCCTTCTTCCTGCTGGCACAAGAGAATAACAAAGAACGTCACCCGAGAGAGTGACAAGGAGGCGTATAATGATGTGTTTCGTGTTGTAGGTGCGGTATGCAGTCATTGCACTGGTTTCACACCGATGTGCAGGGTTGGATTCCGTCTGTGGCCTTCCCGTGTGAAGTCTGCACGTTCTCCCCCCGTGCTTGTGTGGGTTTTCTCCGGGTATTCCGGTTTCCTCCCACATTCCAAAGGCAGCTTAATGGAAGACTCTAAATTTTAGAGTCTAAATTGAGCTTCAAAATGTCGCTGGGGGAGACGGAAGGCTGGCCTGATGCACCGGCGACTCCAACCCAGAGAAGCGCAAGAAGTCTGCGTTTTCCTGATCTTAAATCTGTGCGGTTGGTAATCCGTTTGCCTTGATTTCTTCACTGTGGTCTGTGATAACGCAGACAAAGAATAGCGAGCCAAGCATCAACACCATGCATCTCGCAACGTGGACCAAGGGTGGGGAAGAACTCCGGTTCCTCGAGAGCCATAGCCTGCCTGTTTTTGATCCCTCCCTACTCCAGCACATCTGATTCAAACGACCAGCAAACTATACGGGCCTGAAACGATCATGAACAATTGAATCAGGTGTGTTGGGAGTAGGGACTGATCAAAAACAGGGCAGGATACGGCTCTCCGGGAACCGGACTTCCCTACCCTTGGTGTAGACCATCATCAAACCATGTCACATTTACGTCTTTAATTTCTTCATTTCTCACCACTAGATAGAGAGCAGCATTAAAACGACAACTCGTACATCCGAAAATCATAGAATACAGCAACTGGGGATTTGTCTGCTCTCTAACTCTCTGCTCGTATCAAGTTTTAAAAGGGCCTCATACACACCCAAACAGCAGCGGCCGTGGAGCAGCAGCCCGAGCATCAAGGAAGAAGGAACCTAATTCCCTAATTTGAATGTTCAAAACGCTTAATGAATGTCATTGTTCCATCTACGTGTAGCAACGGAACCTGTCAGACTGGTGCGTACACGCGGACGCAAGCCCTATAAAGCAGATCGATGGCAACTGACACAGACTTTTCAGAAGCCGCTCGGCAAAATAGCTGCGTTCACCAATAACCAAGACCAAAGGTAAATACAAACTTTGGAAACGACTTATTTGTCCTTACATTCTTTGACTTGATATGTCGAGGCAGGCGCAACAACACGTTTGGCATGATTTTTTTTTTTCCCAAGCACTCTCGAAAATGGGTGGACGGCTTTCTGTCTTAAGAGGGCCAATTTGAATTTCTTCCGATTCCGTTTGCTCCCTACAGTCGGGATGACATTATCGAAGGTACTACAATTCATCGTTGTTCTCCTTCTGGGTGCCTACATCTGGAATAAGGACCCCACACAGTCTTCAAACGTGTTTTTCAAAGTAAGCTTTTAATGCAGTGCGATGCCTTGCAAACGCATCGCAAATGAGTCTTCAACTACAAATACGTTGATGGGATTAGGATTGGGAAGCCATTTGGCGTTTAGTTTTTTGGTTTCCACTATGCTTTTTTTTTTTTAGCTATCGTGTGGCAAACGGAAAATCCGTGCAATTATAATTGCGGTGACGTGCAGGGTGATTGAAAGACAAATGAACACCCTGTTATCTATTTGACATTTTTATTTGACTAGCTCTTGAACGCGTGTCGCTAATTATTCTCACCATGTTTACCGTAGCGTAGTTCATGTGATTCAGCTATTGCAAGAGCGAACGAAATCCAGACGTGAATGCCGGCGGGCGGATTGAGACAGACACGCGGAAACATTTGTAAAAAATGTTTCAAAATGGAACAAAGTGACCATTTATTGACGACAACAAAATAGCTCCTATTCCACACCGCCCCAAATTCCAATTTGGTATTTTATGTGACTCAAGTGTGCTTTCAATGTGTTCCAGGAGATAACAGACATAAAACTAACCCACAGGCATGGCAGAGAAAAAAGGAATGGTGAGAGTTTTAGAGGACTTGATTAGGTTGGAGCATTCGTCAATCAATGCACGACTGCAATTCAAAGGTGGCAATGAACATTTTTTTTTGTTGTGGTTGTGATTGACGGTATGATAATCATGATATCCAGTATATGTTCCAGCGATAGGAAATGTGCCCGAATTGTCACGCCCTGCTTCGTTTAGCTGGAAGTTTCACTGTGTGTGTGTGTGCTTCGCAGGTATCGCCAACAAAGCTACGACCCAACTAATCAAAGGTACCGTTTCTTTATACTTCCAAATGCTTGTCAACAAAGACTTATTCAATTTAAATTTTTAGTTCCATGTCAAAATTGTGTTGGCTGTGTGACGTAAACCACACGCGGGCTAACTATTTTGCCAAGTTCTTGCTTGGATGAAAACTAAGTTTGCATCATAAAGTACAACCATCATCACTCATCCTACGAGTAAGGCCAGCAGGCCGCGACGAAAACTCTGCGCCCAAAATGCAACGTCAACTCATTCCTGTCGTCATGTCTCCTGTGCCCCATCTCGGCATCAGTGGACTTGGTCCTCATCGTGAACACATCAAAGCCGTTTGCGTTCATTGATTCGCTGAGGGTTGCTGTGGAGGATGCTCCCTCGATCTTAGAGTCGGGGAGAAATGATTTAAGACTGGATTGGAATCTTACCACGGGTAAGAATTTTGCTTCATTATTTGTCTCCTCAACAAATGCGACCGGCTCATCCAATTCCGAAATTTGTCAGAGTTGGGAAAAAAATGACCATTCCGGCATCTATTTTTCTTCTTAGTTTGCTCTTCAAATTCAAGCTCTGCTACTGAATATGAATGTCAGTGCGAGGATTCCTTTGGATGGCCGTGTGACATCTGCGAAACTCATCCTACGTGCAACGATGCCAGTACAATACCGACGTGTGACTGCATACGTGGCATCCCTCCATTTGGGGGCTTCTGTGAACCAATTTCAAGTAAGTCGATCTTCTATTCATCCGTTGAAATCACAGTAGGCTCAGAAAAGTCAAGCACGGCCAATTTCCGCACTTGCATTTCCTTCTCCGAATGCCCAGACTTCCCCGTCTCCAGGCATCATCCTCTAGCTTGTGAGACGTAGCCTCTCTCGCATGACACCGGTTTCCCCTTCCTATTAAACCATTAATATGTTATCTTTTTTGGCTCCACAGTTATCCCACCATGTCCAACGCCGGTCCCACCAGTCATGCAGCCAACGATGCGAGGTAGAGTCAAACCTCTTTTCAACGTACCCCGTTGATGTCTCCAACCCGATAACGTTCATATTTCAAAGTCCCAATTTCGCGACGTTCATTTTCCATCGACCAATTTTGGGTCGGAATCGACGTATCGGGCACGCCTGCTTTAAGTGATTAGAAAATCCCCCGTCGGTTGTTTTATTGAGGCAGATACATCATAGCGAATGTGGTTTAAAGTGCCGTCCTGTTCCTGTACCTCTCCTCAGCTTCGGTAGAGACTGTTCTCGACATCAGGACACTCAGGACGGAGCCGACAGAAGTTATTCAACGACTCAGAGAAGCGGCGGACAGTTTACCGTTAAACGTCACCATCGATTTCATCGTGACAGAATTTAATCTGACCACAGGCGAGAACGCGTTTCATGCTTCTTGGTGTTCTGTTTCTCAAAATGTGATTCGTCAACGCTGCGGTGTCCATTCCTTTTTCAGTCTGCTTCTCAAACTTCAATCTCGAAGAGCAGTGCGAGTGCGGGGAAGAGTACCTATGGCCCTGTGGGGTCTGCGAAACTTTCGGCGCCTGCAACAATGACAGCGTGGAAAATTGCGACTGCATCAATACGATTCCCCCAGACGGGATATTCTGTGTGCCAAGTAAGCGCAACTGCTCTCAAGATGTTTCAGAACGTATTTATTTATTAGTCATAACGAGCGTGACAGCATGATGTTTACAATTTTTTTTTTCTCCGCAGGCATCTCCGCTGCATGTCCAACAGAAAGTAATGTATCTGGAGTGCATATCACGCAAACATGAATTAACCTAAAATGCCGCACACAAATTCAAAGCACAGATTTATGAATGAACTTGGTGCTGATAGACTTTGAATGAAGCTAGTCTGCAGCATTTCACAATCGCAAACTTAAGACGATCGATATTTGAGAGCGTTCTTTCCAAAACTTCCGTTCAGTTCTTCAGTCTCAAGTCTGATTTCGCGCCACTACAATCAGATGAGTTTCGGTTAATAAGATGGGGTTTTTTTTTGGTTTGGGGTTCATCTCTATGGTTGACTTCGTCAAAACCGGAGTGTCCTGAAAGTTGTTTTGTGAACACGAGTTAGATTTGTGAACAAATAGTGGGATGTTTGAGAACTGTTTTGTTTTTTTTTAATTCAACTTTGCTCTACTATTAACTCCTCAGGTCCACCGACAACGACCCCGACAATAGACGGTAAATGAGTTACACGCAATTACTATTTTTCTCGATTTTTAAGAACATGTGCACTGACAAGCTCCGTTTGTATTGTAGAGAGGTTTTTATCGTTCACCTTAGATCTGGACTTTGATGACTCATTCAACGACGGAAATAATAATGTTTTCCTGACATCTTCAAATTCCGTAAGTTCTCATTTGTCATCATCTCTGCAATGAGTGCTTGGGATTGTTGATATCAAAGTGTTTCAATTCACCCGTTGGGCACGCTCACCGTCTCAAACAGATTGAAACGCAGTCTCCGATCCACATCCCAGGTCTGCAATCAGCGGATCTTTTACGCTTCAGGTACATTTGATTCTTTCATCGGATATTCTGCGAGCTTTCCGCGAGTGGTGTGCAGATCGATCCAAATATCGAGAATATTGCTAAGCGTCAGGATCATCATCGGATTGATGCTAGCGATCCGAGCTCGATACAGTACTTTTAGTTTCACTCTCGGATGGAGTTTTGTCGACAGCAATGTCGTCGGACTTGCTGCGTCTGTCTCGGCGTCGAGCAGTCAACATTTTTTTGCCCCCTACGCCTCTCAAAAGTATCGCGATTAGCGATACTGGTTCTGCATTTACAGTCTATCCTCATTACGACATACCTCGCGGGACATAGCGAAGTTGTACAGTATTAACGGTAATTCATTCAACTGATCAAGTTCCCACATAATGTTTCATCTGCTTTGATGTTTTCACAAAGGTCTGGTAGCACCATTATCGACTTTGTCATTTCGGCAAATACTCCGATTCAAGACTCGGCTGTTGAAGCACTTCTAGTAGGAATATACAATGACCTGAGGAACTCGTTTCCTGTGGTGTTTGAGAGTAAGTAACTCGGGTTCTAATTGGAATACATTTCGAGACCTGCTCATGTCGTCTCTCTTCATTGTCTGGGGGGAAAAAAATGTTCTGCAGTCGAATAATTGTCCACTCTGTGCATCGTTTCCCGTCAAAGGCCGCAGTAGCTTAGAAGCTCTACCATCGGAGGTATTTTTCGGAGACACCGTGACTCTGGCCTGTGGCCCACCACCGCAGGACCTCGACTTCCGCATCACGTCGACGCTGTGGACACGTGATGGAATCGTAATCAATGAAGATATAGATGATCGCCACGACTTTTCACGAGATGAAAGATCGGAAACGCTTACGATCACAAATTTCTTTGTCACCGACGATGGTAAGAAATCTCTCGAGGAAACGCGCTTTGAAAATGGACGCAAAATGTACACGCGGTTCTGGGACGCATTTGTCTTCTGCTGGCATCAATTGATTTAATTTCAGGACAATATCAATGTCGGCTGTTCGATGGGGAGTCAAGTTTCCTACAAGAGTCGAATCAAAGAGTCAGGCTTGCGAGCACACCCACAATCCGGGTTGTCCCGCGCCGAAACACCATCTTGTGCGAGGTTGGGCAGGAAGTGTCACTCCGGTGTTCTGTCCAGGAACCGTACCGGGTGGTGTTTCGCAACATCTCGAATTCAGGTACAACAACAGAAAAGCAGCCAAACAGTATTTTCCATTCGCAAAGCTCCGCAAATGAATCAGTATTCTAAATCCGGCCACATTTCAGAAAGTGACCAGTCATCAAACTGACCAGCAAAATGTCAAAATTTTGGCCCCGATGTGACAAGACAAAGCGAAGCAAACTCCTGAATTGGTTCATTGTTTTTGCACTGCGAGAGACCCAATTTATCTGGCTACGTTTAGTTCAGGGGTGCCCAAAACATTTTCATTTGAGGACTGCGTACAGAAAAACGGAAGGGTGAAAAGGGCCACTTCAAAATTCTTGAAACACGCTAAAGTCAGTCAAGAAAGCAGTTCTCGATTGTCCGTCTTGCATAGTTCGGTTCATTAGCTTTTAATTGAAGGTGCGAAGGCACATAGTTGAGTTTTTCTCCCTAGTTTAGAAAGACTTGGCGTTCGAATCTAAACGGGTGTCAGTAATCTGTCTCACTGTCTCACTTTCACAGTCCTGTCTATTTTTGTGCACGTTTAGATATTGGCACCGATATCCAAGAAGTCATTACAATCACACAGGAAGACTGCGACAACCGAGGAATCAACATCACTTGTCAAGAGATTCAATTTTCTCAGTTCAGCCAGAACATCTCATTGATGTTGGTCGGCGAAGGTAACTACCGGGAATGACGACACGTGGAATGCGATAGCGCCCTTTGCGGAAATGTCTCGTACTTCCAGGTGAACTCGTATGTATCGGTGATCCGGAGTTTGGAAATGGATTATTCAACGAAATGGCCAACGTTTCGTGTGATATTGGCGAGGTGGGAGATATCACTGCCGTTTGCAGCGAAAGCGGCGAATGGGAAGATCGAGAAGATACCTGCGTCCTGCAGAGGATTGCACAACTACTCATAGAATCTCAGGTCAGTGGCTTGACTCGTTCTAACAACGAGGATTTGAGTTATCGGGGACCCAGTTGGGTCCCAGCTTAAGAAATGTTCTGGGCTCCCATGAAGGCAGTACAATGACAAATGACCTAAAAAGGCCTTTCAGTACTGTATATGGACTAGAAATCTGCAAAGATTAGATGGGTTTGCCTGAGTCGGAAGAAAACCTCCAGCCAGGCACTGAGCGCAAGGGCCATTTTTCTTCTGACATTTCAGTTTTTGACCGAAACGACTTTGCCAGAGTTCTTGGACGAACTCAGCAATGCCACGATCGAACTGAGCGAGCAATTGACTGAAAATCCGAACAACATCGAAGCCATCGTGAACATCCTGAACAATGTGGCCACCTTTGTGACGGCAGTTTTGTTCCAGATCAGTCAGGAGTCTATGGAGGTATCGGCGCCCGTCTCTGGTCACAGCAAATGACGTGAAAACAACTGTTGACTGTTTCTCCGCCCCCTTTTTGTTTCTTTAGGATGTCCTGTTAACTACTGGCGTCCTGACCCTAGATCAGGCAATTGACGCGTGGAACACTCTTAACACGGAAGCTGTCATCGAGGTTCTAGGAAGCAGAACCGTCACTCCCAGAAATGAGAGCGTCAGCTCCTTACTGTTGTTTGCTCTCGAGGGCATCACGAGTCGACTCGTCAATGATTCTTTCGGCATCGAAACCCCTTTGATTCTCCTGAACAAAACGGCATTCAACGGCAGCTTCAACGGGGACTTTAATTCCACCGTGGAGATCGACATCCCGCAGTCCAACGGAGAGACCAACCTCACCGTGATCACCTTCGAGTCCTTGGATAACGTACTCCCCCCGAGAGACGAGAACAACGCCTCGGGCAGGGTCATCAACGGGAGAGTCGTCCTGGTTCAGTCCGACACGACCGTCGACGACATCACGTTCACCTTTGACATCGTAAACGACGGCCTGGGGAACCCTCAGTGCGTGTTCTGGAACTTTTCCCTCTTCGAAGGACTCGGAGGATGGGACGGCGAAGGATGCGAGCTCGTCGAACGAGAGGACGACACGGTCACGTGTCGGTGTGACCACCTGACCTCGTTTTCGATGCTCATGTCGCCCAACTTTCCCAACAGCCGCATCTTGAGTTACATCACCTTCATCGGCGTGGGCATTTCCATGGCGTCTTTAGTTTTATGCCTCCTTATCGAGGCCTTTATATGGACCAGAGTTCGAAAGGACAAGCTATCCCACTTGCGCAACATCGCCATTGTCAACATCGCTCTCTCTCTCCTGATTGCAAACATTTGGTTCATTATCGGCGCCAGTATCTCCGAAGGAGACAGATCGAACACGCCCGCCTGCACCGCCGCCACCTTTTTCATCCATTTCTTCTACCTGGCCCTCTTTTTCTGGATGTTGAATTTTGCCATGTTCCTGTTCTATCACACGGTCAACGTTTTGGGCAGAGGACCCTCGAAAACAGCCATGTTGGTCATGGGATTCTCCTTCGGCTACGGGACGCCGCTGCTGATCGCGGCCCTTACGATTGCGATCACCGCTCCGAGGGGGACTTACGTTCAAGAAAATCAGGTCTGCTGGCTCAATTGGAATCAGTCGAAAGCACTGCTGGCATTCGTGATCCCGGCGCTCCTCATCGTGTTTATAAACATCCTCATCTTAATCGTGGTGATGGTGAAAGTACTGCAGAGTGGACGAAATCAAAGCAGCGTGCAAGATGGCGAGAAGCACGTAATGGGGGCCGTTTGTCGGACCTTGGCTATCCTCACGCCATTTTTCGGAATAACTTGGAGTCTTGGAGTGGGAACCTTAGTTGACCCGAGTAATTTGGGAATCCACATAGCCTTTGCCTTCTTCAACTCTCTGCAGGTAAGTTTCCGATTACCATTTCTCCATGCTTCTTGAGAAATGGATTTCTTCTTCCGTGTCGCTGAGTGTGTTGTGCTACACTCGCCTGACTTGCGCGAATGTGGGTGCGTATGGTTGTCCGTCTCTATATGTGCCCTGCACCTGACTGGCGACCAGTTCCGATTGATGTTTTCCAAATCTTTTCTCTTGTCTTGACATAGGGTTTCTTCGTATTGGTTTTTGGAACGCTCATGGTCAAAAGGGTAGGTACCTCGAACACGACAATTACATTTTGTTTTTTTGTTTTTAATTGACTGAAATGGCATGTCACACTTGAACCATGTTGGGGTGGGGGGGCAAAATACTTTGCTAAACCAAGGGAGCATGAGACTGTGAGCCAAAAAAAAAAAAGTACTACATCAGCACCAGGTGAGTGCGGAAAAAAAGTAAACAAGTGGAAGCACAAATGGAAGCTCTGACGGCAAAATAAGAAAGACAAAATACTTCGCCGAAACGAACGAGACGAATTGCGCAATGAACGGGACGAATTGCGCAATAAACGGCTCACAAAGGAACTGGCAGGACGACAACAATCAGCCATCGAGAGTTGACAGAAAGTATCGCGCGTCGTTTATTTGATGACAAATGTCCGATGATTGTTTGTGCTCTAATGATGCACGATTATAATGTAGTCACTGAAAGAAGCGTTTGTTTGTTTGTTTGTTTTTTGTAGCATGTCAGTAACAATCACATCTTAGCAACTTAACTAGCTTCGAAGGTAGTTTTGCCCTGTTCATCTTCACGGCACTCTTTGGAAGAATCATTTGCAGTGTGCCGTTCAGTCATATTTCCAGCTAAAGTCATCTGTCCGGGGTTGTACAATCAATTGCTCCTATTTTGTCCCCTAACCTTTTCAGGTGCGGTCAGAAATCGCAAGGCCATTTATCAGACTCTCCCAAGCTTCTTCTGGAAGTGGGACAAAGGTAATAACGCCGTGGGCGCAAATTATATTCACATATCCTTTCTCCAATAAAGTACTCATGTGGGGTTCTGTCAACACTTTTAGATCACCAGTTCGGGAAACTCATCGAGTGTCTTGCAAGCTTTTAAGAACATTGGACGAGGAGGTATAACGACTATTTTTTATTATTATTTATTTTTTTAATAAGTGTGCAATACTTCCCGAGTCCAAACGGCACAATAACCACGTTTTGTTACGGTATGAGCATTCCTTCAACTCTCGAGTTGCCAACAGTAGTCGGGATGAACGCAGCAATTTTATTTGATCCATCAAATCGCAATCCATCCCATCCCATCCCCCCGCTGACAGACTGCGACTTCAAGTGGCCGCCAGTGGACGGCACATCACGCTCACATTCAAATGGTTTCGAGATCCTTTCCTTCTGCCTGGGAGTCACATTAAAAAAAAAAAAATCAACCGCAATACCGTCAGTGAACCTTGAACTGAATAATACTCCAAAATTGATAACGTAACGCCGGACTTCAAAACAACAACAACATTAACGTCTTGCCACTACTGAAAACAGACGCCAAAGTCCAAGTGCGTTCGATACCAGCATGTCACGGCAGACAAGTCAAAACACCAACAACTGGTTGCCTTTCTTTTTTTTTTTTTTGGTCATTGTCTGAGTCTACTTTGTTGACGCGTTTTTTCTTTTTTTTTCCAGGCGGTAACAACCTGTCTTCTGACGTCAGCGCATCATCTCACGCCGGTTGATCTCGATGAGCACTGCACGCGTCTCTGCTCGAGCTGACCTAGCAACAAATGCTCGCCAAATCTTCTTCACAAGTGCTTTCATACTACTGTCCAATTGTCCTCTGTCAAGGGTTTTCAAATTTGCCTTCCGATAACATGTTCCACGCGCCCACACGAGTCATGATATCCTGCTGCAGCGTGCCGGCGGATCTCGTCGACATATTTGCGCTTCCCCCATCACATCCAGCTGACTAACGCGCATGCACGTCAGTACTCAAGGCAGCTACGCTGACAGCATGATTTATTCATGATGGAGTATTGCCAGATATGAAAAGCTACCAGTTTTATTTGTTTTGGAATACACAATCCAGTAAAACATAAACGAGGTCATCCACTTAGCTGATGGTCCGATGCGAACGGCGACGGCGCTCCGGACGTCACGTGACCGTTCCCCGCGTGCATTCGCCGACACGGGCCGTGCGGGACAGTTGGCGAAAGATGGAGCGCTGTAATCAAAAGGAAGGTTTCCAAGTCAATATTTTGTCCAGATGAATACACGCGTCACTTTGATGAACAGGACATCATGAGATGCATGGGCAAGCGAGACAAGTTGGATTATGACGGATCCCTGTCAAGCACCAGCAGGTGCTTTTGACGACGATCGCCACGGCAGATGCGAAGAACTACAATGGTGACTCCTTCCGATCGTAAAAAATGCTCGGGATGTTTTACGTTTAGATTAGGTGCTGTGAAAAAGGCGGCGCTGGCCTGGCCGGAAGGCCCGTCGCAATTGCTCCTGCTTATTTGACCTCTCTTGCTCGCCATCGTTAAATACTGCAAGCGGCCAAGAAACGATATAATTGTCTCCTTTGCAACAGCGAGCCTCTGCGTGAGCGGCTGTGCTCGTGAGCAAATGACTGAAGCAAATCTTGGTTACGCCTTTTGGCTCTCGAGTCTCTGATTGGCTAGTTTTGTGACAAGGTACAAATTCATATTTTTAAATAAAATTAGAGGCATTCAGATGGGGACAGAGAGGATGATTTTCGCCCCCCCAGAAAAAAATCTTTGGAATAATACTGTCTACGGAGTCTTGAGATTCCTGAATGTTGATGATCGTGTTGTATGATGTCTGTCGAGTTATGCAAGATTTTCGGATGTCAATGAATGTGTACGATTGAGTGATCATTTATACAGCCTGATCGATACGAAATGTCATTCTTTGATTGCGTGCCACACTCTGTCATTGTGTTATTATAAATGTCAATGAACTCGGACCAAACGATGCAGTCATCCATTTCTTTTGTCTTGTTTTGTGGCTAAAAAGCATTGGCGGGGAACAAAAACTAAACTTGTAACATCTATTTGGAAGCTTCTGTGTGACATCCCGAAGGTGAAAGATTGATTTAGTAGACAAATATTAACCCCTTGTAAAAAATGAAAAGATGTCTGCCTGTACGAGCGATTCTGTCATGAAACATGCAAATTGTTACGGCGATTCAGTACAAAGGCCACGGAGAGTCTCCACCACCGACATGAATTTGGATCAAACTTGGATGGAGCGCGCATTCGCAGTATGCTTCTCGACGCCGGTTGCTGCTGAAAGGTGAGAATCGTTTCTTTGCGTGGATAACATTCATGCAACTTTGCTTCCCCTGAAAGTTAAAGAAGTTCTCTTCATCTGTAGCAACGATGCTGTGCCGGAAATTTGCAGGGAAGGGATGATCTGCGTAAAGCGATTCCTCGGACATGACTTGATAGACGTTCACGGAGGAAATTGGGATTTGACTGAACACTGGCACCAATTTTAAATCACTGTCCAGTTTAAGAGCCAAGTTCGAGACACTTGGCTTAAATTACGGGGGCCAGGGAGCCCAAGTCCGCAGGATGGGATGTACCAATACACACAAATCAATAGTTTATGAGTATACCCCTCTACTAATATCTATACATAATTATTTAGTGGTCCTGCACGTGATTGTATTTCTCTGTAGGTGAGATTTTGTCCGCGTCCGACAGTGCGGTTATAACTGACATAAATGCACATAAAAGGATGCATGTCTATTTTAATAAAAGTATTGTCAAATTAATGAGGAGGAGAAAAAAAACCACGTAACCATGTTGTGAGGCGACAAGCAATGAGGTGAGTGTGGCCTGCTCAATTCAAACTTTGTGGCATCGCAGCTGGGGAGAAGAGTGAATGCAGCACTGTTTCGAGAAGCAGTAAAACAAATTCAGCCTCACTCTTCCGTTTAATGATTAGACCAGATCGACATTATACTTGGAGTGCACTTTTGGGGTAAAGTAGGATCGTCTTCATTTTAAGTCGGTAAAATGATTCGTATTAGGGTACAAAAAGGTGCCTAAAGCATGTTGGGATACAATTAATGTACCAGAAATTAAATTGTTGTCGGCTGCGCTCGGTGTCGGTTCAACAATGGACAATTGCGCCCTCTGGCGGTGATGATGATTGCGCCGTGACAACAAGCCTCAGTCTCCGCCCTCCTCCTCCTCGAATTGCAATGCATTGCTGATTGAATTGTGCTATTTCTCCATTAGGAACACAATGTCTTCAGCCGTGTTAGTGTATCTGCTGGGATCTTTAGCCACGTACTATCAGGTAATGATGCTTCTTCACATTGTACTGGGGGATTGTTTCTGGGATTGACTTTGGAATCAATTTAGACGAGTGGAAACTCAAAAGCCCCTGTGAAGTGGAAATCAATAGGTCTTGTAAATTGGACGCACAGCAGAAAAGAGCGCTGCTAACAATGCCCCAAAAGTGCTTTTCCACCGGCATAGAGCCAAGTAGGAGAGACGTCATGACGTCATCGTCAAGCGTCCAAACGTCACTGGTGCCTGCACTATGAATACTGTAATAAGAATTAGAATAATGCATTGGAAGCATCTGCTAGGCAACTCAGCACAGCAGTCAGGGACTTGCACGAGTACAAGTGCGGTGGAAAAAGGGCCAACAAGAGAGTCACCTTTCAAAAAGTCACAATTATAAATATATTTCTGAAATTGATTTTTTCTTTTTTTAAACAAATAGTGGAATAGTGGATATGTAGTCAGTAAAATATATTGTTTGTTTGATTTGCAGGCTTCTGCCGATGGTATGTATTACAAACACTGCATTCACATTTCCGGTCCAGCAGCCAAGTTTCACTTAAAAAAAAAATAAATTCCAAATTATTGCCCCCCCCCCCCCCCCAACATCTGTCTGCCTCACATGGATTTGAATGTCAACTTCGTAGGCTTGGATGTTATTGAATAAAACTGGCCGATAGTTATCGATGAAATCTGATGGCTATTCTCTATTTATGAAGATACCACGCGTTAACTTCCCAAAGATGTGACTAATATTTCTCTAGGGACGTCCTACAATGCTGATATGTTGGTGGAAAGTAATGTCACAGTCCAAGCGCAGAGCATCCTGTCAGTTTTGAATGCGAGAAGCAACCTCCAGCTGATCGATGACACGGGAACATTCTACACAGTGACGCTTGTTGGCAGCGAGATGGTTGCAGGTACATCCTCCAAATTACAGATGAACGTGTTTTGTCCTACGGCAAGGGATAACGGAGAAGATTGGTCATCTGGAGCACGAGAGTAGAAATCTACCGCCACTACGATGGAAATTTTATTTTTTCTTTCAGTGTGACTGTATTCATGTTTGTTTTTTTTTCCTTTGTAATACAGTTCAGTACTGTATGTCAAAAAAACATCCCGTGTTCCCATTCCAGAGTGCATAGTTCTGGAAGATGAGTACACTTGCAACTGTTCCGACGGCTACATTTGGAGCAACGAGGTGTGTGACAAGCTCGACTGCTGCAGCGACGCTCCGTGCAAACACAACGTCTTGGCAATCGCGTCGGTTTGCATTGCCAAGGTCCAAGGTAACGGAGGACCGCTGAGCCGCCGTCCCCAGACAGACTTGACAGGAATCCTCTCAGATTGATGTGAGGATGGTGAGGTCTGAAGTGAACAAAATCTCCCTTTGTCATCTCAACAGTCCTCCTCACTGGAACTGCAACGCTGACAGGAACCGCGTGGGATTCAAACAAAACTCAACAGGTACACAATATTATATATATATATATATATATATATAAATATATAAATATATATATGAAATTTAAAATGCAATTCTTCCTGATTTTCTTTCGAAAGCTTCATGCGGCCTTTCAAGAACTTAACGGTTTTCAACGCCTGAACATTAGCGGCCTGAGGTATGGTGCTGAACAACACACATCATATTAACTCATTCACTCCCAAAGACGTTTTTAAACGTCTTTTCAGACTGGGTCCAGAATTGGTTGGTACTGAATGAGTTAAACGCAACACAGTATCGGTGGAATGGTATCAGGTATTTGTATTTATTTTTGCTGCGTGAAAAGGAAACCGTAGTCCGAAAACAATGCGGGTGACGTCGGGGGGTTTTGAGCATTTCTCAATCTTCAAGGCTGTCCAACTGTTCCGCGGACTTTGAGGTGCATCTCAGCGTCAAATGCGACATGGCGAAACTCAGAGGCGTCGTGTCGACTTTGGAAGGCAACCTTGGGGCTGTTTTCAGGATCAAATCTGTAGGCAAGTCAAAGTCAAGCAGATCGATTGTTCCGAGTTGCGGGGTATCCGCTCTTTGCCTGAATCATGTCACCTGGTTTGAAGTGCGCCCGAAGGCTTTGCTTTGAGGGGAGATGCCCGTCACTCCAGTCGGGTTGGGCCGAGATTTTCGGGACTTTCTTTCTCTCGTAGGGATGGTGACCATCGAGCCGACAGAACCTTTCCTACCTTCCCTGTCCGAGTCGACACTGAAATGCACTTTCGAGGAGGCATCGAGCAGCTCGGGCTGGAAAATGAAGCAGAATGAGCCCTTTGAGCTTCACAACGGCAGCGCGGTCACGCTGCATTCAAACTGCGCCACAGAAGAACACAAGTCTTGCACGGCCGTCACACTACAAAATGTAACAAGTCTCTGGGCGGGTGAGTACGGAGATTTCTTCCCCACTGTGACGAGTGACATTTGTGTCTGCTCATCTTTGTGCAACGTCACCCGCAGGCGTGTATGAATGCGAATTCACCAGCGGGTCGTTCAGTCATACGGCAACGACAGAACTAAGGGTGGCACCTCTGCCTGAAGAGATCTACGTGACAGCCAAACCCGTGACGGTGGACTGCTCGGAAAGACCGAGCAGTGAAAATGTGACGGTGGACATAACGGCCACCGTCCGCAACCACAATGAGGCCTATCAAGTCTGCTGGAGCTACAGAGGTGGAGACGAAATGCAACGTAAGATCCACATCAAACATCTGGATAGCTTATTTAGATCGGTCCGTTTGGGTCATGTTGGGTGTCATGGTCGAAGACCCAAAAAAAGCACTGAACCAAATCCATGAACTAAAACAGGAAACTGGGAAAAACTACATAGAAAACCCCAATAAACCAAAGCAACAAGAAACTAAAAGCCGTGACGGTCCTCGTCACAGAAAAGCGAATGACGCGATGACCAACAGGTGCGACGCTGGAGGAGAAGCCCTCCGATGCCAACTGCTGGTCACAAACTGAGCAGAAGCGCGACATTTTAGCTGTAACCCCAAAATATCACGAAGGATCACAATATCTCTGACTTACAGACTCAAGTCAGACTGCCTTGTAGTTGCAAATTTCAGGGTCTGAACCGCCACACCTTATACATGATCCTGAAAACCGACGTGTGTTTGTTTACAGCCGCTCCCGATTCTTTGGGCTACTATTTCAAAGTTGCAATCAGCTGCCAGGAAGAGAGGGACGCCCATTACGTGACGGTCACATTTAAAAACGTCATGGATCAACGCAAAAGCGCAAGACTGGACATTCCGGTCATTTATGGTACGCCACATTTAGCTTGACAGTGTTTTTTTTTTTCCAAATTGTCACAATATCCGAACATGACCTCATCAGCAATCATTATTCTTATCTTTCCTGGCAGCGGGTCACACATTTTGCGAAGAAGAGGGCGATTTGTGGCCAAAGACCCCCGATGGAGACACGGTGATTAAGCACACATGCCCGGAAGGCAGAGTCGGCTACCAGTCACGCACGTGTCAAGGAAAAGCTTGGCAGCCAGTCTTCTCCAAATGTGTCAGCCACCATTTGTTTAACCTGACGAAAGCGGCCGAGGTAACGCATGTGTCGCACTTTCACAAGCAGCAAAATGACGATTCGAAATGTAGCTGCATCCAGATGCCCGATACACTCTCAAATCTCCTCATGAGTCAGAGATGAAAGTGGACTTTTCTGAAAATCCTGGAAAAAATCAATATATATACACACACACACACACACACACACACACACACACACACACACACACACACACACACACACACACCCTTTGTGGCTTCCGCTTCGACGCTCTAATATATATATATATATACATACACACACACACACACACACACACACACACACACACACACACACACACACACACACACACACACACCCTTTGTGGCTTCCGTTCGACGAAATTTCGAAATCTCCGAGATATGGCGAGGCCATGAGAATGCGAGGCGAGCGTATTACTGTTGTGGCGACGCCACTCAAGCTAAGCGAGCCTCAGCAGTAGATGGTCCGCTGCTCTCGCTGCGCGTGCTTCAGCGCCAACATGTACGCAAGCGCGTCTTTTGATTCCAACCAATCAGCGCCGACGTCACACACCGACGTCACACAACAACAACAACAGCTAAACTAAGCTAAGCTAGCCGAGACGTTCACTCGAAGTCGGACGGACACGTTTTTCTGCCAATCTGTGTGTTTCCCTTTTTGTCCACGGTGTCTTTTATTCGTTCCCGTGGGGTTTAGCAAGTGTGTTTATAAAGAGACGAAAATCTCTTTACTGTTACTAGCGTTAGTGTCTCAACATGGCTACGCTCGTGAAAGCAAAACAACAAACTCAAACGCGTCTTCGTTCAATGTTGTCAACTAATTTCCGGTGGATTCATTTTAGGCAAATTTTCCTCAATTCTCCGGAGAGATTTTGATAAAAATTTGGAAAAACCCGGAATTCCGGGACAATCCGGAGGACTTTCATCTCCGAGTCCATAATCGTGGTATTTTGCTTGTACGGCTTCCATTTTTTCTGGCTGTGGCTGCTCAGTTCGAGCGGCGAGAGCGTGCTCTGGCACTCCTATTTTGTGGCGCTCTGAATAACCGAACAGTACATTCCGCGACACTCCAAACAAATAGGTTCCGATCCTGCAATGCGTCAAGGCAAGAGATGGGGGGCCAAAAGACGATGACGCGGCACAACGATCAGGCGACGAGGCAGAATAAGACGAGTTCACAGGAAAATGACTAAAACAATCTCCGATAGCTGAATGACGTTTTTGGGGGCACGTTTCTAGAGGTTCGTGAAAGGACAGGGGGCAACTCCGGAGGCGTCGGCGGCCATTTTTGCCGGACTTCTGAGCAGTTCCGTGTCAAACTCAAATGGCAACATGGCTGACCTGATGGCGTCCGTCCACATTCTGGTGCTGATGGCCGACGCATCAGAGCGCATTCCCCTGAAGAACCGCGTCTTGCATGTACGTTTTTTTTGTTCACTCACTGACAGACAAAAAGCCTGTGGTCTCGAGACGGTTCCAATGCCAACCCAGTTTTGTTTTTTTGCATTTCAGGACTTCACGCACGCAGCAAGTAATCTGCTGGCCCCAACCTGGGAGGGCTTCAACGACTCCGTCATTCACAACCTGTCCTCAAGTTACCTCGGGGCGGTGGAACGTTTAGTGAGGAACATCCGAATCGACAGAGATCAAACCAGTTTGAGCGCTCGCAATTTAGTCCTCGACTTCTGCCCGGCCGACAACTGCAACGTGACTTTGTTCGGCAGCAGGGTCGCGGTGACGAGGAACGGGTCCTCGGGATTCGTGAAACTCCTCGGCGTGAGGAACCTGACGGAGAAATTACAAAACGACTTCCGCGACACGGAGCCGTCGCCGCTCTTGGTCGCCGCCACGCTGGAAGGCGAGGATGAGCCGTCGCTAACAATCACTTTGGACTTCTTCGGGGAGCGGGCCAAGCCCAGAAACACTTTCTGCGTGTACTGGGGGGCCGCGGGGGGATGGTCGGAAGAAGGGTGCGCGGTGGCAAGCGGCGCCGAATCGCACCCTCTGCGTGTGCAACCACTTGACCGCGTTCGCCGCCCTGTGGGGCTTCGGCGACGACGCTCCGCCAAGCCTCGTCGTCCTCACCAGGGTCGGTCTGTTCGTGTCCGTTTTCTCCTTGGTTCTCTTTCTTCTCAGTCAGTTTCTGGTGTGGTCAGCGGTGGTCAAAACGGACCTTTCGCACTTCTATCACACCGTCATGGTGAACACGGCCCTTTTCCTCTCGCTGGCCCACTGCACCTTCTTGGTTTCCTCCTTCGCCGATCTTTCCAAGCGTCCCGCCTGGTGCGACGCGGCGGCCGTCTGCAAGCATTTCTTTTTCTTGGCCACGTTCTGCTGGACGCTGTGCATGAGCGCGACGCTGGTCCACCATCTGGTCTTCGTGTTCAAGCCGCTGAGCAAGCGGGTTTTCATGCTCCTCTCCGGCATGGTGGGCTACGTCTGCCCGACGCTCATCGTGGGCTCCACCTACATCTACTGTCAAAACAGCGACACGCCTTACCGCGACGACAGTTGTTGGCTCGTTCCCGGCAAGGCCTTCCAGAGCTCCTTGTCCTCTTTTCTCCTCCCGGTGGGAACCATCATTGTGACCAATCTTTGTTGCGTGGCGGTGGTCGTCGCCACGCTGATGAAGGCGCCGGTCCTCGACGGCGGCGAGAGAGACAACCAGGAAACGGCCAAACGCATCGTCAGAGCCGTGGTCTTTTTGACGCCGGTCTTGGGACTGACGTGGATTGTCGGGTACTTTTTGGACGTCACGGACCGCAAGGATCCCTTTTATACCGTCGTGAGCTACAGTTTTTGCATCCTCAATTCGTTTCAGGTACTTTCAACACACACACACACACACACAATGTTAAATGCGCAGGTGGACCAATGAATACCGTAATTTCCGCACTATAGAGCGCACCTGATTATAAGCCGCACCCACTACATTTTTAGAGGAAACCCAATTTTGTACATACACAAGCCGCACCTGTATATAAGCCGCAGGTGCCCACATTAAAACATGTCAACATATTTACAAAGAAAGAAAATCACGGTGAGCCGTCTTCATCTTCCTCCTGTGAACTGAAGCCATCTGAGTCACCGTCCTCAGTGTCGGAATTAAACAGTGTCATAAAGACCGGTCTTAATCTTACCTTTTCTACGCGAGTGCCCCTGGCGGCCGTTAGAAAAATTACACATATTGGCCGCATCACTGTATAAGCCGCAGGGTTGAAAGTTTGGGAAAAAAGTAGCGGCTTATAGTCCGGAATTTACGGTACACAAAATGTGAAGATAGGCCAACCATTGGACCGTGGTCAAAACCTCCTGCGCAAATAACGGGGAAATGAATTGGCCTGGTGCTATTCCTGTTCTCATTTTCAATTTAATAAAGACTAAATTGTCTCCCTACGGGTGACAAAAAGAGGAGTAACGGTACTTGGGATCTCAAATGGGCCCAAAATGCTCTCTTTGGGATCACTTTCTATTGGATTAGCCTCAAAGGGGGAAGCGCGACATCGACATCTCATAAGCCATTCCCAGACCGTTGTCCATATTTTCTAAAAAAAAAAAAACCAAGAAACCGCTTCAACGGAACTCTAAGCAACCTGAAAAGAAACGCTACTCGTCTCTCTGCCATTGCAGTGATTTAATGTTTCTTTTGCAGGGACTTTTCATTTTGCTGTCGGGCTGTTTGGCAGAGCAGAAGGTTGGTGTCTTTCGTTGAAACAGCAAATCAACCTGTAGAATGTGTACGGCGAGTCAAGTCGTGTGTTTATGTGTGTCGCTCGTCGCAGGTTCGAGATGAACTACTGAAGCTCATAAAGGTACACTTGCAAATTATTTCACAACTGCGCCAAATTATGCAATGGGATTGAACGTAATAAACGGTTGATCTTTTCTGCTCACTTTCTCAGGGGGATTCGACAAAACAAAATGAGAAACAGAAAACATCGACCATATGCACGAAAGGCAAATGAATCTTCACACCAGCCACCTCCTGCTCTTCTTTTCTTTTATTTATTTTTTTAAGAATTTTGAATATTTTGATTGTTTTGATGCGTCACGTCACTTGTCCGGTGATCATTTTGTCCATTTTGACTGTCATGCAACTGCCTACACTCTGCTCCATATTCAAAATCACGTCGTGAAATAAAAATGTACGTCTCAGGGAAGGCGCAGTGATTTTCTTGAACTGTCATTCCTTTCATTGGCAAACGGGGTACTGCGATTCCAGGCTATGTGCTGAATGTGCCACAGCTTTCTGATAAACTCATAATAATTTTGTCGTAGCGACATACAGAAATGGAACATCATGTATCCTGGTTTTCCTTCATTATCTCTGCATCACACCAAGGCTGCCCAACCTTTCTTGGCCAAAGATCTACTTTTCAAGCAAACAACCTCCCGCGATCAACGCCGTTACCGCAAGTGCAAGCGTACGCACGCACTCACGCATGCCACGATGAGCAACAAGTAGAGACAATAGTTTGTGAGTTTGCGAAAAGGAAATCGCTGCCTACCTGAGTTGGGAGTCCTGACGCGGCCGCATGGGACGCCCTCCTGCAGCGTCTTCAGTGCAACAACGTCACTTATCGTCGCTCACGCGTATTGTTCGAACATTTTTCTTCGGGCACTCCAGATTCCGATTGCCAGTGCCATCGGTCATTGCTGATTAAACAAACTTTGAATGATGACAATTTAAAAACAAACAAACAAACAAAAGTGAGAAGGCAACGCTTGTAATCCCATGGTGCAGGTGCAAACTGCTGATTGCCTACAACTTCCGGTGGTGGGGTCACGCCCACCGCAGGTTAAAGGTGACCCGCTTTTTTTTATTTTGATTTTATTTTTTAAATACTTTTTGGTGAAAGTGGGACTGATAGGATGCTTAGGGTGCAGTGTGCACTAACACAAACATGGAGAATATTAATAACGCGCACACTGATACATATCTTTTTTTTTTTGTTTTAGTCAGATGAAAGCCGCCCTCACTCAGCGAAGACTTGATGTCTACCAGGATAGCAACCGGTTGACGGATTTGCGAAGAAAGATTATTGAACACAGGCCTGCAAATGAAGCCAAATGAATGTCGAATTCAGTTCTCATCTGATGGGCCCGTATTGTGTGAGTTGTAGTGTGCTTCCGATACCACGAGAGGGCGCGCGAGAATCTTAACGTTTGCAAGACTGGAAGATGTTAAAATGTCGGGCTATGAAGAGCTTATTGTCGATTTGTCTCTGTGTAGTTTAACAACTATTGGTGATTAGGCGCAAATGTAATCGTTTGCTTATGCATCTTCGTTTTTTTAACTGAACTTAAATACGTTCAATGTGAACGTCACCGTAAATGCTCTGGGAAATGTGTTAGCATTGGCGTGTTATAATTTTTGGAGGGTTTATCGTAAAAAAATGGCAGCAAAATTGGTTAGATATCGAAGAACTTCCGCTTTATATGAGGCTTTCTATATCTATAAAACCATGTTAGGAGGTGTGTCACAAGACGAGGTGGCCGAGTGGTTAAGGCGATGGACTGCTAATCCATTGTGCTCTGCACGCGTGGGTTCGAATCCCATCCTCGTCGGACAATATTTTCTTTTAAAAGAGTCAGAAACGCTTGTCCTCTTGTAATTTTCAATCACCGTCGCGTACACAATAGCATAGAAAGTTTGCTAAAGGTTCAGTTAGAAGCCTTAATTCGCTTTTACATCTTGCAAAAAATAAAAAATGTGTGTACAGGATGCTCTAATACAATGCCATAAAACCCAAAACACATACAAGGAATTCGTTATAATTGTGATTTAATATTGATTGTGATACAGTTTACATAAATTACAACAGGTAGTTTACAATGATTTTCTGTTGTGAGCGTGAACCACGTGATGTCTACCTTTACTGATGAACAAGTGTCTTGATGAAAATACAAAACAACCATCGGTCAGTTCCAAAGAGAAGAACAATTATTTCTCGCATCGCATTCCCATTTTTTCACTGTTACCGTCGTCATCGAGCCAGGAGACAGAAATGTTGTGAGTAGCATACAACGCAAATATAGCATATAACGGTCTACACAATTTGACTGCTTGTGCTTCAGCTCACTTTGATTGAAATCCAACTAAGAGCACTTCCTTTAATTGTCCATTTGCATTTGTACTCAAGTCTCGGGGGAACGCCACCAAATAGCATACAGTACACGTAGTGTTAACTATTAACGCCGCTTTCTCAGCTAGAAAAGAGTAAAAACACAAGTCAGCAGTTTATGCAAGGCAATTGTTACGTATAAAGAATATTACAAAAAAATAAGTTGGACAACATTTTGGGAGTCAGACCCAATTTGATACTGTTGGTTTTAAGTTATACCCTAAAATATCCAGCAAATGAATAAATAAGGAACTATGATTATGAGGGGCAAAAAGCTATATATTTTTTTGTTTCACTCTTGATTAGTAAACTGACCGATCCATGCTAGGTTAAAAAAAAGAATGCTTCACCTACAATAAGCTAAATTAAGTCATCAGTCTGATTTATTTTGTTTATCCATTATGGATTGATATTCATGTAAAATGATATGACTTTTAGTCATAAATTTCTTGGAGTGGATGTGAAGAAGAATAACCGCAGCTACCTCCAGCTGAATGACAAAGTCTGAGCTGAGTACATTTTACAGGTTTACATGACGGGGCACAGTTTCAATCAAATGCCACAAATACTCGGTCTTTACTTTGAGCTCTAAATATGGCAATAATGATGGTGGTTACATCGGAATACTCAAAACATTCCAGCATACATGACAAAGAAGAGAGGATAACTGGTGTGGATACTGGATGCTACTGCATCGTGAGAGGAATGACTCAAATGTATTTAGGAAATGGCGCAGCCCGTGTCCTTCTGGGGCTTTAAATCAGGTTCCTTCATTGGTTTCACATCTTCCTCTTTAAGCTTGGCCTGGAGGGGGAAAAAAGGCACAATAAACAATGATGATTACGAGGAATAATTTGAATTGCGGCACCAAATGTGGTTCTGAAAACAAACAATACAAAAAAAATCCTTGAAGGCGAGTTATACAACCTTGTCATTTTTGGCTCCCTTGGTCAGGTCAAAGGTGGCATAAACTTCAGGAGTACACTGCTCACTGGGGGACGGCAGTTCAAAGGGGACTGGCTCCACCAGGCCATAGTTTGCCTTCAACTCGAGCTGGGGAGGTTCAGCCGGGACCTTGTGGAAGTATCTGGGAGAAAAGAACGTGCACAAGTAAGTGCTTAAGGTGAATTGTGTCGATGGTGATATGATTTCACAAAACATTTTTCTTTGGCAGCTGCTCTGTCGCACGTCACATCTTATGTGCGCGTATGTGTGTGACTCACATGAAGCCGTTCTCTCTCTGGCACTTATCCAGTGTGTTCTTAATGAAGCCACCCAGTTTGACGAAGAAAAGCTGCTCAGATGGTTTGGCCGTGGTGCCCGGACCTTTGGTGTGACGATAGTCTTTACACAGTTCTTCAGCCCGGGAATACGCTACCGAAAAAAAACTTTATTTCAATGAGGTTTCAATGTTCAGCTTGTACAGTGCGTTATTTCTTGGCTTTTTCATTTTTTTTTAGGCTAAACAGGGGTGACTTGAGACTGCACGAGTTGCACAACCTGCTTGACTTGACGTCAAAGAGTGAGCCACCGTTCCAAAAATTCCAAACTTATTTTTGCCGAGACGTAAATACCCTTTTCTGCTTCTTGGAGAGATCGGATCGCCTCGCCACACTTATCATTCGCCAGCAGTGTCTGTCCGTGATAGCAATACGCCTGTAAAAGCAAAGCGGCCCGCGTTGCCCACCGCACTGCTGAAGAATATGACACCGCATCGTACATCGAAGCCTGACGCCAGCAAACCAACTTACATAAGCCATGTAGAAGAAGAACTTCAGCTGGAGATACTTCCTCCACTTCCCGCTGTACTCGGGCTCCAAAGTGTTCAGAGTGTGGTCTGGAGACAAAAATCATCAGGCTTTCATCATAACGAAGCGTCGCTTTAGTCCGGTCGAACCTCTTTGCAACGTTCACATTTCAAAGTCCCGATTTCACGTCGTTCATTTTGAAAAGGCCTCCGTTACGACGGTCCGCGGGAAGCTAACTGCCCCCGCGACAAGATTGGTTACGCCCCCGGAGGTACGTCGTCCCGAGGTTCGACTGCACTGCTGCGACGATGGTCGCGAGCCACATCGGAAAGGGACGCGCCGGACTTAAAACAACTTGACAAATGACGATGATGAAACGGTCCTGAAACGCTCACCGGCTTTCTGATAAAAGTTTGCCGTCTCCGACGCCAACGCGGCGACAATTGAGGCGTTGTGCTTCAGTTCAATGGCTCTGGCGATCGTCACTGTGGAGGAACAACAATATACTCGTCAAGACTGGGAGCAAATTCTCTCTACTTCGTTGCCTACTTCTAAGGCGAAGATAACAATCCGACGAGGAACGATGACATCGTGCCAAATTTGAGGCAAGCGCCTGTTTTCCAGTAACGGCGGAACGAACCTTCTTGAGCTTCTGCCTGAGACTGGATCATGTAGGCGTCAATCACTCTGGGATCCAGGTCCCTCCCTTTTTCTGCGGGGGTGATGAGACGAGGGATGTGGGCCTCCTGTCAGAAAATCACAGCCATGTCTTCCATTTTTTTTTCCATATGAAGTCGTCATGGCAGCACATGAAACGAGGGCGGTCGAGAACAGTCTGCTTCACTTTGTGCAATGTGTTGTTTGGGGGAAAAAAAAAACATGGCTGGGTGATCCAAAGGGGAGTTCCCTGCTCAAAAAACAATAACACATCTCACTAGGGGGATGCATTTTGTCATCGGCTTCCGACATGCTTAAATCAGTTTTGATCTGGATCGAGCATAAGAGCGATCAATGCATTTTAACCCAAATCTGCTCACAACTGCTGGCTGCTTGAACCCACAATCAAGACATTTTGTGACGACGTCTCCGTTACCCGAAGATTTTTGAAGATTCCGGCGGCGACTTTCAGGCTGCGGTGAACAACTTTTGCTTCGTCCTCTGAGACACTGTCAAAAATGAAAAATGTCATTTAAAAAAACAGTTAAAAGCAGGTCACCTTGAGTAATGTTTCAAGACAATGACACAAAAACATACTTTTCTTTTCCGGCAAGTCTGGAGGCGAACTTGGTGTACCAGAGCGCGACGTTGAAGGCCATGGAGACCAGCTCGAAAATCGCATCTTGTTGGGCACTAAGACCGCAGCGCGGAACAAGGGCAACGTTAAAACAAAGTCATCAACTGAGGTACAGCAAGTTGCTAGATTGGGAGTGGAAAGGCTTCCGACAATTGACCCGTACCTTGGTGTGTTCCCTTGTAAAGTATCAGTCCATTTGAAGTTCTGAATGTATCTCATCTTGTTGTCCTGTGTCGTTCCATCCAAGGAGACAATGAAGCCTGTTGGATCAGGAAACGCACTTCAACAAGGTTTGGTTTGTCCCCAAATGATTCATTTCGCAAGACACCTGACTTTTGTGTGCTTGACGATGCTACAAATTGCCAAGTGAACAAAGTGGTCTATTCTTCCGGCGACTAATCTGTCGCAGCGAATGTCACAATTTTAGGAACTAAAATCCATGGTAGTTCAGATGATCTGATTGACAGTGGCACACACTATATGTTACAAATTATTTTGAGGGATTTTGTGTGACTGTGACAACTAACATTGCAGGAGGGAGAAGTATGCATCTGTGGCACTTTTCATCATCTCTGCGTTGCAGGTGACATCCGTGAACATTTCCAGCAGCCTTGCCCTGGTTGTCCTTAGGTCACTGCATTTGTGAACAACATGTCAATCGTTAGATGGTGTTTCTTGATCGGACGGGAAACCATGTCATGCAGAGCATTGGGCTGGCTGAAAGATCTTAATCAGGAGAGCGCACAGTTTACGATCAACATAGCAACCAATGTTTTGTCATTATTATAAATTATAAATACCCAAGTCCAAATCTGATGCCACTATCATTATCATATCAACACATCAGACATACTTGCAGATTTTATTGGCAGCGGGGCTCCCTGCTACACCATAAAAATTAAAGGTGACGGGCGCTGTCGCCTTCAGAGGGTTTCGGTGAAACCAGTGTGCCATCTCCTGGGTGAGGGCGCGCCAATAATGGCTGCAACAGTCAACATGAAATAGGTTAATACTTGAGTCATGCACTGATATTCGATTGAGACATTTTTGACATGGATGAGTTTCGACGACTTAATGCAAGGGAAGATAGCTTGCGCTAGCTAATAGCTTACAGTGAACTCGCCGTTGCTCTACTAAAACGACGAAAAAACAACACAATACACACACACGAATCCATTTACTATTCCAAATGTTTCCACTGGGCCTCAATTAATTATTTGCACATTGTGTCGTTGTCTCAAAAAGAAACGATTACGTTAGGATTACATAAATTACGGAGATTGGAGAACAGCTATCGGCTAACATTAACGCTGGTTTTATCTAAAACGAGCGATAATAATACATCGACCTATTCTTTACATCACCAACATGGTAATACAACGTGTAAAATATTGGGTTAAATACTTACCAATCTTAGTGACGTTTGTTTTTGGTAAAGTGGTGGAAAGTGACAAGTTACTTCCGGAAATAAACTGGGACTGAAGGCGTCATGCTACCTCCGCTTGCAACTCGATAGCCGACCAATAGCGAAGCAGTGGGCCGGACCTTGCTTCAGTTGACGTCACTAATGACGTTATAACCACTTCCTACTTCGCTGAGCAATCAAGTGTATCCTTCTTATCAGTAGCTAAATGTGTCAATGCTAATCTGAATGCAACTCAATTCGTCATTTTGGCATTGAGGAGTGTTACAGACAATGTCATAGGGGCCATGGCTTGTGGGTCTGGATCTTTGCCCAGCATGGCTACAAAGTTTTGGCCGGAGAAATTCGGTGTGCCGCACTGTCCGCAGCGGGGCAAAGCTCGGAATGGCGAGCTTTACTTGGTGTTTCACAGTTGGTCTGTGGGCAGGCTTTGAGGAGAACCATCAATTTGTGAAGAGGAACAAGCAACAGAAAGTCAATTCCCTGTGAATTGTCCCCTTTTCACACTTTTTAAAAATGTAATAAACACACAACTAACACAACATACAATCAGTCCTTGTTAAATCCCCGGAAGCAGGAACTACTTTTATCACAGATGAATAGGGAAAATAGATATTTATTTTTTTCCACTGTGAAAAAAAAATATTGATCATCAATAAAGAGGTATTACAATTTTCCAAAATTAGTCAAGACAAACATTTATATCTGCGCCACGCCACCAACTTGAGAATCATGAACTCTGTCAGCACATTAATAGCAGAGGCTGTTATTTATAGGATACAGCATGTTCAGTATATTCTGCACCGGGAATGACTAAATGGGGTTGAGAATCTAATCAGTGCACCTAGCTGGTTGTCTAACAAACAAGATGTCACTGTTCAATTTCAAATAATACACATTTGCAAAATAATTACATTAATCCCAGACTCCTTTTATAAAATTTCAGACAAATCCTAAATGCTTTCTTGACACTCAGCTGAGGTATGAAGGAACAATCAAAAGGCACTACTGGTCAGATAAGCCAATATTACATCATGAATAAGGACCGTGTTAAACTTCTGTTTTACACTGCCAAAACAATTCACATTAAGGCACTTTTTTGTTTGTATCGCAAATGCACAGTTTGGGATCCTTTGAGACAAAGTTCCAAAAGGACACTTTTCTGCCGCTTCAAGAGCAAACACCCGGGGGGGAAGAAAATCAATAAATCAAGCCGTCACTGTTGACTTTGCAGTATTCAGTAACTTGCATTACGTGCATCAGTTTAACATTTCCATCCCTTCCATGTTTTAACTGCACTTGAAATGGTACCATTGAAAGCACAACTAGAAACAAAGCAAGTGAATTTCACGGATGCAGTGCAAGACATGACACACTTGTGTCAAACATGCTATCAATCATGGAAAAAAATAAATGGAATAAAATGCTCAAAAGGTTTGGAATAGGTAAAGCATCCATCCGTTTTATGCCGCTTATCCTAATAAGGATTACCGGGGTAAGTGGAAGAGCTAACTTTGGACAAAAGGCGGGTTTCACCCTGGACTGGATGCTCGCCTTGCACAGACCAATATCATGATAGACTAACATTATTAACAAAGAATATTCACATTATGAACAGTCTTTGGCAATGACACATCTGCTGCATATCAAGTGCTGAAACTTTGCAAAAGTATGCCCGACACGCTTGGACTTGATTCGCTTGTCAAGACCTGTCAAGCGCTAAAAACACACAGGAAAGACTCTTGAACCCTCACTTGTGAATGTGTAAATTGGAAAAATGTGCAGAATGGACCTTTTTTAAAAAAAAAAAAATACATGTCACAGTAAGGCAGACTTTAAAGTCGTTTGGCATAGTTGTTGCATAGAATGTGGTCTCGGACATCTCCCCACCCTCCGTTCTTCATGTGGTCCTTGTGTTGAGCTGTTTCGGAAGCAGTAAGGACAAGAGAAGGAGGGAAAAGGGCCCCTTGAGCCATCTTCAGCATCTCCTCAACCTTTTGCGTGGCCCATTCTGGCTTGCAGTTCTGCTTCTGGTGCAGCCCACAATCTCCGGTGTGAAGAACCCGAGAGCCCTGCGCCACCAGCACTTTTATAGGCTTTGCGATGCAGCTACCCGAAAGGTGCTGCAGCGTCCAGTCCCAGTTGTAATCGTCATAGGTGCAGAATTGCTCGCTACAGCCCATCAGCTTGTAGTACATCTCTCTGGAGACGGCCATGCCGATGTTGTGTTTCGTGGACATCCACCCAGTGGTCAATACCTTGTTCGACAGCGTGGGGAAGCCGGTGAAGTCGTTATGGTTTCCCAAAGCCATCAAATCACAATCCCGGCAACGACTCTTCCAGAACTCAAGCATTAATTTATAGAAGTGAAAAAAGTCAGGTAAAATGTAGTTGTCCTCTTCCAGAAATATGACCGCTCCGCTGTAGCCCTGCATCACTCGCACTCGCTCCCACACAAAGTGCAACTTCCACCACCAGTGATGTTTGGTTTGAGTGACGGAGGCTTCTCTGTAGTGGCCGTAAGAGTCTGGGTGCTCCGCATTGAGGCATCCCGTTTTGATGGCATCGTCTTTGGATAAGTTCCTTGGGCAGTCCCGTGGATCCTGCCCAGGAAATTCAGTGGGATACAGCTGAGCGCTGAAGGGGAAATAAATTTGCAGGACCTTGCAGAATGTGATCCCTCGCACAATGGCGTCGATTTCCGCTGAAAAATAGTCATGGCTGAAGATGAGGAGGAAGCTGCGGACCTCTGCGGCTTTCTCCAGGGAGTTGATGAGAAGTTGCAGGTATTCCGGTCGGTTGTGGACCTGGATGACCAGCACCAGTTGGGGCTCCCCTGGAAACCGCTCGGCGTTTAAAACGTGTTGTTTGTGATTTGCGCTGTAGACGGATTGCGTCAGGTCTGACAGCGACCCGGAAAAGTCGAACTTAATGGTGTTACTTGAGCGTGTGCCTCGATGAGCTGGATTATTCACGCCACTTGCCTCGTTCTCTGAAACTGACAACACACGCGTGGAAACCAAAAGAGTCCAAACGAAAAAGGAAACGACCAAAAGCACCAGCAGATTCTTTTTAGCCAGTCGCAACCTCATTTTGGAAAGCTCAGTAAAAAACAAGCTTCGATCACCGGCGGCTCACATTATCTGGAAAGTTGCCCATTGGCGTCACGTGTGTTGAACAGTCAACTAACTTTTCACACCATGCCAGCTGCCGCACGCGTTGCTGCTTTCTTTGAACGCCTGTGAGGAGAAAGGAGCCGAATTAAGGCTTCACACGAGTACAAACGTCGCGTGAAAAAGTTAGCTTGTCCGAGACTTACCGCGGCTGCAATGTAGCTTGACAGCGAGCGCCGCTCGGAACTGGAAGTCTGACGGGGGGGGGTGTTGCATCTTCTCCACTCCCACACCTCATTGAATGCTGACGTGTACAACGTGACGAGGCGTCCGGGAGTTGACGCCCCTGCGACAAGTTCCGCCCCTTGGACAAGCTCCGCCCCTTCCTTGCAGGCCGCAGGAAGGGGAGGACCTCTCGTTTTTGGTGCTGGTTACCTTTTTTTTTAAGCATCTGCGCCGAAAAAGACGTGCTTGTGTCTGACAATAAATACTTTTAAAATCCATGAGGAGGATTAGAAAATCAGCCAAGGGGAAAGAGCTTTGACTCTTGTGTTCATGTAAGGAAAGAAAAAAAAAGCACGCTTTGAAACAACATGGCGTCACATGAGCCTACGAAATAATGATACCTGCCGCTTGGTGGTAGCAGTGCGCAATTGTGCAAAGCCGCCATCGTTCAGTTAATGTCTTGAAATATTTCCCTTCATTTTTCACTGTACGACTGAGAAATCTTCGGGCAATTCATGCAGGAACGCTTTTTTGTACATTCGCGTTTTACTGTGCAAGTTTTCACACCACAAAAGACAAGTGGTCCAGCTTTAAAAAAGTGGGATGGCAGGTAACTTTTTTTGCAAAGAGAGCAACTTTATTTACTTAATTTTGGTTAAATGCTTTTTTTGTCTACATTTTTTAGACTGATTCATAAATAATTACAAAACACGCAAAATGGATGGTCAAACAAATCCCACAAATGCAAATTACAATAGCAAAAACATTTTGCATTTATAAAGTGGGAATATAACACTGGAGGGGGGGATACATATACATTCATAATATATTCATCTAAAAACATTGGACTTGCCACAAGCAAAAATGGTTGCGATTGCTTTGTTTCAAAGCATGCCGAATTGAAAAAAAGTCACCTTTTAAATTTTCATACATATCCCCCCCCCCCCTGCCAGCAAGACCCCAAAAGTAGAAAGCGATGTACATTTTTCTGGGGAAAAGTCCTAAGCCGAAGGAACTGGTCTTCATCCCAAACATTCATGTCAAAATGTTAGCCTAATCTCGAAAATCGATGTCTGAGCCACAGCGGAGCAGTTCAGCCCTCCTCTGATCAACAACAGCTGGGTGTCATTCAACTATGAGCTCAGCCCGGGGGCCATTTGTGGCCTGCCCAGGACATGATTTAAAAAAAAAAAAACTATACATAGATATATCCATCCACATACACACACAAAAATGATATTTGACATGTGCCACATGGTTGTTCTTTTTGGGTTCAGAATGTGGAGATGGGATTTGGCTGCCGTTAAGTGCAGAGCTGGATCTATTCCATGAGATAGGGGGCTGTTGGCCACCCCAAAAAACTTCAACTTTAACAGAAAGCTGACTAACTAGACAATATAAACAATACAGAATTGCTTTCTTGGATGATTTTAGCATGGTTCAAAAGTTTTAGAAATTGAAAGTGGCCCTTTTATCCTTCCATTTTTATGTACTGTATGTGGCTCTCAAAAAAATTAAATTTTCGGACACCCCTGAGCAAAGTTAACATCATCGTGTGTTGCTGCGTTGCCATCAACATTTCTCAATGCATTCATTTTCTTAGGAAATTCCTAATTCTTCCCAGAGATGGCGGTTACCGCGTCAGCGTTACCATTCATGCATTCCTTTCTCTGTTCCTCTGTGTAAACATCCAACTTTCATCTCTGTTCTTCTTGCTCTTTCTGTAGTTTGGTGCATTTGTTAAAGAGGCTCTTTCCTGTCGGGTCTTCCAAGTCTTTTTTGGCTGTCTCCTCGGTGAGAATGTGGACCGTTATGACAACGCTGAAATCTAGAGAGAACATTTTCCAAAAACAAGGTGCTTATTTTTTTCTCATGGAAATGTTCCCCCCCCGGAGAGCGTTGCAAGCTGTTGACAGCGCATCATGCCTGTTAAGTGAATGCATGATCTTAGTGTGAAGAAGCAAAAAGGATCCAGATTTGATGTGCAGCTCAGCCTTGCACAGCCACTTGCGGACTGTGTCAGGGTGTTGACATTCACGTGGCGAGAACTAAGTAAGAACAGATGAGTGGACGCCGGCCATGCGCAAATATGACACCTCACGTTGTCATTCCTGTTGGGGAAATGAGGGCCTGTAAACTTGTGCTTAAGAGTTTGCGCTATGATTAGAGTAACTGTTTGGGTCTTTTGGTCATAACGTTAGTACCCCCTCACTCATGTGGACTGACGATTATGCAAAAGTAGAAAGCAACACAACTGATTATTAAATGAAGTTCATTTAATTTCGTTTCCTCAATTTGATTCCGAGGTCTTCTCACATTATAGAGATAAACATGTTGCATTTAAAATTAGGAATACACATTAAAAATTGTCTTATGATATTGCTCAGCTGGAGTCAATTTGGGTGCTTTTATTTTCCGACCTCCGTGCAGAGACCGCTGGGCAACTCGGACGGTCTCGCTGGCTCTCCTCGGCCACATCAAGAGTGAGAGTGGCAGAAAACAAACAACAGCAAAATATACAATTTTAAAAAACATACCTGTATGTGTAAAATGACGTACAAGGCCGGTGTGCAACTCGGACGGACTCGCTGGCTCTCCTGGCGATCACAAACAAAACAAAATAGGTTGCGCGCTAATCGACGTTAGCGACATTAGCTTAGTCCGTTCGACGGACAGCGGCTCCAAATGTCACCCAGGCCAGCGACGACAACACTTTCCCAAAATATTTTCAAGAGAACGTTCGTAATTATCTGCCGCTACGTCAAATCTTACGACTTGCTGATGCACGGCTTACCTGGTTCACAATTCACATCCGCCGTGAGCGTGGGCGGGGATCGCGCGCGCGCAACGTGACGTCATCACGCAATCCCTCTCCGCAGCGCGCACGCTAACACGTCATAAATTAACACGTCCAATCAGGAAAAACAACAAAAAAGAAAATACACATTAAAATCACCAAAACAATACTGTTTCGGTGAAATCGTGCACTGTAACCTGTTACACACGCGACACCATTTGTTCCTCTGCGTTTTCTTAAATAAAACAATTGTTTTGCACCTTTTTTTCTTTTACCAAAAACATTTTTTAAAAACAAAAACTTGTTACCACGGACGTTCTGTTCTCTCACTCGTGAATGTTGCCCAAAAAAGATCATTCCCATGCTTGTCTGTGTTGAAAAGACTCCGCGGTTTAAATCATTTTTAGACACGGCCAAAAATGTTTTGTGCAGGTCTTAGCAGAATTTCCAAAGGGGATATCTGCACAGGAGGTTAAATATTTCCCACCCTTACAAATTCCTACGCCCTTTGATAAAGATGTGGCTTGTTGATTGTAACCCACTTATCGCGCATCTCTTGATGCCAAGCTTGCAGTGGAAATTGTCTTCTCGGATCCCTTAATTTTTTGAAGCAGCTTGGATGCAAAACACCCCAAGGTGGATTTGATGAGCTTCAGATCACGTGGCCTTGTTTTAGTCACTGCCAGAGAGGCCTTCGTGTGCAGGAGACACTTTCAAATTTAGTTGAACAGAGGAAGCTTGCAATCAACAACGTATTCGGGAGTCACCGCAAACTGGTGCATATACGAGAGGAGGACTTCCCGGTGAAATCAAATCAAGCTTCCCGGTTTGCGGTGTTTGTCTGATCCCAAGATTTTGTAACAGAAGCTCGCCTCTGGTTTCTCACCACCGGGACACTCACGCCGCCATTAATGGACCGACAGCTGGCACGCAGAGCTGTTGAACTGTATTCGAGTTTCTTCGGCCGCAGAGGAAAGGAATGTTTGAAACAAATGGAGTGTGATTGATGACGGTGGTGGTGGTGGATAGTCCAGGAAGAACGGTAGGGGGGGGTTTGGAGCCGAAACAGTGAGGACCAACACTTGTGGAAATACGTGCGCCAAAAAGGGTTGTTGTTGTTTTGTTTGTAGTCACAGTTACCATGGCATTTGAGATCACATGACGCACGCCGTCTTGAGGAATAACTGGTCTTCATTTGAGTTCTGTTTTTTTTTAAGCTGCGACTGTCATTCCGTAATTGTCTTCCGGGAACATGGCAGCATGAAAACATTGTACAGTCAGAACATAATCATGCTTTTGGAGCAAAACCTCAAACGTGTGCCTCATGTTTGAATTCAGGACCTCCGTGGCCGTATTGAATCTAAAAGGCACAATTCATTCCGTCGCCGTTAACAAGCTCGAGATGCATGTCTTTGCGTGTGTGTCGAACCGCAGTTTATTGTGACCTCTTAAACATGCGTTATTTCACAAGGCCGCATTATTGGATGGGATTTTAAAATGTCCCATTTTAGACACCATCATATTTTCAGGATACGATGCTGCCAAGCCACATTTGTTGAGACTGGTTGAACAGTTGGTTTTAATCAAACCTACTAAGAAACTTCAAAATAATAACAACCATGACCTCCACGAGAAATTCGATCGGTTGAAGACAAATTATGAACGTTGCAAAAGGCACTTTCGACGTCTTATGCGGGTTTCAATTGCACCTGGTCGTCGGCAGACGGAGGAAATTAAAAATCGGCCCTTCGGGGCAACGCGTATTTGTCGGCGTGGTGTTCTTTTGAATAGGAGTGCCTGCCTTTCTTCGTATGACCTCATCGCCTGTGCAGTTGGGATTTGTGGACAAAGGTGCATATCCCTTTCAAATCATCAGCTAATAAAGACAAATAAATACCTCAATCAGGTCGCGCGCTATTTAACGCGGCGCAGCGAGGAAATGGCAGTTTTTCCCAAGACGGCCCATTTGTTGACGACAGGCAGTAAAAAAAAATGATCGCCGCTTTTTGTTTCAAAGTTGGCACGAGAAAACTGATAAAAGGTCAAGGCTTCTTGGAGGGGGTAACGGGTGACACGGCGGCGAAGCAATCCTTCTCGTGATGTGATCGCTTTCCACACAACCGAGTGACGGCGGCGAGAGCAACGAACAATGGCGCTTGTTGGTATATTTATATGCCACCGGTGCTATATCCTTGCACGGTGCTAGATTCAATTAGCCAATGCTACCTTCGGCAAAGACGTGCAGTTGACTCACTGCTCTTTACTATGACTGTTTTTAACAGCACTTGACTGTACGTTAAAATTTGGCCCACAAAAAAATAATAAATCCACAATTCAGTGACCTCGCAATGTCCAAATGACACCTGTAACGCAAACAGGAAGTGAACTGCTAGTTTTTAGAGACCCTTCGGGCCCCAAATTTATTTGATTTCCGCAGGGCTCCAAATCCCCTGAGGTGCCATGACTTACATAGCTCAACTTCAATTTGTATTTTTAGAGAAGAGGGGAGGACTGGATGGGGAATCCATTTTCCTTCCCAGCCAATAGGAAAATCCTTTTTTTTTCCTTCCACTCCCTGACCGAGTCCAACATTTTTGCATTCTCGTGCTCTGCAGCTGTTCGCGTGAACCAGCGATGTCCAAACTTTGTTTTTTTTTTGATGGCCACCTACATAAAAAACGGAAGGATGAAAGGGCCCCTGGGCCGTAGTTTGGACACCGCCGGTGCGAATGTATTGCCACGCAAATATTGCGCACGCAATGAATAATTAAAAACAAAGTGGGCAGAATGACAGAAATAAACAAAAAACGCGAATGTTTACGTAATTTGCTTGCAGTCATCATGAGCGCGTTATTTGTCTGCCCGACGACGGCCTTTGTTGCCGTAGTAACATGAGGGATTTATTTCCAGTGTTTCGCTTTGTGGAAAACAGTCGTGCGATCGTGCAGGCCCTTGCTGACCCCGGTGTTCAAGCGTGCAGAACAAAAGTTGCGTAAAGAGCCAGGGGGAGTGTGTGCGCGCGTGCGCATGAGAATCAAGGTAGGTTTCCACGGCTGCATGTTATGGAAAAAGCAAAACCCGGAAACCTGAAACAATCAAGACGATGGATTTGAGGCGGGTATTTATAAGCATCTTAGCAAAGGTCCGGGGGCTTTATTTGTGGGGGTCACTGGAAGTTGTAATATTCCTGTCGGCACGCCAAGACATTTTCCTCGAGGGATGAACTTTGTTTACCGCAGAAGCAGGAAGGACAGAAAGGGGGTAGTTCCCGTCCACGGCTCCATCAGTCAGTCAGCCGTAGACCTGCGTGCGGGACGGGAAAGTCAGAGGAAAATATTCCTGTTCCTGGGATTTGCGAGGCGCGCAAAGGAAGCTGCTTTTATGGTACGGCTCACACAATAAAATGGGTGGATTTGCGCCGACCGGGTCGACCACTCTGAGCCGCTTCATTGACCAACTGGGGGGGGGGGGGGGGGCACCTCTCCGAAGGCGTCTCCTTGCAGCGTTTCCATCTTGTCAAGGCACAACCAGCGGCTCCTCTGGTCGTATGACCCATCTTCCGCCCTGCTCCGCATCACAATCACGGATTCCGGGCCTCAGTCACCTTTGTGATGTTTCCTAAAACAGAGTCTCAAAAGTTCATTATGACTGTTGTTTTTTTTTTTTTTTATGCGACACAGAAGGTGTTCATTACCTGCTTACTTTGCTGCTTTCGGACACAATTGCAGGAAACGGAGTGAATGTTGGCATGTGCCAAGAAACGGAGATTGGACTCCTTTTGCCTGCACGCCGCTTCACCCTTTACCAACGGTGAATAAGAACGCGGCATAAACGCTCCGGTCCCGCTCTTGTTTCCTGTCCTAAGGGGCTTGAGAGAGGCCAGTTGGAGGAAAACATCATCCCCCTCCTCGCAGAGCCAAAACACACAGTCTGAATAAGCTGCTTTTATGGGAGACATGCACGCTTCAATCCGGCAGATTCCTGCAATTAGTCGAGGCATGAAGAGAGCATCTGTAAAATTCCAGCAGAGGATAGTCAGGGTTGGCTTCGAAAATACCACGGCAGTTAAACGTTAACCGGGACCGCCAAAATTCTGGGATTTGTCCAAAGCATCAATCCACGAGGTGTCTCAATCTTGTGCTGAGCCCCCGGCGTACTTGGCAGGAGGATATTTGGTTTCACCGTCTGGGACCCTCAGATAAATATTCACAGTGTAAATCATGTCCTGTTCTGTTTTGTTTTGAGGCGCAGGGGCGAGAAAAGGTAGACACGGTAACAGTACGCAGCGCTCAATGGCAGGAAGTGGCCCTTCGCGACTGCCGAGTGGTATCACGAAGCGTCAGGTTAAACAAGCACAACATCCCAATCCTCTCATTTTGGGACAAAACAACTTTTTTTTTTTTCTTAAAGCCGTGCCAAATTAAAGGTCGCCAGACGTCTACGTCGTCTATCTGTTTGGACGTTTAGATTGGCGCACTCGGTTGTGGTGGCTGGACCAGTTGAGGTGGGAGCACATGTCAAGTGCATACATCCCAACATGCAAACTGTGTGTCATGCCTATTCGTACATGTTTCAGTAGGTCGCTGTATATGTGTGTGGGAGCGGGGGCAGGGGCGGGGGGGGTGTATATATGCACCCTTTGATCCTCAGTCAGGACACAGGGACAACGCCTTCCGTTTCCTCTCTCAAACATCTCAAACACACGTTGCAATCCATGGCTGCGCCTCCACACTTTGGGAGTGACCACAGAGTGGATGACGGCGGTTGAAGGTTAAGGCAACATTGCGTTCACGCCACGTGCGTCAGATATGCCCACTTTTGTTTTTGTTGGATAGCGTTCGGTGGAAGTAACCCTAACCCTGCAACCTCTGAATGTTCAAATAATAAGGACATGACTGAAGGTGGTCAATTCAAAGATATTGTATGTCTCATGAACATGATTGGCAATATTATTATCATCATTATTATTTTTAAACACGCGATCAGAGGTGCAAGGGGGTCTCCAATTGGCCATGTCATGACATCATCCGCAAGGGGAGAGCTTGCAGTTTACCTGCCAATCTCATGCATAGACCCCAATGAGTCCATTTCTGTTTCCGCAACGTGGAGCAAGTTCTCCCGATTTTGATACCAATGAGGGTACAGATTAGCATTAGCTTAGCTTAGCATTAATTAGTTACGTCCGTTAGCCTGACATCACGAGTTGCCATGATAGTGGTCATTCCTTAGAACCGTGTTTCATTCTCATTTAACACGTAACTTAATACCTTATTGGAACTATCTATCCTTTTTCCTTTTTGTTGTTTCTTGGCCACGAAAAAAAACATTTTGAACAATTACTCGCATCTCAAACAAACTGCACTGCGGTCGTTTAGGGCCCCAAATACAACATTTTCTGCTGGGACTGACAACCTTCCGCACTCGCATTCCAACTGTCCCTTCCTAGGGATTGAACCGACACTGTCCGCGCAGACCTTAAGACGAGCGAACGGTCCGTTCAAATCGTTGCCACGGAAACAGCCGACACCAAACTTAACCAAAAGGGCACATGAATCACTGCAAACGAACGTTAAAGTGACCATTTTTGGGTGTGCGCGAAACAATCTACAGACACGCCTGGAACTGGCTTAACTCAGCGTGGGCATTCACCATCGACATCAGTCCAAATATTTACCAAGAGCCGAGCGGCCTGGCTTTGTGTCGCCAGGCTGGGTTCCGACAGAGATTACGCAGAGCCGTCGGGCCACCTAGCAACCCTCTATCAAGCGCTCCCAGTTCAAATGAAAACATTCAAGTGGTTATTTTGCTCGCGCCCATTGAACAAAGAAATCTCTTCCCTCGCATGGCTGGCTCACATCCCCTCCACCCTCTTGCGTCCCACCACACCCACTTTTATGAGGGAGGTATTGAATTAGAATCGGAGGCCACTTGGTGAATACGTCCGTGGGTCATACTCTCGGACGGAATCGCGCTCACGTTCCAAGCTTGGGTGTTCGACTTCATCGAGAAAATAATTTCCATATGAGAGTCATTATTCAGTGACAAGGGGTGGGGGGGGGGGGGGGTGCTCACATTCCGAGCCTCTCAACTGACCACACATCACATCAATGAAGAATGAACAAATGCAAAACCGGTTGACATAATTCGGTTCTCATCACATTGTCTCCCTATAACCTTTTTAAGTGGAGGAAGCGAGTCTATTCGCCGCGCGGTACTTCCCCTTCTGGGTCCACTCACGTGAGAAAGGCGACACGTCGGGAGACACCGAAGAGGTGAAAACAATGTTGACAAATTTAGACCGACAATGCAAAAATGAGCGCCCACTTCCCTGGCTATTACTGTTACCGAAAGGGGATATGAGTGTACACTTTTCCATCATATTCCTGAAGCCGTTTATCCTGCAGGATACCAAACTTTGGATCCCAAGTGCCACCTCGAGAAATACTTTTGCCGTCCAAGGACCAGCAGTCAAATCAAGTCGCATAACCAGACCCAAGTGCTCCTCAAAATCCAGACAGATTCATTTTTCTATGGCAATAAATGATATTTCATCACAATTTGAACATGAACACTGTACTAAAAGATGGGGGTGCACCAAAATAATGATTCCATTCAAATATATTGCAGATCAAATTTGAATATTGATTGATGGCATTCCATCTTTCAAAAGGTGATGTAAAAACTAGTGGCACGACACTTTGAGAATTGCTGCTTGCGGGGGGATTTGAGGGTATTTTGGGGGCTTTGACTTAAGTACAGGACTTGAATCAGACTGTACTTCGTTTCCCAGTTTTTGGACGTGTGTTTTGCCACCTCTGGCTAAATAGGAGATGCGACCAGACAAGTCACTGTCCTCTCATGAAACGCTCATCACTCATGGTGAAAGTATGCGTGCGGGTGTGTGTGTGTGTGTGCGCGTGCGCGCGTGTGTTAATGAGCCAGTATGTTCGCGATAAGGCTTTGGAGCTGCGGGGGAAGGGTTGAGCAAGCGGACCCACCAGAACTGAACTTCCTTCCTGTGCCGCTCGAACTGGAGAGCGACGTGCTTTTATAAATGGACGCTGCGATGAGGGGCTTCCAGTCTCGGGGGGAACTTCGCATCGTCCAACGCGGCCAGCCGTCGTCCTTTTCAACGTCTCCATAATCTCCGTCGAGCATCGGGGCGCCATGATCGCCTTCCTCGCGCGCGCGCTTCTCCTCCTCTGCGGGCTGCAGGGAACGGTTGTGTCTCTGCGAGGACATTGCACAGACGCTCAGTGTTACGCGCTTTATGTGGGCCAAAGCGACTTTCGGGGAGCGCAGAAAAGCTGCCGAGGTTCCGATGGAGATTTGTTGCTCTTCCTCGACGCGGAAGCGCAGGGACACTTGCTCGCCGGCCTCAGCGGGAGTTTTTGGTTCGGGACTTCCCGGACGGGGGTCAGCGGCGCCCCGAACTGCACTTCGTGCACGGTGTGGATGGGAGGCAACCTGACGATCGAGACGGCGCCGTGCGGCGACAAACTCGCCGGGTACATCTGCCAGTACCCCAACGCGGACCCCTGCGGCGCCATCCCCGCCTCGGGAGACGCCAAGGTGACGTACGCGGCGCCGATGGGCTTCGAGGTGAACGACACTTCCCTTCGCTTCCCTCGCGGGACGGTCGCGGAGGAGGCCGAGGCGGGCGCCTCCCACCCGGTCGCCAAGTATTTGTGTTTCGAGTCGAGCTGGCTGAAAGCTCCGTGGAACTGCGAGGTGATGGAAGGCGGCTGCGGCGAGCGCTGCGACTCCGCCTCCGGCTCCTGCGAGTGTTCGGAGAGGAGCTATCTCCACGCCAACCTCATCACCTGCAGCGATGACCCGTGCGACCGTTGCGCGCACCGGTGCGACGCCGCCACCCGGGAGTGCGCGTGCCGCGCCGGCTACGCGCTGGGCCCGGACGGGAAAAACTGCGCGGACGTGGACGAGTGCGAGCAGCTGGACGTTTGCGCATCGGAGGGAAAGGAATGCGTCAACACGCACGGGGGCTACGAGTGCAGGTGCAAAGACGGTTTCGAGGAGGAGGAGGAGGAGGAGGAGGGGGAGGGGGAGGGCGCGTGCGTGGACGTGAGCATCTGTGGCAAATGTGAGCACATGAAGTGCGTCAAGTCCAACGGCGTGTACGCCTGCGCGTGTCACGAGGGGTTCAGAGTGTCCCCGCTCGACCCCACCAAGTGCCAGTTGTCCTGCAACCAGCAGGACTGCCTGGCCAACTGCATCCCGAATCCCGATCTGGAGGAGAAGGACATGCATCAGTGCTTCTGCCCCGACGGTTACGTCCAAGACATCCGCAACAACACCGCCTACTGCACCGACATTGACGAGTGTGAGAATCGGATGCAGTGCGAGCACACGTGCGAAAACAACTTTGGGAGCTTTGCGTGTTCGTGCGACGAGGGCTACGACTTGTTCGACGACTACATGTGCGTCCACCCGGACGAGGAGGGATGGAGCCCGGCGGAGCCCACGCCGGCCCCGCCGCGTCCGGCCTCGCTGCCGACTTACGTGAAAGCGGGCAGCGTGCTGGGCATCGCCGTGTTCCTCTCGCTTTGCCTGCTGCTGCTCTACTTGCTGGTCAGGAACTTGGCCAAACGTTGCGGCAGTCTTGAGCTTTCCTCCCTCAAAGGGCCCGACGTGGATATCTTCTACCTGCAGCAAGTCACCACAGAGACATACAAGCGGTTATCTTTTGACAAACAGTCCAAATGGGACTCGCAGAGACTTTAACCGCAAACACCGTCGACCCTCCCGAAGACCAGGCACGTGCACGGATACACGGATAACGGCGCTAGGGCAGCCGCCATTTTGCCTGGCCCTGGTCCTCGGTTTTTCTTGAAGGTGGCATCCCACTGAGCGAATACACTCGTACGCTGCTATCAGCTGCAGTCCTCGACATTTCAAAACGAAACGCTGTATTCATCATTCTCCGTCATCGATCAACCACAATGGATATGACGACGGCGATATGATGAAATCGGTTTATAGGCTATGTTGATTGTGTTAACAGAATTATTACTCAGTTCAATACTTCTGCTAATCCCTCACTTTTTTGGGGGGAATTGTGTGACCAATTTTAGCAGTGGGTGCTTTTGTTTTTTTTTTTTGCTTGAGCACCTCCCCCCATTATGTCCGCGCACACGCCTGCAACAACGGGAACATGCTACCAAAGCCAACAGATGACGCAACAGACGTAAACAGCCGTTGGCGCTCACGAAACTAAAACACTATTTTGTTGTTCTTTGAAATGGAAAACGAAGCTCATGTCCAGGAATTTGTTTGCCGTGCGCTTGGCTGATTTTCTGAGTGAGAAAGTCTCTCGGTTGTATCTTTTAATCCTCAATAGTTCAAATCGATCAAATAGTAAGGTACTAAAATCCATCTACACTCGGCACAACGGCAGTCCGTCTAGTTAAGTTCTCCACCAAGGCGCCCGAACTGGTAAAGAATTTGCCGTCCGCTGTCCAACTGAAAATTTGGAGATCCAAATGTGAGCTCTTCATTAGACGATGTTTGGGCTGCATTGAGAAATTCGGGAACTCGTCAAGAAATCTTGCATTCAATCCGCAGCACAATATAAAGGTCATTGAAATGAAACAACTTCCTCTTTATTAAGTCATAACGAAAAAAAAAAAATCATCTCATGCAACTCAACCGACACTTTTTTTTGCCGGCTAAGGCACAAATTTAGAAGAAGCTATTTTTGTACGCGTGCCCTTTGTATGATTGAGTGTCTTGAAAAGCTCGCCGCGTCCCGCGAGTTTGTGATCCGGCAAAGGTTGTTTTCTGGTATTTTTTTTTTTTTTTAACGGTTTCAAAGCAGGAACTCGAATATGATCAGGACTTCTCTCAACAACAATACAATAGCGCTGTCTTAAAAAAAAAAACACTAAGCTAACATAGGACAATTACTGTAAGTACATCTGTGGTCAGTATTTGATACTCAGCAGTATCGACAGGATTTTATTTTATTTTTTTATCATGCTGTTCTCTGTGTAAAATCCTACTTACCGGCCAAGACTTTGAATGTAGAAACTGTGCTGCTATGAGCTACATAAAGGCTGATGTCAAACAACAACGGCACCTCATCGTTATTTGCCAATTTCGCAATTTTCCTGGAAAACAACAGGCGGGCGGGGGGATCCATATGGATGTCCAGTCTTTTCAGGCAGATTGTTTTGAATGCACTGTAGATGTGAATTTGTTGAAAACTAGGTGGAAGTGCTAATATAAAACTCCCCGATATTACTACTCCATCATATATGTGATTAGCAGACCAACAATGTCCTCTCTGATTATTCTGTCGCAGCCAATACGACGTCATTTTCTGCTCTGTTTGGTATAGCAGGACCCAGTTGTGCAGTTTTGCATGACTAGTTACATGCAGTTATCCGAAACGCCGAACTTTTATGATAGTTTTTAATCGCTTTTTAGTAGTGAGGAGAAAGCCACGACATGCCTCAGTCTGAATATTAAGGCTCTCAAATAAATAGCTCAGATGACGGCTCCTCATATTACGGCTTTCCATATAACGGTGCAGACTTGGCTCACTGGGAGGGGCAACTGGGACAAAGGGGGAGTGCGTAATTTACGGCCGTGGTCTTCGAGGGCGTTTGAGAGGAGAAAGTTTCTTTGGAAGACCAGAGAGCGCCCTCGAAAGCTGCTTAAGAGCCACTTCCTTCCTCTGCTCGGTCGCCAACATGGAATGGGGAGATTATAAATGCGAGCCCAGCGCTTTTTCCAACAAACGCGCGTCGTGGCTGCAGGGACGCGCGCCCCAATGAACGCGAGGTCGTGTTCGAAGATGAAGGATGCCGCGGGATTGTTCGTCGCCGTGCTGGCCGTCCTGGTGGGGAGACTCGGCGGGACGGAGCCGGACGGCGGGTTGTGCGTTGAGAGAAGCTGCTTCGCCGTCTTCCGCCACTCGGGCGACTTTACAAGCGCGCAGAGTCATTGCGAAGAACGAAATGGGCACTTAATGGCCGTGAGTTCGTCCGGATCACGTGATGCACTCGCTCAACTTTTGAGGAACTTTTCGGGTCGATTCTGGATCGGTTTGCATCGTTCGACCGGCTGCCCCAACGCGACGTCTCCCCTTAAGGGCTATGAGTGGACGGCGAAAGAGGCAGGGGGCGATTTCGCCAACTGGGCTCCCTCGTTCGACGGCAGCTGCGCCTCCCCGCGCTGCGTCACCGTTTCCGAAGCCGACCGGCTCCGGTGGGTTCAGGAGCCGTGCGACGCGCCGGTCGCCGGCTTCCTGTGCGAGTACCGCTTCGCGTACTCGTGCGACAGCGTCACGATCGACGGGGAAGCCCCGGCGTACGACACCCCCTTAGGTTTCGGGGGAGGGGATCTGCACTCCCTGCCGCCCGGAAGCATCGCCACGCTGACGCCGAGCAAGCGCAAGTTCGTGTGCTCCGATTCGTGGGTGGAGGCGCCGTGGAGCTGCGAGATCCTCGAGGGGGGCTGCGAGCACAAATGCGCCATGAATGACGATCACGAGCCGTCGTGCTCGTGCCCGCCCGGCCTCTCCGTCGACCCGGCGAACGAAATCACGTGCGAGGTGGACGCGCTGGACCCGTGCGCGCGTTTACTGTGCGAGTACGCCTGCGTGGAGGGGGAAGACGGCGCGCACGCCTGCGCGTGCGACCGCGGCTTCGACCTGGCGCCGGACGGGCGGTCTTGCGTGGACTTCAACGACTGCTCGGACGAGCGGCAGTGTCCCGGGGAGAACGCCCGCTGCGTCAACACCGTGGGCGGCTTCAAATGCGAATGCCAGGGCGGGTTCAAACTGACGGACGGAGCGTGCGCGGATCACGACGAGTGCGCGTCCGCCCCGTGCGAGCACATGTGCGACAACACGCCCGGGAGTTACAAATGCTCCTGCTACGGCGGATATCGGGTGGACCCGCTGGACACGAACAAGTGCGAGCTGCACTGCGGCAAGGAGGAGTGCGTGGCGGAATGCGACCCCAACGACAAGTACCAGTGCTTCTGTCCCGACGGCTACATCGCGGAGGAGAGAGAGGACCACACCGTGTGCATCGACATGGACGAGTGCGGCGACTCGTACTGCGACCACGGCTGTCGGAACACTTACGGCGGCTACGTGTGCTCTTGCCGAAAAGGATTCACGTTGGTCGATGAGGTGTTTTGCGTCCGAAACGAGGATGAAGAGGCGGAGGGCTCGGGGGAGGTCACGACCACTCCGAACGCTCCCACGGCGGCGGCGACGCCGCCGCACGAGGTCGCTCCGACTCGGCGGCCGTCGGCGGTGACGGTCGGCGGGCTGGTGGCCATCATAGTGTGCTGCGTCCTCGTGGTGGTGGTGGTGGTCTTTTTGTCTCAGCACATCCTGAACAAAAGGGGCAAAGTGGAGCGAGGGGCCGCGTCCAAAGCCGCGGACGCAGGGGAGGCGCACAGTTTACACGGGATGGGGAGCGAAGCTTAATTAAAAGGAAGGAGGAGGACATTGAAGAAAGAGTGACATGTGAATGTAGAGCCCCCAACCCAAACCCTTCAAGAAACCCCACTTTAGGACTCTTTTAATCTTAGCAACGGTCGCAAGCACTGATGGGAGGAAAATGCCACTGCCAAGAAAACATAAAGAGGGACAGTATTTACCCACAAGACGTGCACAGAGAAGCTTTTTTTTTTTTTTTTTTAAACATGAAGTTTGGCTTCATCTGCAGCTGAAGCAATGGAACGGGAAAAAATATACACTTGAACTGTTTTTGTGCTGAAACGCTAATAAAATACTGTACACATCCTCAATTACGTTCGCTGTCCCGCTCAAAACGTTCTCGGGCCGATTGTGCCCCCAACCGGTGAAAAGAGTGTACTGCAACTAAAACGCAAACGGCGAGTGCGAGAGGGGGAAAAAAAAGCACGGAACGCCTTCAAACAAAACTATGACAACGTCTGAAACAATGATGACCTCACATTAAAATACTTACGATACTCACGTGATCCAATGGAATAATGTTGCTTTTTTTGAAGCCTAAAATGAAAAGCCTGAAACAAACAGCTGTATGTGTGCAGGAAGTTAGCCAAAAATGAAAAGACTCAAGAAGAAAAACCTCTTCTCCGGGATCTTGTCGGTGCATGTTCAGCAGCATTGTGGCGCGAGGCAGCTGGACTGTCTAGGGGGGGCAAAAAAAAAAAAAAGACTTCAAGATGGGAGCGCTGAGGTTATACAGTACATCATGATTAAAAAGTTTGGGGCCTGCTGATCTATAGCATGGTAGGCACCCCCCCCCCATTGGGATGCGACTGTTTTATTGGATCTCTTTCGTGTTCCCACGACAGTAGCCAGGAAATTGACCACATTTTATTCACTCAAGATGGAGTGAAGCAAAGGGAATGTTTTATCCAATCCACTCAAGATGCCGACGATAAAACTTTGCTTGGGATTCTATTGGGTGGTTGGCAAATGGGCAGCATGCAAGGGAACCACTAGAGTCCTCTCTCTCTCTTTTTTTGTTGTTGTTGTTGCTTTGAACAATGTGTGCAGTTGGAAAATTGCAAAATGCGGGTTTTGACAGAGTGACACAACGAACAGAAGCTCCTTCCGGTTTTTCAAACTAAAGTGCAAGTTCAACACTTACTGACACGGGTGACGCTGCGAGACGCACAAGCACGCGCACGCGCACGCGCACGCACACACACACACACACACACACACACACACACACACACACACACACACACACACACACACACACACACACACACACACAGAAATCCATTCACAAGTCCGATTAAATGGGCTCATTTAATTTCGTTAAATTCACAGTTGGAGGAGAAAATAGAAACGTGACCTTTTTGGGGAACAGGATTAATTACGGTGAGGCCTTTTGTTTCTTATCAGACGCATCCATGAACTGTTTCAACAAAGCTTGATGAGTGTGTGGCAAGCTGCACCAGTGAGCTATGAACCAATCAAAGTAAGGCAAACAGTCTTACACAATTTCCTCCTCCCTGACGGGGGCCGGCCAGCTCGGGCGGGCACTGCGCTCGACGGGAGGCACTTCAGCGTCGACCCCAAGCTGGCTTGCAACGTGTGCGCCACCGGGAGATTGAAGAGCGGAAAGCGCAACATGTGGACGCTGGCCCTTCAGCTCGTCTTCATTGGCGTGACCGCGCGGGTACGTGTCTCCCCCCCTTCACGCAGGATGCAGGATGAATGATTTGATTTTCGAATATTTATGGCCTAGAAGTGTTTTTCATCCAAAAATTTGCTGTCCTTATGACTTTACGACTCGGCTCGTGATTATTAGACATTCCGAGTTTCTGATTCCTTGCGCGGTTTGTTTTCTTTCGACAGGTTGCAACGCGCTACCCGGCTTGTCAAATATACGGCCTCCGAGCCGCCTGTCAGGGACAGAATCACCGATGGGTGCCCGCTCTGCCGTCAAACATTACCAGCCTCTACTTGGAGATGAACAGAATCCCCGAGATCAACGGCACGTCGCTCCGAAATCTGGAGCAGCTGCTGGAGTTGGATCTGGGGAAGCAGTACGTGACGCTGGTGATCCGGAACGACGCCTTCCTCGGGCAGAGGCGGCTGCTTCGCTTGGTCCTGGGCGACAACGCCGGCCTTCAACTGGAGCCGCGGGCATTTGCGGGGATGCTCAATTTGAAGTCCCTCTTCATGGACCACTGCGGTTTGACGGGCGCCGTGTTGGCGCGCGACTACCTGGAGCCGCTCGTCTCCTTGGAAGGCCTCGATCTCTTTGGGAACAGACTCGGAAGACTAAAACCAGGCCTTTTCTTTCAAAACCTCTCCAAGTTGACGGAGATCAACCTCAAGTTGAACGGCATCGATCAACTCTGCGAGGAAGATCTCGTCGGTTTCAGAGGCAAGTACTTCACGTACTTCAACTTGGACTCCAATCACCTGTACAAAATGGCCGCAGCCGATTTCGACTGGGAAAGGTGCGGAAACCCGTTTCGAGGGATGGCCTTCAATGTCCTCGACTTGGCGAGCAACGGCTTCAACGCGAGCGCGACGCAGCGCTTTCTCAATGCGATGCGGGGGACTCCCATCGCTCATCTCGTCTTCTCCGGCCACTTGGGCAAAGGTTTCTCACACGACAACCTCCCAGATCCCGACAGGCGCACATTTGAAGGTCTGGCAGACAGCGCCATCAGCGTTTTCGACGCGTCGGGAAACCGGATATTCGCCTTGCGGAGGGCCGTCTTCAGCCCCCTGAGCGGCGCCGTAATCATCGACGTCTCCCGAAACAAAATCAACCAAATCGACGAGCAGGCCTTCGGCGGCGTGCGGGGCAATTTAAGATTGCTCAACTTGTCGTTCAATATTCTCGGCGAAGTCTATTCACGGACGTTCAGCGATCTGACCGAGCTCCGGGTTTTGGATTTGTCTTTCAATAACATCGGCGTGCTGGGCTATCGCGCTTTCCAAGGTCTCCCCAAATTGCGAGCGTTATACATGACGGGAAACTCCCTGCGGACGCTGGGCTCTCCCGCGCCGCTGCCCAGCCTGGAATTTCTCCTCCTGGGTGACAACCGCCTGACGGACCTTTACAACATCGGCGAGCTCTGCGTCAGGCCGCTCCACGTGGACGTGACGAATAACCGATTAAGCAACCTGGAGGACGTTTATCTCGTCTTAGCGCAGTTCAAGCAGCTGCAAAATTTCTTCTTTGGCGGTAATTTCATCAAGTGGTGCACGCTGGGCCAGGACGGCTCAATTCCTCTCAACCACAGCGTGCAAGTGCTGGATCTTCACGACAGCTCTCTGCAGTTGATTTGGGCCGAGGGGACGTGCCTGGATGTGTTTAATCATCTGGAAAATCTGCTGGGTCTCAATTTGAGCTTCAACGACCTCAAGAGTCTCCCGCGGGGCGTTTTCGGCGGGCTCAGGTCCGTGGTGGAGATCGACCTGTCATCCAACGCCCTGACCCATCTGCGGCCAAATGTTTTTCCCGACAGTCTTCGGAACCTCCACCTCTCCAACAACTTCTTGGCCTACCTGGATCCGACCGCCTTCGATTCCCTCCTCCTCCTCAGCCTTTGGGGAAATCGTTTTTACTGCGACTGTCATCTGGAGAGCTTCCTGAAGTGGATGAATGCGACCAACGTGACCTTAATCGGCCCGGAGGATTACCGATGCGAGCTTCCGGTCGCTCAATACGACCTCCCTCTGCTCAACTACTCCCGGATCGTCGAGCCGTGCGAGGTCGACGACGAGCTGGCGGTCCGAGAGCTTCAATTTGCGCTGTTCGTCTCCTCTGCCCTCCTCGTCCTCACCGTCACACTTTGCGGGATCGCTTACGCTCGCCTCCGCGGACGCATTTATATCCTTTACAAAAAAGTCGTGGGTCGAGTTCTGGAGGGTGCCGAAGCGCCGCCTCCTTTGCCGGAGGCGCAATATGACGTCTACCTGTGCTTCAGCAACACGGACTACGTGTGGGTGGAAGCGGCTTTGCTGAAAAAGCTGGACAACAAGTTCTCGGAAGAGAACATCCTGCGCTGTTGTTTCGAAGCCAGAGACTTCCTGCCCGGTCAGGACCACCTCTCCAACATTCGAGATGCCATCTGGAGCAGCAGGAAGACGGTGTGCGTCGTCTCCAAGGAGTTTCTTCGAGGTACAATTTCACGTCTCGAGTTGAACTCATTCACTCCCGAAGACGTTTTTAAACGTCTTTTCAGACTCGGTCCAGAATTGGCTGGTACTGAATGAGTTCAATGCAACCGGTTTCCACATCTAACCGCATCGTCGCCTTCTTCAGATGGTTGGTGCCTAGAGGCGTTCACCTTGGCTCAGGGCCGCATGCTGAACGAGCTGCGAAACGTTCTGATCATGTTGGTGGTCGGCAAGGTCAGTGCTCCTCCACCAACATTCTCTGCTGCCGTTTTTTTTTTTGCGCCTGCTGCCACCACGCGTTCGAATCGGGCCATTTCGAGGGCGTCAAACCATTCCGGGAGGGAAATCGCGTCAAAGCGCTACGCTTGGTGAAATACTTTTGGCATTTGCTAGCATTTTTGCATGGGTACAGTGGTTCGCGTTGTCAAGTTTTGTGTGGCTTGAGAGGCCTATTTTTCTCAAGTAAATGCTGTCCAGATTACAGCAAGCAGATGGATGTTTGATATTTCATCCAACTGAATGGCCTACAGCCACCCGCAACTGATTGCGCTTCACCTTATCTACCTCGCTATTTGCCGTCTACGCAAAACTTTCCAAACAGTGTCATCAGAAAACGTAATTGGATATCCTGATGTAACCCAACTCAAGGTGGCTCACTACCAGCTGATGAAGTACAACGCAGTCCGAGCGTTCGTCCAGAGGAGAGAGTACCTTTGCTGGCCAGAGGATCCTCAGGACCTGGAGTGGTTTTATGAGCGTCTGGTCTCGAAGCTACTCAAAGACGCCGAGGTGAAGACGTTGGACCAGGGCGCGGCAAAGCCCGACATTCCACCTGGAAACGACATTCAGCTTGAGAACATTGAAGTGCAGCGGTGACACCTGAATGGAAAAGCACGACTAAACAATACTGATCTTAAAAGGGGCAAACATGATTTTTTTTTCTCCAGATGAATCAAAGGTGCTGTTATTGAGTTTGGTCGGGCCATGTGATCATTTTGGAAAATTCAGATACCATTTTGGAGCCAGCCAATCCTCCATGACGCATCTCCAGTTGGTCCTAAACACTGCTATGAGCAGTACCATTCAAGAAGCGAGCAGCAGTCTTTAAATTTCATCTGAAAACGTATTTTTATTCTTTGGCTTTTGACTCAGCATGAGACTTGATATTCATATTTGACTGTTTTTGTGCTTTCTACTGTTGCCGATATTTCGTGTTTTATTGTTGTATGAATTATTTTTACTTCAGGATGTTTCAGATTAGGTCATCTGGGCCGAAAGGGAGGTGAATAATTTGGAATTGTCTCCACTAGATGGGGGCAGCAAACTTCTTTTTACTTTATTTGAGTATGTACTTTAATATCTTGACTACTCGAGTGATTTGGACCATCACCCGTCTGATTTGCACTCCAACTACATTCCTTTTGAATGCAGATTGGGGCTGAAAACGATGGCGTTTCCCCAAGCGCGCAAGGTTGGTTGAAGAGCGGCGCTGCTGGGGTCATTTGGGCTTCTTTGAATGGTCGAGTTAGTGAAAACAGGAAGCTACTGGAAGGAGGAACGCTTCCGTCCCGTTTCCACCGCTGCCTGCATCCTGTGGGGCCTTTATCACGCAGCTTTCGAAAACGTGACACGGCAAATTTGTGCGGCGCGCTATTTAGAAAAGATCCTTCATCTGAAAAACAAATGGAATCAGATTTGTGCCCCCAAAAAGAATCGAGAAAAAAAACATAAAAGTGCAAACTTGAACTACAACAATTGAGCAAACAAATCAAGAAAACCTTTCTGAAGTCCAAACAAAACTATTTTTGGCCCACGTTGGCCTTTCAAAGTGACAAATGCAAATGTTTAAAGAAAAAAAAAAGGCTCCGTTTTCTTTGAGATTTTGTTGCATATCTAATAACCACCGCAGGGTTTCAAAGGCCAAAAGATGATGTTGAAAAAGGACATCTGCCCTCGACTGAACAAGCATCCTGTTTCATCTCCGCCCCGACGGCCGGCCGTCTCCACCGAGATCTAATTTGAAAAGGTGAAGCAAATGTTTGCCGTGTCAACAAACCCGGAATCGCCGAGACCTCTTCGTCGTTATTTTAAGCTCGTTGGGAGTATACAACATGCTCGCGCAACCCCCCCCCGATCCCGCATATCACAGGGAAATGTAATAAACCGCGCCCCTGGCCTCTCCACAGCTAATATTTGACCTCTGTTTAAATCAATATCGTTACAGAGATGCTTTGAGGTAAGCCGGCTCATCTGCAGTCTCGCAAAAGGAGGAGAAATGCAGTCATGGCTGACATGGAGGTCAACGAAACAGTCAAAATAAGTCAAGACGTGATCCTCCCGACGTGGGAGGTTCAGGCCGAAAACCAGGTCCAATTCAGCCCGTTTTGCTGCAGTCTGTGTACATACGGCGGAGGGGCGGCAACGCGGGGAAAAGAAACGCATTTCCATAGCAAGTGGTGACTAGGCGACTTGTCTCGGGTTCACTCGCGCAGTTTACACGGAAGCTGCCCCCGTTCTAAGATGCACTACAACGTTCATCTACTTGGAGTTAAATGAGGTGGAAGCTTGGGTGAAGCTTTGGCTTTTGGTGAAGGTCTTACCAGGCTGAGGGTTTCGGCTGTTGCTTCAATCTTCATCGGCGACGGAGGTCTTGAAAACAGCTTGAGCAGCTTGGGGAAAAACCTTCCGAATCGGGCTCCCCCCCAACTTGGTCTACGCTGAGAGAAAGAACATGAAACAGAATGCGAAGAACAAAAAACACCGACATTGCACTAGAAGACAAAAACAAAAAGCAGAACAAGAAAACAACAAAGCAGCCATGACGGACGGACCCCTGCCGAAGAAACAATCGCATCATGGACCGCGGTGGAAAAGCGCAAAGTCATAATATCAGAAACCAAGAAATTCAAAAGACGAGACAAAAGAGGCCCAAGTTTTCCGACGCGGTCAGATGTTTTTAACTCATTCACTCCCAAAGACGTTTTCATACGTCATTTCAGACTTGGTTTAGAATCAGCTGGTACTGAATGAGTTAAGACACGTCACCGGGAAGCAGTGACGGACGGCTCTGACGAAGGCTGAAGCGACAGCCGAAACCGTCACCCAGGCAAGATACAATACTTCACAATCATACTTGACGATAAATAAAGGACCACTGCCCGTTAGAAAGAAACCTTCCCCCTAAGGTGTGAAATGAAATGCTCAATTTGCCACGTCAAAGCGGGCTTTGAAAATGCAGCGCCGCTTCAAGTACCACATCACAGGAAAGACCGTAAACACAGCGAGCTCTGATGTCGCGACAGCGCTTGAATATTAAAAGTACAGTAAACGCAAGCACGAAAAAGGTGATCACAGGCAACCCAGTCAGACTCCCAGAGTGTATAAACATGCCGACAAATATACAATTCCCTCCACGTGCTTTTGGCGCTTGGCTGTAGCCGCCGGGGCATTTATGAGACGAGTGAAAAAGCGGGGCCCGTAAAGTGAAATGGCTCGACTAGATTGACTTTATGACCCATAATAATGGTGGGATAATCTTGCGAGTGGCTTGTGATAAAAATCTGATCTTGTGTAAATCAAAATAAAAGTCAAGCGACTTCGAACCCTGCCAATTATTTGAGGCCGGCCGGACACACAGCAGCGAAGGCGCCGCTATTTAGGAGCCAACGATGAGTACGTATATCCGTGTCTATACAATCACACCATGGACACCTTGACACATTTTGTGGTCTGTTTGATAAACAGGACAACAGCGATTAAGGGAGACATTTTAATTGGACGGACCAGAATCCACTGGAGACGTTCATCGCACACATAAAAAAAGTTGAAAAGCAATGTGTGTGTGTGTCGGTTTTCCTGTTTTTTTTTTTTTTCAATGTGACATGACACGAATGTCACGGGTCATGTGATCACATTCAGTAGCAAATATGTGCGTTTTGTTCTGCCTGTGCAAATGCCTGCGGTATATTGGCACATCGTTAAAAAACATAAAATAAGTGATAAGACGGTTTTAAAAAGAACAAAGTTGAGCCATAGGCAGAAATAAGAAACAATTCAGTGGGGTCAGCGCGACTGTATAAAATCACACCGAGGCACTTGGCAACACGTGATGACTCGTGTTCGGCTCACGCTGTGGATTTTTGTCCTAACATAAGCTTTCAGAGGAGCGACTGCTGTTGATGATGATGGGCGGCGGCGGCACACTCGTTTCACTTTTTGGAGCGTTGAACTCGGAGGCCGAGTTGCACTTCACCTTCAAGGCCCTGTTAAAACAGTCGAGTTTCTTTGGCGAGGCAGAAGTCCGCTCTCGTTTCGAGTTCTGCTTGCACTTTTGGACACATGGCTTCCGGGGGAGGGCGGCGCTAACCTGCCGGCCGGGGATCTTACGCCAAACATCCTCCTGCGTCGCGGCTTCCGCGGTCATGCCGCACGGAGGGCGACGCCCCCCGTCTCGCGCATTCGCCCCTTGATGTCCGTCCGTTTGGCTCGAGTCCTGTGCGGCGGAGGAGCGCGGAGTTTGTGTTGCGGCTGGCGTGCTGAGAACCGGCCCGCGATCGGGCTCTTGCGCGTTCGGCTCGGAGCCTCGAAAAGAGCCATCTTTTGGGGCCGCGCGCCGGCTGGAGGCTCTCTGGTCCGAAATGGCCTCCGGGCTGCCGGCGTGGACGCAATACTTGTGAAGATGGCAGCAAGGCGCGGGTGCCTGTCGGGGTACACGACCCTTCCCGGGCTGCAGCGGTGCAAGTGGGGAGGCGGACCGGGGACGCAGTGCTTGCAGCGATTCCCGCGTGCGCACGCTGGGTCCGGTTTGCTCTGACGGTTTCCCGCAAGAGGGGCGACGAGATGGGGGAGGGGATGCGAGTCTTGGGGAGGCTGAGGACAGGAACGGGGTGTCCACTGCGGAGGCGGTTCCCCGCATGAGCAGTCCGTGTTCTGGGCGTACTGGCAGCGAGTGGGCGTGTTGAGCGCATCGACGAGGCCGTTTTGACTATTGTGCTGAGCGTGCGAATACTGGGGAGCGTGGTGGTGCGCGCGTACGCCGTTGGGACGCTGCGGACAAAGCTCTTGATCCTCTTGAGGTTTGTCTTCGGCTTTCTGACCCGAAGCCAGCGGCTCCAATTCGTAATGTTCCGCCTCTCCGTCCCCGCCGTCCAGCTGGTATTTGCCCAAACCGGAGCTCTGCCCTTTGGATGGAGCGCCCCCGGACGGGTCCCGAGAGAAAGCCTGACACAGCAGATTTTTGGGCAGCGGGATCTGGCCGCAGGTGCCCTGAGGGCCCAGACAGCGACACATGCACTGAAAAAAGAAAGTGGCGAAGGCCCAGCTGATGCACATGATCAGCATCATGAAGGTGCCCAGCTGGGTGTAGGCCAACACCGTCGAGGGCATCATCATGGCCCCCGCGACAAAGGTGGTCAAGGCAGCCATCGCGATGGCTGAGCCCATGCGGCCGAGGGAGAAAATCACTTTTCCCTCGCGGTCCGGCTCGGGAGCCAGCCTGTACGCCACGCCGTAGTGAACGGCAAAGTCCACCGACAGCCCGACCGCCACCGAAATGGTGACCGACTCCAAGACGTTCAGCTCCCAACCGAGAAGCACCAGGGAGCCCACGGTGACGAAAATGGTCCCGGCGATGGACAGGATGGCGTACAGGCTGATGATGATGTTCCACGTGGTGAGGAGCATGACGCTGAAGGCCACAGCCACCGACAGCGCCATGGCAACCAGAGTGCCGTCCGACAGACTGTCCTGAAGATCGAAGAATTCCAGGTTGCTGACCAGCCAGCCGTGGCTGAGGCCTAGCGGGGCGTGGCGCAGCTCCTCCGCTATCCAGGCGTCCACCTGGATGACCAACAAGACAACGATGACAGTCAGCATTTTTCAAGTGGACAGTGCCTCCGACAATGACTGGAAATGGGATATAGCGGTGGTGTCGAAACTAAGGCCCCGGGGCCCATTGCGGCCCGCCATCCATTTTACTGTGGCCCGCGGCGTGACCAAAAAATGTATAAAAATGAGACAATTTTCGAGGCAAAAATAGGTTCGTCCACTTTGTGCTCTATGGCTGAGTGATGAGGACGTCACATTAATGATCCTCAAGTACTGAAAAATGGTCACCTTACGACAGTTTTGGGGTTCTGAATGTGGAGTTGGATTCGGCTGCTGTTCAGTGCAGAGCTGGATCTATTCTGTGAGCTTATAGCGCTGTTGGCCACCCCAAAAAAATCCACAACCGTTTGTCTCAACACCTTCAACAGAAAGCTGGTGAAATCAACTAGACAACTGCAGAAGGCTTCAAAAATGTGAAGAATTTCAAAGTGGCTCGATCATCCTTCAATTTTGAACGCAGGCGGCCCTCAAACGAAAAAGTTTGGACACCCCTGGGGGTGGAGTGTCAAAGAGAGCAGAGGTCATTTCATTTGAGGAGACGGAAAAAATACCAAAGATCATAAAACGAACGCTGCATTCAAATGATCTGACCTCACAATAGAACTGGTGCATCCTCTCGTAGGCCAGCGTGAAAAGGAAGGTGCTCTTAAACTCCAAAACGATGGCCTTGATGGTGTCGTTGATGTCAAATCGAGGTCCGGGGGTCTTGCTGTCCAGGTGGTAGTTGGTACTGCGATCGAGCTCCATGATGGCCCTCTTGATGCACAGCTCAAAGACTTCCTGCTTGTAGGGGAAGGTGGATTGACTGCAGCAGGGGTAGACGGATGCCTCCTCGCAGTCTTGGTTCTCCATCCACTGTTAAAAATAAGGAAGGACTTACGTATGCGTTTACAAAAAAAAAAAAGGATGCAGACATTTTGTAATTGATGTCACCAGGAGTCAAACTGACCTGCTTGAATGTCTCGATGAAGCAGCTGGTGAAGTCCTGCTCGTCCGACTGAAAGACAAAACTCTGGTTTCGAAGCTTCTGGCAGAAATTGAGGATCCACAGCTGAGAGGCCGGACTGGCGATGTTGAAGCTGCTGTCCAGCATCAACTTTCCCTTGTTTTTGGGGTTGAGGGGGTCACCGTTATCCACGGGCGTGACACCCCAGATGATGGTGATCGGCATGTGGAGGTCCTCTCCGTGATGCGCTCTCTCAAACATGAAGAGCTTCTTGTACTCGGCATCGTAGCGCTCGAAAGGGTGAGAGGAACGGAAGACCTGAAACTCGGCCAGCTCCAGCGAGGGAAGCTTCATCTTGGGGTTGACGCAAACGACGTAGGCCCCGCCCACCGTCAGCGCGAGAAACCAGAAGAGCCACAGGTAGCGCAGCTTGATGACGACGCAGGGCAGAACCTTCTCAAAGAAGATCCTGGAGGCTTCCGAGACACTAAACAAGCATTTGTGAGCCTTCCGGCAGAGACCCGCCGCGATGGCCCGCAGGCCGTAGCCGCTTTGTTGGCGCCGGGGCTTGGAACAGGGCAACGCGCTCGGGAGGTAGCGCTCGTGCAACACCACCACCGCCGGCAGCCACGTCACCATGAGGACGTAGTTGACCAAGATGGCCGTCCCGGCGTAGACGCGAAGCAGCGTATGGCCGTGATGTTGCTGACGTAGTTGGCGTAGAAAGCGGCGGCGGTGGTAAAGCTGGTGACGAACATGGACAAGGCGGCGTGCTGCAAGGTCACGCTGACCGTTTCCGCCAGCTCGGCGCGAGGCTTGTCGAATTTGGTGTAATTCCAGACGTCGCAGAGCACAAAGGCGTCGTCGGCGCCGATTCCCACCAGGATGATGAGGGCCGTGAGGTTCATGAAGGGGAAAAACTCAAAGTTGAAAACCAGGCGGTAGAGAAAATACGACACGATGAGGGAGCTGATGATGGCGATGATCGTCATGAGGGTGATGAAAACGGAGCGCGTGTACACGCACATGACCAGCAGGACGATCACGATGGCGATCGCCGGGTACACCGTGTCCGTCAGGAGGTAGTCCTGAAAGAGGTCGTGTTTAATGCCAAACTCGATCCCGGTGACTGTGGTCACGCCGTCCGAGGAGTTCCACTTCTCAAAATTATCCAAGTAAATGTTCATCATGGACTCTCCCTTTTCTGTGGGCGAGAAGAGCATGCTGTACATGAGCACGGGTGGCGGAAACTCCAGGCTCTTGGGACCGAGGAAGTCCTTATCAACCAGGAAGTGCATCATCTGGTAGACGGCGTTGTACTTGGTGCACTTGCGGGGCACGTTGCCGCACTTGAGCTGATCCTTGCGCTTGAGGGCCACGTCCCAGCAATCGGGTCCCAGCGTGCCGTTGTGGTAATACTTGGCGCACGAGCGCAAAATCTTCAGCGTGTGCGCCACGTCGCGCTCGGTAATCGTTTGGCAGGATGACCTGTTGGTGAGCGCCGCGATGTAGTTGCCCAGCGTCCAGCTGGGGCAGCACGAGGCGTCGTTGGTGCGCTGGCACAGGCTCCAGTAGTCACGGTGAGAGCGCACCTGCGGACAGACGAATTCAAAACAACACCTTTGTTAAATAAAAAATTCAAAAAATACAGAACTTTTCTTTTTTTTTTTTAACAATATTTACAATATTAGCTTTTTCGTCCGTACCCGAGCGTTGTCTAGATTACACATGGATTTGATGGCCTGGATGCTCCACAAATTCTTCCCCTCGGCAGATGAGAAAACCAGCCTGGAATAGCTGGAGCCTGCACGCCGTATGAAGGAGAATGACATCACATTCGTCAAAGTGAGGCAAAACAGAACCCCCCCCCCCCCCCCCCCCAAAACGAAATGCATCTTCGGGTGAGAACTGCTCCAGAAAATGGCCCGTTTACCAGGCACATCGCAGAAGAACTCCTTCCTGAAGTCCCACTCTGCGTGCCGTTTTTCTCGATCAAAGTGGTCTTCGGGCCACTTGGGTTCCTGGTGACTTGAGAGCAACAGAAAATCAAGATGATGACATGATGAAGAGATCCGATCGTGGCCTTGACAGACAGGGCCGTGTTCACGCTTACTTTTTAGCCTGCTCGTCAGCGTATTTGAAGGGATAGTTGGCCAGTGTTGCTTTGTAGCCCGTGTTCTTCACCATGTTGTTCCAGGTGACCAGGCGTTGACCGATGGCAGTTCCTCGGGGCTCGAAACCCTTTGAAGAAATGCAAAACAAACTGCTAATCCGCATTTGCACAAAGTGACAACTTTGGATAAACGGTCGCCGTATTATTTGCCAGCGGATACCGTCCACGTCGGCCTTTCGACCGTTCATTCTTCACCCCTGTTCATCCATCATTGAGACTTGTATTTACCTCAACATCTTAAAAATGAATTACTCACCAAAAGAGGGTCAGAGAAATCGGGGAGGTCCGGAACCAGAACGCCCACCAGGGCGCACACCACAATGAGCACCGTGCACACGCCGAGCACCACCACCGGCCAATCCGCTATCAGCTCAGAATAGCTGAAAACGCAAGGAGGAGACTCGAAATGGCTGCGAGGTGACAAGGTTCGCCGCTGTCCAACATCCTCCGACAAAAATCGGATCAGTTATAAACACGGACGCGTACCGCATTGAATTAGCGCTAGCATGCAACTGAGAAAATGATGAGATGCAGTCTGCTGGTTTACTCAGGCCAGGTACAGACAGACGTTTGCAACTCCCACAAGATCACTCATGACTCACTGCTGAGGTATGACAGCAGTGATGGATGGAGGATGGGAAGAATGGGAGGGGAGGGGAGGGGAGGGGGGGGGGGAGACTTGGTTTTGGCAGTCCTTACCTTTTGGGGAATCGAAAGGGCCATGCGGGGCTGAAAAAGAAAATGAAGACAGATAAATAACCTTTACATTTTGATGTCAAAGCAGCGGCCAATCCCAAACCTATTTTGCAAGGCTTTGGAGGAGGCGAGAACGATTAATTTACGACGCCACGAGACCTTTGGCTCCCAATGTGAGCAACAGCACGCACAGCGCGGTACGCAGTGCGCGGTGGAAAAGCATTTAAAAAAAAACGATTGGTTCTGACAGCAGAGTTTCAAAATGCCTTTGAAATGTAAAAAAAAAAACAACGTGTAATTGAACACTTTCTCCTCCACATGGAGCTCTAGAGAGACACTGTTTGCATTTATTTTCAGGAGCCATAATGTTGCTTCACTTTTGGAATGTTCCCATGGCTACATGTCGTGAGCTTCACAAACTCATTTGCGTCAATGTTTGGGGGGGAACACACACACGATCCACATTTTAAACGTCAAATGCATTACTGGCTATGTTGAGATGATAACGCCATGCCTGAGGGGCTTCGATTTTAAACTTTGTGCAAATGTCAGGTGGGCCAGTGGCCAAAAACAGGCATTTCGAGGCCATTCACCGCAGATGCATTCCTTTTTTGAAGGGGGCTTACTCTTGCGTCTGTCTTTTTTTTTTTTTTCTTTTGTCTGTGTAACATTCACTGTTTTTCTATTTACCTGTGGGAGTCTTTCTGGATCACTGGGCTAATTAATAAGGTAAACACGGGCCACTGGCCACTCACTCAACGCTGTGCTGGCAGAGCAAAGGAAGAAAAAAAAAATGCCGGGGGGTTGTCAAGCATGTGTGAGAGGATGGCGATACGTGTTAGCCTTCCTGCATCACATGTGGGTTTACCTACTTGCAATTATGACAATGGTGTGGTTAAACCCTTTGATGTAGATTCAAAACGTATTCTAGACCCGCTAAAACAAACAACGATTGCTGATATAAAAAGATAGTTTGTTGAAGATGAAATCAGATGTTCCTTGTTTGGGTTGTGCCAAAGACGCTCCGATCGTGGAGCGGGAAAGAAAAAGCACTCCGTCATCACAGCTTTCCTTTTCTAAATATGGCTGAATTGACAATGGGGCTGAAGTTAAAGGTTCAGACGCTGCGGAACGTCCGCTGTCAGACAGGTGGGCAAATATTCCGTGAAACGGGGGCTTCGAGTCGAAGCGATTAGGCGTCAGCGGTGAGGCTTCCCTCGCCCTGATGTGCGTCTGGCTGGAACGCGTCACACGATTAGCTTTTGAGCAAGCCACCAAATGGGCGACGTGCGCCCATTTCAAAATGTCATTACAAGAGCAGGCGGGAAAAAAAACATGGCCCGCTGCCAGGCAAGTAATACAACTGTGCCAACGGTTTGAAAGCCAGTCGAGAAATGATTTCATGACTCAACTGCGACAATTTCATATTTGTTTTTGAAACCACTTTTTTTTTGGTTGTTTTTGTTTCGGAGGCACCCTAAGCGGGGGGGAGTGACGCAATTGCACGAGCCCGTGGCTGCTGGAGGGGCCCCATGAAAATATTGTTTACAATTTGCGGCTCTGTCATGTTCAGCGTTATCGTGCTCACCCCTATCACTTACGTTGCTCCACCTTTTCCTTCAATCGCACCCGCCCTGTTCTCTCTCTCTCTCTCTGTAAGCCCCTATCCCCCCGATAGACAGCAGATGGGACAAAACCCATAAAGATAGTCATCTCTGAATAAACACCTGTCCATGAAGGCAGGATCAAAGAGGGACGACAGCAGCGTGCCAGGCCTCAGCACAATTGTTTTTTCTTTTTTTCTTAAGGCTTGTTGCAGCTTCTGGCTGCTTAAGGAGATCACTGCACTTTCTAGGGAATCCGTACAGTGACACTGCAATTCTTGCGAAAAAAAAAGTGTTATTCTCGAGAAAAGACAATACTTTGATTAGATTGAAGATAAAATATTTGAATGTTTACTATGAGACATTTTTTTAATATACTTTTTTTTTTTTAACTTGTACTGGTGGTGCTGCTGGAAGCTTTTCCTGAAGGAAAGCAAAATCATTTTGACATTGTCACTTTTGAACCAGTGTGCTCGACCGCCGAGCGCTAATATTTTTCCGAGGTAGACTTGCCTCACCTGTACAACTCGACATAGGACAAAAAAAAAAAAATACATAGAAGCGAGAGACTGAAGGAAAAGGAAGACACCTGTTTAGGTAAGTAAGCAATCGGTTCAACCTGAAAGAGTCCAAAGACCACATCTGCTCCCCATTTACAAGAGGAATGAGAAATGGGGCTGGGGGGGGAGGGGGGGGGGGTAGCGGTGTGCTTAAGGAGGTCAAAGGAGTATATGAAAGGGGAGAAAGAAAAAAAAGAGGAAAACATGGAATAAATGTATGGAGGGATGATCCACGGATGCCTTCAAGTTGAATGCCTTACTCTGCCCACTCGGGATCGAAGGTGTGCTAGCGACGACGACACACATCCCATCTTTCGACACTACCTAAAAAAAGTTCTTTTGCCAGAGTTGGACGTAGGTGGACGTACTGGAGGATATCCTATTAAACTCGAGTGAAGAAAATTCCATGTTGAGAAGTGGGAGGGGGCGGGGGGGGGGGGCGTCGTCATAAATAAATAAAGCTACGATAAAAACAAGCACACATGTAAATAATTACTTGTACAAAATTTCCTCCAACTGCCTCCCCATGTTTGCAGCATTGGTAAATATACTGTAGGATGATGCGGATAATTATGCACGCCATTAAATGGTCCCAGTTCCAGATGCGGCGATGGGCTGCGGTTTTAGAGGAAAAGTCAACTCCCTTCTCACTAAATATGGATCACTCGGAAAAAGCAGAAAGCTTTGCCAACAAATGGCTTTCGTACGGGCATGCCGCTTTGACAGGCAAATGCTTGGTTGCGAGAGACCTCAAGAGCGTTCGAATGAGTTAAAAGTTGTTGGGCGCCAGGGGCGTCAGGCTCGGCTGCGCAGGGGGCTACCTTCGGTCACGGGGGGAACGGGATCAACTTTTATTGAGCAGACTAAAACGAAACATTGTTGAAATTCAATATGAACATGATGGAAAAATATTTAAACTATTTTAAAACTATTTTATTTAAAAAATAAAATAGTTTTAAAATAGTTTAAAATAGTTTTAAAATGCTAAAAAAAATTAGCATTTTATTAGCAAAATGCTAAACGTCTTTGCACTTATGCCACAAAGAGCCGGATACTATTTTCTTGACATTAGGTTTGTTTATGTTTGGGTGTCAGGTTCTGTGTTGCCAAAATTCTCAGGATGAGGTGTCGGGAAAGAAGGCGGGAGGCATTTCTCAGCATCCTTTCGCTGTCGTCACAATGACCACACGTGGCTGATGTCATGCATCACTTTTGCACGGACATGATAGAATTGTAAAAGCGGCGGCGTTAAAACACACACACACACACACACACACACACACAGCACAGCACTTACCTAATCCCAGTCGGACGCGTGGAACTCTGGAGGTGCTCCTGCCAGGGCTGGTGACTGTGATGGTGTAGACGACGCGGGGTGGTCGGGTGTGTCAGATGGGGCCGCGGGTGGGAGTAAGTGCAGGCAGGTGGACAACAAGAGCAGGTCAGGGGGCTCCTGGAATGAAGAGCCAAGCCGGGCCCGTGGCCCGTGCCTGCAATCTGGAGGGGGCACTCCTGCTGACCGCACGGGCGGCAAAAGGAGTGGAAGTGACACTGCTGGCAGCAGGGCACTGCGGGCTGCGGACAAGGGGGGGGCGGCGATGGAGCGGATGAAAGCTGGCGTTTGGCTAGCGTTTGCGAGTCCGTGAGGGCGGGGGAAGGTGCGGCGGCGGCGGCAGCGGGCGGGCGGGGGAGCGGCCGGAGGCTTCCGTGTCTGACAACTCCGCCGTTTTGGCTCGGTCTGTTTGTTCTCTGGACGTGCGATCTCGGCTTGTTTTGCGGCTGTCTACGTGCCGCATTCCTAAGTGAGGTTTCTTCGTGCGCCTCTGCTGAAAGGTCATCGCCGTTCGAGGCGGCCGCGTGAGGCTCCGGGAAAGTGCCGTCCTGCGTGCCGCTGTTTGAGAGTGCGTTCCCGCCGGTGCCAAGAGGATGCCCTTCACCGCTGGGGGCCGGATGGTCATCGACCGCGTCGCTTAGGGCCATCGTCCTCACCGGAGTGGCCTGGCCGGTATCCTGTCACTCCTCTGGGGTGAATTAAAAAAAAACAAACCACAAGACATCATAGATTGGGTTGGTTTGCCAAGTAGGAACATGTTTTATCCTCCCCTAATCCATAAAATAATGAGGAATGTGTAAACTCTCCACTGGTTTTTAACGGTGAGTCATTTTCCAGGACACAAGGCGTGCGTTCACTGCATGTTCCTTTGGAATGACAACAGGGCCAACAAATTAGCTCATTTTCAGGACTGTACAATTTAGCGGGCCGGAAGAAAAGAAATTAGAATCTTGGCGGCAATTTTAGCATGTGGGCGAGCCGGTGCCTGGGGGGGGGGGGGGCATGCCTGTGGTTTTGGGCAGTATGCCCGATGCAGTTCAAACTGGGTTGCATTTAAAAAATGGCCGAGGCAACATACAAACACGGAACACTAAAACTACGAGTGCAACGTGATGCCGTCACGTCTTGCCTTTGACCAGGTGTCCCCAAACCTTTTCACGCGAGGGTCAAACAACCCTTTGGGTTGTAACAAAAAGTGTGACGATCACATTTATTGTTTTCCGCACATAACCAGAAAGTAACCCTTTCTGGGCTCTTGACAGGCAGAATTTCCAGGCATAAATAACCAATCATTTTTTCCCCTTACCCAATCTTTTCGCCATTTATGGATTAAACTATGACTACGGCCAATTATTGACGTTTGAGGTTGAAAATTAATTTTTGCTCAAGTATGTTCGGAAGAGACATGACCAAAATCTTGGACGTCATTTGAGAAATTTGTAATGCCTTCAGTGTCACCTACAGCGATGGGGATGAGGCAAAGATTTGTTCTTTCTTTTCCCCTGACGCACCAGAAAGGCAGGCCAAGACATTTGGCCCGATTCCCATCAGTAAGTGGTTAGGAATGACGCAGCAGATGACGAAGAAATCTTTTGGACAACGTCTCATGAGAGGGGTTCTGACGAGTGGGGGGGGGGGGGTGAGTGATTGAGACACCTCGGGCGACAGCGAGCTGCAGTTGAGGCACCTGGCATCCCTTTCATTTAGGCTAATGTGCTGTAATTACGAGGCCTCAGTCGGGAGACGCTTAATCTACTCGGTTCACATCAACATGCAGCACACTCTTGACTTACTATTCCTTGACATGTTTCTAGTTGTCAGGACAGACTAGGGGTATATTTGACCCCCGCAAGGTTTTGTTTTTTTTTTTTTACAAGCTGGGCTGTTTAAACTCTGGGCAACGGCACTGACACTTTTGGCTTGTCCCATCAGAGGAAAAAGAGGCAAACACACCCTGCCAAAATGCTCTTGATTTTCCAACACAAGTAGGCTACTGCCCCCCAAAACTCAAATTGCTGCCCAGCCACTAAGACGAACACACAAACACCACGTATAAACTTTTTTGTTGTTGTAATTAACAAGGCAAAATCACTAGTTTGCTCACAAAACTAGTGCTTGCACAAAAGGCGAGTGCGCACTTTTGGATTTGTGACGTCTGGGTGACAATTATTTTGAATGTCTCCGGAAAAGAAAGTTTCGGGTTCGCGAGGGTGGCTTTCTGACTACTTTATGGCTCCAAATTAATCAAATGAAAGCTTCCAGGCGACTTTCTAAAAAACATTTCACTTGAAGCGGTCGGCCTGGCTCGTGCCTACTTCCTGTTTCCACGATGCCAGATAATTCGCTGGAAAGCGCCAGACATCGGACGCGCTTCTTTTTCTTTAGGAAAAGAGACAACACTTGAGCAACCTCGCGATGAAGCAACGCTGCAATCCCCAAAGTGCCCCCACACACACACACACACACAGCGAAGGGCATCATCGACGTCATCGTGCCTGCGCAGCTTCGGCCGGCGCACGTTCGCGGTTCCTTTGGGAAACGGCACCGGCTCAAGACGCGAAAATGAAACGCTTCACAACCTACCTACCGTGTGCGCTTCCTCCTTGCAACACGCGGCGCCTAATTGGAGACGCCCCCCCCCCCAACCCCACAAAAACAAAAAGTCTTCCCGTGCAGCGCAAATATCCGCAGACCGAATCAACAAAGAAAGCCAGGAAAGACTGAAGCATGTCAGACCAGCGAAGGGCGGTGTGTCCGCACACCTCCTTTTGCTCCGGAGAAGAGTGAGGCAAGGCAAGGCAAGGCAAGGCAAGGCAAGGCAAGGCTGGCAGGAGGCGGTGGGCTGGGACTGCCTGGAGCGCAACTCACTGATAGGACCACCGCCGTCTCGCCTTTAACCCGCTCACTGCCACGCAAGTCATTCCCGAATAATGGGGTGGGGGGGCTCATCTTGTGCACACCGACAGCCAGAAGAAGGAAAAAACAAAACATCATCTTCTTAGATCAGGGGTGGGCGATTCATTTTGCAAAGGGGCCACATGAGAAACTGGGACGCTTGCGGAGAGCCAAGCTAACATGCTAGCTTCAACTTTGTTCAATATTATTTTTCATGTACTCGGAAACAAACACGCGTGTAGACATGGCATGTGGTGTTACAATGTTAAATGTAATGTACCATTACAATTCCATCTGCAAAAAAAAAAATACATCAATGAGTTGTCTGGGGGCGGGGCCAAGCATGATTTCAGACATCAAATAAAAAAGAATCCTTATATTTCACCTCCACCAGTCGTGCACTTTGCTAAAAGAAACCTCATGGACCATGTAAATAAAAAAATCTCTCCTCGGCAGGGGACGAGTTTTATCACCGAGTATGCTCGGAAGGCAGAGGGCCGTACCTGGCTTCGATTGCAGCCGTCCGCCAGTTCATATAGCAAACCGTAATCGCGTGCAGTCGCGCGGCACGCTTACGCATCTGGCCTCCAGGCCAGTCAAAGCCCAACAAGTCATTTCGTGCTTTGTGATCATCTCTAATAATCACACCGATACCAAATGCACTGATGCATGCTGACGCCTTTACCTTTTCTCCTTGCTTTGAGTGTCGCATGTGGCAGTATAACGCCGGGGGGGGGAGTTGGCCGGCATGGAGCCAAAAACTGCAAACCACATCAAAGGCCACAATGTGCTTGGAAGGACAGAGGCCCAACAGGAAAACCCACAAGCCCTCGAGACGACGACAACTGCACACAACTCGTCAAAATGACGGTTGGTGTCATGCATGACGATGAGAGCGTTCCGATTATTAGGGGCAAGATCGAAACGCAACTTGTCGATATTGAGCACAGGCCGGACAAAGTCCAAATGTTTCCGTTGCCCGGCCTTTGCCCGCTTCCAGCATTCTAGACTGTAGCATGCAAGATGAGCGTCTCGTTTTAATATGCATTTTTTGAGCATGGAAAATAAATCAGTCGACTTCAACGACCGACTTCAAGCCGCCTCACGATACGCTGGAAATAAAGTCGTTCTGATGGACGGCACTGGTATTTATGGAGAGAGATGCTATTTCATGCAGATTCCACCATTGAAGTGGTTCTCTGCCTGTGGATAAATCACTACTTTTCGCAACGTAAAAAATGGGCACTGGGTCTTTTTTTTACGTCAAATGTTGAAATAACGTCGGACCTTTGAACATACTGAGCATGGGACTGAACTGAAAGCAACTTTTTCAAAGTTACATTTCGCTTGGCGTGCCGATATAGCGCGCGTCGGAAAGAGTCAGACGCGATGCAGATGGCCGATCCGTCTGGTTCTTATCATTATGCAACATACCGAGAAAAGCACGCGACGGACCAGAATGAAAGCCGCTGGCCGGACTTGAAGAGACTGGCAGAAGAGTGGAGCGGCACTTCCAGCCGACATTCTTCTCCGACGTGTTGACTGGCACCTCAAAGGTGAGGATGACGTCGCACGCACGCGTTCACTCATCAGTTGGCAGGTGCAAAAGCCACGGGCGGGCTAGATGACCCCATTTGCGATGATTTCAAGAGCAACGCCATTGCAAATCAAAGCAACCGCTAACTTAATATCGACATGAAAGGTTAAGCGATTTGTACAGTGGGTGTATAAAAAGTCTACACCCCCCCTGTTCAAAAATCCATGGATTTCTTATTCTATAAAGTTATACTTTCAATAGTACAGAGTGGCCCTTCTATGTCATTGTCATTTCTCAAAAATCAATACTCGCTGTGCCCCCCCCCCCCGGAGGCCTGATCCACTTGCTTGTCTGGGAAAGGACAGGGTTCAATCAGAAATGCTCTTTCTGTTGTCTTCGAGAGGGAGACGACTGTGGGAGGGACTGACCCGAAAGCAGACGGCGAAAGAGAGGCGGTATGCAAACAGACGCTCCTTATCAAGCGGAAGAAAGGAAGCGGCATCGCAAATGAGGGGGGGGGTCCTTGCAAATCAAAGAGCAAAGCTGGAAAGAAGAGATCTTCATTTGCTTCGACAGTCTTGGGGTTTGATCAAACTACAAACAGGGTGACGGGGGAGCGTTTGCCTGAACGTGAACGGTGCATCGCCACACAGCGCCGAGGCAGTTGGCCAAATAACTGGATCTTGACTCACTTTCCTCTGCAGGCAAAACGGTGCGAAAACCCGAAAGATCACATCCGCGTGTCACATTTCTCCAAAGGCCTCTGAGGGCGGGGGGGGGGACTGCGATGGACAATTTTTGGGTGGTTGAAAATCTTGGGGAGGTACGAGATCACATCCTGCTGTCAGAAAACTTTCGGATGTCTGACACACTCCAACATTAGTGGAAGTACGGAGGAAAAGGGAAGCGGGGAAGGAAAGAAATGAGCACGTTGGGAGTATGAAGGATGGAATTTGCCGCCATTAAAATGATGACGTGCAAAAGCAAAGCGGAAGACTGGGTCAGAATTGGGCACGAGAGATGTAAGAATGGCGACAGGTTCAATTAGCCAAAGGAGACACGATTGGAAAGCGGACACCTCATGAATTCGAAATCAAACAACGTGGCCAAGAAACGGGGTCAACAGAAAAAGGCTTGACGATACGCAGTCACGGATTATGGAAAAAGAGTCCGACGGGGCTGCTGCTCGGAATGTAAATGCGCGCTCACTGTTTGATTTACCATTTGGGGGGGGGGATAGAAGACCAACATTTGAGGAGGTCATGTAAAGAAATGAGGAACGAGGAGCTCAATAACGTAGCTGGGGAAAGTGCACGCAGTGTTTCGCAAGTCATCAAGAAGATCTTGGACTTGAAGGGAATTTTACAACTCCCGCTGTAGTTTGAATTCTTTTTCAGATGTTCTGATTTGTTTCAAATCCTGAATTGTCCTGGCCCCACCCTAGCTCTCGCTCGGAGCTCCTCCGCACCCGAACTCTGACATCAGCTGACATTTTTGTCCGAGTAAAATTGGTGACGTCAATTCAACTTTGTTCTTCCCCAAATGTGTTTGAATTCGCTCTGGCTAAAGCCGACTTTGTTGGTTGTCGTATGTACGCGCTTACATATTCACCTATAGTGTAAAAGTGCTGTCAAAGAAGATGGGGGGGGCTCGGTTATGGTCTGGCATTAATCGTAGGAGTCCGTCCAAATAAGAGGGAAATTAGTTGTGACAGCCTCACGGAATGACATCATGATTTGGGTCTTCGAACCCCCCCTGAAAGGAATAATAACGGGAAGGAGCGGCGCTGCACAGCAAGATCTGCACTTTGGAGCTTGGTGCCGTTCCAATTTGGAATTGAAAAGCTGCCAGTCGAGCGGAGGAGCTGAAGAGCCGCTACACAACGCAGCATTGTGTGCGGCTGCTTTTTTTTTTAAAAATCACATGACTTTGTGGTTTTTAAATCAAAGATTTGTCGGACATTTCAAGGTCACCTGCGCTGTGTCATTTCCGCAGTGGGCAGACGGCCGCCGTATTAAGTCGCTGCCAAGAAAGTGAACGCTTACTCTTGGGATCATTTTTGGATTCCTGGCGCAAATGTTTCTCGATGCCGCTAACTCCTCCTCGTCATCCCAGGACCCAAAAATGCAAAAAAAAAAAATAAAAATAAGTTTTAGCGGGACACGATGGAGATGCTTCGTTTCAAACGGAGAAGAGCCCATCTTTCAGCCCCCGACCGACGGCAGCTTCGCAAGTGCTCTGGTCAAAGTCTCTTTCAAGATGGTCATTGTTGTGGGGACCGATAAATATTTACTCTTCCCAGCTTGGCAGGGAAATGAGTGGGAGGGGAAAAAGGGGGGCTATTGTGCCAAAAGGGGTCAGAGACGCTGACAAGCCAGCGGGGTCTTTCCTTCCCCGCTGGCATTTAAAAGTCCAATACGCTCCTGGCCCAATACAAGAACATACGGCACTGTCCTCCAGAAAACATCAAAAAAAGGGGGGCAGGGGGGGCAAGCCTCGCGAAAGGAGAAGAGAGACTGTTCCCTTTTGAGAGGTGTTTGCTTGACAGACCACCAGCGGAAATCAGAAGACAATAGCTCAAAAGGACTCCCCAAACTAGACAATGCAGACTAAAATGAAAAAAAAAGGGGGGGGGGGGGGCAAGTCTTCTGATTATGACTGAAACTGAACTTCGAGGAGAACCGACAAGCGAAGAAGAGCGCTCGGGGAGCACAATGCGGCGTTTCAGTGTCCTGAGCTTCGGGACACAAGAGAGAGAGAACAGCAAGCAGAAAATGCTTCCTGCTCCCAAAGCGTCGCCGCAAGAAACACAACGTCAACAAACTGAAAAGCCGACGACATCGTCATCGAGCCACGGCAGCCCAAAGGTTTCATGAAGCAAACGCGGGAGATTGTCAACATTGCCGGCGGCAATTCCGGACAGAAAAGAGTTGCGTCGACATCCCCCAAACCATTCATGAGTCGAATAAAGCCTGGTGGAGACCCTCGAGGCCCGGGAAGACGCTCCGACAGCCATTTCCAGGTCCGCGCGTGAAAAAGGTCGCGTTTTGCGTGACGATCTGGCAGCTCGCCGTAGCGGCGGTCAGGCCTCGTGGCGATGGAGGCTTCCCGCGCACGAGACGAGTCAACACAGCTGCTGAACAGAACAGAGAGCTGGCGGGGATCGCTGGCTGCCGGATAATCCGGACTGGGTCGCGACGTTTGAGTCAACAAGCTTAAGGACATACAGATGGAAATCCACGTTTGTCTTCTTTGCCGACCGGCCTCGCTACGAAGATCTATCGGTTCGTCCGGGACCTTCTTATTAAACGAGAAATCAAGACGTGGAGCGGTGCCTCTCGCTTCTGTTAACCGGGGGGACCAGATGAGCAAAGTGACAGCAAAACCCGCACGGGAGGAAACAGACACGCAATCATCCGTGAATGAGGTCTGCTGATCCCAAATTTCCAGAAAATTTGGATTTAACTAACTGCACACTATGATTTAAGTGACTGGTTTGCCCTGATGTTTGTCAATTCTTCAAGTCTATGATGTACACATGACGATTTCCTGTCCGCGCACCGATGATGCCCGTTGATCGACGGACGCCTCAATAACGAGATGTGTTAGAAAAAAAAAAAGTATTTTGCCTTTTCTAGCTAAAGTTAATTTTATAATCAAACGCAGGCGCGCAATCGGTAAAATATGCATTCTTTGAGAATTCGAACCCAAAGAAATGCTTCTGTGAGGGCAGCGAGGGTTGTAAAACGCCGATACTTGCTCAGTGACCCGCAGCCGTAACGAGGGGGAAAGCAAACATCCTCAACTTTTCCTCGGGGCTTGTCTGAATGGGACACGGAAAAGCGCTTTTCTTTCAATCGTATGTGTGTTTTTTTTTATCCAACGGGTTTATTTTTACACGATATTCTTTTGCTCAGTTGCCGCAGTTTTGCCAAGTTGAAACATGCAACAATGTGGCGTGTTTTTTTTTGTTGTTGTTGTTTTTTTAAATTAATGGTTTCCTCTGTGGTGTCCCCCCCACATGATATCCTGATTTCCTGACGTCAGCGAGTGCAAAAACGGGGCACAAAATAAATGCTCAGGCAGATGTAGAAGTTGATGCGTTAACCAGGACTAGACCTGCTAAAAGTGCAAAAATTTAAAAACGTCCATTCGGCAGTGCAATTTTGGAGCTACCAGAGATCTAGACGACAAAAAAAAAAAAAAAAGGATTTGGCAATACAACTTCCGATAAATCGACATCCTAAATGTATCCGATTTTTTTTTTTTTTTAATTCTGCCATAGTTTGCTCTTCATTGTAAAAACAGGTGCAAACGCTTTTAACCTTCAACGCCGTTGCGGAGAGCCCAGGATACAATTCTTTGGCTCTCCTCCCCAACGTTCGTTTAACGACACTTGCCAAATTCCTCGCTTTCCACAATTCGCATTGAGCTTGTGGAGACACAAACAATCTGTTGATTCAGTGGTGGAATTCTGTCCCTTAAGCCCGTTATTTGCTTGAGCAGTAATGACACAAGGAGAGGAATTTGAGAAATGTCCGCGGGTAGCGCACTCATTTCCTTCAGACAGACGAGATGGCAACAAAGTCGACTTCTGAATGGCGCATTTCCCAGCGAATAGATCAACGCAACGCGCGACACATTCGGATCGCGCCTTTCCGCGTCATCGCGGGCGCCCGCAGCCGACGGCGTTTGATGATTTGATAGATCGATCGGCGGCGAGCGCAAAGGAGCGGGCGCCGCCGCCACCCAAGAGACTTGTCAGAGTCGAGTTATAAAATAAGGCAATGTGACTTTTGAATTTCCCAAAGAAGGAGGGAGCTTTTCCTGACAAAATGGAAAGAGGCACAGTGGAAAAAACAAACGAATGCGCGTCGGGCGGACCAACTCCCAAGACAGAGCAGAATCATCGGAATGTCTTTGAAAGCTGACCTTTCACATCCTTGCTGTCTCTTCTGGCGATTGCTTTGCGTTGAGTTTGTTCTCGCATAGTTGGCTTTGACATTTAGGTTTTATTGGTGGGGTTTTTGTTTTTTTGGGGGGTCAGGGATGGATATCATTCCAAACTATGCGCTTGCCTTTGAACCGAATGCAGTCGAAACTCGTTACAACGTACCTCGAGGGGCAAAAGGAATCTGGACGCTATTACGGCAGTTCGTCGTCACCATTTCCAATTAAATGGCCGATGTAGAATACGATGTGAACATTTGTCGACGTGAAAACATGAACAATTTTGGACTATGAATGAATGAATGAATGAATGTTAGCCCTTACAGCGCAGATCAATTCATGATTAGTATTTGTCGTGAATTGAATATGAACATTCAAATCAGTCCTTCTACTCCTCTACCAAAGTCGACTTTTAGAACAACGCAGCAGCTTGTTCGGCGGCTTGCCTTGCCTCACCTCGCCTCGCCTCATCAGTTGTGATTTGCGTTTGTGAGCGTGTCCTTCGAGTGGAAGTGAGCAGGTTGATTCTTTCTTTGCTTGTTTAGCTCTTTAGATAAATCCCCAAAGACATGGCCCGTTACCCCACCCGCCCGCCCGCGCGCCCCCCCATAGAGAGCAGCCTCATTAGGATGTGTTGTACAAACACAGGAATGTTGACTGGCTGAGGGCGCAATAAGGGCCGTTCCTCCCAGGGACACATGTTTCTGGCTGCGGACTGACCCTGACGTTCTGTACCTTGTCAAATTGCATTTGGCTCATTTGCCGCCACGCTCGACCGTTCTGCACTCCGGAAGCAAACCGAATGTAGCCTGCCTGAGGCATGTGTGGCTAAACTTTTGAATTGTTTTCAAAAGTTGATCTTCGGTCAAAAAACGTTGGGCACCCCCCTCCGAAGAGGATCGCCAAGGCGATTACGCAAGACTAAAATGTTGAAATCTGAGTTCTGGATAAGTTTCATCACTGCTGAAAGTAAAATGTATATCTCAGACATATCTAAAACAACATCACCGACCTGTCCGCACCGAAACAGTCATATGGCGTCCAAGTTTCAAGTCTCAACGGAAATTAGGCACGCTGGTGCCACGCGGCCCTCGCCTCAGTTTTTTTTTTATGCCAACATCAAAGCACAATGCAGTTTGAATTCTAGACAGCAGCTGGGAGGATCAGTTTAGCCATCGCGCCATAATCAGCGAGTATAACTCCAAATCCAAGTTTTCAAACTATTTGATGGTGATATAAACAAACAGCACCGCTATTGTGGCACAACACCGCCCCCAAGTGGCTGTCTTGTCAAATATCGTCAGCATCTGGTTAAATGCGTTCACATCAAAAATACGAACATAGTGCGATGCCGGCTATGGCTATACACGTGTGACACCGTAGAAGGGATAACAATGATTTTGGAAATACTTACAGCGGGCACACTGGATGAACTTTCCGTCCCAGTCTTTTCTTCTTGACCGCAACCTCATGGACAATCTGGTCGCTTCCAAAAGATGGAGCGAAAAAGAAAAATCAGATCGTTAAATGCAGGTTGTGTTCTTTAGCTTACAGACCATCGACAGGGGGTACACCTCTTCCAGTCGTTACCGGGGATCGAATGAAAACTGACAAGCGAGCCGACGCTAATGCGGTGTTTTCAAAGCTGGACATGATCCCCAAGCCAACTGCGACCCGTTCACACTGAGCTTTGCATTTTGCAATTGTGTTTCTTAAAAGATTACCAGAGGTTCAGAAGGCGCTGGTCAAGTTCACAAGATGTTGAGAAGCTCGAAGAAGAGGATTAGCACGCGAATGCTTGTGAGAAAACAATCGAACAACATAACATGTCACGGATTTCAGTCGTCAATCGAATTATCGGTCGATTGGCGATGATTTTAATAATAAACCCTAAATTAATTGTATCTGTTCAAAATGAACAACATTTGCCTCCCAGTTTTTATATATTCCTTCTCTCACGTGAGTGGTAAGAAGTTATTTAAAACAGTCATCATGAATCGGTGTCATTCGGCACCGCTGTAAACAACACTCTGGGACAGGGTCGATTAAAACATAGTTTTCATGTCCGAATTCGATTATGGATAGTAGATACACGTTTTAATATCGCGTTTGCTATCGTTTCTTAGGTTACCTAAAGCTCTGGCAACTTATTAAACAATGCACCACTCACACAATCGCCGATGTTTCTAAAAACAAATGTGTGCCAAAAAAAGAACTTCTACTCATGTCACATTTTTAGGACGACACCGTTATGTACATTTAGAGGCTAATATACACATTTTGCGACTGTTGCATGCCGGTGGGCACGGATGACGTCGCGATTTCAAGTTACGGGCTTGATTTTAAATCACAGCTGGTTCAAATGCTGCGCTTAAAACGCTGGTTCTTCGGGCTAATCGGGACCACCGTGCGATCCACTTCATTCGTCATTAAATGGTCCAAAGCAGTCACGAAAGCTTTCGCTCATTATGCTAGCTTTTGAGCAGCATTAGCTTAGTGAAGCGGACAGCGCTGACCGAACAGCTGGCTGAACGGTCGGTCATGTGTACTTTAACAGCCAAGGGGTGTACTCACATTCATGAAGGCAAATCACGCCGGGCTCCTGAGAGTGATGGGCAAACTGGACCCCGTCCTCCAGGAAAGTTGTTGCCGGATGGAACCACTGAGGTACGGCGTTCCAGTCTCCAGGCATCACACCACGCTGGGGTGGGCAGCTGCGGATTCTTTGATTGCACCATAGATGTTTCTTTTCAATAGATAACACGTTGAGTGTCCCAACGTACGTCATCGGCGCTGCCATATTGGATGAGGCAAAATGCCTTATTCAGATGCATTTTCGCAGCAAAGCCAGATTTCCTGGCATTCTCTTTCACATGACCTTTGGCCATTTTAACATCCTTTTCCTCCAAACAAAAGTCTTCACAATACCCCGGTGAAGGTTCAGATTGGGGGAATTAACTATTTTTCCCCTGCATACAGGGTGTACTGCTGCATACACGCGGTTCGGCAACCACCGATTCGCTGACATATGGAGTATTACTGTTTCGTAAGCGTTATTTATTTTTACATACATTTTGTTCTTCAAAGTAACTCCACATAACCCAACGTGATTTGTACTGAAAACGTGAAGATATGCCATTATTTCCCACGCATGAGATTATGAATTAAATGAATGTAATGCTATCAAGATGTTCTCACTTTTCAGTCATGCAGCAAGTTGATGCTTGGTCAAGTATGTAACATTCCAAAACTGTCACTCAAGATGCATCAGTATTATGTTTGTGGAATGCAATGCAAGATATCATTACGGTAGCCCAATGTTAGGGTTAGGGAGTGGTTTACAAAAGGCAGGCATTTTTTGTGTTGACACGCATTATAACCACAAAACCTCAGAATGACCAATCTTTGCTGAAGTCAGGGTGCTTAATTGTGCATAAATTAAGTACTTTTTTGGGGGCTACATTTGATAATGTAGCCCCCAAAAAAAAAAAAAAAAAGATAAGGGGTGCATGGGGTGTTCATGCGCCTGGCACCACACCCAGTGGTGTTGGGGCTGGCTAGCTCGAAAGGGCGAAAGGCGAAATAAGTAGCTTGCCAGTGTACCGTAGTTCACTCAAGTCAACCTCTCCTCCACGTGGTGCATCCTGGTAACTAGGTTCTCGCGGACATAGGCTAACGAGGCTCTGGCTAGGGAAGGAAAACCCGAAAGAAAAACCTGCCGGGGGCCAACAACCCGCCGGTTCAACTACATTGTTACAGAAACCTTAGGAAACTCAAATACTATCAACAACAGGACCGCAGTGTGCTTGAGACAGGAACTTGACTCGTCAATCACCGTGCCTACAGCCCGCTCGAGCCAAGAACCTGATTTTATGACCACTCCTGATGAAAGCCTTAACCAGGAAGTTAGGAGTGCGAATTCAAGCATACTGGGGCCCAAAACCATGCTTCGTGTTGGGGCATGGAACGTCCGCACTATGTACGAGATGTCAAAAACAGCTCAGGTCATCAACGAGATGAAACGCTACCGACTAGACATACTAGGTGTCAGTGAGTGCCGTTGGACAGGATCAGGACGCTTCACAACCAGTGACGGATCACTCATCCTTTACTCGGGACACCACGACACCCACACCCAAGGAGTTGCCATCATTTTATCCGGGGAGAAGACAAGAACTCTTATCGAATGGGAGCCTATCAGTGAGCGACTCATTAGGGCACGTTTTGATTCTAAGTACTGCAAGTTAACCATCATTCAGTGCTACGCACCAACTAATGATGCAGATGCTGAGGCGAAGGATGACTGGTATGAACAGCTACAAGTAGCCATTTCGAAAGTCCCACAACATGACATGCTCCTGGTCATTGGAGACTTCAATGCGAAAGTGGGGTCCGACAACACTGGCCTTGAGAGTACGATGGGCGTCCATGGATGTGGCATGATCAACGAAAATGGTGAAAATCTCGTTGACTTTTGCATGAACAATAGGCTGATCATTGAGGCACAAACTTTCCACACAAGTCCATCCACAAACTTACCTGGACGTCACCGGATGGGGTCACAATCAATCAGATCGACCACATCATGATCAACGGCAAATGGCGCAGGTCCCTGCAGGATGTACGTGTGTATCGTGGAGCAGATGCTAACAGTGATCACTTCCTAGTTGCTGCCTCCATCAAGCTCAAGCTCCGGAAAGTCATCCAGCACGGTCAACGAAGGAAACGACTCGACATCTCCCAAATCAAGATCCCAGAAACCAAGGCTGCCTTTGTTCTAGAATTGAAGAACCGCTTCAGTGCTCTTTCAGCGGACGATGCTCTAGAACTGGAGGATATCAGTCAGAAGTGGGCTACCATCAAAAGTACCTACTGCACCACAGCAGAAGAAGTCCTAGGCTTCAAGAAGAGGAAAAACAAGGAATGGTTAACACCAGGAACATGGAAGCTCATAGATGAGAGGAGAAGCCTGAAAGACAAGCTGCTGAACACCAAGTCACCAAGACTGCAGGAACGAGCCAAAGCAGCCTACAAGAGCAAGGATAAGGAGGTGAAGAGAAGTGCCAGGAGTGACAAGAGAGCGTATGTGGAGAGTTTGGCTAGTGAAGCCGAAAAAGCTGCAGCGAGAGGAGACATGGGTACTGTCTACAAGGTCACGAAACAACTGAGTGGAAACCACCACAACCACTCTGGACCGATAAAAGACAAGAATGGCAACACTCTGTCTACGGTACGCGAGCAAGCAGCACGTTGGGTGGAACATTTCAAGGAGGTCCTTAACCATCCTGACCCAAGCGACCCAGCTAATCCCGCTCCTAATGATGGTATCCTGGAGATCAATACAGACCCGCCAACCGAAGACGAAGTCAGGAGAGCCATCACAGCAATGAAGAATGGCAAAGCATCAGGAGTTGACGGCATCCATGCAGAAATGCTGAAAGCTGATGTTGACCTGGCTACAACTCTTCTTACAGATCTCTTTAGCGTGATATGGGAGAAGGGCGTGATACCGAAGACTGGGCGAAGGGTCTGATTGTGAAACTCCCAAAGAAAGGCACCCTCCAAGAGTGCGACAACTGGCGTGGGATCACCCTTCTGTCCATCCCTAGCAAGATTTTTTTGCCGTGTCCTACTTAAGCGCATCGACCAAGCCATTGACCCCAGGCTTAGGCAAGAGCAAGCAGGATTCGGAAGGGCAGAGGGTGCATGGACCAAATCTTTGCCTTGCGTAACATCATCGAGCAATGCTTGGAATGGAATGTGCCACTGTACATCAACTTTGTGGATTTTAAGAAGGCCTTTGATAGCGTGCATCGGGAAACATTGTGGCGAATACTGCTTTCATACGGTGTACCACCCAAGATCATCACCTTGATTAGCATGTTCTACAGCCACTTCGAGTGCAGTGTCATCCTGGATAATACCCTGACAGAGTGGTTCCCAGTGGAGTCCGTGTGCGCCAAGGCTGCATATTATCCCCGATTCTCTTCCTTCTTATCATCGACTGGATCATGAGGAAGACAACAGCTGACAAAGCCAGAGGGATCCAGTGGACATTCCACTCCCAACTCGAGGACCTGACTTTGCCGATGACCTTGCCATCCTGTCCTCCAAACATACTCATCTGCAAGAGAAGACTGACCGATTGGGCCATTTCGCTGCACAAACAGGACTCACCATCAGCACCACCAAAACCCAGGTCATGTATATCAACCCCAGGGTGACAGCTCCCATCACCAACAATGGGAAACCTCTTGAGGCTGTCGGCAACTTTACTTACCTGGGAAGTCTGATAAGTACTGACAACGGCGCGCAGAAGGACATCAAGGCGAGGCTTGCAAAGGCGCAGGGAGCATTTGCCAGGCTTCATGCCATCTGGAAGTCCCGTCAATACACTCTTCACACCAAGATCCATCTGTACAACAGCAACGTGAAGTCTGTATTGCTGTATGGGTCCGAGTGCTGGAGAGTGGTGACGACGGATATGAAGAGAGTGGAATCTTTTCACAACAAGTGTCTCCGCAAGATCTGCCGTATATTCTGGCCAAACACCATCTCCAACCGTGATCTCTACACGTTGACTGGAAGCCAGAGTATAGTAGTAGAGATCAAGCGTCGACGATTCCGATGGCTGGGACACGTATTCAGGATGGAGGAAAGCCGCATACCGAAAGTAGCGTTGAGATGGACTCCACCCGGAAAGAGAAAGAGGGGACGGCCCAAAACCACATGGCGCCGAACTGTGATGGCAGAGCTGAAAGAGAGGGATCTCACATGGGGACAAGCCCAACACATCGCCAGAGACAAGGCACGATGGAGAGAGTTGACTGAGGCCTTATGTCCCAGACGGGACGAAGAGGATTGAATGAAATGAATGAACATTTGATAAAATAAGAAAATTAGTTTGCCCATTTCTTTTTTATTTTTATTTTTTACAACAAAGAAGGATGTTTAGAGTGTGCAGGTGAGCATCAGCATCACCAAATGCATTGTCAATAGTGGTCAAGCTTAAGGTGATTTGAAATACCCGTAACTGCGCGTAACTTCAAAATCGCGCATTCCACACAGTGCTGGCACAAATCAGTCCAAGAATGCATGCCGGGTATTTATGCCACTGCAGTGTTTTGAAACGCTGATTGTTGATGACTCGGTGCAGTTCAAATATAACATTGTACTAAATCGTACAGAGCGACAGATTTCTTAAATCTGAATTAAAGCCCATTTTATGAGTGATTATTCATCTGATTCAGATATTGGAGAAGGGCTCAGAGCCACTGGCGCTGCTTGAATTTGTAGCCTCCCACACATGGTAGACATCTGGAGGACAGACAACAAAGTCTTGATTAGAAAATCAATTTGAATATGCGGGTCTAGCGGGATGTTGGGGGGGGGGGATCAATAAACTCACATCTTTTCCCACGTAGTTTTCGCAACCATTTGAGACCACTTGAAGAAGAAACACCAGCACTTGTACTCTGTTAGAGATAAATTCAAGAACATGATTACAAATCAAACTAGCCAAAAGAGACAACATGACAAGTTTGTAAGGATACATTTGATGTCATGCATAAACGATTGACAAATCACTTACTGCAGTTTGATTGGAGCCGGAGCCCGAGCTTGATACAGGTAGTTTTTTGGAGAGAACGGCTCGGATCTATCATTTGAATCAAATTCAAAATCAATAACTTCACTCGATGCCTATACTTTGGAAACAATGCAGTAATAATGTTGACTCGTCACTAATCGCGCGTTTTGGCCTAAGGAGGAAGCAGAGTGGCTTTGCAGCAACACATGAGTGTGCTGAATGAAATTAGTCCATCCATCCGTTTATTCTCAGGAGGGTCGCGGGTGTGCCGGAGCCCATCCTAGCTGGCTTTGGGCAGGCACACCCCGGACTGCTCGCCAGCCGATCGCAGGGCGCACATAAAAAAAAAACAAAAAAACAACCATTCACACCGAGGGACAATTTAGAGTCTTCCATTAGCCTGGCATGCATGGTTTGGGAATGTGGGAGGAAACAAAGTACCCGGAGAAAACCCACGCAGGCGTGCGCAGAATATACAAACTCCAGACAGGAAGGCCCGAGCCGGAATCGAACCCCGCCACTCTGCGCTGTGAGGCCGACGTGCTAACCAGTGCCCCATTGTGCCGCCCACGTTCAATTCCTATCAACTTTCTTTCACAAGAAATTACCTTTGAATCCAGCAGTGTCCCAAACACTAAAATAAAGAAACCCTAAAAAAAAGAAAAAGAGATAAATTAAAAACAAGACCAAAAAGTTACACCATACTAATTGTTGAAAAAAAACATCTGGCGCCCGTGTCAAACTCGTGGCCCGTGGCCTTTTTGTGGGCCACCGAAAGAAAATCAATGAGCGTCGACTTGCATGATCCTTGCGAAAATGTCCTTTTGTCATGTGCGAGTTTGACACCCGCGCCATTTGGTGATGGCGCGAAGCAAATTTATTTACCTGCAGTGAATTGAAGAAGGCAAACGCAATGTGGATCCCCTCATTGGTGGACGAAATCATGGTCCCCACTCCCAAAGCCCACGTGAGTCCAAACAAAGGAGTCAAAATGATCACGCATCTGGCAATGACGACCAGCGTGTGCTTTTCGTCAGGGGGGGCCGCCTCCCCGACGCCTCTTCTGAGCATTTTGAACATGACCACGACGACAATCAAAATGTTGATGAAAACGACAACCAAGGCCGGTATCACCAAGGCCAGCAGGGCTTTGGTCTTGATCCAGTTCAGCCAGCAGGCGTCGTTTTCCCTGACGTATCCTTTGCCCGGGGCCGTGGCGGCGACGGTGACGACCGCGATGATGAGCGGGCACACGTAGCCAAAGACAAAGCCAATGGCCATCATGGCCGCCTTGGACATCTGCGAGAAAACCATGACGGTTCGGTAGAAGAGAAGAAGCCCCGACGCCAGCATCCAGAAGAAGAGGGCCAGGTAGAACAAGTGCATGAAAAACGTCGCGGTGGTACACGGCGCCAGGGGGACCCGGTGGTCCTCTCCCGGGTTTTCGAGGGGGTTCTTGGCGTAAGAGGCGGCGATGATGAAACAGATGTCGGCGATCAGCAGGGACAGGGCGGTGTTGACGATGCACACGTGGCGCATGAACGCCGTGCTGTTCCTCGTCAAGGCTTTCCACACGTACGCTTCGATGAGGAGACAAACGAGCAGGCTCGCCATGGATATGCCCACGCCGATATACGTGATGAGATCTAAAGCCACTCGTATCGACTCGGGGATACCCGTCGCCATCAGAATCGAGAAGGAGGTGAGGTGGTCGCAGCTGCAGGTCACGACGTCGTTCGCGTCGGAAACGAACGCGCAACCCTGGTCGTCCCAAGCGCCCAACCCGTCAAAGAGGCTGAAGTTCCAAAAGACGCACTGCGGATTCTGAGTCAGCGAGTCGTTCTGCTTCTTGAAACTCAGAGTCACATTCCGGATGTCCGTTTTGACTTTGACCAGCGCCACCGCCGCGTTCAGGCTGTTATTGAAGGAAGCAGACGTGCCGTTGGTGTTTGCCGACGTGCTGCCGTAGCTGGTGTTGCGAGGCGGCAGCACGTTGTCCAGGGTGGAGAAAACCATGACGGTGATATCGACATTCGTACCGTCCGGTGTTTGGGATATCAATGGCGACGCTTGAGTTGAATTCCGCCGCAAAGGAGTCGTTGAAGCTGGTCCTGTTGAGCTGAATGAACTCGGTTCTGATGGTGAACTCCCCGACCAGCTCATTGGCCAGCGTCTCTACCGAGCTAAGCAATTCGGAGCTGTCGTTGCGAGTGACGTTTTCTCTCAGAACCTGCCAGGATTGCCTGGCGTCGTCACCGACGAGGACGTCCACCGTCGCCAGCACATTCTGCAGAGAAAGACGTCTTTCCCGGTGAGATTCGTCGGTGGTGCTGCATCGGCGCTGCTAGCGAACGGCCATCGTACCTCCATGACGCTTTCAGTCACTTGGGTCGAAACGTTGGCAATGGCGCTCAGGATGCCGACGATGGCCGAGATGGTCGCGGATGAATTTGCAATTTCTTGTTTTTGCCCCTGGACCACTTCGCTAAGATTCGCGGCTAATTGCGGAGCTTCCTCTTCCACCAAATCCTAGGAACGCAAGGTCAGAAACGTACATTTCTGCATTGATCACTCAACAAGTCATTCGCCGGAGTGCTGAAAAACGAAACCCAACAAGGGTGCCCGAGATTTTTTGACTGGAGATCGACTTTTCAAGCGACCGACCTCCTGCGATCGACCCGTTACCGCGCGTAAAAAGGCTTACACGTCAGGAAGACTTTTCCTAACTGTGAGTATCCTAAACGGGCACCGCCGATCAATCATTTTCACCGAGCCGAAAAGGGAAATATTTTGAAATGCGATCACTTACCTCAGAAACGACGATCAAGTCCTTGATTGCGGTCACAATGCAAGTGTCTTCCAGAAGGATCCATTCTCCCGTCTCCCTGCATATGGCAGTCCTGCTCCCCTCTTGACCCGGATCACACGCTGCGGTCGAGACGTCGTTTGGTCGTCCGCTCCCGTACAGCGGATCATTACATGCAACATCTTGGGCGAGGAGAAAAAAAATAATATGCAGATGTCATCATGGGAGTACCGTAAATTCCGGACTCTAAGCCGCTACTTTTTTCCCCAAACTTTCAACCCTGCGGCTTATTTAGTGATGCGGCCAATATGTGTAATTTTTCTAACGGCCGCCAGGGGGCGCTCGAGTAGAAAAGGTAAGATTAAGACCGGTGGAATATATGCGTCAAGGAAGACTGCAACTTCTTGTCTTGTGCGTCAATTCAATTAGCGTGAACATACCCTCATCATGGAAAATGCAAAAAGAAAGGCATATGACGCAGCTTTCAAACTAAAAGCAATCGAGCTGTCCGATAAAGAAGGAAACAGAGCTGCTGCACGTAAACTTGGCATAAACGACGGCTCACCGTGATTTTTACAAGTACCGCTATGTTCTTTTACCGGACCTGTTATACTGTGTTGCTATTCTGTTGCTAGCATGTTGTTACCATGTTGCTACCGTTTTACTGCCGCGTCACAGGCACCGTTTGGGAAGAAAGTTATATTATCATTATTGTTAAGTTATATTATTAAAACTTTGAAAACTCTCTGTGTACCGTCTTTCTTTGTAAATATGTTGACATGTTTTAATGTGGGCACATGCGGCTTATATACAGGTGCGGCTTGTGTATGTCCAAAATTGGTTTTCCTCTAAAATTGTAGTGGGTGCGGCTTATAATCAGGTGCGCGCTATAGTGCGGAAATTACGGTAATCAATCAAAAAAAGGAAAAGGCACGTTGAAAAGGGTGCTCTTACTCTCATTAAAAAGGATCATTGTTGTTGTCTCTTCAAAGCCTCGTGGATCGTCCACTCTGCACGTAAAACGTAATTCTCGGGTCGGCGAATCTCTGCAGCCACTCAGACTGTATCGGTGCAAAATGCAGAAGCTTTCCTCGTCGGTCTTTTCCTCTGCAAAAAATGTTCAAACGTTGCTCTGGGAAAAACGGCGGGGCAGGGCGGGGCGGCGAACTTTTTTTTCATGGCTGGCTTACCGGAGTTTAAAACGCCGGCGTCCAGAAACCACCTGACGATGTAGTTGGACTGCACGCAACATCGAAGCGGCTGCGTCGCCCCGTCTGAACACTTCACATTGACTTTGCTCGGCACTCGCACGTTCGGCGCTTGTCGGATTTTCGTCGCGTGTCCCGCTTGCACAAAAGTCATGGCGTCGCCTATTAGCTGACACTCGTAAAGCCCTGGCGAAAAAGACAAAAAGGTGGCCGAAGAATCGGGCATGCTTGTAATTCAGTCTTCGCATAACAGCGCGAGCGTGGCCTTACCAGCGTCTGCCAGAATCACGTTCGTAACCGTCAGCTCGGACGCGCGAGCGGATGCAGCGACTCGGATGCGTCCGCCCGCTTTGATTTCCTTTCCGTTTAATTTCCATCGAGCTTGAGGGGCAGGTCCTAACTGAATGCTCGCAGGGGCGGGGCCACACGTCAAGGTCATTGACCTTCCGGTATAAGTCACGGGCGGAAATGTGATTCCGGTCGGACCTGAGGAAAAGGTCGAAGGAGCGGTTAGCGCTCGGGTAAAGTTCCCCACCGGATGGTGAAACTTACTATTGTAAAGTGCGCTAACAGAGCCGATGACGCTAGCGATCGGCTGCACTGCCACAGAGAAGCCCCGATTCGCCACGGCAAGTTCCTGAGCGTCCACTCGCGACGTTTCGACGGTAAAGTCTGTAATCACGCTTCCTGGCCTGGAAGAAGAAACGGAAGCAATCCAACGAGGACTTTCAACCAAGTTTGCGCCATGTTTACCTGAAAGCCGTCACTGAAGCGCCGACGAATCCTGTTAGCTTTCCGTATTGGTCGAATAACTGGAAGTCAAAGTCACCATTAGGGTTGAACAAGTCGAAATATATGTTTATTTAAAAAAAAGGGGGGGGGGGGGGGTTCTCTCGGGACCTACCACAGGCCTGATCTGAGACTCAAAGTCCTTGTAAACAGAGCTGGTTTTATCGCTCAGTTCCGGAGTGTACTCTTTGTCGAATCGGATGGACATCTCTAATTGCAATACTTTTGGGAGAGAAAACGGAAAGCACAACAAAAAAAAAGTAGGTGAGTGGACATCAAGATGAGCACAGCTTCATCTGTCGCAAAAAAACAAGTCAATAGAAAAAGAGAAAGCAAGTGCTCAGGTCATGACGCATTCACACGATCGTCCCCGGCAACCACGGCAGCACCGTTCGCCCCAAGTGTAGCGACGACGACGTTCGACCTGACCTCTTTCCATAACCTTCCTTTGTCTGTGATTAACATCACTTCACAACATCATGAAAAATGGATTCTTACTTGTTGGTGCTTGAGTTGATGTCGGATTTGTGACAGTCGTCGGCGCTTGAGTTGTCGTGGACTTTGTTGCAGATGTTGTCGGCAGTTGAGTAGTTGTCGTATTTGTGACAGTTGTGGGCGCTTGAGGTGTCGTATTTGTGACAGTTGTCGGCGGAGTTGTCGTATTTGTTACAGTTGTCGGCGGAGTTGTCGTATTTGTTACAGTTGTCGTATTTGTTACAGTTGTCGGCAGTTGAGTAGTTGTCGTATTTGTGACAGTTGTGGGCGCTTGAGGTGTCGTATTTGTGACAGTTGTCGGCGGAGTTGTCGTATTTGTTACAGTTGTCGGCAGTTGAGTAGTTGTCGTATTTGTGACAGTTGTGGGCGCTTGAGGTGTCGTATTTGTGACAGTTGTCGGCGGAGTTGTCGTATTTGTTACAGTTGTCGTATTTGTGACAGTTGTCGGCGGAGTTGTCGTATTTGTTACAGTTGTCGGCAGTTGAGTAGTTGTCGTATTTGTGACAGTTGTCGTATTTGTTACAGTTGTCGGCGGAGTTGTCGTATTTGTTACAGTTGTCGTATTTGTTACAGTTGTCGGCGGAGTTGTCGTATTTGTGACAGTTGTCGGCGGAGTTGTCGTATTTGTTACAGTTGTCGGCAGTTGAGTAGTTGTCGTATTTGTGACAGTTGTGGGCGCTTGAGGTGTCGTATTTGTGACAGTTGTCGGCGGAGTTGTCGTATTTGTTACAGTTGTCGTATTTGTGACAGTTGTCGGCGGAGTTGTCGTATTTGTTACAGTTGTCGGCAGTTGAGTAGTTGTCGTATTTGTGACAGTTGTCGTATTTGTTACAGTTGTCGGCGGAGTTGTCGTATTTGTTACAGTTGTCGTATTTGTTACAGTTGTCGGCGGAGTTGTCGTATTTGTTACAGTTGTCGGCAGTTGAGTAGTTGTCGTATTTGTGACAGTTGTGGGCGCTTGAGGTGTCGTATTTGTGACAGTTGTCGGCGGAGTTGTCGATTTGTTACAGTTGTCGATTTGTGACAGTTGTCGGCGGAGTTGTCGTATTTGTTACAGTTGTCGGCAGTTGAGTAGTTGTCGTATTTGTGACAGTTGTCGTATTTGTTACAGTTGTCGGCGGAGTTGTCGTATTTGTTACAGTTGTCGTATTTGTTACAGTTGTCGGCGGAGTTGTCGTATTTGTTACAGTTGTCGGCAGTTTAGTAGTTGTCGTATTTGTGACAGTTGTCGTATTTGTTACAGTTGTCGGCGGAGTTGTCGTATTTGTTACAGTTGTCGGCAGTTGAGTGGTTGTCGTATTTGCGACAGTTGTGGGCGCTTGAGTTGGTGTAGCATCCGTTCCAGGAGTTGTTGCTGTTGCAGTTGTCGACTCCAATGTTGTATCTGCAAAATGGATGAAACATTTTTATCATAATTTGAGCGAAGAAACCTGTTAGGGGGGGTTATGTATAAGCAGTTAAGTCAATCAAATCTAAAACCCCAAAACATAGCCCAGTCTCATGCTGGAGGATTTGTGTGTGTGTGTGTGTGTGTGTGTGTACAGAAAGATTTGCTGAACATTGATCCGGTTTGAAAAAAACAAATCTCACTTACACGATGTTGTCGGAAAGACGCTTGTGGCGGGACAGACAGAAGTGACTTCAAAGAAACAAAAAGAGAAGCGTCGTCGTCGATGCGTCCTCGTAACCAAAATACATTTTGGCATGGGGGAGACAATTCTTTCTTGCTTACCGTTTTGATCGATAGATTGGCAATAGAGTCCACCCAGAGGAATCCCCTCGATGCATCCACACGTGTCGTCTGTGATGTCGTCACATGACCCATGCAGGAAACACTGGTCACATGACCAACGATAGCGATCCTCGCATCGGCACTGAACGCCGTCACTGCTCGGACTGCAAACTAGAAATAAGAACGGCAAAAGCCTTCATGTCCTCCGTCCCAATCATTTCTTTTCAAATGATACAAATGACACTTTTTTTGTTTGTTTTTTGTTTACCTGTAGTCATGTTGATTTCAGAGATTCTGGTGTAGCCGCCGACGTCGATGGGATAAGTGACGTTTCTCAGAATGCTCCTCAGTCGATTTATCACGCTTTCGTCCGTGGTGTTCAGCTCGATGGAGATGACGTATTCAAAAACTAACGGAGGTGCTGCCCGGGGGGATAGATTCAATGAGAACACAGCACAACGCAGGATCGATTGGTCCTCATATGCGGTGTCAACCAATCTTGTCTGTCGAATGATGGAAACAAACACGATCTGGTTTGAACAATGACATTTTTGACACACTTGCTGCTGACGTCGTCTGGGCCGCAGTGGGAGTGCTTGAAACCGTTGTCGAAATCGGCGGTGTGCCTGGAAGAGATGTCAGGATATTAAGCATGTGAACTCCAATTGGACGACGGATCAAATTCTCTTTTGAGACTCCTTCTGAAGACGCTGCAACAATGTGTCGTACGCGGGGGTCATGCGCTTACTCCTCACTGTTGTGGATACTCTACTTGTTGCGGTTTTGAAGGTGCTTGTAGAACTTGGTGCTGTGTCTGTAAAAAAAAAAAAAAGGGGGGGGGGGACAAGTTGAACTTTATCATGTCCAATTTCACAATGGGAAGAATTGCGATGAGCTCTCACTTGTTGCCGTTGTTGCTTCAAGAGTTGCCGCCGTGTTGGTGACTGTTGTGGCAAACGGCGTGTCTGCAAAAGAGATGCATCATCTCGAGACGCATTTGAACAAATAGTCTCTTCTGATCACATCATTCAGAAACTCTTACCTGTTGGTGTCGTCGGCACTACGGCCGTCGTGTCCAATGTGGTGGGAGAGCTCAATTCCGTGTCTGGAAAAAAAATAAAAATAATAATTAAATTAACTCATTCAGTACCAGCCAATTCTGGACCAAGTCTGAAAAGACGTTTAAAAACGTCTTTGGGAGTGAATGAGTTAAAGAGGAATGAGTTGAGCTCTATAATGCCCAATTTCACAATGGGAAGAATTGCGATGAGCTCTTACTTGTTGGCGGTGGTGTTGCTTCAAGAGTTGCCGCCGTGTTGCTGACTGTTGTGGCAAACGGCGTGTCTGCAAAAGGAATCCAGAATTTAGAAGGAAAAAGTGATGTTTGGTTCTACTCCGGATAGAGACGTGTCTCTGAATGTGTAGCGTTCATACATCCAACAATCGTCTCTCACGGAATACGTCAACATGGCGCCGACATTCCTTGAAAAACCAAATTTCGATCAAACGAGCCAGATAGAGCGAGGTTGGTTTCACCTATCTTTGGTTGGCAGTGGTGCCCTTCGGGGGGGATACCGTTGATACACGTGCAGGCATCACGAACAATCTCATCGCAGGCTTGGTATGTCACGCAGGTGTCACTCGGCCAAAAAAAGCCTTCCTGGCATCGGCACTGGAAGTTGCTCCCATTGAGATAGCAAACTAAAACATAAAAGGATGAGATGATGATGATGATGAAATGATTGACGACAAAGGGTTATTTGCACATGCCACGGACTGTCCTGCATTTGATATGTGGATGTGCGGAGGCGCTTGGGAACTCTGCCGTTCCTCTAATACGGCTCAATCATTGACAAACGCTTCTGTGTCAACGTGGAAAGAATATCAAATGTCCACACTTCCTTGTTGAAGTGAAATCGCTTTGAGCAGCCCCCCGCCCGCCCCAAGCCACCATAACAGCCGCCTTGTACAATTGAAATGACCAGAAAAACTTGAATGCAGACAACAAAAGAAGAACAGCATTAATCGGTTTATCTGACACCGTTGTCTTGGGCATTCCGAAGTACAAAGAGAACAGATTTCAAGGAGGGCCGCAGATTCATTGTTCGTGCCAAGAGTGGCATCGAATTTCAATGAACAGAAGACTAGAGTGAGGCGTTTGGTCCCAGTGGCCCCTTCTTTCGTCCCATCCTCCGGACAGTCTTGAACTTGGACAGTGATTTTTAAATTGGACCGACAAATTGGTGGTGTTGTCAAATCCGGCGTCGTTCATCTCAGGCAGCTGGCTGAAGTCAAAGCTCTCCTTTCTCGAGAGCATTTTCAAACAGTCATTGACGCCTTCGTCACATCTGGGCTGGTTTGCACCGTCATGCCGTTGACTTGGAGTCAGCCAATCCTCCACGAAGCGTCTCCAGTTGCTCCAAAACGCCGCTGCTCGCCTCTTGACTGGTACTCGTAAGAGGGAGCAGAGAACTCCCACTCTGGCCTCCCTTCACTGGCTCATTTTAGAGCTCTTTCCTACGGTTTGGTTTCAAATCTTGAAACGGCCGCACGGCACCTTACCTCCTCCAGACCTGCCCTTAATTTCCCCCTCATAGCAGATTGCATGAGCCTGTTTGTAAAGAAAGTTGGTTTTTTTGTGTCTGGTAGACACGGACGGCCAGCAGACGAACGGCGCGACGCTGCTTTTTGTTTCCGAGATACCAAAACATTGCTAAACATGGCACGGTGCCATCGCAGAGCCTACCTTGGGTGATGTTAATGTGTGTCAAGTTTGCAGTGGGACTCAGAGGCAGCGAAGAGCTGCTATTGTGCAGCAGGCGACCAAGGTAATCCACTGTCTCAACACTTGTCACGTTGAGCTCAACGGACACTTCATACCGAGACCGGCCGGGCGGCTCTGTGGGGGGTGGGAAACACACACACAATCTCAACTAGCGCTTTCCACAAATCACACGCAGTCAGGGAAGTTGTGCCCGGGAACGGATAGGTTGAACCACTATCGAGTATTCAGTAGAATTATTCTCACTCACCTTGCCTTTTCTCCCTAATGATGTGTTGTTCTCCAAAGCGGGCCTGTTCCATAAAAAGTGGAGAGAAAAAACAAAAACAAGACATTTTAATTGTATTGCCAAGTATCACCGAAAAGACATTTTGGGCTCTTCATGAACCAGAATCACCGCCAACGTTAAATACAATAGCGCGGGAGGACATGCGAAAAGGCCTCGACGCGGAGAGCCTACCGGGCTTGACAACTTGAAGATGTTTCCGGTTTCCAGAATGCAGAGTGTGACGATGAGGAGAACAACGATCAAGCCATTCTTACGTATTGCCATTCCTAAAAGAGAAAAAAAACAAACAAACAAGAATTCAATAAATTCCTTTTTTTTTTTATTCTTTTTTCATCCTTCAGCCAGCTTTGTTTGCTTTTTTTTTTGTTGTCACCAACACAATCAGTGTTATCTGATAACATGATATGAATTATCTCCTCGAATTAATGTTCAATGCGCACTAATGAGCGCTAACAAAGCGTAAACGAAACAAATGAAAGTTGAGTACATGTTGAATACCCATTGAAGTGGAATACTTTGGATACTTTGACTTCTTATAGCTGCTAAAAAACAATTTTTTTCAACACAGGTGCTCAAAGGAAGGCGGCCGCGCCTTCTTGGAGGAGAACGCCCAAATTTGACGGGGGCCCAAACACCTGCCGCGATTCAACTCAAATTTGAAATTGGGTGCGGTGCCATCACGATCGACAACCTCTCATGGCGTGCGCCCGCCAGACCAGAGCCGATCTCACGTAGGCGGCATGTCGTGATTCGGCATTGGATTAGAAAACAGAGTACGCTATTTGGCTCCCTTTTTGTCCTTCTTCCGAGACTTTGGAATACAACACGTCGGAGGGATTCGTGTAGCGCGGCAACGCAATTGTCGGGTTTTCAAGTGAACAAAGAACAGTGCGTCGAATAGGGCTCGCCGATACAACTTGGCCATATCAGTCCATCAAGGAAAATTCCTCGGGGCAATGCTGAGAAGCACAAATGCTTGTTCAACCACACAGTAAAAACAAACAATCAAATGTGCGTGCCAAGTATTTAGCTCGACGCACTGCGTGGACATTTTACGCCTCGTCCCCACATGCTGCCAAAAAACACAATCAAGACGGGGATGCTTTGCCAGTCTTATGGGTGTTGCCAGCGAGATCAAAACACGGGCAACGGCCAAGATCGGAACGGCAGAAACTTTGGTCGCCGGGCAAAGCGCTTCGAGCGTCCGAGTCGGGGGGCCAGCTAGCGACGTGAACATGCTGCCGCCGCCCCTCCCTGCAAGCCAACCGGTGACCCCCGGCAAGGTCGCCAAGCTCCTCGAAATAAAATGGGTGTGGAGGTGATGACGTGAAGAGCAGCCATCGACGCAATGTGGATGTCAAAGGTTAATGGATGGACGGGTGGAGATCTGTCCAGTCAATGAATCCTTTTTTTTTTCGGTTTCTTTCTTTTAACTAAGCCAAGCTATAAATCAACAATATCCCAGGTTGCGTGAGAAAATCGGTCATTCGTTTCAGCCATTCAACGAATTACTGAAAAAAAAATCATAGGAAGCAAAAATAAATAAATAAAATTACCCACATAAGACCTTAAGAGGTAGAGGTAATGTGTTTTCTTACCTTGGTTCACATTTCTTCCGTCTCCTGCTGAGATTGGCGCTTCGGTGTGCGCGGCGAGCGCATTTCATGATACAAGCTTCCACCTTGTCAAAGCCTGCCCAACCCGTATACTGAACTATGGGAAACACGGCGCTTCAAATACTTCCTGAAATCTGGTAAGACACACACACACACGCACGCACGCACGCACGCACGCGCACGCACGCACGCTGTTGATCCTTCTGCTGCGGAAGTCCCTCGCTGTTCATGTGTAGGCATCATTGCTGGTGACTACACTCGGTTCGAGGCACAAGACAGGAGACGATTCTTATTTTTCTTTGTGTGGTCGCTATCACTGAGTCGCTAAACACCTGGCGTGCCACAGTGCACCTTCACTGCCAGAAGCGAACTGCAGGGAAGCTCCACCCCCTTTATTTACATACACCCCAGAACATGGTATCCCTCCACACAAAATAGTGCCAACATTAAACTAATGCTAGTGGCATACATCGTCACCCAACACCCCCACTCGATGGCGCCACATACACTAACATTGCATTAGTTACCTATACACCTGTTTTAATGCTGTCAAGTGCTTTTCTCTTGGATCAGATATATACTGAGATAGTCTACTCACAATCCAGCTAATATCAGGTCTAGTGCAGGTCATGATGTATATGAGGCTGCCCAGCATTGCTCTATATTTCCTCTGATCGGTTTTGTCCCCCTCTGGAGCCAGGTCACATTTGATTTCACTTGGAGTGGCTCTTGCTTTGCATTCAGACATGCCAAACCTTTCCAATATTTTTGACAAATCTGGTCTTTTTCCTGTGAAAAGGAAATAAGGAGTCTCCCCTGTTCTTTCGCAGTAACATCTGTTCCGTATAACTGCTGCTGTTCTGGCTGCATATGGCCATAGCTCTTTGGGTAAGCCTGATTCTATCAGCATACACCTGACCATCTCAAACAATGTGCGCCAGTTCCTCTCTGCTGTCCCATTTTGATGTGGGGAGTAGGGCGCTGATCTCTCATGTTTTATCATATTATCTCGAAGTAGAGATTGATACTCTTTGAAACAAACTCTGTCCCATTATCCGATCTCATTCGCTTCACTTTACCATATGGTGCTGTGTCTGCCAAGAACTGCTTTGTAGCCTCGACTGCCATGTTTTTGTTCCTGAGAAAGTATACAAAAACAGCTCCAGAAAAGTCATCAGTAAAAGTGATGGCATATTTGTACCCGTCGAATGACTCTGGGTCAATAGGCCCACCTAGATCTGTATGTACCAGCCCTAATGGCTCTTTAGCTCTCACATCACTTTTCCTGTTTCTATTCTGGGTGAATTTCCTTGAATACAGGTTTCACACTGGTTAGGTCTAGTTTTGTTACTAATTTTCATACCTTCTACCACAGCTTCAAGCTTAGCAATATCACCATAGTTACAATGGCCCATTATCTCATGCCATGTTTTCATGTCTAAAGATGCATTGCAGGAGTCCTCACTGCATTCAGAATTTTCTGTGACAATGTCAAGATAGTACATACGGTCCTTTACAATCATCTTGCATATTGTCCCATCTGAAAGAATCATTTTGTTGTCATTCTTCGCAGTTGAACTTCGCTCCTTTCGAAGTTGCTGCATCCACAGAAAGGATATTCTGCGGGTATTCTGGGATGAGGAGAGCATTTGTGAGCTTGACACTCACTACTCGTCCACTGCTGTCGGCCAGCTTGATTTGCGCTGTCCCCTTCTTCTCGACACTTCCGGTGATCCGTCTTCCATCAGCCAGCTGCATGATGTGATCTTTAGGCCGGAAACTCTCATCAAATCGGATGAATGCAGTCTTGTCGGTGATTATGTGGGCAGAAGCACCGCTGTCCACGAGTAGTCCATATTGCTGCGCTCCCTTGGGTCGCCATTCACTCACCCGAGCAATAATGTTTCTTCTTCTTCCTCGAAGATTTGGCTTGGTCTCTGCCACGGAAAACTTTTTCGAATTGTCCATAACTGTAGCCACTTTATTGTTCTTATCAGCTTTTGTCGCTCGCTTGTGTGGTTTCTTATCCTTACTCGTGCAGTCTCTTGCTTTATGCCCCACTTTCTCACAAATAAAGCATTCTCCATTGAAGACGTATTTTTGTCTTTTTCTTTGGGCTTCGCTTGAATGACTTGGCGGTCATTACTTCATCTGGTCTGGGCCTGCTTCGTAGCGGAGGGTGCATTCAAAACTTCTCAGCCTAGTCTTGAATTCAGCAAAGGTTAACACTTCCTCGTTTGAGTCACATGCACAGAAAATGGGTTGTATTCATCAGTGAGTCCTTTCAACACCATAGCCACCAATAGTGCATCGCTTAGGTTCTCTTTAGCTCTTTGTAGCGCGGCCACTAGCTTCTCGACACGTGCTAGATAGCCCGCTAGCTCCTCGCCGTTATCCATTAGCATATTGGTTAGCTCTGTGTACAGCCCGACACCGCGCTTTTCTTCGGACTCAAAATGGCGTCTCAATATTTCCAGACTTTTCTTACCATCTTCTGGTGCTTCATACAGGATGAGTGTCAGTGTTTTATCATCCAAGCAGCCGCACAGTTCAGCATATGCCAGTTCGTTTTTCCACACGGTTTCTGTTATGCCTGTTCGCTGGATCCCGTAGCTACATCACACCCGAGGATAGCATCTTTTAGCCCGATGGTTTTCAAGTATGCTAGGAACCTCGCCTCCCAGATGTGATAGCGGGCCTCATCTCCGTCAAATCGCGCGGTAATCCTCTCCCATGGAGCGCCGCTGTGCCTGGAACCCACCTGGGCCCATAACCTGTTGATCCTTCTGCTGCGGAAGTCCCTCGCTGTTCATGTGTAGGCATCATTGCTGGTGACTACACTCGGTTCGAGGCACAAGACAGGAGACGATTCTTATTTTTCTTTGTGTGGTCGCTATCACTGAGTCGCTAAACACCTGGCGTGCCACAGTGCACCTTCACTGCCAGAAGCGAACTGCAGGGAAGCTCCACCCCCTTTATTTACATACACCCCAGAACATGGTATCCCTCCACACAAAATAGTGCCAACATTAAACTAATGCTAGTGGCATACATCGTCACCCAACACACGCACAAATTCAACACAGTATTTTTCACTCTTTTGTTTCCTTGTGTGTATTTTCTGATGACAGAGACGTTTGCGTGATTCTGCACGGATAATACTCGCGACAGGGAAAAGATGAAACGAAATCCAAACGATGACACCCAAACAACGGTTCTTAATGACCTCTCGGGAATGAATAACCTGCGGCAAAATTGCGATGCCGAGGAAGCGACGGATCAGGGAGGTTGACTCGCGTCGACGTTCCCGAACATTGCGAGACTAAACGTCATAGTCTGTTGTGCTGATTTCACACAAAAATTCCCAGAGGGCAAATATTTGATGTGTAAACATATTAATAGTGGCATTATAATGGATATCGCGGCAATACGGGACCGGCTCTTCTTGCGCAACAGGATCACTGTTGAACAACGTCAAATCGTTGCTCCTTTATGGCGCGACTTATCAGAGAAGCCCTTTTATGGCTAGGCCGATTTCATTTGTTTGATTTGATGATTCCGAGACTGCCCAGACAAGCTTGGCGGGTCTGGATTGGAATTTGCGATGGAGATATGTCTGTTGCCATTTGATGTGGCGAGAAAAATGTCGATGCGACCGGGAGGAGCACAGATGACTCTGAATTCCAAAATAAATTCCCTATTTTGAGTCGATTGATGAATATGATGCGCATACAAAGCCCAGAAAAATGTCTGCCGATGCAGAATTTGCCTTGCGGGGACCAAAGCCAACCGGGAGGGGCTTCGGCTCAACAATGACCCGAATGACGGCGAGCAGATATGAAAACATTTTTTGCTTCACGCCCGTGAGAATACGCGGATTCGAAAATGGATGGATGGATGAAATTAAGACTACCGGTAATAAGACTTAATAGCCCCATTGGGATGACAAAAGTGTTTTATCTTCCGGCACGAGTGAGGCTGCGTCCTCGGAGAGCTTGCAAGCAGCGGAAATCCCAATTGATTAAATAAAGTGAAAAAAATGTCAAAATACATCTCAGCGGGATCTGCACCACGACCCCTTATGCAAGCTTAACGCAGACGACAATATGGCTAAAGTGTCCTGTATTTTATTTTTCCGACACGGCCGCCACGTCGCGGGTTACGAAAGGCCGCTCCCTGCACTCTCTTCTCTCAATCCTTTTCTGTTCTGCGGATTTACAATCGTCTTTTGTCTGCAGGTGGGGAACAGAGGCACCTTTGTGGCGGCACACCGGCAATGGTGTGCGTGTACTTATTGTCGGCTTGTTCACGGGTGTAACCGGAGCTTCCTTCTTGTTCACTGGCGGCCTTTGAGGCGAGGACAAAAAGAAGTTGGCATCATGCGAGACAAGGAGAGAACAAGCTTGGAGATTGTGCGTCAAACGTCGACGGCGAGACCTCGAGACGGAAATTGGAAAAAAAAAAGATTTGTGTCTGTGTGTGTGTGTGTGTGTTATTAATACATTTTTGTGTTCGTGCACACTGTATCGGTTTCACTTTCGCAAATAAAAATATTTCAAAGAAATCAAATTTAAAAAAGCAGCTCACCTTTCAGATGCGGTTCTTCTCATTCAACGTTTTGTTTCATCTGCAATTCACCATCGTGGTCGCTTGAAAAGTCGATCTTCGGTTGGGCGCCCCCGTTACAGATGAACTCGGGTCTTCACGCGCACAGTGGAGAAAAATCACCTCTGCCTTCAGGACTGCGACATGAGTAACCACCACTCCCAACGTTGTGACAAATATTGAGCTTTTATTGTTCGATTTTAAGCAGTCAAATCATCCACTCACCGCCCCGTCACCTTCATCTTTTCACACATCGGCGTGGGGGGGGGGGGCACGCACCACGAAGTCTGAGTCAAGGCATCCTCACTCTCCTCTTTCAAGTTCTTCCTCGGTCAAGTTCACAGCAACAGATCTTGAAATCTTTGCTGGCGGGGTGAGTCACGCCGAGGACCAACGTTGTTGCTGCTGCTGCTGCTGCTGCTGCTGCCGCGTTCTTTTCCCCCCCGTTTACTTTTCGGTTCATTTTAGAGTACACGGAAAAAAAAGCAGAGTCCGTTCCGTCTTTCTTTGGAATCCAAAGTCATACGTGGACATATTTCAAGTAGGATGTGGCGTATGCATATCTTGTATTGCAGCACTTAATTGTGTCATGCTGAGCAGCGGGAAATACACACAATGGCTGTCAAAAACAAACAAAAAAAGAAACGTTAAATGTTTCAAAAAAATAAAATAAAAACTTAGATGAGCACATTTTGTGCTGACATTGTAGATTTTTTTCACGCATTCCAAAAAGCAACTGGAGAAAAAATACAAGCTGAGCATCGATGCTCAACTTGCTCTCTGAGTTGGTCATGAGTGGAAATAGCTTGTAGACGGGAGGGGGGGGGGGGGGGGGTCAAGTTCAGGCACATATGCCACATCTTGGATAATATGTCGATAACCCGTGTCAGGGTGGATGAAGGAATGACCGAGAAGACACAATACAGAATAGGAGGAAGAGGAAAGGTGAAAAGGACTCCGCCGAGGTAACGGACTCCTTCACAACCACGTACATTTAAAGTGAACGACGGGTCACAATTGTGCTCAATGTGAACGGTACCGGATTTTCTTGGGTGAAACGTGAAGACCTTCTCCCGCGCGTCGTCGTCGTCTTTTCCTACAAAAGGTCGGGGAGGTGGCCGTAGACCGAGTCCAACAGCGTCTGGCTGGCCTCCTGACTTTTGACGCCGGCGATCTCAAAAAGTTGGTCCAACTTGTCCTCGGCGGCGGGGATCTCCTCGATGACGCGCAGCTCCTCGGGGTTCAGGATGTGCAGCATGTCGTCAAAGATGGGTTGCAGGTCACACGGGTCGAGGCGGACTTGCCGGAGCACCGTGTCTTTCTTCTCTGCGGGGGGATGACGGGGGAAGGGGGAACAAAATGGAAAGCGTGACTTCTCACTGGATGAACCGAGAACCCGTGAATACTCGTTCGCAGACAATTTGGAGCTTGGCCGTGAATTCACAATTTAAATACTCTCACTGAAATAATTGAGTCTGGTTGAGTCAGTCAGTCACTGAGAAAATGCGGCGCCAAGCGATACCGGAGTGTTTACCAGCGAGCAGTTGGCAAAGTGCAAAACTAATGGCGACCACAAGAGGGCGATCATCTTCCATTTATTTTCTCTCAGGCTCGTCCTCGTTGAGGGTCGCAGCCAGGGAAACCGGAGCCCTTTTCTTGCTCTCATTTCTAATTAACCAGATATTTCGTTAAACCGCTTTACGTATGGAAGCAATATTTTACTTGACTGATTTTTTTTTTCATTTAAATGCAGTGCCGCCCACTCACCTTTCGTGATGAACGAGCCGTTCCTACTAAGAGCAGAGTCTTTGCTGGAGGTGGAGTCGCAACGGAGCAGCGGTTCCGACTCATCGTGGAAGAAGCTCTTGGTCCGGTCCACCGGCGACTGCTCGGCGCCCGCGGCGCTGCTGCCGGGAGACTCCGCAGGCTTGTGAATGGGACTGAGGCGTTGGCTTACGTTCACCGACGTCATCAGCTGGTTGATGTCAAACTGGGAAAAAGGGCACATTGCTTGCAGTCAAAAGACAAAGAATCAGAAAGGAGTCTGAAGGAAGCTTGCCCGACGTTCTTTGCAAAGAGAGGGAGCAGCCTTCGGAAAAGGCTCTTACGAGTACCGGTCAAGAAAGGGAGAGCGGCATTTTGGACCAACTGGAGACGCTGAATGGAGGATCGTCTGACTCCAAAGGATGACGATCATCCAGCCGGGATGCGACAAAAAGCATGAATCAAAGTGCTCTCGAGGAAGGAGGGGCTTTACTTTAACAAGCTGCCTAAGATGAAAGCAGTTGGCAAGTAAGAATATTAAAAGGTAGAAGATGAATTTGTCTTTTGTAAGCGTTCAAGACATTTTGAAAGCACATCTTTTGATTCAAGCTGTGACCGCCGTGTTTCTTTCATTATCTCCAAGCACTGCACCTTCTTATTGTCCTCTGGTGCTCGTATCTGTGCAAAGGCCTCCCCGTCCCTCCCCCCCCCTCCGTCTCTCCGGAGCCGTAATGAACAATCTGTTCCAACCAGTAAGGACTGGTTTGGAGATGAGCTCATGAGAGAAGCTCTTGATTTCCCCCCCCCCCCAGACTGAAACTGTTAAGCACTGCTCGAATTTCCTTCGCTTCTCTTCCATTAGGTGATGACCGCGTCCCAGTGGCGCGGCGCCGCTTCGACAGAATGAGCAATCTGCGTCACAGCAGAGCGTCGATTGGGTTTCTAACTGTCTAAACCCGCACGACACGGGGGGGTTGCGGCCTTTTTCTCCTACCTGCGGGTCGTCCTCCATGACCAGTCTGATCTTCTCCACCACGTCGATGCGGCGCTGGCGGTGCAAGGCGTTGATCAGCTTGGCCAGATTGGCGTCGCGGTCCCGAATGGTCCAGTGCTGCAGGGCGGCGTACGCCCGCTCGCGATCCGACGAGTAGCCGCTGCAGAAGGCCGCCACTTCCCGCTCGGTGGCGTTGGCCAGCGACTGGTAGAGGTCGACCCACTGGGGGCCCACCTGAGCCGCAACCGCTTTTAGAATGTCCACCCCTAAGACAAAGGGAAACGCGTTGATTTGCCGTCCGGCTGGACACGCGCAAAGACGTGACGCGGATCTGCTTCAAGATCGTTTCGCCATGAATCCATGAAATGAAGTGCGACTTATAGTTCGGAAAATACCCGCAGTAACGCCGCGACTCGCTTAGGCATATTCAAACTCAATAGTTCATGTCTTGTGTTTCGATCTTTCAAGAACCGAACGGCGAACGTCTTTGTTTTACTGAGCTCAGCGCGTTGTCCGGTGCGTTTGACTTCAAATTGCGCACACACACGTGAAATTGCTTCATCCACTTTGACAAGCTTCAGGTTGATCCCTAATTGACGTCCGCGGTGGCAAACACGCGAAATGCGCAAATCCAGGATGATTGCGAGAGATTAAATGGATAAACCGTCGCCTTTGAATATGAATAAACTGGAGCGGGCGCGCGGAGCCGCGGGACCTCGCGTGCGGCGGCCTTGTGGGTCAAACGCCTGCCGCCTGGTTGGCGCTAAGCGACAGTGACAGCGGAGAAATCCCCCGGCTCCGAATGCCGCACTGTCCCCGTTCGCCGGGCACACTTTGGACGGCCTGGAAAAGTCGCGTGATGATTCAGCGCGCCGGCCGGCGGATGTGCTGACGTCTTTGCACGAGGAAGTACAGCCCTCCATCAATTTGCAGATGGCGAACAGCACCTACTGAGACGGGCCAATTCTCTTGGCATTTGTCGCCATGACGAGCGGCGGCGAGCTGACAAACTCGTTGCGCGCGGACGGTGAGTGTCACCTCCTTTGTGTGGCAAAGCGCTCGTGACATGATTTGCTTTCCGAGGGAAGCCCATTAAAAGCGCACCGCGCCTCACTTTCGAAATCCTCCAACACGCGGGCGTCCAGAGTTTTTGGGTTTCGAGGGCCGCGGACGGAAAAAGTGGAAGGGTGAAAACGCGGCTGATTTTTGAAACGCGCTACCGGGGGTCAACGAAAGCAATTATTTCTTGTTTGCGTTGTTCATCGGCTTTCCGTTCAAGGTGTGAAGAATATCCCGCGTGAGCCCGACTCGAGCGCGAGAGCCGAGAAACGCGAATGACATTTGTCTTCCCTCGAAATGACGCCCTCGACGATCAAACGCGGGCCGACCTGAGAACGGGCCACCCAAGCCCACCCTGGTATCGCGGCACACGGTCGATTCGAGCCCACAGCTCCCCGCCGGGCCACAATGTGCAACTCGGCGCGATTAACGGAGCGGATATTTAACAAGGGAGGACGCTGGGCAGGTCTCATCTTGTTTTCCTTCATGTTTTTCCACAACATTCTCCCAACTTGCTTCGGAAATCCACGTTGCAAATTAAATGACTTCCCATGGAGCGCAAACGGCAACTTGTGAGGTTCTTTCCCACTATTGCAATGTCTTTTTTTTTAATGGCCCTCGTTTTTCCAACGCGCATCGATAGCGTCACGGGCATGAATTATTTCACAGCTCGATGCAAGACGGACGCGGCGCTGATGCGCAGCGGCGAAGGCGGCGAACCATTTTCACCCTCGGTTCCGCCGCCCTCGCATCGTTGGGGACGCGACACGCCAACTTGAACTCGAACGTACGAGAGCAGATTGTGGCAATCCTCGACCTCGTGACTCACCCATCCCGTTTGTCTCTCACCGAATGACAACCCGAGCACATGGGAGATCTCGCACCTTTGCTTTTCATTCTCGGTTTATTGTCTCGCTGTTTTAACGACTCTCGTAAAAAACGGGCATTACGACCTCCAAAGGGAGCCAAAGCGTGCACCTTGGAAGGATTACGACGCTCTTTTCTCGATTGTACGCAGCGGCGTAAAACGCGCGTCGTGTTGTTGTTGGAGTGCATACGTTAAATACATACACATGGGCGCCAGATTAGTCACGGCATCCGAAAAACACCCGCGGACCACCGCGGAAAATCACCCCCCTTGAATGAGCACTTGGGTCTTAATTGCGAGGCGCGTTGAACAATGCTTCAACAGTTCTCGGGGAGTTTACCGCTGAAGGGAATCGCTTGGAGGTGTGTCAGAAGAGTTCCAGGAGCGCCGCCTTTTGGCAAAAGGCGCTCCTGGAAGAAGTTTTCCAGGAGGGCATGACGGGAGGGCCGAGAATGTTGGCAGAGTGCTTTGGACTCCTGGGGATGACTTCAAAGTGTCAAACGCTTGATTTTTTCCCCTTCAACTCTTTCTGTTCTGTGGAGCCGCAAAACACCAAATGAGGAGGTGACCCCCACGGGCGAATCCACTGCCTGACGTACGCCGCTCGCAAGTCTTAACATTAGTCTTTTTATCTTCCTCTTATCAAGGCTGCGCATCGCTCCGTCTCTCCGTCGAGGGAACGGTCCGACCTGCGCGTGCACAAAAACAGCCAAACTCGATGCAGCTGAAACCAGATTTTTCCAGTCGGTCGCTGAGCAGAGCCAGGCGGGGTGGCCCGTTCTCGTAGGCCGCGCACACAGCCCGTTTTCAAGTTCGCCGTCTCTTTCCTCCTCTCCGTGTGAAACGGAGCTCTCTGCCTGTTGCGTCTCGCCATCGTGTCAACAGATCATGCGCGATCGAGACGAAGGAAAAAAGAGAGAAGCCGAGTCCGAGTCGAATGCAAAGCGCGATATGGACGTCGTGCGGAGAAGAAAGCGGGGGGCGCCAAGAAGATAAATACGGAAAGCGGGTTCAAGGTGAAAGCGGAGGTTGGAATAGAAAGGGGCGGGGGCAATGGTTGGGGGAGCTGAGGTGAAACGCCAATAACAGTATTCGTCCTGTGGGCGGGGTCATGAAAGACGATTGCGTAACGAGTACTAATTGTAGCGGCGGCCTCACCTTGTCCGTTGGAGTAATAGATCCACTTCTCTTTGGCGTGCGCGGGGGGCAGCGGCGGTTTCTTCTGAATGGCCCTTTCCACGATGCTGCTCGGGTCCTGCGCGGGGCCTTTCTTCAGCACGCGGGAACTCCGCTTCACGCTGCACATCACAATCACCACCAGCGCGAGCAGGAGCAGCAGGACGATCATCCAGGGGAGGTGCTCGTTGATATCGAAGTGATCGGGAGCGCTGGGCCGCGGGGATCCTCGCCGAGTGGGTCGGCTAGGATTGGAAACCCGGTCTCGGTTCGGCTGCACGGGAATCTTCCCGATTCCCGTACCGTCGCCGACCTCTGACCCCTCCGGTCCCTCTAGCGTCCGCTGATTAGGGACATGCAGAGGGGAAGGATTTGCCTCATCCCACGATTGCTCGCGACGCGGCGGCTGTTTGGTGACTTCGGGCGGCGAAGCCCGAGCGCGGTCACGGACGGCCGGATCGGCGCTTGGCGCACGACTGCGAGTTTCGGCCCCGAGTTTCCCGTCTTGAGTTTCCCTCAGTTGAATGGCAGCCGAGCGTCCGTTGATGCCTGGGTGGAGACGCGGGGATGAAAGTCAAGGGGGGACAAAGGCACAAGTCAAGAAAGAAATGACATCAGCAATGCAGTTGACATTCTCAAGCCTGGCTAATGGAACCGGCAAAATGGAGCGGGAGGCTCCTTGAATCGACGCAGCCATTTTTGTGCGCCGCGAGCGAGCGTTCATTAGAGTCATGGGTGAACCGCCGCCGATCCCGTCTCACATCGGGCGAGGGGCGCGGTACACCCTTGGCTCTGGCTCGAGCTGGCCCCCGATTATTTAGTGGGCCAGATTCTGGCATCGACTACGTCAGGGGTCACGACCCCCTGACGAAAAACACAAAAAGGAGTGACGAGATTTAAGGCGTGCGCGCTGGAGCAAGTACAGTACGTCTGGTTGATTCTCAGAAATGACTTCAACAGAAGAGATGAGGAGGGGAGGGGGGGTGAAAGGCAGCAAAAACAAAAAAGGGCCAGCGAATGACTCGCGTTTCCTCACCCGACACATCGCCGAGGTGAGGAGCAGCGAGGAAGAACGGCAAGTTGACCCCCGCATGACCGTAAATAGTTGCATTCCTGGAGCTAGTTGAAGCCGCCATTAGGTTGCCAAGCCCCCCCCTCCCCATCCATTTTCTACTGCTTATCCGGGTCGCGGGGGCAACAGCTTTAGCGGGGAAGTCCAGATTTGCAGGTGCTAATTTTCATCCCAACCGCTTGGCTGCCAACTGCTGCGGTGAGATCGCGGCGGCTTGACGAAGCCGACAGCATCGCATCATCTGCCAATACCAAGGCCACCAAACCGGACCCCCCCCTCAACGGCTCCGCTGCACAAGAAAAACTCTCACCTTCACGACCTAACGGCGACGAGGAAGATTCCGATGTGGCCGAGTCCCGACTTGGTGCAGCGGTCGCGGAGTTGGGTGCGGGTGAGGGGGCCGTCGGCGGCGCCCCACACACATTATCGGTCTCTCTCGTCCCCGCGACGAGCAGCGCCAACCCCCGAGCTCGGCAGTCCGCGTGGACTCGGCACTTGGGCGCATTCGAGTCCGCGTCGGAGAAGGTTCCTTTGGTACACGGCTTGCAAAGAACATCTTCCGTTTGGCTAGCCCGCTTTTTCACCCTGGTCCCGGGAGGGCACAGGGAGTGGGGCCGACACTCGGCGCTACCGTCCGCCGACAGGAAGCTGTTTGGGGGGCAGGCGCACACGCGGTCCCGGGAGCTAGTGCAGGGGACTTTCTCTATCAGGCCCGCGGGACACGGAGCTCGGCAGCGATGGCATTGCGCAACGCCGTTTTCGCCTCGCGTGAAAGTACCTTCGGGGCAGGGGCTGCACTCCCGAACGGCGGTTAGGGAACAGTGGGCAGACACGTAGGTGCCGGCCGGGCACTTGTCGCAGAGCAACCGGGAGCCAGACTCGGGGTCTTTGTATTGATAATGGCGGGGGGAGAGGAAGGGCAGGTCAGCCGGGTGAGTCGTGTTCAAAACACGCGCTGAGATTTCCACCGCCAAAGTCCACAGGACCTGAGGAAGACACGGCAACATTCAAATTTAGGGAGTGACAAAGAAAAAAAATATATTTTTTTTAATTGGAAAACATCGGCCTCTCACGAAAAACAGATATTGTCCCACTGTTTTTTTTGTTTTTGGTCCTGTCAGATTATTATCGCAACAGCACGTCCTAGCTTGCCTTTAATGTTCCTATGAGGCCGGAGAACAGAAGATTGTGCGGGTGTCCAACAGGAAATCTCTTTCACCCACACCGCAGGCGCAGCTGACACAGCGGTTGTTTGACAGGAATGGAGCACAGCGCATTAGTCCACTCAGGGGCACGCTCGCTCGCAGGCTAGTTTGACATGGTCGCCGGCCAGAAGGCAGAAGGCCCACCCAGAAAGCCACATATTAGTCCACCCACCCATCCGCCCATAACGCTTCTCCTCGGCCAAATCCAAACGCTTTCAGTTGACATAAAGAGGCGCGCGCATACATGTTTGCGTGCCAGAACAACATTCGGCGGCAATCGCTATCTAATTAAAGAAGGGCTTAACGTGCACACATGTTCGGGATTGGGGCATGCACGTGCCCCCCTTCCCTTCCGACTAAACCCCTCCCCCTAATGTTCACCCTAAGAAGCACCTGTTGTTTTGTGGCGCCGCATGCCATCGACAAGGAAGGGAACTGTTTGGATTCACTCACTGTGAATTTATCGCTGACAAAGGCTAATTGATGATTTTTATTTTATTTTTTGTTTTTTTTGTGGCTGTGTCACACTGCGGCCGCTAAGTGCTCATCCGTCATGCCAATGACTTGACGCAAGCTTGTGGTTGGAACACATCCTCTTTGCCGCGCGTCGCTCAGCTGACTGCTTTCGAACTTGTGGCAGGACAAAGAAAACCGACTTACGTTTACAATTTACAAGAAATGCTAAAAATGTATTCCCAACGGTTGGTCTTCATTTCATAGCGCATGTCCAGTTGTTTGTTGTTGTTGTTTTTTTTTTTTTGTCCAATCAGATTCCAGCTTCAATGTGTTGCCATGCACATATTAATCTTTTCCCAACACCTTCACAATCTCGTGTGCTGGCCTCTGCATTAGCATCTCTGGTGGGTACGATATGGTTTATTTCAGTGTTCTATGTTGATAAATATTGGTTGTGACCTGCTATTTTGTAGTCGAGCGTAAAGATAAATGTAGCTGTTATTTGCTTGACCAATAATGGTATTCATCCCATTTTTGCTCGTGGTTGTGAAGCGCTTTGTATCAGTGCGTAAAAATAGAACACTTCCATACTTACGAACTTACTTTACTTACTGACCGACCTACTCACTCACTCACTGATTGACTGACACAGTACTGCCTCCCAGTCTCCAAGGCAGGCATCACAGAAGGATCAGCGCACTGAATTGAATTACAGCATCAATTCATGATCCACAACCCGTTTCATGCTTTACATTCTATTTTATGGTAATCGCCTGTTTTGATCAAGTCCAATATTATTGAATGCTATTTTTCCTCATTGAAAAAACAACAACATTCATGTTTTTTTTTTGTGGGGAGACTGGAACGATTAAAGTCAATTCATTTCAGTGGGGTTCAACCAACAGTGGCGCAAAAAAAAAAGTTTTGGTTCTTAAGAGGCTCTACAAAAAGTATTCAGCCCATGTCTGTGTTGTGACAAGCGATGACTCGACGGATATTTCCAGTAATTTGGTCAACACAAGTGCAATGTGGCAAACAAGCACAGCACTGTTACAGCCTTTGTATGGCTTCGCCCACAGTGGAATAACTGGATACTGATGAGATGTTAATAATGTGGGGGCTAGGGGGGGGGGGGCGTCGGATAAATGGTCATTGTGATTGAAAATTGTGAACATGTAGGAACACTGCCCCTGAAGCTCGGTCTGGAATCGACTGGAAACGGATGTGGGAAGAGAAAATAGGCGCTGGCCCTTTAAAATGAGAATCTGTTGAAGGAATCCTGAGAAAATGCAACGAGACGGTAAAGAATCAAATGAATGCACTCACCACTGCAGAAATGTACATGGCGGACATGGTGTAGATGTGCGGGACTCAGATGAGGCTCAAGCAAACGTCCTTGCGCAAGCTGACAAGATCAACACTTCTCATCTCTGGGCTCGTCATCCTTCTCCTCAGTGGAGGAGCAGAGCCGCTCAGCTGCGATGTTTTCTAGTCCGGGTCCCCGGATGGAGTCGGGGATGAGGAGGGCTTGTCTCACAAAGAACGCGGTGCTCGGTCCCATCGCGGTGACGGATGAGGGGCCACGCGGGCACCGCCGCGCGCTAGTTGAGTGAGCAGTGCGGCGCCGTCCTCTCGCCGCAGAGCAGCGCGGAGACTCGGACGCGGTGACGTCGCCGGCGGGGCGTGGTTAAGGACGGGCCGAGCACGTGCGCTCGGCTCTCTCGAGTTTCCTGTCGGGAAGAAGAGATCGGGAGAGCGACTGCTTCTCATTCGTGCCGTTTACTGTGCATTTCAATAAACGGACACATCATTTTTAGTTTCATTATTGCATCGGTCGGAAAAGTGGACGCTCTAGGGACCAAATGCCACTTGGGTTAATTTGACCCAACGTTTCTGGATTTGTACTCATTTTTTTCATTCAAACAATCAACAAAGGCATTATTGCATTCAAGCAGGGAAGCACCCGCATCGCGCAGCTGCGTATTATCAGAAAGTGCCGAACCTCCGCTAGTCCGATATGTGTCAGTGGAGCAAACATGGTTGTTTGAGCAAGCCACTCAGTCATCTGTTCTGTGCAGTCTGCCATCCAGTGAGCATCGTTCTGCCCAGACATGACGTGTTCACTGTTTTGGCCCATAGAGCAGCGGTCGGCATACACACAAGCTGTCGCGCTTCCAGCCTCGGGCATTGCTGCAAATAGCAGCAGCTGATAAGCAAAGTCCAGCGCCATCTGCCCCGCACGTGGAACCAAGAGGAGTGGACATGAAGCACAGGATGGTGGAGATCAAGGGATGAAGTATAATTCTTTGCCAAGAGGGAAAATCCGGATGAGAAGTAGGTCAAATTCAGCAGACGTGGGGAATCGAAGCAATGCCGCTTGAAATCAGGAAGGTAGACGGCGCCAAGAGAAATCAAGAATGTTAGGACAGTGCGTGACGGGGGGATAAGGATCGAGTCACATCCTGACCGCCACTTCTGCTTCCTCATCCTGCAGAGGAGCGCTGACATTCAGCGGGACAAACGACTCGAATGGCCGCGGGGCACCACATTTTCTCAGGCTGTAGTTACTGGGCGGGTAGGCCAACTTGGACTAAATCAGAGGTGTCAAACGTACGGCCCGCGGGCCGGATCCGGCCCGCAAAGGGGTTTAATCCGGTCCGCGAGATGAATATGTAAAACGGTACAGTAATCCCTCGTTTTTCGCAGTGAATGGGGACCAAAACACCCGCGATAAACGAAAATCCGCGAAGTAGCAACCAATTAAGATAAATCTTTTTTTTAAATGCCCCACGTGGGCCTTTGCGCTTGAGCAGAGCGCACTAACACACACACACACACACACACACACACACACACACACACACACACACACACACACACACACACACCAGCATCGCTGGCGTGCAGCAGACGTGTTTAGGATTAGTCAATTAAGGTTGTTTAGACAATTAAGGATAGAGAGACCTGCTTTGGTTCTTATAAGTCTCTCTCTCTCTCTCTCTCTTTCTCTCAGCAACACACATACACTCACCTGCCGTCGCCATGCGTGCACCACACACACACAAGGTGCAATTTATTGAGTATCTGCTCGGGGACACTGTTTTGATCAGAGAAGAGGACAACAGCAGCCTCAGTCCGTCACTGAGACAGACCCATGACAGCAGACGCTATCAATAGCACTCTCATATTTACACATTTAATAGCACTCTCCTTAGTTTGTAATGTGTAGGCAGGGATTACATTTAGATTTTATATGCACGTGTAAATGGTTTAAAACTTCGTTTCTTTATAAATCTCGTTTAATCTTAAAGTGCATTCCTATATTTTTCAATACCAATTACTTGTTAAAGTTTGTACAATCAGTGGGATCAGTTGCAATGCATATATGTGAATGATAAAAGTAAATTGCACATTTGTCAAAGGAAATGTAAGGTGCTTCATGAAATGTTTTGTAAAAGATATGTTCGTTAAATGTCAACATTTTCCTAATGTTCTTGTGCTTCTTTATATCAAAACAAAGGAAAGACATATTGTTTTGGTTATTTATAGCAAAGTATGGTATAATTTTAATGGTCCGGCCCACTTGACATCTACCGAGGCCGTATGTGGCCCACCATGTGAAATGAGTTTGACACCCCTGTAAATCTTTCGAGGGACACACGTCGCGAAGCCACGCGTCAACCAAAGTGCATGGGGCGGCTCTGCCGCAGCTGCTGCCATTTTCCTTTTCGCCACAGCGTGGCGCTCCAACATCATTCTTGAATGGTCCGCCATTCTCGGGTCAGTTATTGACGCGGTTACTACACTTCTGGTATGGTCCGCCTGCCGCTTAGGACCGTCGGTTCAATCAAAGTAATTATTTACATACCATAGCAGGCATAGAACCATAAGTCGTTGTCGATCATACCATCCAGATATGGTTTCAGGAAATAAAATGCACACGTCTTGCCCCCCACCCCAACCCCGCGCTCAATTATGAGTGCGATGGCCATTTTTTGCGGATATGTTGGTACTTGAATTGAACGAAAACCTGATTGCGGATGGTATGATCAAGAATGACAGACGAACGCCCCCCCCCCCGCCCCCATACACGGAAGCGTTGTGTCACCTAGTTGTAAACGATCTGGCTACGCCCCTGGTGGAGCGCTCGTGTAGCAGGGATCAAAATTCCACCATTCATCTGGCCCAACTTTTCCCCGGCTTTGAAAGGTCGCGAAGTTGCGCGCAGTTTGCTCGCTTTTTGGGTGGCGGTCGCTCGGCTGCGATGGAGGCATGTCCGAGGAAGGTGGAGACTCCTGCTCAACTTCCTGCACAACACTCTTGAAGCACCGCCAGGAGACAAGAAGGGAGGCTGCCGCTTAGGCAAGGGCGAATGGATCTACGGCTCTCTTTTTTTGTCCCCTAATTACAACCACATCGTAGTTGTTGTTAACCGTTTATACGCCCATCTTCTTGGCTTGTAAGCTCTCGAGTTAGCCGCAAACCTGCCGAATAATCGATTGGCAACGTTTGATAGCCAAGGCGGCGCAAACGGAAAGGAATGGGTGAGTTTTCCATGATGTGGCGCTTGTGTCGTTCGCGTGTGCTTTCCAACAATTGCCAAACGTTGCTTTTTGGGCCTCAACGTGCACAAATCAAGCCCCGCGAAGCGTTCGAGCCTCCTCAACGTCGACGCCTTAAAAGTCACGCCGTGAGCGTTTGAAGAACGCTGGTTAAAGTAAGCAATCCACTTAAGGTTAGCTTAGCCTGGGAGGAATAGCGAGCTAGCAAACTCAAGCGAATAAACGCCTCCTCCTCGCCTGCATTAACTCGCTGTGCGGACGTAAACAATCTAAAAAAAAACAACCGCTGCTGCTGCTGCCAACGTGTCTAAATCGCGATCTGCAGTTAAGGCACCGATCAAAACATATTTTTTTAAAAATGTCTGAAGAACTAAATAGTTGAAGTTGGCTGTGGACGTGAGTTTCCACCCACTTTTATGATCAGACGACGCATATTAGTGTGGCCAAGCAACTCTGCTTCTCAAATTGATTTTTGGGGGTCGTTTGTGTGAACGTCAGTGTTCATCTTGAAATGATGAACCGTGTAGTTGTGTGCTTACGGTCTTACGACGTAAGAGTAAGTGATCAGCATTGTCACTCGAGAGTTATGACAACACAAGATGCACCGATCATATCGATCCATCTACGGATGTGTGATCACACCACTGTATCGAAATCTACACAAAGCTATTTTGTACTGATGTTTTAGTCAGTGACGCGTTCTCTCAGTTTGTTAAATTGATTTGGTGGCAGGTTGATTTGGGTTTTATGGGCTTGCTTCACACCTTAACGCGACCCCTTCTGCACCGAATTATGCAACCTTCCTACCGCATCTCTCGAGGCGGGGATGAGTGCGGTTGGAAGACGTGCATGCGGTTGTGCGAAGTTCAAGCTTTGCTATGTTGCAAAACAGGTTTGAAACCTGACATGGTTGGCAAAGGGTATTTTCGAAAGATGACTGGTCTGAGCGTGTATTCTTGTCCGACTGGTGTAAAAATAACCTACAATATACAAAGCGCTACTTGAAAATGGATTTTAAAATGTCTCCAAATTGCAAGGAATTTAAAAAAAAAGTCTGACTTTGGGGTTTCTTGACGAGACCATTTTGCTTTTCTTTCAAAATGTTTTAAAATGATTTGCCATAACTTGTAAACTCATCAGAAAAATTTTGATTTTTTTCACGGAAGCATCTCCGCTCTGTTTGTTTGTTACCTGTGTAGTAAGCAGAATAGTGCGACGATTTTCCACTTGAACCTGTCCGAGACAGATTTTGCTGGATTCACACACCTCTAATTCACACAAAAACTCATTTGTTTTCTTTTCAGGCACATGTCCCGTCCGACTTGAGCTCATGTTTACATTTGAAACAACCCACACGCAAACCACAACGTGCTGCGATCGAAACAAAAGTCACAACACGGCTCAACAACGACAACAGAGGCAAACCGATCTTAAATGTATAGCGTGAACGTGGATCGTTTTGACAGTAGTGTCACCGTACCTCGGAATAAGCACACCTTTTTGAAATTTATTCCGGGCGCTGGTGTTCTTTTAAATCCCACGCTCTAGTTTTTCCCCAATTGGATTGGAGAAACTGGACTTCTCACTCGGGTCTGCTTTTTCTCGGTTGGCAACAGGCTGAGGGGATTTTTGGCCGTGTTTGAACATGTCTGTGTGTGTCTCTCTCTCTCTCTTTAGCTTTGATGGCCACACGCTAATGACTAATAAACAGTAGATATAAAATTGCGGTTGGAGGATGAAAATACAATCACTGAATATGTCTGCGTAAACAATCTGTTAGTGATTCAATTCTCTTTTTTTGTTTCCTTCTCACAGACATTGTTGCTTGTTTGATTCAAACAATTGATTCAAGTCGAGAAAAGTCACGTTGAGTTGGCGAAATTGAAGCCGCGAGGTCTGCGAAGCGTCCGCATCCTGACAGACGGCGCCGCGTCAAAGCAAATGTGAGCCGTAGACTTCCGGCTTTCATGCGGGGAAGCAGCTGCGCGTGTTCTTGTGGCCTGTAATCTCCCCCCGCGCGTCACCTTGCGCACCGACGACGACTCGAAGCGGGAACGATTGTTCCGACTTGACGAGATCTCAAAATGAATTATTTCCGCGGTGTATCGCTTTTGATATTCGCACTTGCGCCATCTTGTTTCCCTGCTCGCGTTGCATTGTCGGCATACAAATGGCTGCGTAAACATCGATGCCCTCCGTTTATTCTCATTCCGACAAAATGGCGTAACCCCTTTACTAGCGCGCTACATCGGGTATAGTGTGCACATTTGGACACAGCCGGGGTTAGCGTTACATCACATCAACGTTGCTGTGCGCTCAAGTCTCCCCCGCGCCGGAAGTTTCAGTGCACTGCGACATCGGACGTGGAAGTGCTGCCTGCATGCATGCAGTCCCATCACGCCGTCGGGCGACATGCCTGTCAATTGTGTGCCGTGAAAGCAGCCTGACAGTGCAGTATTGATTTTTTTGGGTTGATTGACAGTTCAGAAGTGTCTTATTTACTTGGACTGGTTTTCTGGGACACCTGCCAAGACGATTGAACAACACAATCCTGCCACTTTCCCAGCCACCCGAGAGCAAACACGGAACGAAAGCCTAACGCCGTCTGACCTTGAATAGTTCCCAGTCTGCTTTTCCTTCATTGTCAAATGCAGCAGCCTGAGCAGTCTTTTGATGCCACGATATGCGTGCTGCTACCTGTCTGCATTCAACTGACAGGAAGGCTTACGATTCTTTTTTTTTTTTTTGTCCGTGTTCAGTGTACCATATTTTGAAAGGCATTTCCTCTTGAGGAACAAACCAAGAACAGCCTTCCCGCGCGGGGATTTCAGAATGCCGACACTTTGTGGACCTGAAGGTCAACCATGAGGGTCAACTTTGCATTCGCCATCAATCATACGACGTTGTTACGGCAGCGAATCGATGGAGCGAACCGCGGTTTTGGTTTCGATTTTTCATGAACCAGTCAATTATTTATATATTTTTTCCAAACCAACGCGCGCAGAGATCTTATCTGCCTCGTGGTTCATGCAACCCACAGCTAGTTTGAAATTACTACGCACCGATTGGGCTCAAGCACCGAGCAGCTGAGATATTTGACAATGGCGTATTGCTACATGCGCTAGGACTAGTTTTTCAGGTAGGTACAAGAACATTTCCATCACCAGGGAATGTTGTGTTTTCACCGCCATTTTTGTCTTTATTATTATTACGATAAGAGACGAAGCGGAATATAGAGTGCGGTGAATATACAAGTCGAAAAATGGATGCCATGATACTTTGGTGTCAATCAAGCGGTGACATTAAACCTGAGGTGCTAGTTGATCGCGCCGTTGCTTGCTTGGCTTTACCCGCCATGCGCCGGCTCCTCCGCTGCAGCCTCTCGATGTGACTCAGCTGCAGTCAAGAAGCCCGAAGTAGAGCAGGCAGCAAGGCTTGCGGACACGACCTGCTGCTGCAAAAAAAAGCAGACGGATTCATCGGTTGGATCCTTGTCACTATATTGTCAGTTCCCAAAAAAAAGACCTCATTCTCCATCTCTCTGCCTCCATCATGTTGAATATTTCCTGGAAATATTACATTCATTCAAGTTATTCGATTAATCTAGGACTTCACTCATTCACTCCCAAAGACGTTTTTATACGTCTTTTCAGACTTGGTTTAGAATTGGCTGGTACTGAATGAGTTAATCAATCTTCATTCATTTCCAAAGTCTAGTTTACATCGCGTTACGTCTGCTATTTTTGATTTTCGCGTGTGTGTGAACCCTCCACGTCGCATGAGTTACGGCTTCCTCCGTTTTCACTTGGCCTCCCTTTTTGTGTTTTTGTTGTTTTCCTCTCTCCGACCTCCTTCCTGTCGGGTCTCCGGAGCAGAGGTGGTGGTGGAGTTTGACTACGAAGCGCTCCATGAGGATGAGCTGACCTTGCGAAAGGGGGACCTCATCAAGAACGTGTGCCGCATACAAGAGGACGGCTGGATGGAGGGAGATCTCCACGGGAGAAGAGGACTCTTTCCGGACAACTTTGTGAAGGTAAGCGCGGGCCCAAAAGACGCTGATCGTATTTCTTTGTCGATTGGAAATGAGCCGGCATCTCCCGAATCCGCTTTGCTTCGTCCGATGTTGACCTCGTGTTTGCCTTGACATCTAGTTGACGGGGGCGTATTTGAGTTCAAGGTTCAAGTCGCGACGATCCCTTCCCTGCACGTTTCTAACGTGTCCAATTGATTTAGCGCAGGCAGGGACATTTTATGACTTTACCACCGGAGCCATCTGACTCGGAGATTTCCTCTCACTGAGTTGCACCCTGACCGGCGTCTACCTCTGCAGCGTCTGTCTGCTGCTTTTTTTCCCCCCGTCGTTAAATCCGTGATAGTCAAAGCGCTAATCTGCGACGAAGACCGGGTCCGTCACCGACTGCGCTTGGATAGATAATCCGCTGAGAAGCGGGAACTGGCGGGCGGTTTTTGAACTTTTTTTTTTTTAGGCTAGCGCTATCCGAGAAGCTGTTCGTCACACCCCGGCTCCCTTTTTTTAATTGCTATTACCGCCGAACGGCACGGGGCAGGAGACTTGCCTCGGGATGAAATGGTAAGAGATTAAACTTGGCTCTGCCAGGACCGGGATTAGTTGCCATGGATCTTCTTAAAGTCTCCTCGGGTAACGTGACCGCGGTTCTTTTGCCCGGATCACGATTCTTGGTCTTCCCTCGTCACTTTGGACAGCTGCGCGACACAGCATTGAGAAAGGCGCCCCAATTATTCCCGCGCGCACATAGAATCTGTGAGGGCTGTCGCCGAATAATCTGTCGCTTCATGTTTGCGTAGCGGGAGCAACGTTGGCGCGCACACCTGCAGCTGCACGCACACACACTTACACAGCGCGAGCGAAGCGAACTTCCTATTTAATGGAAGTGCCGAGTCAGCGTGAACCAGGAAGCGGGTGCTAAACCCAGCTATTGTTGAGCGAAATAGAATGTTCCCGCACCGACGCTGTGGTTGCCTCGGCTTCAATTTGGGGATGGTTTGCCCCGCGTTCCCGCCGCCGTGCTGGGATGGATACCCTTGAGTCACCCACCTCAAATTCAAACCATGTCAGCTGGTTAAATATTTGATTTTTTTATCAATGGCCATTTGACGATGCTCATTTCCTGACACGGGTGATTCCAAAATGGACTTTTGAAGGAAAGGCCGTTCAGAGAACTTTTAAGGAATACGGCAGGGCCCGGCCGGGAAAGGCTTTGACATCACTCATCATCATCGATGAATTGCCGTTGTCGTTGTCTGTTGTGTCGAATGATGTCACCGACATGCTTTAAAGAGTGACCGCAATAACGAAACAACCCCGCAACGCGCAAGCAGTTGGTAAGGAGAAAAAAATAAACTCACCAACTGTAAAAAAACAAACAAACTGGGGGGGCGGCCATCTGCCTCGGCTAGTCGGGTTGAGCTCAACAGGTCAGTTAGCGGGACAGAGGGTAGCTAGAGAGAAGAAAAAAAACAGGATAAAGGGGTCAGCGGTGGGACGATTTCTCAAGCTGATGTGTATTTGGGTGTCGTTTTAGCTTCGACGAGCAAAAGTCGGATTGGCTTTGGGGAAACGGGGATACCTCGGCGACACGAATTTCTCAAACGTTCATCCGTCATGTTCGTGTTCTCCAAGGAAATTAAACAGGAGGCCAAGGAAATGAAACACGAATCCAAGGAGCAATCCGCTCAGCCTCTGAAGAGAGAGAAGTCCATCGGGAACGTCGCCAACTTGGTTCAGAGGATGAGCACCATCGGGATCCCGACTGGCGGCTTCCAACCGCGGCCAACAGCTGCCACAAAGAGTAAGGAAGACCTTTGCAAATGAAAAAAAATAGATATCAAGAGATATGTTTTTTTTTTTTTTACTTTATGTTGCCTAACATGGTGAAACACCTCCGGACACGTCGTTGGAGAAGTCGCGAAGTCCAGGGGGCTTGCAGGGGTCCGGCCAAATAAATAAATAAATAAATAGACAAATAAATAAATAAAATAATCCAATTTGTTGATATTTTTCCCCACAATTCTTTGTCATTTTCAGGTCCGTGTTGATTTATGGAATTGCTCAAACATGACTTTAAAATCATTTTAGCTCAAGGCTGAGATAAAAAAGAAAGATTGTACCGTTTGTAATCAACGCGCTGCGTATTTTTGCAAGACCTAAAAATGCCTCCCCAGACTGCTGTCGTGACGACACTGGAAGAAAATTCAAATGTATCTCATTTGATTCGAACACAAAATCATTGTTTTGTTTTGTTTTTTCTTGCGTTTTTGATGGTTATGCGGGGAGGTCGGAGTCATTTCGGCTGAAAGTGAAAGTCATTTGCGATTGGGCAACATAGATCCGGTCGGCGGTGCAGCTTTGGCACAGCCAAGTCGCACCACTTGACTCGCTTTGTCCTGGGGCGGTTAACACATTCGGATGGCGAGAAATGCCGAAATCCGCATCGGAACTGGGAGGGCCGGCAAGCGATGAAACCCAAGTACTCACTTTTTGTTGCCCCCCATTTCCTTGGCTGCTGTGCTCGAACACGCCGGATCCAAATTGTTTTCACCATTTTCTTCCATTGTGCCGCCACCTGCGACATTTTACATGTTGACGCTGCTCATACCGCCCCCCCCTTTTTTCTAATCCCAGAGGCCCTGCACGTATGAACATGTAGAAAAAAAAAAAGGGCGCAGAGCTGAAGTTACATAGCCGGTTTTTGTTTTACGACCTGCCTACCTTCTTTTCACAGAGCTGAAGAAGAGACAGTGCAAAGTCTTGTTTGAGTATCAGCCGCAGAACGAAGATGAACTGGAATTAAAAGTGGGGGATATTTTAGACATCACCGAAGAGGTATAGTTGCCGTCGTTTCCAAGATGCAAGCGGGGTTGCATCAAATCGACTCTTTATCGTCTGCTTTATCCCGACAGTGCTGAAAGACGTTTTGTTTGACGCGCCGATGACTGCGTTTGTCATGTAATAGGTTCCAAAAGGTGATTGCTAACCTTGTGGTGTTATGGCGAAAGTCAGAGAGAGCGCGCACAAAAAGTAGTGTCATGTTTCACTTACTGGAAAACGGCTTTTGCACAGTTTGTAATTCCGCGAATATTGGGGACTTGTAGCGTGTTAGCCGTCGCCGGGCCGTTGTCAGCAGTCGTCCCGAATTGGCTCTTCCCTGAGCGCAGGTCGAAGAGGGTTGGTGGAGCGGCGTCATCAACGGCAAGTCGGGACTCTTCCCTTCCAACTTTGTCAAAGAGGTGGATGTTGCGAAAGAAGACGGAGACTCCAATGGCACCACCCCAGAAGAGGCCGGTATGAGGCAGAGAGCCAGCCGGGAGACCTTTTGCTGACTTGTCGCTGACGTTTGCCGTTCGCCCTCATCGCATCTCCTCTCCGCAGATGGACACGGCGTGGAAAACGCAGTGAGCCCGTCGTCGCCCCAGCCGGCTTCAGGCAATGGAGCGATTGTCCAGCCCAAAAAAATCCAGGGGATCGGTTTCGGAGATATTTTCAAAGAAGGCTCTGTAAAATCAAAGGTCCGAATTCCTCACCTGGATACAGAAGACAAAAAGGAAAATGTGAGTTTGACGCCGGTGGCAACACGTGTTACATTCGTAAAGTAGAGGACGCCCGCTTTTCAGAATACACGAATACGGCTCCGTGTTGACTTGCATAGCTTTTATTTTGGAGGTGCTCGACTCTCCACATCTCGAAATAATAACCCCCCCCCCCACCCCTCCTCCTCTCTTCTCATCACAACAGTCATTGCACATATCGCTTGGTCTTGAACCTCTCGCTCTCTTTTTTTTTTACTGAGTTTGATATTTCCATTTGGCATTGAATAGATGCCATGGCTCACGTATGACCGCCCACCCGGCTTTTCACACGCACCGGCAGTTGCAATCGGAGTTTTCCTTTCGCTGACGTCAAAAGGAAACTTTGCATCGGTTGTCAACTAGGTGTGCTTTCAACCCATCCGTTTTCTCAAACGCTCTGTTGGATGATTGGGCCGGAGCCTCTACCAGCTCACGTAGGTTGGTTAGCAACAAGCCGGACAGTTCGCGACTCACGAGCGTTCCTCCGACCAGCTCTCGATAAGCACGGCAACCTTACGTATTGTAGGCTCACTCAAGATAACCAGCATGAAAGTGACTCCATATTTTTTGGGGCCTTATTCGACTATTTACTGAATGTCCGAACAGATATGAATCATTAGCATCCCCCCCCCAAAGTATCATCGTTTATACCTCCCAAATCCTCAAGAAATTAAGCACCCTGGAAAGATGCCGAATTTCTGTAGCAACCACGTTTCCATTTTCCTTTGAATCCTTTCTTGGAATTTACGCTGTACTCGCTTTTCCATATGAAGTCCCGTGTCCATTTACGTGCCATCAGTCATTTCCATATTTCATGTTTGCTGCATTTCAGCCACCGCCTTCATTACCATCAGCCGCAAAGCCCGCCTATGCCAACGTGACAGAAATGCAGAGGGGCGACGGAGAGAGCAACGCCAAAGGTAAAATACATGCCGGCCTTCCTTTTGTGCATGTGGTGCTTTTTTTTGGATCCTATACTTCCTCTTCTGAATCTCCACATTCCCGACATTCAAAGCGAAAGACTTCTGTCGGGTCACCTTCGCTTTGGAGGCCACCAATGAGGACGAACTGACTTTGCGCGAGGATGACATCATCTCGATCATCAGCAAGGTAAGACGTTGCTCGGTGTCCGAATGCACAAGAATACAAATGACTTCAGGAAGTTATAATTTCAACCGGTGTCACCTGCGCGTTCTCAGACCCTCAAAACCACAAAATGGTCTAACCACCATAGGTGAACTCAAAAGAAAGTTATTTAAAACAAACAACAATATATACAGTAGCTGCAGTTGCCAAGAGAATACGACAGAAGGGAATTCTGCCCTCCGGTGGTGAACGGTGGGATTACAATTTACAGTTGGTTGGATCGCCTCCGATGATTCTGAATTTTTTTTCTCCTTTTGGATGCGTTCTTGGCATAAAGGCAAAAGCTAAGAATTAGCGTGGGAAGTTGCTGCCACCAAGTGGAGTTATTTGGACATACACTCTGACCTTTTTTTTTTTTTCTTGCTTCAAATGACAGACTAATATTTTTTTTTCCACTTTTAATTTACTTTGTTTATTTACCCACATGATTTAAAGACATTTAATTACCACCTTCGGATGCGTTCATTAGATATCACTAATGGAATGACTTTACTGAAACCCACATTTTGAATTCCATGTCTTTTATTGATGAATCTGTCAATTGTAAATGGGTCATAGCATTCGTTTTCAATTAGAATCCATTTTGGTCATGATTTCATTCCAGGAACCGTTTTCCTCAATCTTTTCAAGGGACAATCGCATCGTTACAAAGCTGCGGTATAGTTTGGAGGTGGCTTAGCGCACAAGTTGTCTGTCGTGGAATCGATGGGCGCGTTTTGACATTTCCATCCGCTCTCTGTGACAGGACACAGGAGAGCCCGGCTGGTGGCGAGGGGAAGTGGGAGGCAAGGAAGGAGTCTTTCCGGACAACTTTGTCGTCATGCTTTCAGAGAGCGAAAAAGAGGTAAGGTCACACAGCAAGTGAGTTCAATCGAATCTTTCTTTGAGGCCTTCCAAAAAAAAATGGTTCCATGAAACCAGGGCTGAACCTGTTTTTGTTACAAACCAATCAAAAGATCAATGACCAATCTGTTTCAGGCTTACCTATCTCGAGGGTCGCGCAAGTCCTCACTGAAGCAAGACGCCGAAGAGGTAGGATGTCCGCCACGTCCGCCACCCAAAAAAACGTGCTCTTGAAGGAATGTGCAGGGAGACGTTGGGCAGTGAAGAACCCCGTTCGAGCGGCTCTCCGCTTTGTTTGGGGCGTCTGCTCCGGTTAAAGAATGTTCTTACGCAGCGATCGTGATCAACACTTTCACGTGGTGACTCTTGATTGAGTCGCCGGAGACTTGACTTCCTGTCGCCGACTTTTTCATTGCTTCTATTTGTTCTTTCAGAAACCAAAGAAGCCCCCTCCGCCGTCAAAGCACATCGGTAAGAACCTCCGACGCGTCATTCATTCCAAAGGAACTTGATCAAGATTTGAACAAACAATTATCCTGGACTCCTTACCTCAAAAAAACTAGCGATAGGTCGATTTCTTGCGCGTTTGTACGACTCCGATGACCTTCCAACATTTTTTTTTCTTTTCTCCATGCTCCTCACTCAACAGCTCTCAAACCAGAGGTTCCCAGCGCTGACAAGAAGCCTCACGCCATCAGGCCAGAGGACAAAGGTACACGTCCCTTCATTCTGATTGGATGCAGTAACCTGGGGGGGCGGGAGGGGCAATTAAGGCTCACGACTCCACCGCCAAATGTCTGCCATGCAGTCAGAATGATACGTCTCGAATGTTACACATTTGGCTTTTTGTTTTCCTTTACCGTCAAGTATTTTGTAGAAACGCCGATGCCGTCAAAAAGCTTGTTGCTATCATTGACATAAAACACGTTTTTTGTTTTCATTTCAAACTCCACCTGACAATTTGGGCATCTTAGTCGCCTTGCGTGGTTTCCTCCACGACACTCGGTCCATCTCCAAATGCGTTTGCTCCATTTCAGTCGACAAGCCGCTGCCAGATCCCAAACCGCCCAAGCCCGCGGCCCCGCTCCCACCCAAAAAGCCAGTCCCGCCTCCCGGCAAAGTCAAACCGGGGAACCTGCCACCCAAGCGGCCAGACAAGCCTCTTACCCCGTCAGCAAATTTGAAGTGGGTCCGATGTCTTCTTTTCTCCCAAGGATCTGACCCTGGGGTGTCACGGTGTCTTGTGCCATTTCCAACGATCTCTGGAGGGATTTGGTTTCTTATTTTTTTTGTCCCCCTCCCCCAGACATAATGGAGAAGTGCCGACATCTCGTCCAAAGCCAGACTTGGACCTATTGCTTCCCCCCAAGCCCAAAACACCCTCAATGGACACAGGAGACAAATCCTTGGAATCACGTATGTATCCATTTGATTTATCTTTCCCAGTTGCCATTTTCGCTTTTTGGGCCACATGTGGCCCACAAGCTCCAAAGGTTTATTTAAGTGGAGATGGAACAGAATCTGAACTTGATGGAAGCGAGCAGGCCCTGCTGTTCCTCCTCTACTGCAAAGTTTAGCGGTGGTGACAGATGGTGGGAAGGAAGTGGAAAAAAAAATACAATCTTCTCTGCTCGGCAACAGCGAGTCTGACAAGTTGTCATGATACAAGAAAACGCAATCTTTTCTTCAGTCGTCGTCATCCCCGTTTTCTTGCTCGGCGCGACGCAGGTGCAAAGTCCCGTTCAACACGACAGTCGCCCGAGTGCGAATGAGTTCCTTTTCACTGTTCGTCTTTTGTTGCGCTTCCAACGTCTCCACCCCGGACAAAGTGGCTCGATTTTATTCGGGTGTTATTTAAATTGGACTCTGCGCCGCTCTGATCAAATGTTAGCTTCTAATAATCCTCAGACCGTATTTTCTCCGTTGTTTGTCTCTGACCTCGTCGGCGTCCGTCTTACTTTCTCCGCAGCTCTGATGAGTTTTGACGAGGTTTCCCCGAACTCGGAAAAGCTGTCTCATCCCACCGCTAACAGACCAAAGATCACCGGCCGCAGGTTGCCCGCCCAATTTGGCGGCGGACATTCGGTGAGCGCTCACTCGATCACTTAATCGCGTGCTCAAAAAGGCACGACGGCATCAATGTACTGAACTTTTGGTCCTTTGTTTGTTTCGGTGGCTACCGTTGCAAATGACCGCACCTTCTCAAGGACACGCGTCCGCAATCATCACATTGATTTTTCAATCATGCCCACACGAGGTGAAGCGCACATGTAACGGTTGGCCATCTTTCATGCCGAGGTGGCCCACTGGTTTTCTCGGCTCCAATAATTGTTCAGAGCCGATTCTGGTGTCACTACATTTGAAATATCTGACAAAATCCGTATGTTCATGTATGTTGAAATATGGATAATTTGACGTTGGTATTGTTGTCGTCCTTCATAAATAGTCAAATAAAACCAACCTCCCCCTGTAGCCCAACAAGGAAAACGCCGTGGAGAAATCCCTCAAGTTTGACGAGGAGGATGGCGCCAAACTAAAGCTTCTGGAACCCAGAAAGGTCATTTGGATTTCTTATTTACCTGCTTTTTTTTTGTTTTAATCATACTCCTGTGCGTTCATATGTGAAAAAGGTCGCTAGCTAACGCCGTACTTTCTTATCAGAGACCTCATTTAATTGTCTGCTTTCACAGACTTTAATTGTGACCCCCTCTGTGCTCGGGGGGGCACCGCATCGCTTTGCAATTATTATTTGGGATTGATTTTCACCCTCTGATTTGCAACAGAACAATTTTCCTGACATTTGTCACTGTTCATAACGCACGCCCGCTGACGAGTGCGCTCTGGAAGGTGAACATTTCAGCTTGCGGTCTTGCCATCTTTGGACATTGGTGCTTGTCGGGTTTGTTGAAATCGGCTTTTCCTGTCAAAAGGTTTCACTCGTTTTAGCTTGACGTAAGCCTTCTCTGGGAGAAATGTGCTCGACGGCTACTTGCTCATGTGAGGCGACTGCAATAATGATGCCGTCAATTAGTTATTTATTTGACTGTTTTCACAGTGATACCCTCATTCTGATGTCTCATCTTTTTTTGATCTCATCGTCCACATTCCAAAAACAAACAGCAAAATACAAAAACTAATGTGAACTGCCAACTTTTCCCCTTCTGAAAGCTGTTGAACCCCAAAATCTCCCGGATGGGGTCATGAGAGCCTCTCGGAGAATGAACTTCACTTTTTTGCATCGGTGACGGATGAGCATTTGTACTGCACAAACATCGAATGCATATCATTTTTAGAATGAATGATGTCTTTTTTTTTTAACTTCAAAACGGTTATGCTCTGTTTTTGTTGTTTACGCTCATTTCAAGGGCAGTCCCTTCTTTCTGCAATTCATTTCTCCCTCTCGTGCCATTTTGGCTCATGTTCTCTATTTTCACTTATCTCATAGTCAATTCCAAAGTACCGAAATTAAATATCATGCACTCCCCCCCCCCAATCCTCCCTCCCTCCACAGCTTTCCGCACACAACCTGTCGCCGTCATCGCATAAACACAGCGCGGAGGCCAAACCCGGCCCGGCGGCCGCAGCCTCCGGCTCGGAAAGCAGTTTCCAGGGAAGGGAGGATCCCAAATCCCAGATGGAAGCGCTCAGAAGTCAGATGAAGGATCTTCTGCTGTCAGTGGAGCTGTTCAAGGCCCAGCAAATGTAATTCTTTCATAGCCTCGGTACACCAGTGGTCAGTGGATGTCAACAAATCCACAAACGACATCTTTTGGGAGCTTTGCGGGTGCACTCGTTTGCTCATTAAAATATAAAAAACATCACATGTATATTTTGTTGTCTATTTCTAGGAAAGAAATCACAGAGCTTCGTGGAGAGCTGGATGAGGAAAGGCAAAAGCGTGTCGCCCTGCAGGTAGTATCGATCCCCTGAACAACATACGCCGCCTTCTCCGCATGGCGCGCGCTCTTGAGATCAAGACACATTATCGATGGCCTCGCCGACGGCCACAAACAACATTCGCGCACGCTTTGCAAACACTTGTCGCACTCGCGCCAAAGAAATCCCAAAAATCCCCAGCAAAGAAGGTGAAGCAAGACAATGGCTCAGAGTGTTGGTCTAAACCGAGCGCTTTTGCATTCTGTGTCCTCTCAGATGGAGCTCGATAAGCTAAAGATGGCCGTCCACTCGACGTGAAGCTGAGCTCGGGGGCAGGGAGCTCGAGGTCCAGCTTTCGAGCCTGACGACCAACGAGAGAGCCGGGGGACGACGGCGGCGGCGGGCGGCGGGAGGACGACGACCAACAGACAGTTGAATGGGCAGAGAGACGGTGCAATCATTTTCACATCGACAAATTAACCTCCCCGTCGTATTTGTAAGATTGAATTTTTTGCACATATTTTGTTTTCAAGCTCGATGTAATTAAATTACAAATGTATATGATCATTTTTTTTTAATTGCCAACACAAAAAAAAACAACGAGGCCTTACTTTAAACTACTGTGCTCACGTGCATGCGTTTTGTCTTTTCCATCCCCCCTCCCGCGCTTCTCAAACGGCCTCGCGACAGAGGCTCGCTCTCAGTACTACTGACTCTATACGAAGCAGAGGATCCTCATTTTCTTGCGCAACTTTTCAAAGCGTTCTTTTTCATTTCACTTGACTCTCGTCCTCACGACAGACCCCCCCCCCCCCACCTCTTAAGACGTCTGCTGTAGCTGGAATTGAATCGTTCCTTGCAGCGTCCCAGAGGAAGCTGACTCTCTTCTATATTTGTCCGCTCTTTTTGGATGCATTTTCTAGCATTGCTATCCAGGGAAACACTACTGTGCCTGTCAAAAAAACAACAATTCTGCGCGTCGTTCTGGGAGCTTAACATTTACCCCAACAGAGTCTGAAAATATCCCATCGATATTGTGTATGTATATTTTTTTAAACTCTACCGACATACTCTCGAGGGCCTCTTCTAGACTTGAGACGAGGATTGTTCTCTTGCAATTTAGCTGCAACCAGCATGAAAAACTAAAGAAGGAAGAACGGAGCAAAGTTTTTTTTCTGGCTCGTGCCTAAAGGATGTAAATACAGAAAAAGCCAGAGTCTCGTTGTCATCATCTCTGCTTACTCGTTCTACTCAGGCCACCGTCCATCAAATCCCAGGTGGTCCGGTCTACCTCTTCCTCTCGTCTATCCCCAATTTCTTTTTTTCAAAGTGAACAAAATAACTTGTCTCGCTGTTTTTGTGGTGATTTGTCAAAAGCCTGTTCATTGCTCATCAGTTGTTGTGTTTTTGTTAAAGAGTTATTTGGGCCACATGGGGGGCTCTGATTTTCATGAGCTTATGAGAATGAAGTCGATTTTTTTTTTTTTAATGCCAAAATGTTAACAGCGGCCACTGTCTTTCGTTCAAAACCTGCCATGAAATGTTGCTTCAAAGCACTCCCGGTGAGATGATTTTGGTCTGTCGTTTTTCATGGTGGCATCGAGGTACCAAAACATCAACTATTTCGTCGTATTTGGGGAAACTTGACAATATCCTCCCAGTCGCACGGGGTATTATGACACGTCATATTTCATCTTTATTTTCTTACGCTTAAGACTCCACCAAATGTGACTTCTCATTTCTTTAGTGTTGATCGACTCTTGTTTTCAGGATGGCTCGAATACTTCTCGGTATTTCGGGTCAGGGTTCACATTCCGAATAGTGAAAAGAAAACTGGAAGAATACCGTAGAAAAGATGACAAAAATCATACTTTTGTTCTAAAAGAAAAAAGGTATTTTATGCCCGTTGTACTATTTTGTTCAAGACAATCTTCCCAAACCGTCTCCAGAATCGACCCCAAAAAAAAAAGCTAACAATCGCTTTGTACAGTTCCCCCCAATTTAAATTATGAACACTTGGTGGCGATGTCACAATGTACCGACATCTCGGACCGCTCTGCACAATATTTTTCTTCAGCTAAAGCAATTTCCGAACATGTTAGCAGGCTGCCTGCCTTTTAAGCAATAAGATCATCTAGCGTTAGCACGAAGATGAGAAACAACAACCGTTGAAACAGCCCTTTGGGCCTCCTGCTCACGTGTTCCACACGACCAAGTTCTAATTCTTGTCATTGTTAACAGTTTTTTTAAATTGATAAACATCACCAGTGTCTTAAAGGCGCGACTTCTAAATCGTTCGCGAGCTTTTTTGTCTTTGTGTTGCGAATCGACTTGCACACTTTTAAAGGGCGTCGGTGGTCTTGAATTCTGTTTTCATATGAATGCTTTTGACAAATCTTGTCGCTGTCTGTCTTCGCCTCCGTGCCTGACATGTCGGACGCTGTCTCCCTTTTCGCCTTTTGACGACACGGCTGCTCGATTTGATAATCACATTGTGGGCAAGAGGGATCGGGGATAGCTGTTGGATGTCGCCTATGTACTGCGCTTGACTTTTCTATACTGTACATTCCCGGAGATTGACACCAAGAAACACCGAAAACTGCACATTTTACAAGTTTAATTTCTAAATAATTTTGTTTACATAAATTGTATCCTTGCATGAGCTGACCCCCCCACCCCCACCCACTCCCAAAATATAAATAAATATCTATTTACTATCAAAATTGACATGCATGTTGCCTCTGTATTATACACCATGAAACTTGATTGGCATTCACAGTCGCAGGAGCATGTGAGACTCGTTTCATGCTAGGAGAAAAGAGAAAAAAGCATATTTGTGGAAGTATTGACTGAAAGATATTCTCACAGCAAGGGAGAGCATTCCTGAGGAAATGCACATGACTACGACTGAACGTTCGCCTTGTGTTTGTGTCTCAAAGTTCAGAGTTCGGGGAGTGTTCGTGTTGTGTGCTTGCTTGCTTGGGGCTTTTTCCAGATTCTCCGCAACGTTTTTTTGTTTTTTCCGGCTTCTTCCCACATCACAGAGACGCGCTTTGTAAGTCTCTCGGTGACTACTTTTACTTTTTACAAACCCAAATAATTGGAATAGGTTTTGAAAGGCCACGTCAAAGTATGTAACACACGAATATGCTCATGATTGTTTTTTAAAAACCTGAATAGGTCCTCTGGGCTACCCGTTTTCTAACCTCAACATTGAGTCTTATAAACGCAATGTCCTCGTCGGAAAGTAACGCTGCTAAGCAACCTATACATTTTGTTCATAAGCAAGGTCGCGGCGGCGGTTAGCTTCCCACAGTTGGTCGAAACGAAGGCATTTTCACGATTTTGTGAGGGAGAAAATCTGGTCGGAAGACTTAAGTCACGTAGTCTGTGATCCGATTGCCTTTCGCGGACACCCACTATGACATCAGTTTCCCCTGCGCAACAAGAAAAAAAAATTTGCAGGCCCCACTCCAAGATATGAATGACTTCCATTGTGGCGATTCTTGAAAAAAATTAAAAGATATCTCATCACAATTTTCTTCATCTTGTACCGAGAACCTCAAATCGCAATCATGTGAGCTCGGCCGAATGACTTGTTCGTGTTATTGCTACCTTCTTAAAGTACTGCATGCCAGTGATTAACTCATTCACTCCCAAAGACGTTTTTAAACGTCTTTTCAGACTTGGTCCAGAATTGGCTGGTACTGAATGAGTTAAAGGTTAACATTCCTGGCACCTAATTTTCCATCCTCTGGCCTTTAATATCATCGCATCCCTTCTCATAATGAACAACAACATGTCACAAGACAGGAAGTGCTAAATTGCCCTTTTCCAGCAGCGCCAAGTCACAAGAATGAGGCATTCAAAGTTACCTTGTGGAGTGAAATGGCTCTTTCTATTCAACCGCTTCCTGACCGAAGGGTCAAAAGAGATGTTTGTTGATGCTCATTTTTTATAACACAAGCAAGCAGCACCTGCGATAACACGTCTCAGGTGTCGGCAACAAAGAGCAGCGCCTCGCAGATGCGAATCCCAGCAACCGTTGCTAGCGAGAACTCAGGAATGATTCGAGCCACAGCGCCTTCATTTCCATCCCCGAGTGACAATTTCAAGGGTCTCATCACCAGAAGATTCACTTATCTTAAAAGATGAGGACCGTCTGGCACATTTCTTGACACCACTACGGTTTCGTCACGCTTTTGCTTCTGGCCTCCGCGAGCGAAGACTCAAGGGATGGAGTGTAAATGGCTTTTTCGGATCTTTAATCTTTTAGTTGATTGACACGATATTCCCCCTTCAGTCAATGTCATGTCCTTTGATGGCAAGGACTTCTGTTAAACTGGGTAAAAAGTCAACAGGAAGGATGTCATCTTTTTTTTTTCTAACTAACACACAAAACTATCAAATATTAATAACACGCACACAGACACAAATCCCGCCCCCCTTAATTTCCCCTTACACCTCACAATCAATTTAGGACCAGACCGCGGGCTACACTCACGTATATATATATATACACACGTGTGTGTGTGTGTATGTGTGTTTTTAAACTCAATTTCACGAATCACTCAGACACCAAAAGGTATCGGGCCAGTCCTCCCACAAAATGGCCGTCATGCTCACAACTACGTCTCTGTGACATCACTTGTTGATGTTGAAGCGCCGTGCCCCCGGACAGATGTTCGATATTCGATATTCGGGTCGGCAACCCGAAGTACTCCAAGAACCATATTGAGCGTCTCCACAATAAAAACCCTTCTGACCTCTCAACACCGCATATATATTGCTTCTTGATCTGCACGGACAGATAAACAACAACAGCCCGTCGCATTTATGAACTCAATGAGCTAAATGCAGAGCACACAACGCACATCTGCGGCATACAAAACGGATGGCCCGATAGACTTGAGACCGGTGAAACCTCCTTATAGAAGTTCATGACAAATTTCGGTTCTGCGGGAAAAGCAATGCTGTGCAATTTCCGAGAACGGAGAGATTAATTGCCGCAGACATTTGATTAGATCGTAATTAAGGCCGCTTAGAAGTTACGCATCCCACTTTTTCAAGTTCTGCACTTAAGTTTTCAAGTCACAGGTGTTGTGGCAGTCAGCTGCAAGCAACACTGTGGAGGTGTCACCATAAGTGGGTCTTGCTTCCGTCATGGGAAGCTAACGTCAGAAAACTGCAGCTGCCTTTTTTAATAATGAACATTAACACCATTTCACATACACACACAATTTCAATGGGTACTCACAGGGAAATAATTCAAACTCACAAATGACTATTACGGATACGGTTGATTAATGTCGCGTATGTGATTTTACTCCATAGATGGAGACCTTGTAAACGACAGACGATATGAGACACGTGGAAATAGGCTGGGAACCAACGTGTTTAGTGCCCTCTCCTCCTCCTCCCATTTCTTTTTTTTGGGGGGGAAGGGGGATTGATTGATTTTCTTTCCAGTCAGCCCCCTTCCTTAGCTGCCACAACATGTATTTGGCCACCAGATGAAGAACTAGACTTGTACAAAACAACAGCACACAACCCAGCCGTAGAAAATGGAATTCCGTGAACACAATAGAAGCGGAACGAGTACAATGCGAGAAGAAAAATCACTTTGGCTTTTTTGATGACCTTCCTCCCGTCAAGTTATTTGCCGTCGTGCGGACGGAAGGCTGAAATTGTCAACGCTACGTTGGGAGAGAAAGGAAATGAAGGCTGCGGGATTGAAAAAGGTCCATGTGCTGCAAATCTCGATTGCCGAGCGCGGCTCAACACGCTTAAGAGTCAATACGAGTGGAATCTGGTCGTCTTTGAACGCAACAAGGGGAAAAGTCAACCGGAATGCTCCCTTAAATTGGAAATGGAAAAGAATTTGCTCCGCTGTCAAATGGTCAACATCGTAAAATCTCAGGTCAAAAATTTGTGGACAAACTGCAGCTGGGAACGACAAGTTCTAGTTTGTTTTGTTTCGTTTTTTTACCCCGCAGTTTTGTGCAATTGCCGAAGCATCCAATCAAGACTAAAAACCAAATAACCCCCCCTGCCCCCACACCCTCCCTTCAGGCCCTTCAAAACGTTCTCTGCTGGCCTGAGCACTGACCTGCATTCATGTTTTGTATACATTTTTAAAATACCGCCTGCACTTATTCCCGATTGTCTCGTTTTGCCTTCATTTAATGGTTTTGGCTGCGCAGCTTCAAGTTGTCGGCGGGTTGGCTTTTAAAGCTCAAAATGTCATCCGCCTTTCGCCCCAAGTCAACTGCAATTGGCTTGCGCACCACCCGCGATCTTGAGCAGGATTCTGTGGCGGGGAGAATGGATGGATGGATGGATGGATGTTGTCATGGAAGATAAACACTTTAACTGTTTCCCGGAGTTACTCACCACTTAGAATTTTAGATTCAATTGGAGTTATTTTGGGTGCCGAGCACTTTCGCCTATGAGGAATGAAAGCCTACGTCTGGAAGGCAGCGTACTCGACTTTCACCCTTAATGTCTCACAAGCTGCGGAAAAGAGCAAAGATCTGGAAGCGGCTCGGAATGAAGCTGCTGCTCCGGGCAGGAGCGGGGGAGCTCAGAGAGTTAAGGTGGGGGGGGGCATTTCAAGATTGCGTCACAAACGCAATTATCCCGTTCCGTGAACGCCTTTGCTCATAAACGAGTCACTTGCGCTTTTCCAACGTGACGATGTCGACAGTTAGCAATTTTCCATTTCCGAAGACGGAGATTGACAAAAACAATCACATCTCCCCAGAAATGAAGGGGAGCTCCGAGCAGCACGGCCGGTTTTCTTTGTCCTTCAAAATTGACATGCATGACTTTTTTTTTTTTAAATAATCAAGACTCCTCATGTGCAGTTCCAAGCATGATTTTCGCTCCGCTTTCTCCATCTGGTTGATTGATGCCGTGTTGATTGACGAGGGCAAAAATGCTGAGTGGCCCCGACAGGATTGACTTCATCCTGTGACCGGGCCCTCGTCGTGATGAGGCGCTCGATCAAAAGGTTTCCTCACTGATGAAGTGGAAAAGTCATCTCTCGCCTCAGCGGGTTCAAGTTTGGCGTCACGCGCACGTGAGGCGGACGTCGGGTCGCGAATTACCACATGGCCGCGGTGGGGCTGGGCAAGCCGCCTGCTCTCTGTCAATCCTCTCGGAGAGAAACTCTGACATGGTAACCAGGTCATCGAAGTCAACTTGCTGGTTTCCAGCTGGTTGGCAACTTCGTGTCTGGTTACCCGCGCATCTTGAAATCTTCGGCATTTTGGGCAGCTTGGTTCTGTCGTGCTGCTTACGTGAGTCAAAATGCAATTGAATGCATTTAGCTGCGGGCGGGGGGCTTCAAACAAGCACTGTAGTCCCGGATGTGGAGGGGTGAACATCTGCTGCTCTAGTGGCGGTCTTAAGAGACTTCAGAAGTTTCCATTCACACCACCAAAAAAAAAAAAAAAAATCGTTGCTTTTTTTTTTTTTTCAAATAGTCGCTAAAAGGGTCTGAATGGTTGTCATGGTGAGAGGAGCCGCGCTTGGCAATTGCACGAGATAGAACCGGTCCCTGAAAACCGATACTATGAATCACAACCAATAATTATTTGCCATTCAAACTGCTTTAACAACAAAGCGTATGAGGGAAAAGTGGTTAGGACTGCACGACAGTCCGTGTTTTATGTTATGTGTTGTGTTCATTATTTTACTTTTTGTTCGTGTTTTATGTTGTGTGTTGTGTTTATTATTTTACTTTATGTTAACTGCTTTGTTAAGCGCTTTGTTACAGCTGCCGCTGTTGTGAAAGCGCTATATAAATCAGCATGTATTGTATTGTATTGTATTGTGATGTGACCTGATCTGCTGTGCGCTGGATGGACTGGCAGCACGCTGGTCGGGTCGCGTCGCGTTCCCCCCCACCCATCCACCCGCCCCCTCATCACATGTTATGTCTTGTGACTTGTTGCAACTGTCATATGCTTTGATGTGCAGGGTATTTTTTTCTCCTAGACTTAAATTATCCTCAGAAGAGGATAGTTCGAGCATGGTTTTTTTTTTCCCTCTCCTTCCCTAGTGTTTACTTTCTCAACCAAGATCTCGGGGCGCTGTACATACGGCGAGTACCGACAGGCCCTTTGCACTGTATCCCATGTTCGTCATTGTTTTTTTCATGTTTCTTGTGCAGAGCGTGCCTGTTAAGTCCAAATTACCCCATGGGGTTAAATAAAGTTTTCTGAATCTGAATCTGAATCTGAAATTCTTCACAGAACTTCACGGCTAAAAGAATACGTTGACACGTCGCGTAGATATCTTGTTGTTTTTGCGAGTGGTGATTTGACTTTCATTGTACCGCATCAAATTCATCCAATTTCTTCGCGTCTCAATTTTACAGTCAAGCCATTTCGTCTCGTCTCGTGCTTATTTCCGGGGGCTCAAAAGCGTTTGGGACAATCGGCTGACAGTTTATTGGCCGTCTGAGGAACTAACGGACGGTTTCAACGGCCTCGGGCGACTAAGACACTCTGGCGTGATTCGCGCGCGTAAAACACGCTGTCATTTTATTGGCGCGCAGCACCTCCTCGTAGCTCATCTCATTCGGGTGACGGCCAAAGATGAGCCGAATTCAAATATTAATCGCGGAACGCTCGATTGCAACATGCGGTTTGGTGTCTTTGCCGATAATTCCGATGAACAGATTCGGAGTGGAAACTGACGAGGAGGGATTTTAATTGATCTCTCGCGTTTTAACAAAGAGAACGAAATAAATGGAGTTAAATGTCACACGGAAAGAGAACGCCGAATTGGAAATTAGCCTGCGCGTTAGCAGAGGAGCAATTGCGTTGCCTGATCATCCGGTTCGATCACAAGGATGGATTAATGAGATGAAAGCGCACGCTCTCGGGTCACCTGGCTGGATTTTGGCCTTTGCGTCAAATTGTGACGGCGGCGTTTCGAGAAAACGCAGAGGGTTCTCGGGTGACCCTTGACTGAACCTTTGCAGATTTCCATTTGAGGTGCGAAAGGCAGCTGGAGCGGAAAAATGGAGCTTGACAGTCAAACGCCTCCATCCACAAAGTGTCAGAGGAGAAGTGAGGGCAAGAAATGCCAAGCGTGGTGATTCGGGAAATGCTTCGGTGATGTAACACCTTGGAGTCATCACACTTCACTTGCGCCAGTGTGAGCAGCCGCCAACACTTAGCGCTTCGGGAGCCATCGGTTGAAGGCTCTTGAACATTGGAGCCGCTTTGTTGGGAGTCCTCGGCACCTCCAAACGCAATCCGTTTTTCCTCAGAATGTTCATTTTCGTTGGATCAAGCGCCGCTGATTGAAATGTCATTGAAATGCTTTGTCAATTAGATTTGGGCGAGCTTCCTTCAGGTTTTTGGTCTTTCGCTTAAACAATGTCCAAAAAATATCAGGTAGCTGACAATGGTCTACTTTAAAAAATATTTGGGGCTCGAGAGATTACCAGGCTGAGAGGTTCGGCTGTTGCTTCAGCCTTAATTGGAAATCGCACTATTTCCTGGTGACCTTTAAACAGACTAAATTGGCAATTATGCCGATTCGGAGTTGGTTATATATTCATAAGAATAAAAAAAATCTTGTTAAACGTGTGAACGTGCACTCTGGAGTGTATTTCAAGTAACTGTAAAAGGACATTATTTTTCATTGATTATTCAATGGATTCAAGGATTATTTTTCATTGATAGGGAAAAGATGAAAAACAACAACTCTGTGTCATCGGTTTGCCGGAAAATGCCTCATTTCAGCCTGCAAAAACAGCACTGGGGATCAGAGTTGGTCTGCGTTTACAAAACGCAATGGAATAAATCAAGCAGGTCAAGCACAGCATGTGAATGATAATTGCAGATTTCACATTCAAACTGAGCAGGGAGGGGGAAAAAAAGCATCCGCAATGTGTGCACGGTACTGATAAAGATTAAATTGGCAGAGCTCAAATTGTTTTTGGGTAACGAAACATGCCAGCATTGCTAATAAATGTGGGTGAAGCCACCAGTCCATTTTTTTTAATCAAGTTCTTTTAATTGAACACTTATCATCTGTCTGTTGAGCCCGTCTAACGTGTGTAAATAATCATCCATCAATCCATTTTATGTACGCCTTTTCCTCAATTGCGCTCACACCGAATTGTATGTTAATGAAGATTAAGAGGGAACTACACCATGGATGTGAAAAAAATGTGCCTATCTTCTTTGTCAGCTATCGTTTACTCAAATTACAATCCGCACCGAACTTATTCAAATAAAATATGTTTCAAACAATTCAAGAATGTCATTGCTCATACAAAAGATCAATATTCTGAACTTGCAAAATTAGATAGATAATGACGAATGAAAGTAAATCACAACATGCATTGAGGGTGGCCTATTAATTCCAGGGGGAGCTATTAAAGCCCCCCACCCACCCCCACACACACACACGCCATCCCCCGATGTGCCATTCGACAGGACTTGGGTGAATGAATTGGAAGTGGCGTGCATCTCCACCTTTTCTCCTCGCTTTTACATTGGAAGCGTTAACCGGAAGTAGCTTAGTTTCCACACAGTAACTTGGCAGCTGCTATGACAACGCGCCTCGAGAGTCCGCGAAGAGTTGATGCTGCGGGCTCGACTGAGAAGACAGCACATTTCGGAGACGAGCAGTGGACGCATCACAGGACTATTTGACTATTTTCTTCTTTATTTTTTGCTCAAGACCATTGTAGCTTTTTTTTTTCAAGCATTTTGCCCAGTGAGAAACACTTTGATTTCGCTATCCACCTTTGTTTTGCGGGTTTCTTTTAGAGATTTAACTTCCGCCCACAGTGACTGATGACCGATCACCAAAAGGTGAGGATATGGCAGTGGGAACTCGAATCTTCATTTGCCAACGTCTCAATTTATATATTCTATCTGGGGTCTACACAACGTGTTGCCAACAGTACTGTTTTTTTTTGGGTCCGTTAACATGTGCAATTCAGATTTTTTAACTCCAAAATTGTCATCATCAAGTGTGTATTTATACATACATTCACATAATTCACGCAAATCTCATAATCCACTTGGTAGAATTAAGATTTTACCCAGATGGTATGATCATGTAAATATGCATATTTATTCTTGATCACCATTTCTGGAATTCAAAATGAATAACAAATAACACAACATACCGTCACAGGCTACAAAGCACTTTTGCACGCGAATGACATCCACGAATGACACGCAAATTTAGTACGCAAAAATAACGAGCTTCGTCTAGGACAGGAGTGGGCAATTATTTTTTTCCCCAGGGGGCCAAATGAGAAGCAGCAAATATTGCGGAGGGCTGGTGCAAAAGGTCAAAATCTACTCCGTTTATGTATTTTATTTCTATGTTGAAATAAGTCAATGACATTCCGTGTTTTCCACAATGTCTTTGTATGCCAGTAAGAATGTAACAACTTGCAACATCACTGTCCCAACTACCAAACAGTGCAGAAAAAAAATCTAAACCGGTTTCAGTATGTTGTCTTTTCTTGTTCAATGAGTTCAAGCTGGCCTCTGTTGAGCTTTGACAAGTGCAGGTTGAATGTTGGAGGTGGAGATGGGAAGCAAACATGACAGATGCTCATCAGTAAGAAGAGAGGGTCTGTACCTGGATTTGTTGAACTTGTTTTGTTGTTTGTAGAGTCCACCAAGCGTTTGTAGAGTCCACCAAGCACTCTTGAACGAATCCCCCCTCCGAAAATGGCTTGGGGTTCTTCGCGATATCACACAGCCGGTCCTGGTTGCTCGTTGCCGGGCCGCGTGTTGTTTTTCGAGCTGCGCTCTCCCAGCCTCAGTCAATGGTCTGTATTTTTCCGCACGCTGCGTCTCGTCACGCCGAATCACGTTCTAGTGCTTCGAGACGGCGACCGGCTCGCCGCAAACTAATAAACACGCCGGTTTGACTCCAGTCAATCAATGTTGAACAGTCCGTATTTTCGCACGGGCGACCATTTGGAAGGGGTTGCCATTACCGTCACTTGCTGCCAATCACGCAGATTCGGCCAGAGCACCTGTACGTAAGCGACGCACGCACGCTTTCACAGTAAAAGTTCTGCTCTTTGAGTCCACGCACTGTGCAAAAACATTTTCAGCAGATGTTATTTTCTTGATTCCAAGAGGATTTTCACAGGCCAAGAATAGCCGCGCCGAGGCCCAGCACGCATTATCCCAAAATTTGAAAGTAACGTAGCTTTTATTTTCTTGATTCCAAGCAACTCATCGCAGGCCAATAAGAGCCAGGCCGAACCGGCTATTTTACGGCCCGCGGTCCGTAAAATACCCGGGTCGGATCTGGTGGCTCCCTTTAATGGTTTTATTACACTTACTCTGTTTGATAGAATGTTTTTACCGAAGTGACTCATCCCCCATTCAGTCCACGCGCATTTTTCATTTATTTTCTTCCTATTGTAATTTCCCTTTGAATAATGTGAATTTTGAAGCATCATTTTGTTCCAAGCGAGGCATACGTGTCAAAGGAGGTGATTTTTATTCAAATGAGGCTGTTTTTGCATTTAAGGTTTGCAGAAAAGTCTGGTTTTGACGTTGCGTTAATGCATAAATAACTTTCAAGTCAAATGTCATTGCAGTTGATATGTTATTATATCGAATGCATTCCGGGATAACCCTCATTTGCATTTGAAGGATTACTGGAACGTTATGTGAATGGAAATGTCCTTGTTAAAATTCAACAAAACACTGAAACTACTGTTGCAGACATTTTTTTTAATTTTTTGCTTAATGCTCACTGTTGCTTCATTGTGGAAAAAAAAAGCAGAGACCAGCAGTTATTAAAGTGAAATGAAAATTATTATAATTGATTGAGGAGCTGCAACTTGACATGTCAACCTGGTCTACACGTTTTTGTTGTTGTTTTTGTTTTATTTTTCGAATGTCATCCTTTTCCTCCTCTTTCCAGGAATTCCCCCACTGATGGCAGGGATGACGAATGAGACGTGGACACACTCGTCATACGTGCCCCATTATCTCCTGCGTGGTGATCCTTTTGCCTCAAGGCTCTCGAGAGAGGCAGACATTGTGGCAGCGTTTTATATCTGCATTATAGGTCCGTTTCTTCGATTGGAAAAGTCAAGTCACCCCGTCGTGTCATTTTGGTGATTTGTTAGAAAAGACAATAAATATGTTAAAAATGAAAAAAGACTGAGAGCAATTAATTGTATTTTGATATAGAGTCCTTTTTTTTTTACCTTCTCTGTGATCCAGATTTTTTTGGGGGGGCGGGGGGGCATGACAGGGGATGAGCTGGAGTCAGTCCCACCTGACTTCATCATGGGTGACACATTGACAAACAGCCATTGTGACATTTCACAGTCTTGCAGTTGACCTGAGATGAATTTTTCAGAATGTGGGAAAAGAAGAAATGCCACGAAAGCACCACACAGAAAGGCCAGATTGGACATGAAATTTGAATGGCTGCATGAATAACGCCCCAAATCATCCATCCGATTCAACACGGGCAGCGGAACGTCACCGTTCATCATCCGCTGAACACGTTTCTTTCTCTTCCAGGTATCATGTCCGCAACGGGGAACGGATATGTCTTGTACATGACTATCAAACGCAAAACAAAGTTGAAGCCGCCGGAACTGATGACATTGAATTTAGCCATCTTCGACTTTGGCATATCAGGTATTTTCTATCTTTGTCGGAGCATCAGAAAAGCAACAACACTGTTTAAGAATCATCCAAACAATTTGGGGGGCGGGGCTTATTGGTGCCTGGCGATGTGTTTGATGAACCCCGTGCACAGAATTGAACACTTAATTGCGAGGCGCCGAGTCCACGAGGAAATACGTAATCCACGCGTTCTTTGTTTGGTGCCTTGTGACCGACAACGGCACATCCGATACCGTGACATGATTCGCATTTCACCGTGATACAAACTGTGATAATCATCAGAATGTTCCCGTTCATTTTTCTTGATGAACGATCGTTATCTGGGTATGTCCTGGGTGGGCCGTATGACCAGGGGTGCTCATGAGCACCGCAAATCGAACATTGCGTTCCGGTTCAAGTCCGAGTGCCATGTGGTTCATGGGGAAGATCAACGAGCAGATTATTGATTTCACAAATTTGATCGGCAAATGAAGGGTTGCGCTTGTCTTTTGGGTCTCTGAACACATTTTTCTGAAATTCAAATGTCCGTCGCGTAGCCGGTATCTTGACCAATCGTCGCTACGTCAACACGCGCGTATGGCTGGTTCCCCTTATCGCTCAATGGAATTGATGTTTTGCAGCTGTCGGGGTAGCCCGACAAATTGCTATTTCTTCTGCTAGCATCACAGCCTTTGTTAAGAACGCAGCTCCGCCGTTAATGTCGATCCAAATGTATGAGTAAATCCGACTCATTCAAAACCAAACCCAAAACTAATCTTGTTTTCCATACTTTTTACTCTTTACCCTTCTTCTGCTTCTTTTTCTCTTTTGCATCCTGCCCACCATCATCCCTGTCAACACGCTTCTCACGCATCTGTCCGTTGGTGATCCTCATGACTCCTTGTCGTTTGTGTGTCGCCCTCTCGTTTTCCTTTGACATTCCTTATATTCCACTACCCCTGTCCTTTAGTGACAGGAAAGCCCTTTTTTATTGTTTCTAGTTTCTCCCACCGTTGGTTGTTCGGTTGGGACGGCTGTCAGTTCTACGGCTGGGCGGGCTTTTTCTTTGGATGCGGGAGCCTCACCACCATGACGATGGTCAGCTTGGACCGATACTTCAAGATCTGCCACCTCCGATACGGTACGTGAACGCCGAGGTTTTGTTTGCTTTCGCCGACGGTGGCTTCAAGCGGGAAAGCGCTCACTTGGCGTCGGACCTCCCGTTTCTTTTCCGCGCAGGGACGTGGTTGAAACGGCATCACGCTTTCCTCTGCTTGGTCTTCGTGTGGCTGTATGCCGCCTTTTGGGCCACCATGCCCCTGGTAGGCTGGGGAAGCTACGCCCCGGAGCCATTCGGGACCTCCTGCACGCTGAACTGGTGGCTGGCGCAATCCTCCGTGTCCGGCCAAAGCTTCGTCATGTCCATTCTCTTCTTCTGTCTCGTCCTTCCGACCGGCATCATGGTCTTCTCCTACGCGAGGATCATCTGTAAAGTCAAGTCTTCCGCAAAGGAAATCTCGCACTTTGACGCCCGGATCAATAACAGTCCAAACCTGGAGATCAAACTGACAAAGGTACGCCAAAGAAGCGGATTTTTTTCCCCCAAAGGTGAGTTACGAGAGGTCGAAATAACTTGAATGCGTTTCAATCCGAGGTGGCCATGCTGATCTGCGCGGGATTCCTGATCGCTTGGATCCCGTACGCGGTTGTGTCCGTGGTGTCGGCCTTCGGGGAGCCGGACTCGGTGCCGATATCCGTGTCTGTCATTCCCACTCTCCTCGCCAAGTCCTCCGCTATGTACAATCCAATCATCTACCAGTTAGTGGACCTGAAGAACTCCTGCTCGCCCTCCTGTTTCAAGGCCCTTGGGAAACGCCGGCATTTTCGAAAGTCCAGGTAAGGGAGGATATCTTTGGTCACGATGAGTGATAAGACTACAACAGGCTGAGTTTTTTTTTTAATTGGCTCATTCTCATGTTTATCTTATTAGTTTAAATGGGTTGAAGGTTTCTTTTCTTTCTTTCTTTTTTTTGTGAAGGAAAAAAAAATCTCTTACCGAGCTCAAGGACACTTCAGCCTTCGTCTGAGCTGTCGCTCCTTCCTTGTGACGTGTCTAAAAAAAGAGAAGACAGGGTCAGGAAACCTTAAAAAAAAAGTCTGTTCAATAGAAACACATGAAACGGGATATGTGGGAATAGCAGATATGATGATTGCTGCGGTTTCATTTTATGAAAGACAAAGCGGTGTGATTCGAGCATGGTATGTTTTGGGGGTTTTTTTTCCATAAAGATGCGTTTTCTGACTTTATTATGGACGCCTGCTTCTTGTGCTTGCAGGTTCTACGCAATTTCCGGCTCACTGAAGGATACACCGGCACCGAAAGAAGTTCAGGTTGAAATGTGAAACGGACGGAACGTGTGGCCAGCTTGGGACGCTTTGCCTCCTTCCCCGTCCGTCTTCTGCGCCCTTCAACTTGCCCATTTAAATGCTGCCTATCATCTCCAGTGACAAGCTCTTAGCATGATCCCTAAATCGGGATCACGCCAGGCTGGTTGACACCTACACTGAAGTTTAGCATCCTTCCGGCAGCTGGCCACCTCCTCCCCTTCCTCCTCCAAAAAGCACTTTCCAGAGAGGTTGCAAGTAGTGTTGCCGTGTCATGAAATGTCATGACTCACTTTTGCAGTCTTGGAGGCATACTGTCAACGTCTGCAAACATTTTATCGAGACGCCAATTTACTGTCCACTCAACCAATATTGACTCCAAACGGAAGATGTTTTGCATGAATAGTTGTGACTGGAAGCTACATGCAAAATATTGACCAATCATATGACGCGAACGATTGATGGATCTGCAACAAAACTGTAAAGTAGGACAAAAAATATACGCGGTGTCTGATAGTGTCAGCACTGAGCACACGCTCTCCAAACTGAAGTGTTTGGACATCCCCCCCCACCTCCCCTGTCCTGAACACCTGACATGACCCTGCGCCTTTTGTTGTCATGCTGTTAGGCTTTGATTTAAACCAAACGAAACCCAACATATTTTGGGAGGTGTTGTGTATATACTCACATACTCGACATGATTCATGTTCAATTTCAGCATAGATCACTGATGGGGTTTTTTTTTGTTGTGGCTATGGCAGAGTGACGTTGCGCCTTTCCGTGACGTGGCATTGTGTCATGATGAAGATGAATTACAAAACAGTCACAGTATTTAGTAGCCGTCAAAATGTGGTTCGTTTCGTCATGCTTTGACCTGTATTTAAGTTTCACATGACACCGTCTGAATCTTTCACCAAGTATGCAAAACCTCCTGTTCTAACTTCATTTTAGTGTGATGTCGAGCCAGCATGAACATGGTCGCTATAATCGCGCTCTAATAAACAAAGCAGCCTCCAACTTTCTGGTGTAGCTCATCAACGTCCTGTAACTTGTTTCACATTTTCAAAGTTTCTATTGTAAAATATGTTGTCCAAATGTTCTATGTTTCTACTGAAGAGAGAAATTATTTACCAACTACTTGAGTTGTCTGCGTTATTTCCTCAAAGGTGGGAAACCATGCACAAGAGAATCCAATTCTCAGGGCAAAAACACAAATCACCCACAAATGCTCACATTCCTTAAAAAAATAAATAAATAAATGACATAATTTCACACGTGAAAGTCTATTCATTAGTGATTTCTTTCCCAGAAAAAAGTAAAGAAACCCCCCCAAAACAACTAAATCTGGTGGCAATCTGTTCTCAACAAATCATCGCATGCAGTACCTCACCCGATCCAGTAGATGTCGTTGCTTATCTTTGATTCAACAGCAAATAACTTTCTACAGTACTCAACTGTATTTCTTGAGCACTTCAAAACAACCACCGCGGTGGACAAAATGCTGCACATGGAGCAAGGATCACATATACAACAACAAACAATAAAACAACATAGATTGCACCAGCAACGCGATGGCCTGCTGTGCATTCTAATGATAGAAAATACCTAAAAGTTATCATGTTCAATATATCATATTTCAATATTCTGCCCTCAGGGGGCTAATATGAATTGGTTTTGAGTGGCGTTGTTAGACAGGGACTAATTTAACGGATTTACAATTGTGTTTGCAGTGGTGTAAAACTGAACGGCATCATCGAAGTGTGTCTGATGTGTTGTTTTTCGGTGATGAGCAGGCTTACCTTTGGGAAATATGGCCTCGGTGTTATCCATTGTTGTTCTCCCTCTCTCGCTCTCTCTCTCGCTCTTTCTCAATAAATGATGCGTTTAAATGTCAGCTCTCTTCCTTGTCTCCAGCACCCAGGCCGGCTCTCTGGAGTTACTTTGTATTTTCGTGAAGACTTTCACTTTTCAACTTCCGCGTCGTGTCTACTTCCGGGTCATACCTGCGCTCGTCAAGTGACGATTTTTAAAAAATATCTCATCAGGGCTCAGTGGCAACACGTTAAAATGAATTCTCAGTTGAACTATTTAGTGGAGTATTTTCTACCAGACGTGTATTCAACTAATATATGAGCCAAGAAACCCAGTGTGGGGCTTGTTCTGACATGAATCTGCCCGACTGTTTTGTAAAAGTGGGGTGGAAGTGTGACACGTCTCACAGTTCAGTTTCAGAAATACAAAACCATATTTACAGCCTCTCAGCGAATGATAATCTTCCTAATGCCTGGCTTGGCTGGATAATCGATCTGGGCATCGCCGATCAATAGACCTCTATTGGTCATTGGAGCTGGAACATTTCCTCTTAAATGAAACGCACTGAATGGCAGGCTATTTGCATTGTGAAATGCTGCTTGGACATCATGGAAATGTCAGTAAAATAAAAATCAAAACATTTCTGCACTATTAAAAGGGGTATGGATGAATACAAATTTATTTGCGAATAAAAGAATACAATAGGAACATTGTAACGTCAGATATGAAGAGAACGACATTTGAATTCTATTGAGACTCTCTGGTTCGACGTGAAGTTCATTTGAATGAATTTCAAAAAGAGAAGAAAAGCCTTCACAGTGAAAGTGCGAGAAGAGAGGAAACACATCCGACTGTGATGAAGTTCGCCTATACTGCCATTTTGCTCGGATGCGTTGAGAACAGAGCAGACATACAATGAAGACATTCAAAAAAAAGGGGCGCTCTGATTAGGCGTATACACTCACGCTGGGATCACATCTCGGTTGCAGACGTCATCAATGGGAAACCACGGTCAAAAGGAAGAAGAGTTTGAGAAAAGGAAGCAGGAATAATCCATTGCGGAGACGTGACATGATTAGCATCAGGAGACAAAAATATCCTAGGCCAAGGCATCTCGGCTCAATAACAGCGTGACAGCAGCTACTCCTGCTGTCACTCTTGTCTGCACAAGAAGTGCAATGTGGGAGGCAGATGATAAAAACCAAATACAGTACTTGATTTTTTTTTTTTTTAATGATGACAGGTTTCCTTATTAGTTACTGACGCTGACTCTTAACATACATTTCTCATTAAAAAAAACAACTATCGGTGCCAATACTTTATTGGAAGTGCATTTTTCACAGTCATGTGTCAGGATAATGTTTAGATATATAATTGTGTGTGTGTGTGTGTGTATTTCGAGAGAGCGAGAGAAAGGCAGGGCATGATGGTTGACTGGTTAGCTGGTCTGTCTCACAGTGCAGAGGTCCAGGGTTTGGAGAAGGCTGCGTGCGGCCTTCCTGCATAGAGTTTGCATGTTCTCCCCGTGCCGCTGAGTGGGTTTTCTCCGGGTACTCGGGTTTCCTCTCACATTCCAAAAACATGCATTGTAGGTTAATGGAACACTCGATCAGGGCGTGTCAAACTCATATTTGTCACGGGCCACATCATAATTAGGGTTTTCTTTTTGTAGGGCCGTTATGACATGAAATGTATGATCGCCTCATATTTCACGTGCAGGCCAACAAATTGATGAATAAGCACTTTTGAACTCAATGGCCCATAAAAACTGTTTGTTGAAATATGATTCAATTTATATCAAAGGGGGGGGGACAAAACAATGCCTGCAATATCGCAATGATTTTAAACGTGAAGACAATTTTGACTTTTTTAAAAGAGATATGAAGCCACTGCACGTGATTTGCCTTTGCGGGTCACACATAATGATGCGGCGGGCCGGATGTCGCCCCCGGGCCTTGAGTTTGACACCTGTGCTCTAGGTTGTCCCTTGGTGTGATTGTGAGTGTGTGCATGTCTTCGCTCCTCTCATCCAATTCATGAGCATGGACTGTCCTGCAATCGCCTTCGCTGTGAAAATGAGGCAAGACAGAAGACAAACGGAAACAAGACACAAAAACAAAATGCCGGCCAGCGTGACCCACTTCGACGTGAATGCATAACATTGAGCGTGCACTGTGTAAGGAATGAGATCTAGTATACTGGTAACATTCCACTGTTTATTACTGGTCTACTGTGTTCCATTTTTTTCCCCATGTTCATTCTTTTTTTTTTTCTTTTTCTTTTTTTTTTTTACGAAAATCATGTCAAAAATCTTTCTATAGTATATATTTTCTTAGAAAACATACAAAATCGTATAATACATTTATTTTACATATGGAATATCCTCTGGCTTTTGTTTAGGATCAGACTGGACTCATTTTCTTATTTCTGCATCTTACCGTGTTCCGCCAAAAAATGCATCGAAAGAGCAAACATACGCCCGGAGAGATTTTGCAAAGAATATCAAACAAGTTCCATACATGCAAACGCACAATGCGGTGCCATGCAGACGCAGTCAATTTTGTCACCTTCCCACTTAGTTTTTCTCCCCTCCCTATCCCCAAACACTTCATGCCTTCTCGCAATACATACGCGACACGCCGTGCCGTTCAACCGCTTCGACTGAGCGGGCGGGGCAAAGTCTGACCGATGACAGGTCGAAGTGAGCGTCAGAAGAAGCTCTTGCATACGCCGAGCCGTCACTTGGAACTAGAAACCCGCAGTTGTCAAATTCAGATGCATCTTTCCGTGCCGTCACATATTTCAAACAGTCTCGTGCAACGTTGATTCCATCACGAGCAGTGCAATCGTTCTACAACACACACACACACACACACACACACACACACACACACACACACACACACACACACACACACACTGAGGAAAATTTCATGATGCCTGGGCAGATTCTTTTGCATCTACCTCGGACGCGGGCGAGATTCCACGATGCCTAATTTGTGGTGAAAAACTGGCCAAAGGTCAAATGGAGAAAGACATTTCCAAAATAAACACACAGCCTTTGCTGAAAAATATCTGGAGGGACAAGAGAGATGGAGGGGGGGCGGGTGGGGGGGCTGGTTTGGAGGAAAAATCAATTGAAGCGGGTGAAGTCTGCAAATTCAACCACCTAAGTGGTGTCGTCTTTTCCGCGGAAACCGGGTCGAAATGGCTCGTCGAGTGTAAAAGGTTGCCGACCGCCGCGCTAGCCTGTTTGCTCTGTCTTGGCTTTAGCAGACTGCTTTGCACCTCACCCCGGTGGCTAACCTACAAATATTTCGACAGAGCAATCATCATCATCTACATATTCATAATTTGCGCACACTTCTGCTCAGCTAGTTTTCACACCTACTGGACCTAATAACGGAACGATGAGTATGCTGCGGTCGCTACACCAATGAAAGACACCGCCGAGCGGGCGCCCAAAGGGACCGCGCTCGACTACGGGTCGCTCACCGCCGGTGGGCCCGGCGCAAGCTGGCGGCGCCCGCCACGCATCTTCGCGGCCGCGTACCGTCACAGCGTTTGTCGAATCGCGCGATTCTGCTAGCAGTCACGGCGAAGAGGACCGAGCGACGGCTCAGACGTTCGTCACGTGATCGGGTTCTCCGAACGTCGATGCACTCGATCTCCTCCCGTTCCCTTTCCCTCTCCCGTTCGCGCTCGCGTTCTTTCCGCTTGGCCCGCTTCTTTTTCTTGTGTCTCTTCTTCGAGGGCGGGAAGAAGGTGAGGAAGACGGGCAGGATGACGAAGCAGTGGAGCACGGTGCAGCCGGCGGTGAGGAGCGAGCACTTGAACAGCGTGTAGGTCAGGTTGGAAGGCACAAAGACTAAAGGGATGATCCCGATCACAAAGCAAGACGCGTTCTGCAGGATGGCCGCCCCGTGCTCCTCGAGCGCCAACTTGATGCACTGCGTCCGCGTGTGCTCGCTGGCCAGCACGAAAGTGTAGAGGTGCGGCGCGCAGTGATCCATGGCGAAGTTCAGGGTGTAAATAAGGCACAGGATCGAGATGCTGTCCATCCCGACGCTCCAGAGAGTCATCAAACCCAAGACGCCCAGCTCCACCGACGTGACGGTGAGGATGAGCCAGAAGTTCCCCAAGGGGTTGATGACCAGGAAGAAGGTCAGGATCAGGACGGTGAGGACGCTGAAGCCCGAGGTCAGGATGGGCGAGATGACGGAGGAGCTGTAGCGGTCCATGAACACAAACGTGGGATTGAAGGCGATGAATTTGATGCTCTCGATCAGCATGAGGGGGCGGAGCTTCTCCAGGAGCTCCACCACCTCCTCGCGCCTCTTCTCCGTGGTCCGCGCCACCAGGTACAAGCGCGAGGCGATGATGTCGTACTCCTTGGTGTCGCGGTTTTTGGAGAAGATGATGTCCTCGGTGAAATGCTGGTACTCGGGGCTGCGCAGGAACGAGCCCTTGAGAAGGTGCACAAAGTCGCTCTTGCCGGACGCGCTCACGTTGACCGCGCGCAGGTAGCCGAAAAAGTTGTCGATCCAGGAGATCTTGTTGAAGCCGTGACCCAGCGTCTTCAGATGCTCCTGCACCGTGGCGTTCCAATACTCGACGGGCTCGTAAATGTAGAAGCCGATGACGGGGCTGTAGTTGCTGAAGTATTTCTGCTGAGTCAGCGCATAGGAAACGCTGGGCGAGTTGCTCGCCAGGAGGTTGACGATGTTGGAGCCGTCGCTGATCTGCAGGCACCCCATGAAGGAGAACGAGGCGTAGATGAGATAGAGGATCACCACGAAGGGCTTGACGTACGTGTTGGTAATCCACTCCGTGTAGTGTTCGCGCAGGAAGTGCTGGATGAAGTGGTTCTGGTACGGGGCGCTGTCGTGGTGCGTGGACAGGTCGCGGCCGTCGCTCATCATGGTTTTGAACCACGTGGGCTGGCGCTCCAAGTACTCCGCCGAGGGGATTTTGCAGCAGAAAACGCTGTGGTAGCGGTTCTGCTCCAGTTGCCCCGCAAACACCAGGCAGGAGCCGTAGAAGGAGAACACGTAGAAGTAGTTGACCAGGACGGCCACGCACATGCTCTGGCAGAAGATCTTCACCGACTCGATGTTGGTGAAGGGGCTGGCCCCCATGCCGAAGGTGATGATGTAGAGCGAGCTGGTCATGGTGTAGCACACCATCACGTCGGCGAAAGCGTCGGCCACGCGCTCCTTGAAGGGCAGGTTTTCCCGCGTTCTCCTCCAGCCTGCCAGCAGCTCGAACACCCCTTTGGTTCCGTGACCTGCGGGGGGGGGGGGGGCACACACGAAGATCGGAACATCGTGAGACCCGCCAGTCATCAAAGCGTGCGCAGAAACATACTCAAATTAGATTGCTGGTAAATAGTCAAACGTGTGGTTGGTCGGTTCAAAAAAAAAAAAAAAACGTCTGGCCAGTGCGGCTGGAGAAACGACTTTTTTTTTTCAAAGAAGCCGAAGCAAAATGAGAAAAGGAATACGTGCCTGGGAGGCAAGCGGCTGCTCAATGCTAATCAGCTTTGGAGCTCACTGGAAATTCTGTGAACGTCTGAATGATGCGCCGCCACAATGGCGGCAAGACGACCAAAAAGGCTTTTGAGAAGGGAGGCGACGTCAAACCCGCGCGAGGCACCGAGTCGTTAGCCGAGGTTCAGCAACGAAACGGCGCACGCACGCCTGCGGCGCGGCCGGTCGAACTTTGATGCCGGAAGGGCCACACCAGTTTCAGAATACGCCGCATTTGTCATTTCAAACGCTGCGTTATTGGCCGATGTTGAAAGTGGCCTCAAATAGAGTCCGACATTTGTTCAGCAATTTGGCGCGACGCTTGCTCTGTTCTTCCCCGCGCGGTGATGAATGGACGAATAACGGCCTTTCATAACCATCTGCAAAGCCCCTTTCCCCCCGTGTGCGAGGGGACGGTCTGTTTCTGTCTGGCAGCCACTGCAGCAGAGCCAGAGTGAGAGAGAAAGAGAAGAAACCAGAGCTCAGCGTGAAAGGACGCAGCCACGCGAGGCATCGGATCTCAATCCGCGTCCCGCTGGCTCGTTCGGGGCTCGACAGGATTGTCGCTTTGTCAACATCTGCCCTAGCGGGCTGAGATCCTGATCGCGGCGCTCTAATAACGGAAGCCTCGGCTGCATTTGCCCTCTCGTCCTCGCTTGGCCCGCACCAAAATGCCCGCCGAGTCATTAAACTAAATCACTTGGCGAGAGAGCGTGTCAGCCCCTCCCGACCGCCCGCCCGCCCGCGCGGTTTTCCAATCGGGGGTGACTGCAGGAATGACAGCGGAGACCATATTGGACTGCGGACGAGATCGAAGCTCAATAAAAACACGCGAGGGAGGTGAAAAGTGAGAGCGAACGGTCAGGGAGGACAAAATCACTCTTCAGATCAATATCAAGATATCGTATCGTCCGTTTCCCGAGCATTTCAGATTTCAAAATGGGCCCATTTTGGGACGTTTCGAAATCCAGGTGTTGACTGCAGAGCGCCGCCAGCCATTGTTTTCATTTGTGTTCTTTATGCCCCCCCTGCATTTGATTGTGTGTGAGTATTCTATATCGGGATGAACGCCGCAGTACGATCACCCGTGGGAGTCAATAAAAAAGGTGTGGCGGAGGATCATCTATTTTTAACGGGACACGCCGCACAAAGTGGAGTCTCAAAAGAATTGAAGATGGCTAAATATAGCGGCTCGGAGTGACAAAGCGTTGCATTTTTAAAAGGGTTATTGCCAATCAAACTTCGTGCAAAAATCTCTTCGGTTCCAACGAGGCTATTTTGAGATGATTTTTGACAGCATTTTCTTGTGAAGTCGGACGAAGAGGAGAACAAGACGGCAATATTTGCCTTTTCCGTGGCGGGCGGCGTGCTGTGGTGGCTGCAGGCTAACTCATTAGCAGAAACGGTTTTCAGTAAACTGGGCCAGATTCAAGACGGTCGGAATAGCTGGCCTGTATGACGATGAAAATAAGGAAATGTGCGCGTCGTGAATTCTTAACGTGAGGTGCCACGTGAGGAGATTGGGGGGGGAGTCAGTATCCATTTCAGACGGCAACCCCGATGCGACGTTGATGCAGTGCTAGGAGGAGAACGCGTCAGTCGGGGCCTCCGGGGGGGGGGAGGGTGGACATCTGCCGTCTCTAAGGTCCTGTCACATGGAATTATAGACTTAATCAAGTGCTCTCCATCTTGCTGCAACGCCTCCTCTCTCCTTTTCTCGTGCTCAAAGAAAGAAAGTCCTTTTCGTTGCACCTCCCGTGCGTCGCACATCTTTTTCTCAGGTCCCCTTTTTCAAAACAGCCCCCCCTACTGCACCTCCACCCTCTTGGTCACAAGAAATTCACGATGACGACTCTCCCTACAACAGATTCCGACTTCAGAAATGTCAGCCGGCCTGCAGCGGGGGCTGTCGCGCTCATCCGTTGATCGTAAGCGATATTTTTTTTTTTTTCGAGGAATAAACAATTCACGAGGGAATGAATCAGTGTGACGGCGAGCGATTACCTCTGCAAATGTGGATTTAATATTAATGGAACTGTTTTATAAACCCTGGAAGACAATCGAAAGAGAAGATCCGAAGGTCTCAGCGCCTCAATCAAGCGTTACGTGGACACCAAAGGAAGCGCAGCCTCCCGTACTCACCCATAGCGAAGAAGGGAATCCCGAGGAGCGTGGAGTTGAATTTCCCATCGGATATGAAAAAGATCCCCGCGGCCGTCACGTTGGCGATGCAGATGGTCAAGACCCCCAGGAGGCCCAGGAAGGGCTTCCCCCTCAAACAGTCCCGCATGGAGCTGGAGATGGTGGCGGCCAGGAGCACCAGCACCAGGCTCACCAACACCTCCCCCTTGGCGAGCACGCCCGTCTGATGGAAGTCTCGCCACAAGCTGAAGGAGGTGAGGGAGTGGAGGTGCAGCCGGTCGGGTCCGCGCGGGGCTCCGGACGTCGACAGCCGACTGACCAGGGCGCAGAATTCATTCTCCCAGCGTTCCGAGATGGCGTCCTGCACCACGGGGCCGTTGTCGCGGAGGTAGTAGGTGATCTGGACGGCGCGGGCGAACTTCACTTGTTGGTCGCGGCTGTTGGGTGAGAAGGACACGCCTCCTAGCTGATGACCGATGAAGGACACGCGACCATCCTGCAAAGGGGGGGGGTTGATAGGACGTGGCCGTTTAGCGTTCACCCATGACGACATTATATTTCGCGTGGCGCACGGTCGGCCGCTTTGATCGGAAGTCATCCTTTGTTCATGCCCACAACGGCGCAACACGCCCTTTCGAACATGTGCCGGGATGCGCTCGCTTGCGCAGATTTGCACCAGGCCTCGCGCCGCACTTGCACTGAGCACAAAAATAGACATTGCTCTCAGTCTTAGCACTTGTATTCCGCCCTTCTCTTCGAACGCGTTGCATTTGGAAGACAGAGGGGGAAATAAACGCAGGGAATATCCGCAGCGGCGCTGAGCACAAGTGGATTTGAAGAATCAGCAGCCACAAACATTAGGACCACCTGCGCCGTATAATGAGATCACACGCGAGAGCCGTCTCCAATATTGCGCCTCTCGCAACGCTAACGCACAACTCAGATAGGCAGACTATTAGAGAGGCATTCGTTAAAACAGTGCAGCGGGAGCGACGCGTCTATTTTGATCACCTCGACGAGCTCCGTCAGGAAAAACAGAAACAAAGCAACAACATATATTATGACCTCGGTATTTTTGCCGTCCGCATCCGGTGAGCTGCTCACTCATTCAAAATGCAAAACGCATCTCACACACACAAACAACATGCCGTTGCCACTGAGAGCATATTCATTCATTTGAATGAAATGTTTCGCTTTTCCAAAAAAGGTTCAAGTGATCTTCAAAGATGCTCTCGACTTGCTTTTATCGCCTCGTGCACATACGGAGAGCGGGGCCCCGGACGTTTATTGGCCCACATCGACTAAAGGCCATCAGCCGGCACGGCTTGCTGCCTCATCCTCTCTGCCGTCTTCCAACGGCATCCTCTCGTCATGACTATTTAAACTGTCACGGACCCGCTGTGTGCGGCCGCTCGCTGCATCTCGCCTCCTGCTGTATAATTCATTCGGGGGAATTGGGGCGGGCTGGGGCGGGAGGGGGGCAAAAGAAGCACTCAACTCTGTGTGAGATGCACTGACAGACAGAGGTGGATAGCAATGGACACTTCTTAGCGTGGTATAGATTTGATGAGGTATCTGGGGGGGGGGATGGTTTGTTAAATGTCCTTAATGTTATTTCATCAAGCGGCTGCACCGAATGAAATCATCTGGATACACATACATCTAAATACAGAGAGCTTTATTCACTCATTCGGAAGTGCAAGGGTCATGACCTTCCTGAACTGGTTTGGCATTTCAAGTTAAGAGAGTGTTTAAAGCGTCTTTTATTTAACTGGGTTGTAAAGATGGTCAGGGAGGGGGCGTGCCGAGCATTCAGCGGGAGTTCATTGCAAAGAGAGACATCAGCAACGGAAAATTTAACGACGGCGCCAATTTGCCGATCCAATTTCAAATCATTGTGCAGTATAAGAGCCAGTTTGGGATTTAAGGAGCCAGGGCCCCCCCCAAGTCGGCAGGATGCACAAGGGCCACTGGGATCAAACATCATCACTTCTCATTGAAATTCAAGAAGTCCAGATCTTGATTGAAACTGTTGATTCATTAATCGTCCGTTTACGGAAGATCGAATGTATCTGCGTCGACTTCAGACAAGGCACGCTGCAGAGTAGCACCGTTTCATTCATATTTTTCCCACATTGAAAGTGCCGTGAAGGGCACCATAAGTCGGTACAAGACAAGTGAGGATGCCTTTAAGAAAATGCACCCGAATCATGCAGCAAGAAGCACGCGAAGTCCCACTGCTGCATTACAAAGAAAAAAAAAAGGCTTTTGATCATCGGTCATGAGCAATTGTTGCAAATCGGGTATTCCGGGGCTGCTCGAGTGCAGTTCGAGGTCACGAGAGAAGGTGGAAACTGAATTCCGATGGAGTCTATTCAGCAATTGCAGTCGTGTCATGCCGAATGTGTTGCCAGGAGATGGCAAGAGGGAACCACTGCATAAAAAAGAAAAAAAAAAGAAAGAGGGCATCCCCGCGCGTGTGCTGGGGGCTGAACACCCAACGCAGCTGATCGATTCACCCGCACCAACACATGGGAGGGGGACACGTCGAAAAGCTTTTGCAGATGTCTGGCGCCCTCGTCGGCCGTAACGTGCCGCGATGTGCCGCGCCGCGCGCCGCAAACGCGCAGCCCGCCGTCGCGCGAATGCTGCATGCGTCCATTCACAAATCGCGGCAAAGGGCTGCACGTCAATTTGCATCCTGCGCCATCGCCTTCCGTTTCGGGAGACGAAGAACGGGGCCTGCATCGAAGGCTCGCTCACCTTTAACGTCGTGTTGGGGTAGCCGACGGGCACCTTGTGGAAAGTGCTGTTGGAAAGCACCGCCTGTCGGATGTCCTCGAAGACGCCGATGATATCATCCAGCAAGCAGCGCTTGTCTCGGTGGCTGAGCACGCAGAGGTGCGCGAAGGTGTAGTTGAATCCTTTGTACTGGACTCGCAGGTCCAGCACCAGCTTGTGAACTTGCAGCACCTGCTCGGCCAGCTCCAGGATGTTGCCCCCGGACTTGGCCAGCAGGATCAGCCTGCCGTACCTGCCCGGAGTGTGTAAATCCGAGTAGAGCTTGGGCTTGGACTGGTCGATGTGAAACAAGCTGTTGGCCAGACTTCGCTCGATCTTCGCCAGGCTGTGCGTCGGGGCCACCAGCAACTCCAGGTCTGTCTCCGGCTTGAAGCGGCTCAGCACCGTCGATCCGAAAATGATGGTGAGGACGGCGGGCACGGTGAGGAAGAAAACGGGGTGTCTGCTCACGAACAAGCCGAGCCAGTAGAAGGAAGCCTTGAGCCCTCTGTGTATCACTTGCCGCAGCATCCTCCACAAAATCCAGCTCGCAGATGCCCCGTCTCCTCCGATGAAGCACGTGTGACATCAGACCCTCGTTTCCCGGCTCGGTGCGATTCGGAAGGGAAACAACGCCGCGCGCGCACATACGCGCACCTGCAAAGACGGCATTGCAGCAATTCGCCGCAAAGACGCGCGAGGACTCACGGCGGCGGTCGGACGCTCACTCATTCGGCCTTCGTCGAGCCCCTCCGAAAGAATCCGTCTCGTCTCCTTTCAAGCCATTCCGCCCGTGCCTGTGCTGGGGGCGGGGCGGGGCGGAGGGGGGGTGGGGGCGGCAGCCGCGCGAGTGCCTCTGTACGGTAGCGGCTGCACACCACTGACGAGCGGCTGCGGGGTGGAATGTGCGGCGTGCAACGCGCGCGCGCGTGGCTTCCGTCTGCCTCCACGCACGTTTCGCCAGCGGTGGCGGCGGCGGATTGACGTGCTTAATTGTGAGCGTGTGACGAAACGGCGACGGTGGTGGTGGTGGCGGCGGCGGTGGGGATCTGGTTATTTAAGCATCTGTGGCGGCAACAGGCAAGGCGGCGCCCCACCCCCCCTATTGTGTGGAGATTCGTGCCGGATGCGTTGCACTAACACAGGCCATGTGACGTGAGCGGGAAAATTACACCCCTTACCCCCCCCCCCCCCGCATTTCTTTTTGTATGAACTGCATCATGACTTGACTTCACTATTCTGTGGCCTGAGAAATAGAATGTACGCAGCCACTTCAGAAATTGCGTGAACCCTGAAAGAATCTGACAGAGAATTTACCCCCCCCCCAAAAAAAAAGAATGGGAAAAAAATAGACAGCATTTATCTTTTGCTCTCCCCAGAGGCCACCCATTTACGCTCCCTTTATACAGTAGATCGCATCAGGGCGAGCTGATTGGCTAGAAGCTTGTGACATCATTGGCTTTCACAATAAATTATTTTGGACTGAAACCAAAAAAATAGTACTAACCAATGCAATCCAAACGAGCTTCACCTAATTCCGATGTTTTGGGATGCTATTAAAATCCTCCGGGTGTACTTGTAAAAACAGACTAGGCGGCCCATCGCAACAGTTTTAATGTATCGCGTAATCAAGTATCATAGTACCTAGAGATGCGTACGACGTGGCACACACACCAACGCGATCGTAGAAGGACCCCGGTCAGCAACCGACCACTTCTGTTAATCAAGTGCATCAAGGGGTGCATGAAGTGTTTTCTCTGGCATCAATATGGTACACGGTTGTTAAGTAACATCACTTGACAGCCACTGACGATAAAGGTGACAGGTATGCAGAATCCCCCCCCCCACCCCTCACGACACGAGAACATATCTATTAACATAAATTAAACACATTTCTGCCATGCGATTAACTGCCAACCAGTCCAGGGTGTGCTCCGCCTGGCGCCCAACGTCATTTGCGATGTTCCCTTGTTTGCCGTGACCCTAGTGACGACAAGAAAACATGGATTGGGTGGGTAGACGGGTTGAAGCAAGAGCAGTCACCGATTGCTGGAATCATAGCGTTCTAATCCTGCAAGACAAATGAAAAAGTGTTTAGTTTTTGTTTTTTTGTTCCCAGTGGTGCTCGTACACCAACCTATCCTGTTGCCACTTAAAATAATTATCTATGCACAGCAGTGAGATCTAAATCGAAAGGACACGGTGCGATATGTAAGGCTGTCACGAGTATCTGATGGGGGCTTTTTTTTTTCTGGTTGTTTAACAATAAATCAAAACGCTTGCTTCGCTGTCGGCACGTCACCTGATTCACGAGTTGTCATCAAAAATCGACAGAAGCCATATCAAGCAAGAGGGCAGGGAAGGGGTGACGGTGGATCATTCCATTCAAATTTGACTCGAGAATTTTTGGCTCAAAGATTTGAAACCACATGTTTATCTTCAATGAAGCAAACTTGTGTAGTGTGAACAAAGGTGGAAGCCCGACTACACAAAAAAAGGCGTTGCAGTGGATCCCCATTGGTGATTCAGTTTGGGCATTTCGTCCACACGGAGGCGATGTTTAGGAGCCTGAAAATAATCGTTTTTAAACCCGGCCACATGGGGGAGATCTCAAAACTCCGCGTGCATAACTTGATTAATAAGCACCAAGCTATTGAACTATAAGGTGTTTTTTTGTGCTTGGAAATACTGAGGTGTTCCACCATCATCGGTGCCAGGTGAAATGCGCCTCTTTTCAAGTAGGGAGCGTGAAATTATTAATTTTGAACAAAAGCATATCAGTACATCGCTGTGTTCTTTAGTTGTTACTGTTGACAAGCACTCCCGTCAGAGTTAAGATGTACATGTCTAATTTATGTTTTTTCAGTCTTCTTTTCGAATGTTGCTTTCAGTGAAGCACCAAAGCTACGAATTTATTGTTTATAAACAATCAATACATCAACTTGAAGGAAACGCTCAACGATTTACCTTGACCCGAAGTCGAAGCTCCACGTCGCCACCCATCCCAAGACAACTTTCCTTCCGTGATCGTGTTGAAATCGCCGCCATTGTTGCAGCGACTCGTCTTCGCTCGTTCTTCTTCTTCTTCTTGTTTTCCGGAGTTTCCGTGACTGCTCTACAGCGCCACTTCAGACTTGGCGTGTACATTACCGCCTTTCAGCGTCTTGTGAACACACGCTTCTTGAACAGATTCAGTGTTTACAAGATATATTTATTTGTTTGCTTGTTTGTTTAATGAATGAATGAACAAAGCCAGCATCGTCCTAAGTGTACAGTGTACAAGCTCAGCAGAGTAAAAGTGGTATCCCGGCTCACTCGCCAAAATGACAATTCTCGTTCTTGAATGCCATTGCGTACACAAAATATCATCTTTTGAAATAATATCACTACATGTGGCTTCAAGAGGAATTTAGCACTGTCCATGATATTTCCTTCGTGAGGTACATTAAAAGAGAGGGACATTTGGAGCAGCCGACATGAATGAGCCTGATGTTGGTAAGCAGCAGTCGCAATTTGACCAGTAATTTGATGCTGACTATGTCTATGATGAATTCATATCAATATTTGCTCAGTTTATGACATCATGACACCCTCCTTTCTCACTCTGCCCACCTTCACCTTTGTTAACTAACCCTGCGGGTCATGTCAAAAGTCATTTTCAATATTATATATTTTCTTGTCATGTCGTGGGCCACTGAAAAGTTGATGGTGGGCCGCAAATGGCCCCCGGGCCGTAGTTTGGATACTTTTTGTATGTCCTGTTATAGGTTATAGATTTAGATTTACAAGCTGATTTTTCCCTCCTCAAAAGTACCTAGCGAAGCTGGCAGAAGCAGTGGTTTAATAATTGATATGGGAACTATAAGAAGAGCAGCCGCTAACACCTCAGCACTCTGCATAGCATGCTTGAAGAATCTGCAGATGCAGGCCTTAACAACCCCCTGAAGGATTTGCATTTGAAGTTGTGCACAATTGGCCTTCTGGGTTTTTTTTTTCCACCACTTGCCCACATGAAAAGATGGCGTATTCCGTGGAGAGAATGCAAGAGTACAAAGAAGGAGAAGGGAAAAAAAATCACAGAAGGTAGGTTGGTAGTTGATATATTTGGCTCCTGTGCAATGGAGGTGAAAAGTTAGCTAAATATAAATTATAATTCACTTGTGGGACAACCTGATCTGCATGTTCAGAATCAAAATATTCTTTGAAAGCCACAGTTGCATTTGAATTATTAGTAGCACTTATTTTGTGATTCCCCCCCCCCCCTTAAATACACCTGAAGCATGCTTTTGCAGCAGCGTTTTTAGTTTGAAAGGTCTATAAACACACAACGGTACAAACACCAAATTTAAACATTTGAATCGACAAAAGCCGTCACTTAAGTAAAAAATATCCAGCAGAAGGACAGTCCCAATTTTTCATCTGATCTCATCATCACTTCTGCAAAATGTACTGGTTAATAAACTCATTTTGTTCGGCTTCAACTTTCGACAGGGTCTCGTATTCGATACGATAGCGCTTCAGTTGCATCATCTTCTCGGCAATCAGGGCGGAAAGTTGCTGCTGTTGGGCCTCCCTTTGCTTTGCCACGAACTTGAGCAGGTTTCTCGTGCCGAGGGCCTTCAACTTTTCTCTCTCCGTCTCGTTTGCCAACGCATCCACCAGGTCCATCAGTCCTCCGATTATCTTCAGAAACTGCACAATTTTGTCCAGAAAATCTTTGCAGTCTTCTTTCAGCTCCGCCGTCTTTTGACTGACGTCCGGCTCGAGCGCTCGGAGCTTGTTGAGTTCATCGAAATAGCAGCCCGCCTCTGCCAATGCATCTTTCGCCATCGTCTGCGCACCCGTGGCAAAAACCTAATCCCCATGACCAAAATGCAACGCGTTTAGAATTGCACTCAAAGACATACGAGCATTCTTGACGGAAGGGAGAATGATTCAAATGCTCCCAAGTTGAGACAACTACTTATTGAAGAGGGCATATGGTATGATATGGAAAAAAAAAAAACAAGATGGGTACCATAGAAACCAAAACAGGGAACATCAAATAATTTTAGCATAACTAACAGATGTAAGAATGCATCATGAAGTAAACAAAAGCACGCCAACTGACATCATGATCAAAAGAGCTCACCTGCTGTAGAAGGTGGATACCAGTCAGTATCCTGGAAACCAATCGATATCATACATTCATGTCCGTTTGAGTTCTGGATTCGCTTGTGTTTTTTTTTTCTTCAAACATTATTTTTCTCACACTTGAGGGAGACGTGTTTGTGACGCAAAGGATCAAAGCTTCAACATGGCATCATATGTTGATGTCGAAGGCTCACGGACTGACAAGTTTCATCGGCAAACATCATTCTGTGACATACACACGTGTTTGGGCGACTTCAAAAGGCTTTTTGATACTGTTGGTCGAGACGCCAACAACAGATTGTCAAGACTCGGGTTAGGGAGATTTGAGGTTCCAGTCACAATGCCCGAGGGACCGAGTGAGAGCTACTCATGGAAAAAGAAATTAAGCCGTTCCAGCCCCGAGGCTGATGCGCCGTGAAGGGCTGAGCGTGCCATACCTCTGTTAATGAAAGAAAAAGTCACATTAGTCGGAGAAATAACTTCAACCCGACACAATTACCGTAATAAATAAAAAAAAAAAGTTATAATCAGTCACTCGGCCTATTGAAAGGGTGACAACATAATCACTGTGCTGTTTGGTGACAAGCTGAACTGAACATGGACCAAAGGAAGTGAAGGAGAGATGTTTCGGGAGAGGTAAGGAGATCTCCAAGTTTCTGATCATGATGAGTAGTTAGCAGCTTGGTTAATTCCGCGCAGGAAACAAAGTGAAGAAAATAACATGACTAAACAGGAAATGAAAACGGAACGTCAGCTCGACAAACGCGCAGGCTTAATTCTGAACCAATGAGAATTCACTCTGATGATAGCGTCACCTGTTGTCAGGTAAACCCGTTACATAGCGCGCATTCTTTCGCGAGTCATTCTGTCACCACAAATGTCAGCCCTAACCAGTAACCAAGCAGTCCAAATTCGTCCCCAGGTGAGGAACACCATCGTTCTTTGTTAGTGGGTGAAATGTTTAACTTTCACTTTTTGTTTTTGTTGCAGTTTGCATGTCGAAACATTGCCTAGAAAATGCATGAAGGATTTCACGTTCAGTTTGTTTCTTTCTTTCATACCAAGTGAGACGCCTCAGTCTTGCGGAGGGAACGGATTGGCTGACCCCCTGCCACGGTCAGTCTTGTGTAACAGGACAATGAAGGATGACCCCCCCCTGCACCCCACCCATCCCTCCTTCAGACAGACAAAGCCTCAAAGTGACACAGCAAGGCTCAGCGCCGCTGCTTCAACTCTAATGTATTTAATCTGTGCACTGAGGACAGACCAGACCCAAGGGAAAAAAAAAAAAAAGAGGATGGGCTGCCTCCTCAAAATAGCTAAATCGATATATATGTAATGAGGAGTGGTCATGCTGATGCATGATGAGCATATTACAAAGTGGCGGCAAGAATGACCTTTTCTCCTTCAGATGGCCTTGGCCATTATTTTGAAGTGGTCCCTGCATCCCTGGCGAGTTTCTCGCTCCCACGACGACGCCTCCATATTCATACGAGAGGTCTTGCCAGATGACAGGAGGCCGCGAGCTTGTCGCCGCGTCCTTGGCCTCCGTGCGCCTCCTCTCCCGGGTTTGCCCCGTTCATGCACCACCTTCACCTCAGCGCCGCCCATTTGACACGCTCGCTCTCTTCCAGTGACGCGCTTCAAATGTGCTTTTACACCAAGGGGACTGCAAGTTCCTTTCCCGTATTGTATTCCCAAATATGTCGCAGTGTGAAATGTTTCAAAGTGATGCATGTTTCTCGCCCAGCCAGTCAAACTGTTGTAACCGCGGCCTGTGTGCTTGCTTTGTAAAATAATATGGGGGCATCCGCTCAGTAACATTTCATGAAATCGACTGCTCAAAGCTATCACTTTTCACACGTGAAGATCCGTTCCATTGTTTCCGCGACAGCCTTTGCACGTCGTGGGCGCACGTCTACACGGCCGCAAGCTGTATGCACGTTTAATGACACGGGGGGCCCGTTTCCCTCCGCTGAACCGCGAAGTGCGGCAATTTCATTTGACTGTGGACTGGTGACTCAGAGAGCGGCTAGGCAACGATACGCGGGCTTTCCCGTGTTCACCTTGGGATCTCCTTTTCCGCTCCATCACATTACACCACATAGCCACAAATTGGAAATGCTTTTTCACAGAGTGGGAGGGGCGGAGGGGATTGGGGGGGGGGGTTACTGGAGTTTCAAGTCACTCAAATGAATTCTAGTCAGAGTGCCAACTTTTCAACTTGCCTTTCTGACTCGTCTGATGGAGTGAATATGCTCACAGCTCGCAGCGCTGTCTCTGGTCCACTGAATTGCCTCATGTCAATTCTTTTATTCCCTCCATCCCTCGTGGTCAGCGGGTTCTCTTCGCTCCAAAGTCCCAAGACACGAACCCCAAATAACGAACCCGCCATCTGTCCTCCTCATTAAAGTTGAACATATGTTAATGCGCCCTCGCCGCGGCTCTCCTGTGTTCCTGCTAAGTCAAGGACAACGCCGAATTCCTTCAACAGATTGCATGTCTCATATGCTTTATATTCTGGCAAGATTTTTGTATTTTTTTTCCTCAATAGCATCCTCAGCATATAATCCAGACACCTGAACCAGTATGCACTATCCACTTGTCATTGCAAAGATCCGGTGGCGTTCCGTCAGGGCCTCCGAGGCCTTTTCTGCAGGTGCAAACATCGACACCGACATCCTATCTTTTTTTTTAACCGCGTCTGTCTTCGGGGAGGTTTGTTCATCAATTAAGCGCAACGCTAAAACTTAAGAGGAAAGATGTCCAGGGAATGAAGATGTTGCGCAAGAGGCGTGCTCGAAAATGTCTTGACTTTTTAAAAGGAGCTTCCCACACACTTGAGCAAATGAGTGAGGAGGGCAAAGAGGTGAATGTTTCCACTTTCGGGCTGAACGCTCAGAGGTGCTTGTACCTGAGAGCCACTGAGAGGGAATACTTTGTGAAGTGAAGCTTGAGTGTTTCTATGGGCGGCGTCAGCGAGTGAGGCATTGCACGAAATCAGTGCGGAAGGCTGCGCCGCACGTTCGTCCGTTGACTTGCTTCCATTGAAACAAAGCGCGACTGATGAAGGCGACCGGATCCAAAGTCCGCAGGGAAGAGAAGCCGCACGTTGATCGTTGGCTCTTGAGCAATTTGCTCGACACGGCGGCATCCGTCCATCCGTGGAATCATTTTTCTTCGCCATCTTTTTGTGTTGCGGGGCGCAGGGATTCGGCGCCTCAATGACACGGCACCACCCTCAGACCCTCAGATAAATGGAGAGAGACTTGGCTGCGTTCAGAATGAGCCCATCACATGCAAAGACATGCAAAGCGGGAGTCGGCACACACCCGCGGCCATTTCAAATCGCTCCGACCGACATTTTATCAAGATGCCAGGCATCTTTAAACAAGCAATAAGTCATCAATCATTGTTGCACCGCCGCAGGGCCGTCATTTCAAATCCAGCCAAGACGGACAACAATTTACGGTCCGCGGAATGAGCGGCCGCTCTGATCCAGAAACAACAAAAGAAGAAGTACTACTGTCCACTCTTCCTTCTCTGTGCCAAAGACAAGACAAACCATTCTCGCAGTCGACTGAAATATGTCCTCTCTGCTGAGTCCAGAGTGCAATCAACACACCATCCAAAGCGTTTGGCCTCATTTGGAAAGTGTCCTTCGCCAACATCAAACGTATCCGTTCAACAAGTGAATTCCGTTTAAAAAAAAAAACATCTTCCTTTGCTTTAAAATAAGCCCAGAATTGGGAGGGAAAAATACATTTCAGGATTCTGGGGTAGTTCTGTCAGGTTCAAACTAAATTATGGAGACATTTATATGTAGTGACTGGGACTGTGGTGAATTATTTATTTTTGACCAGGCTTGAACTGGGCTTCCATTTCGCTCCGAGTGCTGCTGAGCCAGTACTCGAATTCCGAGCCTGCATGCAGATTTGAATGAAATCGAAGCTCTGTAATCACCGAGCGAAAACATATCAGTTAGCAGTGTTCAATCTTATGTTCTCACAGAAAAAGGGCAGATCGCAACGATCAAAAAAAAACCCAACAACAAACCAATTGGAAAGCATTTTTATCGTTCAGCAACAAACAGTGACACATTGACATGCCTCCTCGTGAGCATGTCCGGGCTTCACCTGCTAGACTGGAGGGAAATTTCTTTCCACAACAGATGCAGCTTGGAAAGAACATTGTTCTCCTCTGGGGTCATTAATTTTAAATCCTCACGACTTCACTCCCCGCCCTTCAGAAAAAGCACAGGGAGAGACCGAAATAAAGAAATAAAACGAGAGGGGGAGCCGACAGCTGGAGGCAGCCATCTTGGACTTGGTTAAAAGCATAATCCCGGTCACGCTGCATCAGCAGCAAAAAGAGAGAGAACGGGAAACCCCCTTTGCGGAGGGTGCGTGCTCACTGCAGATATGGTTGAGGCGTGGGGCCATTGCAAGAGAATCACATTTTTTTTCTGTGCTCTCCGCTTCGATTCTGCTCTCCGGGATTGAAAACATGCCCAAAATATCTTGAGTGGATAGCTCAAGAGGAAGGATGGGAAGGCTTCAATGTACAAAGCTATCTTGCACGTAGCAACGATGCGTCTGCGCGCTTGGTCGGCTCTCGCACTACATTTCGAGTGATCCGATGAAGAAGTCAAAGTTTGAAGACCAGTTTTAAAGATGGACGACGTTCAGCGGGAGGTCATTCCAAAAAGAAAACAATGTCCAGAGGAAGTGGCTTCTTAATATGCAAGGAAATGATTAGAATCAGAATCAGAATCATCTTTATTGGCCAAGTGTGTAGAACACACAATTAGCGTACATAAAAAGCACAATGTGTGGGGGTGCAATGGTGAGTCCACGATGAGACCACGTGTCGCAGATTCGCTCCATTTTGAATAAATGGGAATGGGAAAGCCTGCCATGTGTTTTACTCTACAAGGTTTCCAATGCAAACAGTAATTTAAAAAAAAAACAAATCTTTTGGGTTTTTTGGTTCTGTCTATTGAGTAGCACGCATAATAAATGCATCGCATCTAATGCGCATTCCTGCCCTAACTCGGAAGCTGCCTGGTCTGGCTGAGCAGGAATTTGACAGCGCAAACAATTCTTGGTCATGGGGAGACGGAGAAAACCGCCCGTGGCCGGCGTGCCTCGAATTGCTGATGAGCTCGCCGTTTACTCTGCGGTATGTTCGGAAAGAAAGGCTGGAACGGCGCGCCGCCGATGCGCCAGCGGATTTCATTTGGGATGCGGCATCTGCCGCGCTCGCTTCGCGACGCGCGCGACGTCACGAGCGTTGCGTTGTCAACTGCCCCCCCCCCGTAAGACAACGAAAGAAGCGCGCCGAAGCTTGTGATCCATTTGTATCCTTCTAACTCTCATCTTCCCACAGCTATTTTTACGACCTCTCTCCATAGTTTGACAGTAAAATGACCCCGAATCTTGACGCAAGCATGCAGGGCCGCATTGTAGTTACGGTTTCCCTTGGAAGGCTGTTATGAATTTTGGAAAACCATATAAATGTTTCATGGCCTCCACATATTACATACAGCGCACAACAAATTGATGGACAACTAGTTTTAAAACCAGACGTCAAGAATAATGACTGTTATTGTGGCTTATATATGACAATTTGACATTTGGGTTCAGACTTTAGCAAGCATCATGGAACTTGACATCCTTGATTTGCTTTCGCGGGCCACATCAAATGATATGGCGGGTCAGATCTGGCCCCCCGGGCCTTAACTTTGACACTGGTAGTTTAGAGGAACAATTTGCCAAGCTTCTTGTTTTCACTTTTAACGTTGCGTATTGATTGGCTACTAATTTACATCAAGGTGATCTGCAAGCAATGAAATAGCAAGCCCTCCTCAGGCTCAAGCTGAACTCCTGACTTCTCTTTGAAAGTTAAAAAAAAAAAAAAAGCAACAATGCCTCCATGTGCTACATCTCTGTGCTGGAGAAGGATACTGTGACTTTGCAAAAAAGATTTCTCAGCAGGCAGCTCACAGTAGTCTCTGTTCCAGGAACCTAATGGAGTTCTCGATAGTCTGTCACCTTGCGTACAACAGCAGTGCTGCGGGGAATCACGCAGAGGTTACAAAGATGCACTGCTGCAACCGCATTTTTTTTTCAAATGGTACCGAAATGCAGCATAAGCTCGGTGGGATATTGTAGCTTTATTTTGATGAATTATTGCTTTGTGTTGTTATGATTGTAAGATATCAAACAATGAACAGGAAAGTAGCATCATTTTCACTTTTTGATGTGGGGAGTCACTTGTACATAAAAGTCTTCAAGGCATAATGTGTTGGAGTGTTTCGAGCATGACATCTGCCCGTACTGTACTTTATAGTGCCGTGTCGTCAGTTTCTCCCGTCACGTGACGACGTGTTTGCACATGAACGAGTCGTGGACCTGCGCATGCGCAGTTCAGTCCGGAAGAGGGCATGTTCGCGACTGTTTATACTGTACTGTATTCATTACTCATTCCGCGTTATTACCTCTTAATTTATCATAAACTGGCTGCATTAGCAAGTTTTACACAATTCACAGGGATTGGAAAAATGTGTCCGCGGTTCAGGGAACGTTTCAGAAAGCGGGGGTGGGTGATTTTGGACCACCACACAGGAGCCGAAATTCAAACCCCGAACAGCAGAACGGTGGTGCACACATCCCGACGACTCGTCCACCGTGTAGATACGATACAATGTGAGACTCGTTCATTTTAGGTCCAAGAGCCGAGTGAGGAATGAAGCTTGCGACATATTAAAGCAATAAATGGCGCCATCTAGTGGCCAGAGATTAAAACACATCAAGCAGTCGCCTCTATTACGGTGAGAAGCGAATAAAACTAATCCTATAAATAAAAATAACTAAAGAAGAAACTCACCCTGGCTTGGCGGAGTAAAATATTCATTTTATTAAAGGTGCATTTTAGGATACAGGTGGACAAAGATAGAATGCGATTCCCAATTTTGTTGTTCTGCAAAGTGGTAAATACCAACAGTGCTCAAACTTTCTGATTTAAAACCACTGTCGTGACCGCTTGGCACGTCCACCTCACAGTGCAGAGGTGCAGGGTTCGATTCCGAACAAATGGAATGGAATGTCTGGTCGCCGATTTGAATTTGTCTTGACGCTTCGTCGAGCCATGTTCTATGCACAACAATGACCAGGAGAGGTCGCTAGTCGCCCAGGCAAATATCTCGCGTCGACACAAGCTTGGTCACCGTTCCAACAGTATTGTATTGAACGTGTCATTTTCATTTTAACAAAATGACATCATAATGCCACGAATTAGTTCCCCCTCTGCTTTGCGATGTGTGATCCTCTTTCCTTCATAACCATTGATGTTGGTGAATGGAAATCATAAATCCCGATCAATCATCTCAGGCCGTCTGTCAAATCTGAATGGAAATCAATCACGTCCTCCAGTAAATCTGCGATCGAAATGCTGCTGCTGCAAGAAAAAAAGGCTAACCACCCACCAAAAGCAAAGCAAGAGGGTGAAATGAAATCGATTAGCTGCGCGCGTGCACCAGACGCGTGCGCGCGCCCCGGGTGTTGCTGTTATCAATCCACCTGTTCGCGCGCTTGCATGTCACGTGCTCGCGTTCCCTCCTCTCAAACGAATGGAGCATCATCCGTCGGCTCACCTCCCCCCATAACGCGTCTGCATTTTTATCTGGATTGTTTTCTCGCAGCCAAGACGGCGACCGCTGCCTCTCGCCGAACGTGCCGTGCCGATTGGACCCATCTCGAGCCGGTTTGGAATTCTGAGTCACAACACCGCCGCGTGACAAACGCAGTGAACGCGCCACCGTGAGGTTTTTCTTTTCTTTTTTTTTTTTTTTTCCTGGGTTGTATTCTTTGACATGGGCGAAGTCACGGTACCGGCGACACCTCGCCTTCTCGTGGCAGAGTGACAACTTTATTGTTCACCACAACCCTTTCTTTCTTTTTTTTTTTTTTTTGGCGCCCTCTAAATGGGAGCGCGCTTTTTTTCTGGGGAATTACCCGTCGTTTTCCTTGGCCAATTATGTTCACTTTTGCTGCCTTCTGCTATATGCTGTCTCTGGTTCTCTGCGTGTCGCTCATCTTCTTCGCAATATGGCACGTAAGTACTTTGGATGCGGTTTATTTTTAGATGCGTTTCATGTCACACCGTGGCAACACATTTCGTCTAAGATGTCATTGATACCATTTATCCTAATTTGTGTGGAATCCATTTCCGTCAATGAGTGGCGCGCACCTGGGTCATCGATCTCCGTGTCGCATACATGCCCCCCTTTTGTCACAATTGCTGCAATCTCGATCCGGCTTCATCAAACCCGCAACAATCTCCCAAATCAATAAATCAAATCAACATTCTTCCCCTAGTCGTCGGCTCTGGCGTCCTGCAGCTTTCCACGTACGCGCGTCATCAGATCCATGCTCACCACGCAGTGTAGGAATGACTGACTGCATCATTTGAATATGTTGAGATGGAACTTTTAGGAGCCACCATTGAGGTGGCCGATGCAGCTTTGCATAAAAAAAAAAATCACCATCACAATTAATGGCGGCGCGATGAAACGAACCCGATCATCAGCGACGTTTTCATTCCAAATGTGGGCTCCGCTGCATCTCTTATCAAGCTTCTTCTTAACCAGTCGTCGCCCGCCATAAGGTAGCGTACGAGGTTCCACCGAGAAAACGCAGCCTTCCAGTGGAAGCCTCAAGTCAGTGAACCGATGAGAGCGAGTCATGATGAGAGAAGAAAGTCCACCAAAAATTGAAGATGAGGAGCATGGCGAGGAGCCAGCGCGTCACAAGGCGTCCTCTCTCATCTCCCATTCACTCTGTCGTTATTTATTCTCATTCCAAATGCCACTTTGCAAGCAAATTCTTATGCAGTCTGGCCTATTTGTCAGTATTTTTTAGTTAGCTTTTTTTTTTTTTTTAAAGTGCCATCCATAGTTCAAAGCGCATCTCCGTTAACGTGCACTACTGAGCACGGCTGAAAACAAAGCGGAGCCGCCCAACAACAGCACAGTCCAGCATTGACAAATAAGTGATAGTTACGATTTTGTTCGCTACAGTTGCAGAATATTTTGTGACTTATACGTTTTATATCGATAGTAAATTCAAGAAACAATGTTTTTTTGGGGCATGCATGTAATGCACAATTGGTTTTTCCGCTTCCATCATTTGAAAGTGACGAACTCAACTCAAAGTGTATTTCTAGAGCACTCCCAAACCACCACCGCTGCGCGTAGACGAAGCGCTTGCACATGGAGCAAAAAAAAAGTCATTCGCACAACAACAGCGAAGACGGCAGAAAGCCCCCAGCGAACGGTAAAACCCCAAAATCAGGTCTCAGGCTGAGTTAAAAGCCAAAGACGAAAAATGAGTTTCAAGAGTTGAAAACAAATCACAGCGTCTTTGACAGAACTCTAAAATGGGCCAGTGAGGCAGTTCTGCGCTCCCTCTTACGAGTACCCGTCAAGAGGCGAGCAGCAGCATTCTGGACCAACTGGAGATGCTGAATGGAGGAGTGGCTGATTCCAGCCATCCGGCCGAGATGTGATCAAGGCATGAATTATTGATTACTATTACATTCTAATTGGGGGCACAGGACCTCCAAAATGACACTGCTATTTCCCAGCTTTTTAAAAACAGAAGGCACAGAAAGCAGACCGTGTCCACCAAACGCACATGCTATTTTGTTTCCAATTTGGACGCTCCAACAATGGTTTGCGTGGCGAGGCGCTCGATTGTGTGTTTTCTGCTTAAGACGGCAGAAAGAGCGGCGCCGCCTCCCTCCGCAGATTCCCTCTCACACCGACCGACATGTCGACGCGCAGCACAACAAGATCAGGCTGCACGCGGAGAGGAAACCAAATTAGGTAGCATCTCTGCGTGTTGGGAATACGACGGCGGGGCTGTGGAAGCGCGTTGCAGAGCCCAGCTTTGCGCATCTCATCGAGACACCTGCCGGAAGCTGGCGACGTCGCCTCATTTACGCACTCTTTTTTTTTTGGGTGGGGGGTGGGGTGGGGGGGTGCTTTTAACGCAAAGGTATGAAATCCTGTTTACGCAGCGAGAGACGAGGCACGGTCTAATGCAGGAGTGCCCAAAACGGCGGCCATTTTGCGGCCCGCCGTTCGTTTTTCAGCGGCCCGCGACAAAAACAAAAAACAAAAAAACAAAAAACGATGATGAAATGACATTTGACACGGGCTGGACGGTTCGTTCAAAAAGCGAGCAAGCGTTCCAAGGCTATTACCGTATTTTGACGACCATTCGGCGCACCGTGTTGTTGGGCACGCCCACCCTTCACTCATTGGCAGACTTCCGCATGCCTGACATCACTTACGCCCGCCTTTTCTCTATATAAACAGCGTGTCGGCCAGAAGCGCGCTCAGTCAGGCTTTGGAACTCGGCTCATACACTAGACTTTTAATGGCGCCTTATGGTCGTGAAAATACGGTACTCTCATTTCGGTTTCGAAGTCATTCCAAACACTGCGATGGCGGCACGGTGGTGGCGGACGAAACGGAAGCCAACAATGTTGCGCCATCTGCCTTGTCCTGTTTTTTGTTTTTGTTTTTGAGACAGAGGAGACGGCTAGAATGACAACACGATCAGGAACAGTGACGGAAGTAGATCTGCTATCACACTGCTAAAAGAGTTCGAGCCCGAGAAGACAAGATCTTGAATTTCAGCCGCGCTGGCTAAAGCAGCACGCCGCAGAATGTTTTCAAAAAATACAAAAAAAATCCAAATCGAAATACGATCCAAGACAGAGCGCCGTCATTGGACGACGGTGTGTTCATCGCACAAGACACAAGAGCAGACGAGTTCACAGAAGCGACGATGTAGCCGTTGTAATGAACATAGCGGGTGACCCCGCGACCTCCCTCGAGCTGCAATGGATGCTCGACGCTTTTCACGAGGCCCGGCTGCGCTTGAGTCATTCCCTTCCCGTGTAACGGGAGCCCCCTTCCGACGTCCTCCGCGTGTCATTAAAGCTGCAAGTGTGCCAAATGACCCCCCCCCCTCCGAGAGATGGGGAAGTCCTCTGGCGCGGGGCATGATTTACAGACTGTCTAGGCGGCGCGCGCAGGACAATCTCATCGGATGACGAACGCGTGCGGCCGCGCGGCGGGGGCTTCCGACTTGGGCGGGGCTTCCGACTTGGGCGGGGGCTTCCGAATTGGGCGGAATCTTGAGAAATGCTTTGTCTTCAACCGCTGAGAAGATTTGCCGGAAAAGAATTTCATCTCCAAGGCACGGCTGCTATTCCAGGGGTGTCCGAACCTCGTGAGGAGCCATTTGCATCGAAATCTCCAATAGTTGGAAGGTCAAAAGGGAAAAAGGAGCAAAACAAGAATTCAAGGTCGTTTGCCATTGTCATGGGATCCCGCGATCACGCCGTTAACATCTCGAATGCGGAGATGGCCGCGATAGCCGAGTCGGGCGCCGAGACCGCAGGAGAAGAGACGAAAGAGTCCGAGGCTTCGAAAGCTCCGTGACCTTCGCCGTCGCCTCGAGGAGGAAGAGCGGCCGCCGAGACCACAAAGGATTCTCATTTGAGTGCAAAATCCAAACTGCAAAAGCACAACCATGTCTTCGTCTTTGAATGAATCAAACGAATCACTTGGTGTAAAATGAAATCCGACGCGGGCGAAAAAGAGGGAACCGAAGTCTTCCGACTCGATGCAATCGCGGACGTGACGACGCGCATCACACGAGCGTAAACGGCATCGCGCCGCGCGCCGAAGAGTCGCCAACGCTGAACACGACGGTCGAGTAAACGCCACGGAGGCCCCGAGAGATTCCGCACGGGAGGAGGGGGGAGTTTCCGAAGTGTGCGGACGAGGCGCCCGAGTGAGACACGGAGTGGGAAGGAAAAATTCAGCGGCCGCCGCCTTTTGGGCGGCGGCAAAGGCGGCGAAGGCGGGCGGGGTTAATGGAGGTGGCGCTCGCTCCCACGCTGGCTTGGCTCAGCGTTGATCCACGTGTTCATTAACCCCCGCCGGCGCCTCATCCATCATCCCGACTGCGCGCGTTCGATTGTTTCATTGCACAATGTGCATGCTGTGGGAGGGGGATTACGGGGGTGATCTTCATCCTTCCTTCGGTGTTTCATCTCCCCCCCCCCCCTGTTTTGTCAAACTGGCCGAGGCTCGAGCTGAGACTGCGGCAGGAGACCGCCGTCATCGTTTTTCCTCGTCTTCATCTTCCTCCTCAAGCCGCGTCATCGCCTTCACGTCAAGTCTGCTTTTCGGCGGCGCCGCGTGATCGCGGTCGACCAGGCCAACTCTCGGGAAATATCGAAGTCATCATTCGTCTCATCTCGAGACGACTTCTGATCCGCTCTTGATTTCTTTTTCTTCGGCAAACCGATTCCAAAACCCCTTCATTAAATCCAACGGGCGTTAGTATTGATCCGTCGTCCTTCCGGCGTCGCCTTCATGCCTCCCAACGTTCGACAGCGGCACGCAAGAAAGCTCGCAGGGAGGAGACGTCGGCCAGGAAAAAAAAGGATGAGCTTCATTTGATTTCCTGCCAGTCAAGTAAACGGGTTAACGGCGTTTATCAACATCAGGGAAACCGGCTTCTCCAGCTGTCTGCCTCCGCCAAGGTGTTCCGCACAGATACGCGCCCCCCACTCCACCCCCCGCCGCGGGGAGCACGCCAGCGATTAAAGCCGAAGCCAACTGCCGGCTTACGGGCTGCCGTTGACCTCTGGGAAGTCTGCGGCACCGATTTCAAGATTCCTTGCTAAGCCCAAGTCAGGATCGGGTCAATCTTGTCACCTCAACAAAAAAAAAAAAAAAACAACAACAGCAGCAAAATCCAAAATGTTTTGATTCCTCTTTTCTGAGCTGTTTTTTGCCAACACTCCCAACGAGGCTCACAGCAGCACGGCTGCTTTGTCGGTCCACTTTGAAACCTTTGGCGGCCGTTTTGATCAACCGTTGCCTACAAACCTGTATTGATCGAGAGAAGGAAAACCACGCGCATCTTTGCTGTATTTCGCTCTGCTCCGTGGCCAAGCCACTCAATCAAAGCAGAAAGCTCCCCATAGCCGCCGCGCACGTTTAACCCCACGACTTCCCAATCCGCAGCCGAGTGTACGCGTGATGACGGCGCAAGGCGCAATCTCATCAGGCACGAGGATGGCTTTGGGCTCGCGGAGTGAGGCGATGAGCGCCCGCTCACGCTCGGCGTCCGCTGGGTAATAACATCCGAGAAGCCGCCCGCCGGTTACGGAGTCGAGGGAAATCAGTGGCGTCAGAGCAAGCCTCGGCTGCGTCTTTGAAAGGGGGGGAACGCGGTCACGTCCAAAACAAAAAACAAAGCAAAAAAAAAAAAAAAACTCACGTAAATGATTAAAAAAAAAAAACTCTTATAATTGAGCGGGTCCTGATATTTCTGTTTCCATTTGCAGATAACAGCTTTTGATGAGCTCCAGGCTGACTTCAAGGTGCCGATCGATCAAGGCAATCCACTCCATGCGGTTGGTGGTTTTGGTTTTTTCCCAAAATATTTTGTTCTTATGCAGCCACAATAACGCCTACGATTTGCTTTTTGCAAGAGATCACTCAATTCCATTTTTCAAGCTTGATGCGACGGGACGTTGGCTCGGACGCATCCGATTATTTGTGTATCCGACTCGGACCTGCAGAAGAATAGTCAATGTTTGCCAGAGGAAGTCAGACTAAAAGGATCTGCCCCCCGTTCCTCCGCGAAAAATGTTTTAGCCCCCAGTTATGCCACCACTGCCTGAGACATCAGAGGCAAACCTTGAAATGACTTCTCCTTGTCCTCCGAAACGCTTCAAATACTGAAAAAGCGGCAAGAGGCATTTTATACTCCCACGTCTTTTTTTTTTTTGCGAACCCTGAAATGAGGTCGAGTCCCAGATGCGACGTTTGGGATGAATGGGAGACGGAAGCGGTTGAAGACGCGATTGCCTTGTTGCCGCCAAACTATCTCGAGTTGATCTTCTGGAGAGACCCGGTCTCACCCCAACGATGTCAGCCCTAAAAATCGCATCGGAATCCGAAATGCCCCAACGCGGCCTCGGATGCGCTGCACAGCAGGCGGCTCGTTGAGGAGCACAAGAACACCCATTCTGACACTCGACTTCATCAACAGAAGTTCGGCACGCTTCATTCTTACGAAGCGGCGCCGCTGCCGGGGACCCAGAATGCGGCGCCGCGGGAATGGGGTTTAATATTTGATGATGACGTTAAAAGCCAAAGTGAAACGGCGGGCCGCTCCAGTCAGCACTTTGCCGAGTGCTGATTTGTGCTCGGGAAGCTTTTGACACGTTATTATACAAGCGGAGGAAGAAGCCGACGCGTGATTCGGACGGTCGCGGAATGTTTTCCTCAACTATTTGGGACGTTGCGCTGCTTGACAAGTTCAATCACATGACCACCGTCAACCCCCCAAACCCCCCAAATCAAACCTGTCTCGAGCAGAAACAAAAGCCAACACAAACACCGCGAGTGCCTTTTCGATGACTCGAGTTCATCGCAAAGTCGACGGCCTCATGGCCGATCGCGCAAGACGGGTACAAACGCGTGCCGTAAATGCGCCTCGCCCACTTGGTTTGCTTTTGCTTTGTGGTCTTGCAGAGGGAGAGACTGCGAAACATCGAGAGGATCTGCAACCTTCTGAGGAAGGTGAGCCGCATCCGCAATCACATCGAGCGACAAAAGCAGCACTTTGATTTTACAGACAAAGTGGCAGCGTGATTTTTGAGATTTTCAAAATAAAATACAGCTTCAAGACACTTCCATTCCAATAGTGGTGGTGTGGGGGGGGCACTTAAATGTCTCACATATGGTGAGTGACGAGCCCCTGAGTGACTATTTTCCCTTCTTTGCGCATGAAATGCAGAGTTCACAAGAGTATGGTCTCGTGTTGCGTTTTGTGGTCGCCCGAGGCTGCGAAACGGGAGGATCTGCGCCATGCTGACTGTTTTCACCGCTTTGATCCAGTGCTCTGTTTCCCCTCCATTGAACTATTCTGATTGATTTGGGTGAAAGCCTTGGCTAATGTTTTGGGGGGCGCGGGTTTTTTTTTTTTTTATGCTGGCAAAGCCTCAGTTGCGTTTAAAAACAAGCAGAAAAGAGAAGGCGCCATTTTGGGGCCTCACGCACGCTTCGATTTTTTTGGGGGTAAAGCAGCAGGGGTGTCGGTGACAACGCCGCCAGAAGGGTTGGGCTCTTTGGGTCCAAATGCGAATGTTATTCATGAGACGTTGGGGCGCGTGGCTTGAAGCAATGAGCCGGCGCGTTGTCACAGCAACTAGGCGAGGGCACTCATTAAAAAAAAAAAAAAAGTCGTATTTTGGGTGTACTTGCTTTTCTGCACTTTTGTACACTCTCTGAAACCGCCGACTTTCATCAATAAGAGATGGACGACGGCTTGTCCTGATTCAACGGTCCTCGATGTTTGCAGTTTGGGGTTTTTTTGGGGGCCTTTTTCTGTGGCCCCTTCCTCTAATTTTGTCACGCTTTCAATCTCCCGCTTCGGATTGTGGCTGGCGTCTTTTGAGGGCGCGGCGATGAGCGGTTGAAATGTTGGAAGAGGGATAACTGCCAGCTTGTGAGCAACGGTGAGCCAACAGATTGACTCCGAGAACGAGCAGCAGCGGCTGCTGTGTCAGAAAAGCCAAAACCAAAGAAATGCTTTTGCTCTTAACTCATTCACTCCCAAAGACGTTTTTATACGTCTTTTCACACTTGGTTTAGAATTGGCTGCTACTGAATGAGTTAATTGAGCCACAGGATCAGCGCAACCTTCATTCGCAGTTTGAAATCCCCCAAAAACCGCCAAACACCGGGGGGGACAGTCTGCACGCGACGAGGCGGGTGGCCTCGCTAATTGGAGTTGGGGGGCTGAGGATGAGGATGAGGCGACCCCCGCGAGCGACGCAACGAAACGCGGTTGCCGCGTGGCGGAAGGCAACCTCGGAGGTTCTGGCGAGCGCTCGGAGAATGAAAGAAGGCACTTTGGGCCTGATTCACCAAGATCCCAACCAGCCGAGGCTCATTTGCGCATTTGCTCGAAACGTGCCATTGGCAACAAGCTGGGAGCTTGATTTTGGGGATTTTTTTTTTTTTTTTTATCCAAGCATATCCTGACCCCGTAATTTGGCGCTCAGCTCATTTGCGCTGCGGGCTCACAGCTCCACGTTGCGTACGGGAAAAAAAAGGGAAATGGTGATGCAACGTCATCCATATTCAGTGGATGCGCCGTACCTGCTCCGGAGCGGCACATCGGAGGAGCCGCTGCGGGTTAAAGAGAGGGTGGATGGAGCGCTCGTCGGCCGCTCCAGAAATACAAACGGGAGGAGATTGTGGGGGTGCGCATTCAACGCGGGCACGGGGGAGTCGACTTCTTTTCGCTTTTTCTTTCCTCGGATATCGGATACTTTCAGGCCTCGCGGTCTGAGATTAGACTTTGATGATGCGGAAAAGCGTTTGGACTCAGAATATCAGATTTTGGAGTACACGGTCTTACATAAGAGATCGACCGTTTCTGACCTTTGACCCCACATCTTACCTTCGGAACGCGCGGGTGGCCAATGCTGTATGTTATAAGTCGATACCGTTTCCAGACAATGTTGATATTTGAGCGTCAAGGCGCTCACAAAGTCAATTGGCCGATGCGATTTTCCGCCGAGAATGTTTCACGACGCTAAAAATGTCCCCTTCGCACGTGAACTGGCAGGACGGCGTCATTCATGGCTGACGGCCGCGTTCCAAAGTCGAGTGAGGCGTCCCAGGAGTCAGAACGACATTATCAGTCGAGCGCGTGAATGACGCGACGGCGGCGATCAGATGGATGCGAGGACGGCCCGCGGGCGCCGTCGCGCTGCGGCGGGGGGGCGCTCCGTTCCCAGATGGACGCGGTCCCAGATGGGCGCCTCTGTCAACACGCTCGCACGAGTCACCGAGCAATTCCATGGCGTCGGGAGGGGGGGGACAAAAAAACGGAAGGATGAAAGGGCCGCTTTAAAACGCGTCAACTTTTTCCAAACGCGCCCAAGTCGGCGCAGAGTGCGGCGCGCTTGTTTTTCACTCAGCTGTTGGTTCCTACGGGGAGGGGCCGAGTGGCTTTTGCATTCATCCGTGCATACCGTCCGACTGGGTGGGGGTGTGCAATCAAAGACAAATGTAGCTTTTGCCTTAATAGCATTTTCTCTCCCCCCCCCCGCCGCCGCCGCTAATGGGGAGCTTTTCTGCGGGAACGCGTCGGCGCGCTTTTAGAAAGGTGTGCGGCCGTTTGAATTATGCATCCGCAACGCAAGCACTTCACGTCAGCGGGTGGACTTGAAAGTCAACCCGTATTATTCGAAACACTTCAAGAAATCCAGAATGCATCAAGAGCCATAAAGCGGGAGGAAGATGTTTTGAGCGGCGGATGCTTGTGACAAAGCCTCGGCGTTCCACATTCGTGACGCAACACGACGACCGCAATCGATTTGTAACAACCGGTCTACTCGTTTCCATTTTTTTTTTGGTCCTGACCGCTGCCCTCCCGCATTGCTCATCACGTTTGTCTCGATGTGACGCGTGATGAGTCGCCGACCAAACGCCGACGATGCTCGACAACCCGAAGTCGTACGGGCGAGGCTTTCGCATCGTAGATGCTCTACGTAGGCATGCGAGTACGAGCGAGTGTCGGATGCGGAGAAACGCATAGAAACGCATTTACCGCTTTGGAGCTCAGTGACTCACCCTCTTTTTTTTTTTTCCCCCTCCCATGTGCATCTATCTGCGTCCGTCTTATCTTTCAGTTGGTGCTACCAGAGTACTCCATCCATGTGCTCTTCTGTATCATGTTCCTGTGTGCCCAAGAATGGCTGACGGTGGGCCTCAACATCCCCCTGCTCTTCTACAACACGTGGAGGTGAATGCCGCCGGCGCTAAAAATCTTGTCGCCGGCACTTATTTTACGTCGCCGACTACATTATCGCGGGAGAAAAGGAGTGGGGTGGGGGGGGCATAGAGGACGTATTTTACACGACGTCATTGTTCTGATGGAGACGTATGAAGAAACAAACCAAAAAAAAAAGCCCAAAAACAAGACTTATTTATACATGAGACGACCACGAGGGGGTCGAGATACTCGACACTAGCAGCCATCTTGCTCACATCAATGCGCAGAAACTCAAGTAGTCTTTCTGTATCGGTCTCTCACACACACATATATATATATATATATATATATATATATATATATATATCTCACATTGGCGGAGGCCCCCGAAGGCATCAAGTGGAAATTAGGTCAGCATTAATTCTTCTCTCTGTGTCATGAGGACTGTTCTTCCCGTCGGCGTTACCCCGACGCGGAACGCCGGCAACCTGGCGGCTTTGAGCTCGGCCCGTTGTGGTTTGAAAAAAGAGGAGAGGAAAGGCGTCTTGCCGTTTCATGAATCCGAGACTGCGCCAGATGCCCTCTGGCTACAGATGCCGCTTCACACCCCCCGCGCGGCCGAGAGATGCGAAGACAAGAAAACGGAGGGGAGGGGTGGGGGGCATAGTGGAGACGCTGGAGCGGCCGGAATCTTGGACGGTCAGGCAGAAGAGAAAGCAACGCGAGCGCTAGCTCATCTGGAGAGCCAAAGTCACGCGGGTGTCACGAGGAGTGACACCCGCGTGCTGACGGCCAACGTCCAATTTGAAGTCATCGGCAGCCCATCCGAGCGGATGCCGTCATCTAACCAGACGCCGATTTCATTTCGAGCTCCTCAAATTGCCATCTGTGACATCAGCACATTCTTCCCGTCGATGGCGAAATGAAACAACACCGTCCGGGGGTCAACTACCCGCGTTGTGTTCTTTTGCCCCTCCGCAGTAGGTACTTCCATTCCCCGACGGATACCAAGGAGCTGAGCTACGACCCGGCCTCGGTCATGAACGGCGACACGCTCAAGTTCTGCCTGAAGGAGGCCTGGTGCAAGCTGTCCTTCTTCGTCCTCTCCTTCTTCTACTATCTCTACTGGTGAGTCTCCGACGGGAGAAGCCGCCGACGCTAAAAAGCGCAAGTCGAGCGAGGTGGCGTCGGACCGAGCGTCCGAGCCAACGTTTTTGGAGGTCCGGCGGAGGAGCGGCGGCGGGAGTGCGACGCACTGAAGAAAGTAACCGTTTCTCTCGTGCGAGTTCACATGTGCTGAAATCGCACGTCGAGGCTTGTGCTCGCTAATGCATGTCAAGCGGAGGCAATCGGATTCGTCTTTGCTTCATTGACGAGCGCTTGAAGAATTTCCACACGAGAAGAAAAAAAAAAGGAAAAAAATGTGTCTTGCTCTTGTCGATTTGTTGTCCCTGTCCGATGTCGCTGATCGCCACCCCTACGGATCTTGTTCCATGTGTCATGTGGGGGCCGCAGTGTGTGGAACCTGGAAATATCCCTCTAATAGCTCGTACAAATGGCCGCACTTACAAAAAGGTACCATCCTTCCATTTTTAACCTTCTCTTCATGTCTTTCTTGACTCTTTCTGTCCTCGCCAACACGCGCTTCCTTTCGCCAACGAACGCTTCCGGTGTCGTACGCGCTGGTCACAACATTAGGTACACCGTCCATCTTATGAGAACTGCGCCAAAATGCGGATTGAAAAAAACCTTTGCGTGTTCAGTCGAAGCTCAGACGACACGCTTGCGGCGCCAAATTGGCCCGAAACGAGAACCCCCCCCCCCGAGTGGCTCTCATTTCATTGCGCCAGTGTACCTTCGAGTTCTGACCAGTCAGTGGATGTGTGTGGCTTCTCGCTGGACACTGCTTATGTGATTCATATGATTTATTATGCTTTTTTTTAACAGCGCCAGTGTCCATTTTTGAGATTCCTCGCTCTTGTGCTCAATGTATTGCTTTGATTGCATTTTTGTTTTGTTTTTTTAAGCCGCTCTTGTATGTGTGTGACGATATTGTTGGCGTTATTCACATTGCGGGAAAGAACGGAGCGCTTGTGTTTTGGACGTTCCATCGGGGCATCGTCCTGACACTGTTCAAGTCGTAGAATTACTTCAAGTTCTCCTTATTTAAAAAAAAAAAAAATCGGCAAATGGCGCGTGGCAAACATTGCGTGTTGCAATATTGATGCAGCCAGAATTGCCTGCGATTGGCTCATTCTCTTGTCTGAGGCGCCGCCGGTTGGCTCGCTGGAAACGGCCGCCGCTCGCCTTCCCGCCGTCAATCTGTTGATCCGGACCAAAATAGCAGACTTGGACAAAACGGCAACAAAAACACGGAATCATTTTCCCCGACTTCCATTTGGTTTTCTTTGACGCCGCAGAAACAGAACCGCGACAAAACGGACGTTTCCGATAGGAAGAGACGTTTCTCGTCGTCGTCCGGGAGGAGCGCGTCAAATGTCGCCGCGCGCTTCTTCATTGCACGAAAAAGGCTTGAGCAAACGCGCAAATGTATCGGAACCCGTCACCTGACTTTTTTTTTTTTTGTTCTCCCTTTTCCCTCCCATGTGTTGTTTCCGTCACAGGAACGAGTTGCTCTTCGCTTCACTCACTAATGCACCGCCCCCCCCCGGCCGCTCTTCCCTGAACAATTTTTCGATGCTACGTACGCATGCCTGTTGTTGGATGCTGTTCCAATTTGTTTGGTTGCCTTTTTTTTTTAATGTGGGCATTTATAGAATGAATTTGTTTTTTTTTACACATTTGTCCCCCCCCCCCCCCAAAAAAAAAATCTGTGCTTCATAGACTCGCCGCAACCGGGGCTCATTTGCTTGGCAGCTGCGTCAAAGCTTAACGGGACATGAAATGAGCGACATCTGTCGCTTGATCCTGCAGCAGCCAGGAAATGAGCTCACGTGACGCACTCGGAGTTTCGGTTATTTTATTAGCTATCACGCGTCAGTTGAGGAGATGGATATGGAACGGGGGCCTTTAGTCGCGGCTGAAAACATCGTACAGATGCCATCTTATTGGTTATTCGCCCCCTTAAAATCTGGAACAAATCCTCCATTTTGGACCAGCAAAATATTCCAACTCGGGTGCATTGAACAAGCAAAATGTGTCAGAAAAACGGATTGATGCACAATTGGGGGGGGGGGGGTTGTTTGTTTTTTTTTTTAAGTGAAGAAAAAAAACCTCGAACCCAGCTGACAGTTTGGGCTGTCACTTCAGCCTTCATCTGAGCTCTACGACGTCTCAAAAAAAAAAAAGATGACGGGGGGGGGCATTATACGCATTGCTTTGGCGGCAAGAGAGCGCAGCTTAACTGACCCCAAAAAAGTTAGCGCAAACTTTTTTGTTTTAAATTTTGTTTAAGTTTTTCTTTTTTTTTCCCATTAATTTTTGGCATAACCCCCCCCCACAAAACACTGTAGCCACCCCAAAAAAAATGTGTCTCCTCACTTTCTCCCCCCCCCTTTCTTCTTCTTGTGTTTCAGTATGGTCTACTCGCTGGTGACCTCCTAACTGACGCAGCGACCCCCGCAGAGCCTCTGGACACGCAAACTGCCCGATTTTTCCCAACTGCTTTTTTGCCAGCGATGTAAACGGACGCTTCTTTTGCCGCTTCCCTTTCCACCCCAGAGCGAAGGGGGGCGCATCCGTGCTCGACGCCCCCTCGCGGTTCGACCGACCATCGCCAGTCGACGTCCACTCGTTCTCACGCCCGCTGGCGCCTCCTCCAGCTCGCTCTGGAGCGACGTCTTGTAGCAGCCATCGTGGCGCGCGGGACGACAAGCACAGTAGCACTTGCACAGTTTGTCTCAGGCACAGCAGTACTGCCCCCCACCCCACCCTACCCGATCCGGCAGAGCTCGGACGCCGTCGCCCCGCTTCGGAATCTCACCCACCGTAGCAAGCGTGAGTCGGAAACGGGGAACGTGCGCGTGAAAAGGAAAATTTGAAAAACGTTTTTTTTTTGGGGGGGGGGGGGGGAGTGGCACGTACATACATAAGGACTTTTTTGGACGTACTCTTTGTCCGAAAGGCATTTCCCACGGACGCGTATGTATGCGGCGAATGCCTCCTTCTTCGTGTTGTTTTTGTGTCGCTCCATGAGAAACTTTTCTAAAAGGCCCAACTCCAAAAAAAGGCAAAACAGCTCGAGAGAAGTCTCATTTCCGCACGCGCGCACGCACGCACGCACGCACACAATTGCACAAGTCGTGTATTGAATCTTGCACAGCGTTGGCGATATTTAGCCGAGTGTTGGCGATCGTGTCAGGCGCGCCGCCGAAGGTCTTCCAGTCTGTCCAATTGCAAACAGGGAAGCCATCGTTGCATTTGACAGTTTTCTAGTTCACCGAGGGACCAAAACGCTCTTTTGGCTAATCGTGTCTGCCAAGTGTGACATTTGAATCGCATCCTTGTTGAGTTGAATGATTTTTTTTTTTCTTCCCGAAGCGCACGCGGACATTGGCAACCGTCGCTGCCGATATTGGCGTCGCCTCCGCTCGCACGAAATACGCCGCCTATGCTTGCGATAGCACACGATTCCCTTCGAGTCCGACATGGGTCAAGAGGTCACGTGGAAAATTCGTCATTTTTGTCAATGCAAGAGCCGGCCGGCATTTCCCCAAATCTAGTCTGCATCCTTTTTGTGTCCGAGTCCAAATCATCTCCCGTTCCCATGCCCAACATCGACGTGCAGTAGATTGGAAGCCCTCCGGGGGAGGGGGTTCCCCCACCCACCCCCTTCTGTATTTTTGTCATTTTCTATCCTGACCGTGTATGTGAATTGAGATCTTGTTTATGAAATAAACTATTTTAAAATCAAAAGCCTAACATTGTTTGGATATTAAAAACGGCCCCAGATTGTTTCGACACTTCAACGTGACCGGTTCAGTTTTCATTGAAACTTTTTTTTTTTTTTTGGTGGTCCTCGACCAAAGTTTGCTCACGCGGAAGCATTCGAAAGAGGTCAACCCAGCGGCGTCAAACTCATTTTTGTCGCAGGCCGCATTTCCCTCGCGGGGCCATTATGACTGTGAGACCATTTCAAGAAGTCAAGAATATAATTAATTGTTCAACTCGGAGCCCCCCCCCCGTGGAAAGTCGTCGGGACTGCAGTCAAGTGCGTCCAACCCGCGGCAGACACGAGGTGACAGCTCGGTGACAACCTGTCTTCCGAGTATGCGCCGCGCGCCGATTCCGCGGCCACGGTGGTAATTACGCTCGACAGCCGCCGCTTACCTTGCGACCCCTCATCGCGCGCGCGTGTTTGGGAGCGTGCGCGGTTGCCTGAATGGAGATTTCGACCCCCCCCCGCTTCCCGCGCCAGCGTCCTTGCTGGCATCAAGCTTTCATCTTAAAGCTGCGGAGTGACACTGAGCCCTCGTCCCGCGGCGCTGGCACACCGCGCTCAGCTTTCCTCAACCTCGGGTCTTTCTGTACAACTTGTCTCTTTCCTCAGCTTTTCGCAGCACGGGGGCCAATTTTAATCCCCGCCTGCATAGAACTGAAGCCCCCCCCCTCATGCACAATGATAGTTTCCTGCAGGGGAGGGGGGGGGCAGTCTAAACAGCCTTTGAATGCTGTTCTCAAGTCAAAATGAAAAGTGATGAATCAAGTTGCTAACAGTGCGCCGATCCCCTTTGCTTGTGGCACAAGCAAGGCGGACCACTCTGAGAACGTGGAATCAAATGCCCGACAGCTCTGAACCGATTTGCCTCCGCCAGATGCATTTTGAAATTGCGCCGATCCGGAGTGATGAGTCCGTAACGCTGTAAAATGATTTCCTGTTTTCTTTAAGTACTGCATGCCAGTGATTAACTCATTCACTCCCAAAGACGTTTTTAAATGTCTTTTCAGACTTGGTCCAGAATTGGCTGGTACTGAATGAGTTAATGCTTCAAGTAAAATGTCACTTACGATTATTTTGAAGTACTTCTCATTCATTCACTCATCACGTGCTCACCAAAGTCCAGACCACGAGTAAAATACACCGCCACAGAAGTTCGACTTCATGTCAAATCTGACATTCCAGTCGAGCTACGGAGCGCAGCGCATTTCTGCATTGCCGCAGGCGTAAAAAAGGTGGCATGGAGAGCAGAGAACAATAAGAAAAAGAACATCTGCTGTGACACAGTCGGGTCAGGGGGGGGGCGGGATAAGAAGATCCCTTCAAGCAACGGTTGCACTGTGGACCTGCCAGCAGCAATCAGTTGCACAGGGAAGCGTTCGGCGAGCGCCGTCGCACGTGACAGGTAAAAGCCGCACTTGCTCCCGGAGACGTGGACCCTTTTCATGACGCAGAAGCGCGCTGGCTACAATTTGGGTTCTTTCATCATCGGCAAGCGATTGAAAGAATTCACTCATATGATTCAGTTCATACCTGGAAATCCAGGCTCTGAGACAAACAACCACAGTCCAAAAATGGAGAAAATGAGACATGAATCTTGAGATAAACGACAGTCGCTATTGATATTACTTTCAACTTATGAACCTCAACGTACCTCGAGAAACCGAACACATCTGTACCATTTAACGGTCGTTCACTGTATCCATTTCCAATAAAATGGCCGCCAACTACGATGTTTCATACACCCTGAACGTCTAGAGATGTAAAAACATGAACGTGTCATCCAGTCCAAACAGTTCAGATCATCTCTCAATCTGTCGACCTCAAACCCTGCTATGATTTTGTCGCCGTTACGGACGATCGTCAAAATCGGCGGCGTTGCCATTTCGCAGTCTCGGTCGAGCTTCGACTCCCTTTCGGAAGTGAGACACAATTTCAGCCTTCGGACGTCATTTTTTCAAAGCACGTGCTCAGGAAGTGCAACAACATACGAGGCGATCGGCAGTGTTGCTAAGCAACGCTGAGGAAATCCCCGCACTGTACATTTTGTTCACAGGCAATGTCGCGGCGGCAAAACCATCAATCTGGCCTGAGCTGACGACACCGATAGGACAAAAAGAAGAAGAAAAAATATCTACAGTTCAAAATGTAGGCATGCGACATCTCCGAGCCCTAATCACGCACCTCCCGCACTTGTGCAACGGAGTGATTCCGACATGCAAGCCACGGCCGCGCGCAGCTTGCACAGACGCAGATGCGGCGCTCTCTGCGGGAGAGCTAATTAGCCGAGCGACGTTCCTCTCCTCAGCGCCGAGCTGACCTTCAACATTGCTCTCTTAAACAAGCCCCCGGAAGCCCCCGCGCGCGCGCGCGCGCGCAGGCTGCAAAACAACACCGCCACTTTCCTACGAGATGAGAGGAACTGCTTTGCTCCGGGCTGAAAGCCGACGACCGCGGCGCAATCGTCATTTCGGCTGGGCCGCGCTGCTCACGAAGCCCAATTTAGACTTGAGTAGAGGAAGAGCAATTCATCGACCTGGTGTCGATTTGTCGTCTTGCACGACACGGGGGGCTTGGTGGGGTGATGCTATGGCGGAATTCCCGCAGTGTCTAAAAATAGCAACGGTGTCTCAACAACAACAACAACAACAACAAACTCCCACTCTGGCATCCCTTCACTGGCTCGTTTTCTTCGGAAGACGCTTTCATTTGTTTTCAAATCTCGAAATGGCCCCTTACCTGTCTGAGCTGCGAGCGCCTCGGGTCCTCTCCTCGGGTCTCCGGACGGGACACGATGGGAAGTTCGGTGGGGTCAGCGTAGGCTCAGCCGGGGACGGAGTCTTTCGCCAAGGCCGCTCGCTCTCCTTTGGAACGAACGTTGGGCGAGCCCCCCTCGACGTCCATCTTGCAAACTCTTATTTCCTTCTTCGGCACGAGACTTGATTTGGAGTTGGACTCTTTTGGTGCTTTCGACTGTCGTTGCAATTCATTTTGTGTTGTCAGTAAACATTGTCAGTCCTCGGCCGTGTGGCCCCCTTTTTCCTTTTTGTGGTGTTCTGCGGCTCCCCCCATCAGCGCACCTGCCGCGGCGTCACAGCTGCCGGTCTTCACCTCATCGGCCACTCTCTAGCCAACCAGTCGAGCCGCGCGATGCCGGTCGGGCGGCTTTGTTGCCGGCCGCCAAGCCGCTGCCGCTCGAGCCTTCCCGTACAACTTCGTTTCGGGTGCTCGGACTGCTTTTGGTTCCTGTCCCCTCTTGCTGAAAATAAACCAGAGTTCATTGTGTCTGCCTGTGGGTCCTTTGCTCATCTCGAGCGAAGCCCAACAACTGTTAATTGTATGAATGAATGATTTTGGCTACAGCGGTGGTTGTGTTATGGTAGAGAGCTCCTAAAAGTTCACCCATACACGGTATGTCTTTTTTTTTATCTTGCTATTGTAAGTTGAGGTGTTCGCAGGGGTTTTTTTTTTGAATGGATGGGCAAAAAGGAGAGATGGACTTGGTTTGAACGCAGCTTTTATTTTTCTCTACGTCTGCTCCGCAACTCCCGAACGAACACACCTTCTTCCGGTAACGAAAACACTTCCTGCTTTTCTTCGCCAATCAGATGCAAGCAACACAAGAACGTTTCAGCAATTATTAAACAGAATATAATTTAGGTAACTGTAAGATAAAATAATATAATGCTCAAATATAAAATGATAATAATATCTTAATCTAATATAATTAACATCTTAATCTAATATCTTATTTTTTTTCAACATGTCTTGTGTAGGTTTGATCCCTCGCCTGGTGTCTTTGTGTCGGAGTCACGTCTTGCATTCGGCATACCTCCATTGTGCTACTCGACGTGGACGCTGTGGACGTTGCCCAGCCTCCTGCAATCTCTCACTTCCTCTTCCCTCCACCGACGTAACTGACACGTTCAATTAAACAGGGGCATTGTTGCTCGGGAACGACTATTTCATAATGAGATCGTTGCCGGAGCCCTAAAGAGGGAGGATATCTCAAGGGCTCCATACTGTATATCATGCGAGCGGGCAGCATGTGGGATAAAAATAAATAAATAAATAAATAAAAAAACCCACCGGGGCCCTTCATCAATTGCCAGAGAGACTTTGAACCTGCAGTAAAGCTGCTCAGTAGCCAGCAGCCGTGATGACCGTGTGATGAAGTCAGCATCTTCCTGTGTGAAAATTGCTTTCCCGTGATGCTGTGGTGTCGGAGAGGGCCGAGTTGCTAGCACACGCCGTCTTGCCGAAGCTGTGTATGGAGAACGTATTGACAGCTAGACTGGTTAGGTGAACGCCCTTTCAGCCGCTTTCAGCTTTCTTTTTAACACGAGACGCGATTAAAGTGTGTGAGCACCTTTGCTTTGTTTGTTGGAGTGCGCTCTTTGTGTTCCAGCTCAGCGTGGTCTCCATTTTGCTCCCAGCGTGTACATCCTGGGTTCGTTTTTTTTTTTCCCAACCAGCGCCACGTGGTTCCGGGCCATCGATATTAACAGCTGGCCTCAGCGTTACAGGAGCATATGAACACGCTTACAATCAAAGTCAAAAGAAAATGAATTTACCGTCATAAAATGTCGACCTTGTAACACCCAAGAGTAATTGCGTTTCATAAATTGAATGGCGACAGGCCATCCGTCTCTCCACTTTCTCTGTTTATGCTTATCAGCGTTCCGGGTAGCCACAGTCGAGTGAGCGACAGGTGGGGCGCAACCTGGACATTCTGTCATCATGCGTGACGGCGGAGGACCCCAAAAAAGCAGGCAGGAGAAGCGGGGTGTACCCAACAAAAACGCTTAGAAAGGCACACTGAGGGAACAAAAACGACATTAAAAACACAAAGTCCTGAAAACCCCTTGATGAAAGCGTGAGGTGGCAGTCCTTTGAAATGAAAAGAAACGATGACACGATGACCAACAGGTGCGACCGCTGGAGGAGAAGCCCTCCGATGCCACCTGTTGGTCACCAACGGAAACGTCTCAAGCCTTCAGCGCACCTAACGGGCAGTTTGGGAAGTGCAAGAAGAAGCCATTCAAACGCGATCTTTGCACTTGTAGCAACAGACGCTCGATCTAGCAAGAAACGGCTAAATGTCCACGATAGGTCTCGGTGGCTCGATAGTTTGCAGTGTCATTGTGGACCCCTCGCTGTTCATTAGATTTTTTTCTCCCTGAGCAGTGATTAAAAAGTGTTGTATAGATTTATTGAGCTGAATTAAAAAAACAAAAACAACAAAACCACATTGGGAACGGCGCCTTTTCCCTTCCTTGGGCACACGAATACAAATGCAGATGGCTCGGAACGCCAACAGCCCCAGCTGGTAACGGGAACACAGAGGGACGGTAAACGAGCCGCAAACGATTTTCATCAAGTGTGATGCACGCGTTAGACGGATCGCCGAGAAAGGGGGAGAAAAGTGTCCAAGGCATTAGCATAGGAAACTGCTCAATCAGTTTGTGTTATCGTGGGCGTGCAAATTCCTGAGCTGGACGCCGTTCAATTTTGTGTGCTTTTCTCCGGGTACTCCACTTTTCTCCCACGCTCCAAAAACATGCACGGAAGGTTCACGGAACACTCGAAATCGCCCCGGAGAGAGAGAGAGTGTGTGAGCGCTCATGGTCGTTGTGGGGGGGCGGGGCCACTGTTGAATTATTTGGGTGACCTTAAGCAGATAAAAGGGAAGAGCAGCACGGCTTTTTTTCCCAAAGCGTGACCTGAATGAGTGCAACATCCCATCAAAACAGAGCAGCATCATGACCCGCCGCACTTCCGAGGAGGAGACTGATTTTGAGAAAAATACCTGCATGGGGCAAAACGTCCTTTTCGTAACACTGTCGAAGTCCTCGGTCGATGTCCTCGCGAGGAGGCTTCAGACCAGGACATTCAAGTGTGAACACGGCAAGCCGTGAAATTCGGGAACATGGCAGCTTTTGCGGCCGAGGATGAGAATTGTGTGGCGGCACTGGGAAAGAGAAAGCGAATGAACGCCAGCTCAAAGAAATAACACGGGACTAATTAGCGCCGACCGAGTAGCCGCTTCTTCAGCGGCCGCTAATGACTCGTGCAGGCGGTCGTCAGACCAACGGCTTCAATTTCAATAACGTGCGCTTTGATTCGCTGTTGTTGGCCAAAAATAAAAAACAACATCCTATAGAATGTTTTTTTTTTTTTTGACTGCATGGGAAGGAATGTGCTCCCAGAATAACAAGCTGCGGTCTGTACGCGAGGGTCAGTCCGTAGGGAAGCAGGAGCGGGCGCTTGCGCATCAGCACCGAAAACAAGAACAGGCAGTCCCAGCCATCCTTTTGATGCGTTTGATATGGTGCGCTCAAAGGAAGCGCCATGGGGGCCGAGCCAGACATGCAGCAGCAAGAAAAGAGTGAAGGATGGAGACTGAAGGAAGGCAAGGCAGAAGAGAAGAAAAACAACTTGAGTTGGTAACATGGGGGGGGGGGGACACTTATTGCATTTAGATGCCATGAGAGAAAATATCATCCTGGTATTGGGACAGACCACCTCAAGATGGACCGGCAAAAACGAGGGATGGCTGGACTGTGGGCTTCGTCAAGCACCACAGAAAACAGACGGACGGATGGATGGCGACAATGACACCCCCCCGAAGGTTGTTTTGCTCTGCGCCATCCGCCTTCTCTCTTGATCCCTTCTTTCGCCGCCGACGCGACAGTGATGTCAATGACACCAGCGCTGCTCCAGAAAAACTGAAAGAAAGACGCGATGTGCTGGCGCGCCGATCTGGCGAATGGTTCGTTTGGAGAGCCAAAGCCTCGTTCCATCGTGATCATTCGTTTGCAGTTTTGCAGCGGCGTCCCCGACATTCGTCCTTTTTTTGTCCATTTGTCTTTTGGATTTGATTTTTGGTCTTTTGAGTCGATACGAATGTAGAGCGGTTTCTTACCCTTTTTTTTTTTCCCCCAGTGTTATTTAAAAAGATTACAGCCACCACTCTTCTTGGAATTGGATTAATGTAATCCCTCCGCAACTAATCTGTCATATTCCAAAACGGCGGAGCTACTGTATGTGACAAGCAATGTAAGATTAGAATAATAATCAGAGAATAACCTGAATGAGAAACATCTTCGTCACCTTGGAAAATAATACGCCGACTTCTTGAAATACCCGAAAGCCGCGTTTAAAAAATGACTGACGCGAATTCGACTCAAAAAGGACACACGGAATCAAGGCCACGCGGAGCGCCGGTCCAACCTCGTTTGAATGTCGCCCCGGGCGCATCGCCAAGGAGACACATTGCTGTGGAGAACTCGCACTGATGATTCTGGTAAAGATGTCAAACCTTGAGAGCAAGCGTTTTCAGTCAGGTCCGGCGCCGACAGGTTCCTCATTACGACAAACCTTCGGCTTGAGTGTGCCAATCTGGTTCTGTCCCAACATGAGGAAAAAAGAAAAAAAAAAAAAACGAACGTTGTTAAAATACTGTTTCCCAAAATTGGCAAAAATGTCAAATTGTCTGTACCTTGAATCCCTCTGCTGCAAGGTGTTTGATGCAATCTCGCAGCGCCAGTGTCTTTGTCAGAGAAGGCGTGAGGGTGTCTGGACTTGATGGCGGCCATGTTCCAAGCTTACGCTTTCAATTTCAGAATGTCGGCCTGCAGGTCGGTGATGCCGTTCTCGCCTTTGAAGCGGCAGGAATTGGGATGATCACATGAATCCAGAAACCGAATCACGACTTTGAGAGATGACATTGTCGAAGACTCGCAATGTGGCCTCGCGAGTTTTGAGGGCCAACGCATCTTGATGCAAGTTTGGAGGAAAAGGCGCCAAGGCCGCTCTTGTGACAAGCGGGCGACACATTCCCAATTGCAGCCGTCAAATTGCCGTCTATCAACAATGGAATCCCTTTTTAATGACGGTTGGGCATCGTCAAAGGGTTTGAGAGGTCTCACGAAAATCTTGGAGAACACAACAACAAGCACATTGATGCGTTTACCTTTATTGTGGTCACATCATTTGATCGTTTTCTGTACAGTACAACTCACTCAGACCACAAAAAAAAACAACAAAAAACTTAAATAGCGTTCAACAACATGACAACGGAATGTTGGCTGAAGGGGGCGAACGTGGAAGGCAACAACGCGGGGAGAAAATTACACATTCACAAGGACAAAGTGTGTGTACTCCAAAAAGGACTGGAAAAAATGTCACTCGTAAAATGGAATTGTATTCCTTGTGGGGACAAATTGGAATAAAACAATCGGGGGGGATGTTAAATAAATGCTTGCAGCGTAAGGGTTTGTTCACACCCCCTAAAAAAAACAAAAAACGAACAGAATATAACATGTAGGGGGCGCTGTGCCCGCTGTGCTCACACCATTTCTGTGTGCAAAATGATCAGTTGCCAAGACGGTCATTTTGAAGGTGCCACAGCGCCCTCTAGTGTTCTGTGCAATGCGGGCAGGGGAGCAGACCCCCCCCTCCCCTCAAAAAAGGCACCTTTGACGACGAACGGCCGCTCTGTAACATTCAGCTTGCTCCCAGTTTCATCCTGTGACGTTTAAAAAAAAAGGGGGAATGTGGAGAAACAGCGGAGGAGGGAGATGGCGAGGTCTACGTGGACGAACAAATGTGTGCTCGGCGACTCAGTCGCAAACCATTTGTGGGTCCGTTGGCGCATTATTTACATACAGCAGTTTTGTTGCAAGGTGTCAACGTTGCGGTTTTGTCGCTAAAGGTACGAGTCCATGGAGGGGGCGTAGGAGAAGCCCACGAAGGCCTCGGCCCCCTCCTTGATGCTGGCCGTCACCAGCGCGCTGTCGGGCGAGCAGCCGATGGAGTTGGGCACCGGCTCGTCCGTGAACTCGGGGTCAAAGTGCCGCAGGTCGTTGGGCCCCGTCTGGATGAGGACCGCAAGCACAAATCGGAAGATACATCTCAAGTTAGCAACCACAAGCATTTGTTTGGGAAAATAAAAAGAAGCGCGTACTTTGAAGCTGATTTACTGTTGCTATTGCTGCACGTCTAGAGCACAAGGAATGTCAGTCGTTTCAAAATTGGGAGTTTACTTCTTGCGCTGGACAAATAATCCTGATTTTTAACAAACCCAAAAGTAACTATGATGACAAATGCGACTCTCAAGCAGCAAATGCACATCAGTTGAGAAAATCCAAATCGGGCCCTTCGGCGGGCTGCCCGCGTTGAGCATCGGCGACTTTTTCTTACCACGTTGGGGTTGAAGGGCGGCGTAATCTTCTTGTTGTTGAGCTCGTCCCAGTTGATGGGCGAGAAGAACACGTGGTTTTTAATTTCCGTCTGCATAGACAAAAACGGACCACCAATCAGCAAACGAAAGCAAAAATAAAAATAAAAAAGTGCGGGCCGAGACGAGCGGTACTCACAAAGTCGTCGGCGCAGCCCAGCCGCTTGGTCCTGTCCTTCTGCAGGAGGCCCTCCAGGAGGTGGCGGGCGGCGTTGGAGATGTTGGGCTTGAGCTGCACGGGCTTGTTCAGGATGTTGTCGTACATCTCGGCCGTGTTGCGGCTGTAGAAGGGCGGCTGCGAGGACACGCGGGCCAAGCGGCGGTTAGTGTCGCGCCGCTTGCTTATTAACGCGCTCGGCGGGAGGAACGGCGAGCCTCACCAGGCCGTAGAGCATCTCGTACAGGACGGCCCCTAAGCACCACCAGTCCACCGTGCGGTCGTACGGTTCTTTGTGGAGAACCTCGGGAGCCAAATACTGACAAAGACAAACAAACAATGCGGTTAGCCAGGACTGAAAAACAAAAACAAGGAAGGGGTAATGCGGGCTGGGGCTTAGCCATCTTGTGGCCCGAATTTGACACACAAGAAACAAGTTACTATCCCTTTGTCCTTTTAGAAAGCACAGATTTGATCATTGGACATCCAGGTTTTGTTTTGAGGCCATTTAAAAACGTATTCCAAATGGCGCCACTGTGGGGCGCTCTCACGCCAAATAAGCAAAAGAAAACTTGTAAACCGTGAAGGCAAGCAGGGTTAGCCCATTTTTTTTAGATGCTCACTGGGCTCAAGTCGCACAGGATTTGAACTCCAACTTCAGTTTGGCTTGAGCCAATTGTTGTTGGTTGAACTCCAAATGATCTACAGCGACACCCAAAAATCCAAAGAAAAAGCACTTGAGATGCTGACAGAGCAGCGGTCTACTACGGTTGAACTGGAATTTTGTGTTTGAGCCGCTTGCGGGATTTTGCGGTCGTTACCTCGGGTGTGCCGCAGAAGGTGGAGGTGGTGCCGTTGGGCTCGATGTTCTCCTTGCAGAGTCCGAAGTCGGTGAGGACGACGTGGCCCTGCGAGTCGAGCAGGATGTTCTCGGGCTTGAGGTCCCGATAGACGATGTTGAGCGAGTGCAGGTAGCCCAGCGCGCTGGCGATCTCGGCGGCGTAGAAGCGCGCCCGCGGCTCCAGGAAGCAGCGCTCGCGCTGCAGGTGGTAGAAGAGCTGCGCACAAACCACCGCGTCGTCAGCGGCTCGGTCGCACACCTTGCTCGAAAAAGATCACCTTTCCTTTTCTGACAAGCTAATTTTATGTGTCGCTTTTTTAAATGAATACAATTTGAAATGCATAACATTTCATCAACTCCAATTGTCCGACAATGGCAGGAAATTAACTCCGTTTGGCGCGCTAATTGTGGAGATGGGCGGCGCGGGGTGGCGCGGCGCGTCTTCCTTCCCGACTTCCCCCTTTTGAGACGCACGCGACTCACCTCTCCCCCGTTGATGTAGTCCAGGACGAAGTAGAGCTTGCCGGCCGTCTGGAAGGAGTAATGCAGGCCCACCAGGAAAGGATGTTTGACGTTCTTCAGCAGCACGTTCCTCTCCGACATGATGTGCTTCTCCTGAGCGGCCAAACATGAGATGACGACTCAACGCTTTGTTGACGTTCGCCGCCCGTGCGCGGTCATGGGAGACGGCTTGCCCAAACCAACGACGATTTGCGCTTACACGGAGATCACTTACGATTATTAGAATGATGATTTGATTTGATTTGTCAACTCACCTCCTTCTTCTTGAGGATGGCCTTCTTCTGTAGCACCTTGACGGCGTAGAAGCGGTCGTCTTGGCGGTGGCGGGCCAGCAGCACCTTGCCGAAGCTGCCTTTGCCGATCACCTTGAGGAAGTGGAAGTCGTTGGGCTTGGCCGACGGGTTGGACGACGGGCCCAAGTTGATCTGCTGGGTCGGGCTGGGCTGTGTCAAGCAACAGAGTGCAACGTTAGCTGTGCAAGACATCCCTCTGAACACCCAAGTTGTTCAACCACGCTGATGAGCGGAAATGCCGTTCATCTGTTCTGGCCCTTGGCCAATGTTATTAAGGCCAATGAGTGTAGAGAATATTTTTGATTACTCAAGAGACTCACAGGAGGGGAAGGGTTGCTGTTCATCAGCTCAGCATCCTGCGGAGGACTCAGGTTCAGGATGGACTGCACCTCCACACTAAAACAAAAGCAATTACTAAATATGTAGCCCAAAAAAAAAAGAAAAAATATACATTTATACTTTATATAATCTAAACTAAGCATTTATTTTAAAACATTATTTTTGTCAAATTAAAAGATTCAGATTAAACAAAATAATGCATGAAATCAATACTTTGGAGGGGATCAAAGTGAGCTGAGAGGGTACTCACTGCTTGCCGGTGTAGGCGTTGGTGGCGAGCCTCTGAATGAAGTCGTTCAGTCCCATCCTCCGCTGTTTCATGAAAGCTGAAATAAAATTCAAAGTCACGTTTACATTCATCCGTCGGGACACAAAAACAAACAAAACGATGCAGCCATCACGACGCAGCTCCGTACCGCACACAGAGGCCACAAGGCCTTTAAACTTGGAATAAGTCAAGCCGGGCTGTCCTGTCGCGCTTTTGGTCATCATGTTGGGGAGAGGCCAAGGCACGAAGGAAATCAACAAGGCCACATACAGAAGACGTGACTACTACAGCTTTCAAGTTTGCCTCTGCTTATATGACGAAGCCAGATGGAGGCGTTTCCGGGTGGGAGTGACTGCAAGCGGCGATGTCTCGGCTTCTATTGGACGAGCCGAGGCCGGCATGAGCCAATCAGAGGCCTCAAAGTATGACGAGCGCGTCACTCGGCCACGCCCACGCGTGATTGCGTCAAATAACAAAAAGAAAGCATCTTGAACGATCTATTAACACACTTTTGCCCGCAAATACTCACGTCGGAATTTCAGAACAACCACCTCGTGTGACGTAAAGAGTCTGAATGGTTGTGAAATGACCACCGAGAAGACCCTAAAATGCTACAAAATGCTGACAAGTTATCGCGCCCAGACGTGGCCGCAAACAACACGGAGCTCCCCTATGACAACGTCAAGACTCTCGAAAGTTATAAATATGGCAAACATGTTGGTGTGCCTCTAACAAATTGCCCTAATTTGCAGCCCATTGTTAGCTTTCGGGTTATGATTTTGCCTAAAAAAAACAGTTCTCTACGACATTTAATTAAGATATAAAGCGTGGGCAAATGAATAATTCGCAACATTTCGATGCGGCTTCGCTCACATGTAAGTGAACTATTTGTTTGATTGCTGATGGAAGTTTTTGCGCTGTGATTGTGCCTCAAGTGGGTAGAGTTGCCTACAACATTTCGTAAAGGTATGAAGCGTGGGCAACATGAAAATTCCTTACTTTTTGGTGCGCATACGACCCCCTCCCAATATAAGAAGAGCACATATTAATAAAGACTTTAAGATACAAAGTTGTCTTCCCAAGAACTGGCCAAGTGGATGTGCAAAGAATGCAACTCGCTCGATCAATTCCTGCTCAATTAGAAGGGTACCGAGTGACGCAAGTTCACCCAAAATAAGAAAGAAAAGTGAGAAAGTGAGAGAGAGAGCGAGAGAGGGGAGGGGGTTAGAAGCCAAAAAAAAGCGGCTGCTAGTGGAAAAGTACAGAGCCAGGGGAGACACACTTGAGGGGTCTAAACATACACGAGTTTAATGCAAAAACAACAACACATGAGGTTCATGCACGCCCCCCCCCCAAAAAAAACGGGAAAAACTGCACCGATCATTAGGTAAGACAGCTTTAGCTATGTCTAGAGTGGATGGACCCACTGGCAGATATTATGCGAAAGGCCACGTCGACCTTTCCAAACAATAAAAGTGAGAATTGGTGAAAATTGAGGAAAAAGCAAACAAAGGAGTAAGATATGTAGAGTACAGTATAATGTCTACACTAAAGAGCCTGAAGTTGAGAAAGTTGACAGGAAGCAAAACACATTTTGCACTTACATCCCTCCCAAGATTTGGGGGCACGTCTTAAATGCTTTATTTTGTATTTAAAGCATGCTTGGGGGCGGGGGCTGTTTTACCCAAAAGACCCCAAAGTAGGTTATAGCTGTACGCTTACGTAATGGCCCCCCAACCCCGTCACATTTGTACGTCTATACATCCTCCCCAAGTTAATGATTGCCTGTTTCCTTCGTTTTTTGAAGCGAGACGTCGTCACGGACGTTGCGTTCAAAGGCCGTTCGTACTCACACGTCCAAGTGGTCGTTGTGTCTTTCATCGAGACGTGGCGGTATCGCGGGCTGCCAGTCAAGGTGGGCTCCGAGAGGTAAGCACACTGGGGCGCATTCCTCAGACTGGAGGATTTTCATCTGGACGCGTTTCAGCTTTTTCCTCCTCCTCCTCCTCGCTTCTTTCGCGTCTCGAAGGCGGAGACGATCCGCCTTCTCTGAGACGTGCTGCGTTCAGACGCTCAGCGGAAAAGTCGTAATTTGGACATGCGACGTCGCTCGGCGGAAAAGCAGGGGCTCTCCCACCAACTTTTGGCCAAACTTAACGGAAAGCGGTACCTCGTAGTCGTGTACAAACCAAAAAAGGCCTCGGTAACCGATGGGGTGGTAGGAGGGAGTAATTTAAATAACTAATTTGAAGTCGTAACACTCAGTGTAAAGCCCTAGTTTGAAACCCTAACCCTGCTTTACAACTCATTTCAAACCCTAACCCTACTTCAAAACCCTCATTTGGTACCCTGATCCTGGTTTAAAACCTTACTTTGAAACCCTAATCCTAGTTAAACCCTAATATTAAACCCTGATTGAAACCCTAACTCTGGTTTCAAACCATTCTTGAACCCTTATCCCTCATTTAAAACCCTACCTTCAAACATTAACCCTAGTTTTCCTGTCAATACACATTCGTCGACAAACGGAACCATGGAAAATGTGGTCGACTGAGGTGGGGGGGCAGTGCTGCGGAAGTGCCAAATTCTCATATGTGGACGTGCCAAATTTTACTTGTAAATGTAGGTCAGCGCTTGTGGTGCCGTTTCAGGCTAGCTCAATGCTTTTTTTTTTTTTTTGGTCCCTCTCCTGTTTGATATAAAAATATCTGCATTCAAACTGTGCCAGTTTTCTCATTGTGAAATTTCGAGCCTCCTCGCTAGCGACACCGTCGGCCACGCCTCCTTGCGCAAACAGCACGCTGGCCTTGCTGAAGAGCGAGCAAAGGCTCCTGCCGGCCGGCTGACCGTGAATGAAACAACAAACTGGATTGAAAAAGAACAGAGCCGGTTTGTTTCACTGAGTGTCCAGTGGAACAACTTGTGTCATTGTGACAACGCTAACTGAGCGCCTCGTTGTCTCACAAAGACAGCGACTTAGCGAGCGAGCCACCGGGAGAGACGCTAGCTCATTGCAAAAACAAGAAGCCGATTGCGATTTAATGGGGTCCCATGAGACATGGCCCAAGGTCAAAGGTTGAATAAGCCCAGTGTCACAAGTTGGGATTTTTTCCCCCCTTTTGACGTGTTTTCTATGCAACAGCAGAACATTGTCCACCTGTGTGGACGTGCCCTTAAGGCCAAATCAAACACGCACACCCACGCCACAGAGCTGCACAATCAACGACAACAACGGGCGCGCCCATTTTGAATGTCTCGACATGTTTTTTTGCCCAACGCACGCGCGCCCACACACAAATAAACACACGATGAAATAAGGACCTACGCTTGGTGCTGCAAGTGGCCTTCAGATCAGCTGCAGCTCGAGTTATTATGTGTGGAAACATTTCAATGTTCATATTTTCATATCCTTGTTGTTTGTTTTTTTTAAATCTTGGGACTGGACTTCAACATTTAAATTGAGGTGCCGCTGTTGAACAATTTTGTGTCTGGTGGCCAGTCTTACGGGACCAATTTGGCGAGAGTCACAGATGGCGTCCAGGCTACTTGTTTTTTTCTCGCTGTCTCTCTAGTTCTCTCTCACACACACACACACACGGCTTTTATGTGTGTGTGTGTGTGTGTGTGTGTGTGTGTGTGTGTATTGAGCTGTCTAACTATTCCATCCTCATTCACATTCATCGCCCGACAGTTGCCTTTAAACGCCGCCCCCTCCAGTCCCCGCTGGGCCAAATGACACAACAGCCACCAAATAAATGGATGAAATGTTCATATGAAAGGCAGTTGGGGTGGGGCTGATGATGTTTACACTACAGTGCTAATATCCGCCGATTGGCATCGCCTCGCCGCCCTTCCTGCGCTCTCACGAACGGACCTCCCAACGTGTGTGAGTCACACAGGCCTGGCATCCCGAAAATTGCCACTAGTGGCTTACATAATGTGCACGCACACAAACAGTCGCCAAGCAGACCCGAGGAAAACATGGGAGTGGAGCTTTTGTACACTTCAAGCCTTTAAGGCGTTGGGCTGGGATTGCACCATATGTGAGTGAGGAGTTCACTATTTTTTTTTAATCATTCCACTGGGGAGCGCAGCTATTGGGAGGCGGGCACACACACCTGACCAATCATGTCAAGACTAGCGGGCCACATTTAAATGAAATGAAAAAAGAGCTGCTTTGATTGCCGTGATTGACGTCGACTGTGACCACGCCACAGCGGCGCAGGCCTCCCTCTTGCAGATGCGGTGGCAAGCACTCGTCTGCAACATCACCAGCATCACGTCTGACCGGCATTCGCTCAGAAATACACAATGAGCTGGGCCGTATTCACGCCAGGAGCGGCGATGTGTGTGTGCGGCTGTAGGACGACATTGGATGGCACACATCATCAAAAGGTCACCGCCAGATGTATTCTGCACATGATCGCTGCCACCACTGTGCTGTGCAAAGACGCAGTCAGACCAAAAAGAAAAGAAGAAAAAGCAATTTTGGTTTTGGAAACGCATTCGTTACACTGGAGCCAAATAAGAACGGGATGATGGAAGTAAAGTCCTGTCGTAGTTTGCCGAATCATTTGCAAACCAAACAAGCGGGAGAGGTCAACATTGCACAAATGGAAACGGCCAACACTCATACTACGACAAACACCGTCTGATTACGTTGCGGATCAAACTGAGTCTTTTTTTCGAGCAGCAGGAATGGTGAATGGGGGACACCAGCCGTCTTATTAGCAGTGGACTTACCGTTGTCGCCGGGGCAACAGTAGCCGTCTGGCTCCGACTCGTTGTGGTAGTAAAGGTCCACGGCCTGCTGGGAAACATTTGGTCTCACTCAATGCAAGACACATGACAGAGAACCTCTGCTACCTTTGCTCCTCTCGCAATATCTCCAAACTATTTAGCTAACTAGCTAGCGAGCTAACATATACTGCACACACACGTATACATGTGTGAAGGCCCTTTTATCGGAAATCGGCGACCATGTCCAAGACTTTTAGGGGGCGGGGTTCAAATTATACGTCAGGATGAGAGGGTGACTTGCCTTTGTGTCACCCAAAACTTTGCAAATCAAAAAAACGGCACGCTTCAAGAAACATTGACTTCTTTCTTGCGCTTGCCGTATGAGGTTATAAAAATCAAGTCGTCCAAGTGGCTTTCTCACGGGGCCGTGCTCCACCGGGTTGTGGGTGACAACTTCTTGGCTCCCCACCAACGTGGCAAAAGACACCCAGACGCCTCACTGCCCCACTTTCGATGTGCCTTAATGAAGCTGCGTTGCCAGGGCGATACCGCCAGCGACCCTACCGACGGCCCCCCCGCAGGGCGCCATGTAATCTGATGAGCACAACATCTGTTTCTGTGAGCGTTTCTCTGGCGCCGCACTTGACCCCGGATTTATTTGGGGAAGGTGAGTCATCGCAACCGCAAAACTGACACCTTTTCATGTGCTGTCAGAAATGGAAGGTGACTTGATGAGAATCATTTCAGATGAAGTTGAAATACAATCAAGCTAAAATAGTTGAATTATTTGTGACTCTTCCTCTCACATGCTGACATTTCCAAACGGTAACAAAGCGGAATAACTAGCCTGCGTGCGCCGTCGCGGCTGCCAGGCATCGTCCAGCACGTAGCCGATGTAGGGCCCGCTGCACACGGCGCACTCCAGCATGACAGGGCCGGCCACAAAGGGGGGCGTGGCCCGGACGCCGGCCCACCAAGACGGGCCATCGGGCCCGTCGCCGCCATCCTTCGACATGCCGTGGCGGCCCGACGGCGTCTTCCACTTCCTTACCTGCAAAATGACATCCGTGTTGGTGCGAATGAAAATACTTTGTATCATCACTGCTCTCACTTAAAGGTGAAAAGAAAAAGAGTTTCGGATGTTTGGAATCACGCTCGACGCCGTTTTGCGTGTCCGCCGTGCTCCTTTTCCGGTGGTTTTTGGTGCCGTCGTCCCTCCCATTGTGCAAGTGCATAAACGGAGGAAGGATCGACATGACACGGATCCTATTTATCCTCTGCGGGGAGGCTGAGCGGGACGTCTCGCTTGCCCTGGCGTCGCCATAGCAACCTACTTGCGTGCAGTGTTGGCCAAAGTACTCGCGCTCTGTACTTCACGGGAAGATTTGGGGCGACTCAAATATGAGGACATTTTTTGTTTCGATGAGCTCTTCCCCGGAGCCGAGCCATAAAACGCCACATCGGGCGTGGCCATTTTGGGGGCTGGAGGATTCACAAAATAAATCAACTCCATTCCCCTCAAAATGCACACTTTGGACATACCACGGGGAAAAAGTAAAAGGTGTGACAAGCAACTAATTAACTCACTGTCTCCGGGAGCAAGCGGTTTTGTTTTTTTTTAATGTTGGGGGGGAAAAAAGTGCGCGCGTGCACTTGTGTGTCATTGCCTACTTGAGTGTGTGTTGGCACAGAATGTCTCGTCCTGACATAACGAAATGTTGGGTAATACTGTCCCATGCAGGTCCACACATGTACATTTTTAATCGACTAAAATAAGCGCGCATGTGACCCACATCCAGAACGACTTACTCATCATATGAAACAACAACAGCAACATCTGCCGTTGTTGCCGTGCCCTACGCCGACTCATTCTGAGACACGTTGTACTCACGGGTGCCGAGGCGCTCACCTTGCAGCTTTGGCTCTTGCTGCAACTTTCCGCCGGCTGGCGGTGAGCCGCGCGGCCGCGGTAAGGCGTGCCGCCGTCGCGGCGCCCGACGTACGGCGAGCGGCACGAGGCCCAGCGGGGGTAGCGCGGCCCCTCGGCCGGCGGGCACCTGGCGCACGGGTACGGCAGACATTTGCCCTGCGCCTTCTCCGCGCTCACTTTGGGGTTACGCATCCATCGACGCACCTTGGTGGGGAAAGGCGCAGCGGCGTCATTGGACAATAGACCCCAAGAATGTTACCGGCGTTACCAATCATGCTACAACACGAGGATAAAGTACACATTCTATCTATTCCAAAAAATCAATAACGAAATCTCGATTTTCAACAAATGGTCGCATCAATGCTCCAAAGTTGTGACGCAGACCATTTGAGAGACTTCAGTGAAACCCCCTCCCCCGTGCGCACGACGAACGAGACAACACGCCCAAGCGACGATGCCATGACGTCGTCCGAGAGCGCGGCGACGGGCATGCGGCGGCATGCGGGCAATCAAAATGTTCCGCGAGTGTGGAAAAGGTCACGAGGCGAGCGCACGACGCGACTCGTCCATCCGGAAATTCCTTTGCCGCTTTGTCCTCGTGACACCAACCGCGGCCTTTCCTTTTCCCCCACAGGCGTGGAACCAACGGGAACGGCGTTCATTCGGTGTTAACGTCCTGACCGGCAACTTTGGTCAACGCGGAGCCCCGTGAGACCTTTTTCAAATCCAAGGGACGGAAACGTCCGCTGGGTTGAGACTGGGCACTTCGGGCGCTCCGTTGACCGGGCAATTTCGGATTCGGGCATTCCGGCTCATGTCACCGACGAAACAGGCTTTAAAGTTGTTTACTCGGTTGAAGTGCATCGCCGCTGTTGCCGCAGCGACCTGCGCTCACCTATTTCAGCATTCCGGACGATGGCCGGCGCCGCCAGGACACCTGACAGCAGAGCCTTTACGCTCATGGCACAAAGTGATGCTCATGGCACTCTTCTAAGGCAGCGATATCATCTTTGTCATTCCAACTCACCTTCCTCTTGACAAACTGAAAGGCTGAGCACTTCTTGAAGGAGAACGCCGCCGCCTTCTCTCCTCCACCTGCTCCTCGTCGTCCACCGTTCACCAGCTTCATGGCCGACACCGGCGCCCCGCTTGCCTCCGTAGAGCCCAGTGTGACGGATGGGGGGGGTCAAGGGCAGTGGGGCTGTGCTGCTGCTGCTGGCAAGCAAAAGAAAAGGCGGAGGCTTGTTAGACTTGGCTAATGCACGGGGGTGTCGACAGGCAGGATGCGAGGGAGCGAGGAGGATGAGGAGGAGATGAAAAGCGAGGGAGGCGGGAGGCCGTAGGTTTCACGAGGCCACGTTTGCAAGCTTTCTTCTCGACTGGCAGACGTTTGACAACATTTGCGATGCGCGTTCAAGATCCAGCCGGCGGATCGTTGCGGAACTCAGAAACGTTCACTTCTTGCTTTTTCCGTTTTTTCTTAGTAAGTTCTTCGCAGGAGGAGGTGGTTGGGTGCTTTGGGGTCCCGATCAGCATAGTTTTTGACTAGAAGATAAAGATTGGGTGGTCAATCTCCACTCATCGTCACAAACGACACAAAATAAAGATGTTCAACTCGGGCCACATTTGGAAATAATTGCTGCCCAAAGGATTTTCTCAGTCTTGTTTTTGTTGTCTTTGAGTTTGAGGCATCACAAAAGCAAAAAGCACTCATGTCAGAGTCGCGGTTCTTTCTAGAACGGACTTTTTGCACAGAAACCAGCGCTTTTGGTGAAAGCAACCCATGCTCCACTCTTGATTACCAAACAATTACCCAAAACAAAAAAACAAACAAACAAACCCCAAAACCAAACACAAACTGTTCATCAACTCTGCTTGAAAAAAATAAAAAGGTGGACAGGAACGTGAGCTTCGCAATCACCCCAACACTCGTCGCAACGGCAGATCACGTAATGGAGCGCCTCCGTCGTCTCGGCTGCTCTTCTTACCTTGACGGCAAATGGGGCTGCGGCTGAGATGCGTTTACATCCGAGGGGTTGCCTCTGGGTCACAGGTGCCGTTCCCAAATTGCGTCTAACCGAGCTGAGGCTGTTTGGTTCTCGCCGCCGCGTTTCGAGTGGGCACAAACCAAGTGCGAGCGCATGATGACGCCGAGTGCGTCCTGCTGCAGCCGCGCCACTTTATCAATGGAGGCGCTCCGCAGTGACGCCTGTTTCTTCCTCGCTCTCTCTCCCTCTCATCAGCATCTTGCAAGCCCCCCCCACCCCACCCCTTTCATTATCACCACGCCCCCTCACGCCCCTCTGTCCTTCCTTGTCTCAGTCCTCATTTCTGTCAATGGAGGCTCCGGTGCGTTTAATATCCATCCCGATCCACATACTCCCGAGCCGCTAGTTGCCCTCGACTCACGACCAACAGCCGCCGGCCGGTCTGTCAAATGTCTGCACTTCAACTCGCCATAAAGCATAACGGCGGCAAGGCACCCTCTCTTGGCCAGGGCCAAAGGATCATCGTTTGGGACAGGCACCAAATTGGGCACCTCATCACCTGCATATGACAAAATTGTTTCATGATGGCATTTTAATTCAGTAGTTATGAGAAATGTGAAAACTAATTCTTTGATCGAGCAACAAAAAAAAAACTTTGGGAAATCAACTTCCTTGGTGGAGGTAATTGCCCGAATCTCGTATTTGGCTAAACCGCACCCGCTATGCAAATCCTGCCCTGCCTTACCCACTAACGTCTGGATTTTGGCCTCTTTTTGTGCCTCTTCTCCTACCGACTCCTTGGGCCAAACAAAACAAAAAAAGAGAGAGGCCACTTTAGCCGCTAGCATTTACGTTAGCCCCAAGGATCGAGTGCTTTGAGAGGAGCGACATGGTCCTCTTTCTCGCCGGAGCTGAAAGCACATCTCCAATCTAACCGAGAGAGCATCAATTATTCTGTGATCTGGAGCTAAAAGACACTCCGCTGCGCCTCAGAATTCCAAATGAAGGGTTCATAAATAATTTATGGGGTCGTTTCTTAAAGGCTTCGCGGCGCCGCTGATAAATCTCTTCCTATACAGACGCAGTAAAAGTTTCACGGGCGCCCAGTCCTTTCGAAACAAACCTCCAAGCATGCAAAGGGGGAGTGGATGCGTCGCAAGCGTTTTAAGACATTTTTCATGAGAAAGCCAAGAGGGGCTCTTTTCAGGCAGCGGTGTGACGGTGCACGAGTGATTTACGCTCCACAAACCGAGCGACCAAATCGTTACAGATCTGGAATCCTCTCATTTCGGCCTTTAGTATGAGATATGACTCACATTTAGTTTTCACCTGCTAATTACTGAGCTAGCTAGATGCCATCAAAACAAATATACTGACAGGTCGTCGAATCAATATTTGCCCAGCGGCGTTGAAGATGATTTTTGTGTTTGACTGTAGCAACGGCTGAACAAATACCTTAAAAAAAAAAAATCAGCAGAATCTGGCATGTGTGGGATAGTGCCAGCTCGAAACACACACACACACACACACGAGCACATCCGGGCAGCAGGGACGTGTCTCCGCATGTGTGCGTGGCGCTCATTAGTTGACGAAAGCTCCAACAAACACCAACAGGTTTGATCGTCATGCCGATGATTGGTCGTGTCGCGCTAGATTAATGTTGTTTACGCGGCTGCCCCCGCCCATTAAAAAAAAAAACAAACCAAAAAAAAAACAGTTAACACAGGCACGTGGCAGCCCATCACTTATCTGACAAAAACAAAAAACAGCAGCCTTGAGTTTATTCAGGCTGGACACAAAACTGTCTGCTCCACTGACTCCCATGTGGGGAAATTCATGGCAGCACATAACACACAAACACACACACACACACACACACAAAAAGAGAGTTACTATTTCCAGCCTGGAGGGAAGAGTGCCGCGCACGACAATGTGACTGCGCTGCACCAAAATGCCTCTTTTATGAGGGAGTCAAGAGGCTCGAAGTGATTGCTGACTTTCCACGGTAGGTCTTTGGAGTTAAGCAGTTTGCCTAACAGCAAACGAAATACAGTATGCGGGGTAGGAACAGATAGGTGTGGACTTTTTGGCGGCCCTTTTGAAACAAATCGGCAGGCACGTTATCAAGCGTCGTCGTATTGATGTTTTCTATTTTTTAAAGCTGTTGTCCCCGCCCTCGCCGTGGTCATATTTTTAAGCATGTTGGAAATAACGTCTTGGCGCCCTATGCAAAGAGAAGATGGCTTTTCGTGCCAGGGCTGGCTGGATAGCTCGCTAGCTGCGTGCACTTGGCAACAAAGTCGTGCAAATTTGAGGAAAATGGAGGAGAGACAACTCGTGCTGAAAAGTGAAATGGTGGAAAACCGCCGGGTTGTCAGTCTTTGCAGTTCCCATCAAATGTTTTCTGGATGGATCTACTGCAAATGAATCTGTGAGTTCGCTTTGGAGGCTTTTTAGTTCATGATTGCCATCAATTGGCGATCCCGATCAGCAACACAGAGCGGCAGGTGCATTTTTTTGTGTTTCTTTTGTTTTTTTAAACCAACGGCACCCGATGACGCAACACCCCTGGCGCCTTGTTAATCAGCAAGTCGCACTTACATAACATGACTTGTTTGGCATTTCCACCAAGGCTCAACCTTCTTCCCCCTCGTTGCGCGACTCCCTCATGTCTTGGGACGGCAGTACGAGCCCTTTTCAAAATGCCTGTCGATCACCTGACCGGCGCGTGGCGTACGTTCCGGCGCATACCCGCTCGCTCGCGATTGCGCAATATTTGCTCCAAATCTTTCAACATCTTTTAAAACAGCGTCACGCCGTCAAGTACGGAACTATCGGTCATTTTTCGCTCGACCGCTTGCCTTTCTCAGTCATCTGTTTCCAGTGAAAGGCAAGAACCCGGCTGCTTTTGGAAATGAACCGTTGTCCAAAATGGAGCCGTCCGGTGACTGGAGTGTGGTTCGCCGCCACCGTATCTCGTACTATCAGCGACGATGACCGTAAAGACGTCTCGGGTGACTGGACTCTCACTGCCTTGTGACTTGTCGGTTTGTTTGTTTAACGGATGGGGCAACGCAATCGGCCGCACGAAGGCCGGGTGACATACCTGGCCGGGCTCGGAATGCGGGGACGTCATGTTCTCATTGTCAAGACACACACGCAAGCCAAGAATGCGGGGTGGTGACTTCATCGCGGCGGGAGGGAAGGCGGGAGAAAGACGGAAGACCCCACCGCCCTCCCGCACCCCCCCACCCCCCACTTTCGGTTGACCTTTTCAGGAATACGCTCCTTCTTGAACAGCTGACTGACAGGGACCGGCTCGGGACTTTACCTCACACAAAAGAAGAAGAGAATGCGGATGCGGCGTGAAGGGCATTCGGTCTTATCGTCTCCTCATCTTGTCAGGGAGCTCAGGCGAATTCTCGTCGAGGAGCACCGCCATTTGGATGCGTCTCCCTTTCACTAAAAAGGAAACAAACAAAAGGTTCAAACGGCGGCCATGGAGGCAAAAACGTGAACATTGAGAACATGACTCTGAGATTTGCTCTGCCTTCCAAATCAACTTCAGTTTCGAATGGCATTTCATTATTTGATGCAATGAAATCGGCATCCCCGCTCGGAGTTGCCTTTGTTGTTGATGCTTTCGAGTTTGCGAGCGCGATCCCGTGCGGACAGAGATCATCTTCAAATCTCAATTGTTGCGGACGGACATTTTGTGATCCAAAAATGCACAAATGTCTTTGCTCGAGTGCACTTGTATCAGAGGGAATCGCTCATCCCCCCCCCTCCCGGCCGCGGCATGCGCTCCAAGTGGAAAACCCACCCGAGCTGTCGCTCCCATTGGAGCAGCTCGGCGAATCTCCGCTTCGCGCGGAAACAATGGGAAGCGGAGACTTCAGAGAAGCCAATGTTGGCGATGCCGCGGCGATAAGAAAGTCTGCGGGAGCCGCACTATTTACAGACGAGCCGGCACAGGCGCTTTGTCCCCCAAACGCCCCGCGGATGTCAATCATTTCCCTTTTTCTTTGTGGCACACAACTCTTTGTTTGGTTGGACCCTTACGGCTCTGCTGGGGGCACTAAACATGCTGCGATGACATATTAACATATGATGGGAATGACATCTACACAGTGGTGCAGTCCAGTCGAGAATTCTTCAAAAAAAGTGTCCCGTTGACGTTTGCTGTCAAACCTAACATCAAACAAAAGCAATCACATGTTGCTTATTTCAAGCAACCAAACAAATGTGACTTGGGAATGCCCCCTGCTAGCTTCTGGCGAGCACTTAACGGGACGCGCCATTGACGGGTCAACGTACTGTATAGCATTTTGAAGTTAGGGATATTTGAACACCAACGGTGCCCCCGACAGTTCCATGTATAATGTACATTTTGCAGAGTCACCATCAACAAACGTAGCTTGGCAACTTAGATGCAGAGTACCACTTTTGTAGATCGCCAGCTACTTGTCCACAGGGACAAGCTAAAGAGCGGCAAGCTAAAAGTAAGCGCTCGTGACACGTTGTGGGCACGACCTGCCAGATGTGCATTGTCTGGTGGTGGACACCCAAAAGCCTACTTGTGTCCTTTATTGTCCACTTCCTGCACAGGGAGGGCAGCTGCTTCCTGGCGCCACGGCGATGAACAGACCGTCGCCCGCCCAGGGAGGGGGGGGTGCTGACGCCGCAACTAAGAGGAGACACAACAGATGAACTTGGAATAAGAATTGGGAGTCCCAAACAATGCAGGCAGACACTTGGAGAGTGAAGAAGGCTTTCGATTATTTTGAGTGGCTCGACTGAAGAAAGTCGACACAGCCGTGTTTTTGTGATCATTGCGTAAATCTTTTCAAAACTTTTTCCGCCCTTCATGTGGGTGATACCTTGAAATGACATGACAAATCTTATTGAGAGGGGAAGTCCCCCCCCAGCCCCCCAAAAAAAAGAAAAAACAGAGATCATATGGTTGCAGAAGTGTGCACACCCTCTCACAAGCAGGGATCTCCGCAATCGGAATCAACAGCACTTGAAGGACACAACAGCGCTCTACAACGTGCCATGTGATTTGAGCGTTTTTTAGAGCATGTAAACACCGCTATCGTCTTTTTAACAGTCTCATTTTTTTTTCCGCCCTCACTAAAGCGGGCAAGAATTGTGATGACCTCACGGATGCAGGAGGAAAGCCGGCAGAGAGCGCAAGAGGAAGCACATCAAAGACAGTGAGCTCTGGGAGAAAGGGGGGAAGATGAAGCGCGATGGAAGATGAAGCGTGGAGCCAAAAGAGCATTGCTGATGAGCTCGACTGGGGCGCCGCGGGGGAGCTTGGCCTGCTTTCGCTCATAATCCACACGCACAGTCTGCTGTGTGCTTTCATCCTCAATGATTGTCAAATCTGAGCATGTGGATACTTTGACTCCGTACTTCCGCGAAACAAACAAACAAAAATGTACATTTCTGAAACTTTGATATCTAAAGAACATGCGAGAGGGATGACATTTCATCAAAAGTTTGGTCACGTGATCCACAAGGTCAAATGGTAGGTCAAAAGGTCCAGTGCCTAAAATATGCACCTATCTTGGAAAGGATCGCAGATTTGGAATCCAAATCACAACGCACAACACACACAACGCAAGGGAAGCATTGTGTTTAAAAAAATAAAATAAAATTGAAAAAGGGGGGGGGGGCTGAGAATGTTGCTCTGCCGGGTCCCCCTCCTTTCATGCAGTATTGTACAAGGAGAACAATGGCGAGATGGTCGCGATCCACTCGTGCGCTTCCCGTGCGGTGCCTCGTTGTCTGCGGCCACGACTGTCCAGCGAGTGCCTGCCGCCGCGGCGGGGCGGGACGCACGGGATCAGGAAGGAAAGGCCGCGGCGCGCGCACACGGCTCACATTTTGCTATTTGCAGAAGCTCCCTGCACCTTTGGCCTGAGGCCAAATGTGTCCCGCTCCCTTTTTTATGCCCGTCTGATCACAGGCACGCCGCGCGAGTCATTAGCGGGAGGATGAACTTAGGCTGAACATCACTGACTTCTTCCCGGATGCTGACTCGGCATCCCTGACATCCGGCCCGGCGCCAAATTTATCATAAGCGGAACCTTTCCGACACGATTGATGGTGTTATCCTGAACTGTGAGCAATTGTGGGCTGCGTTCAAGTATGACGAGTAGCCGTAACAAAAGTAGTCGTACAGTTGGACTTGATCATGAGTAGGACTACTTTTTCGCCGATACTCACCAACTTAGAAGTTAGTGGCCCCAACACGTTCCCAAACAGCTGGGCCGTGCCAAGAAAAGACCAGGAAAGTTGAGGGATGCTCATCAAACACCTGCTCGGAACATCCCGCAGGCCAACTTGGGTCGTCAGACAGAAATCAACGAGACAAAAGTCTTTGAACGGCCAAATGAGCAGCGTCCTGTTTGGGCACTGCAACAAAATTGTACATCATCATGCAGGGAGAAGAAATCAATCAATAAATACGTGTAGGAAGCGGGCCCAATGTTGTCACCAGATGACCCAAAATGCTCCGCTGGGCTTGTGTGTGTGCGCACTGAAGTCAAACAATCAGGCAAGCGAGCGGCTTGCACTACTTCCATTTGTAACTAGTAGACGAGACGTTCGGGATCATCGCCTTAAATAGATCAAATGTCCGTTTGGTTGGCCGAATAGCCTCAAACACCGAAGGCCTTTTCAACGCGCTAAACCTGTTTCAATTGATCCAAGTTGTTTCAGACACAAAGGTTACATTGAGGTAACTGGACTCTTCGCGTGTGGCTAAATTTATTTTTCTTGCTTGACGAAAACCGCCAAATATCATTTAGGCAAAAACGCTAACAGGCTAACGGTAATGAATGGGGGGGGGGGGGGGGCTTCTCCTGCCGTCACATGATGTGGCAGGCAGGTCAGTGACTCTCGTGCGTAGAGAGCCACATTGTTTGCTGGGGGTGTGTGGGGGAGTGGCTTCGCAAGAAGTGCTTCTCAAACCGGCCAATAGGATGTGGAGGCGCGGTGGCCAAGCTGACATCAATGGATGGAAAACACTGATTGTGACCATCACGACGATGACGATAATGATGGTGAAGGACAGTTGAATGAACTTTGGGGATTGTTCCCTCCACCGGGGAGGTTTTGTTTTGTGGTTTTTTATTTTTGAATGCAGTTTGTGAGTAAGTGAGCAGGATCGTTCACATTTGAATGATTGCCGCATATTATTGTTTTTCTCCTCTTTAGAAAATATTTTTTAATCAAAGTCCTATTTTGGAGATTAACAAGTCAAATCTACACTAGTAAAAATAAAATGAATTTTGGAGGTCGTAATACATCTTGGGGTGATACATTTTTCTTCAAAGAGCAAGAATTTTCCTTTCAAAAAATTTTTATTTTCAAATGCAAAACGTTGCCACCAATACACAATTTGGAACCTATTTCACTACGTAGCAGTGGCTCGGTGAACATATCATGCTGTTATTAGGACGCGTGTGAATTCCTTGTTGGACCTCAAAAAAGGTTTCAAGAGGACAATCTCAACAAGTCTGCACCCGAGTGGGGGGAAAAAAGTCACGTGTTCTGTGTTTTTTGTTTTTTTTGTTGCACGTGTGTTTCGTTCAGTGTTGAGACTTGTTGAGCAACGAAACGTTCAGTATGTGGGCCACAGCAAAAAGCAGGTAACTCCAGGTTACTTCCCTTCACGCCCACGCAGCTAAAATGTTCTGGGAAGACCTCGGGAAACGCTTCCGTCATATTTGACCACATTGCTCTCATTTGGCCGAAACGTGAGCTTGGGTCAACCCTGGCTGACTTTGGGCCGGAGGCGGCTGCCAGCCAGTCGCAGCGAGCTTCATGCTCACATATGATGTAAAACATGATTGACAGGCCAACCACCAAGGGCGTCCACGGAGCAGCGTTGGAACACTTTGCGATACGGATATAAAAAAGAAGGGGAACACGGTGACGTGGGAAAAGGGAGCAAAGTCTTCCCGCCCGCTCGCTTGAGAATATCATAAATTCATTACCTGGCAGCCACCAGGCCATTTTTTTTTTGGGCTCACAGCAGCAGCATTAATCTCGTTCATGTTGACATCACGTCTGATAACAGAATGACATAACCTCCCAATCAGATATGGTTCAGTTGAGCGTATTGAATGGGTTGACCAGCCCTAATATTAGGTACAGCTGAACAAACACATGGTCATCCTGCCACCCAGTGGTGTACAAGTGTACTGCGCATTGACAAATCTTTTTCGAGTGGGCTTACTTGTATCTAACATGACGAGGTTATGATTTTGAGAGTGCAGGAATTTTTACGAAAATCATTTTTGGGGGGTAAAAATGTATTTTTCTGCCTTATTATTGAAATAAATGACTCAAGGCTTCATACATAACAGTGTGTATTATCGCCACAGCCCCCCACAAAAAATACGATTCCAATACCGTGACAGAAAATAATTATCATATTTCGACTGTTTTCATCAAAAGTCTTTATTTTGTCTCCTATCATTTGCCTTCCTTCTTGTAAAATTGCGAGTTGAGTGAATCTAAATACGCATAGATACACAAAACAATAAATAGCATGTATTGCATTGTCTGTTGTCTATGAAATTCCTAATTTTGAAATTGTACCTTCTTCAGAAATCAATGTATTCTTGTAAAATGGAATGTTTTGTTTTCCCCAAATTTGAGCTTTGTGTCAAACTGGAATGCTTTCTCTCATTGTAGAATGAGCCTAATGCTTCAGGGTAATTTGTTGGGGGGGGGCAAACATTGGAAGCAAAACCTCACAAAGCAGCAACTCTCTGGGAATACGGAAAGGAGCTACGGAAAGGAGCTGAACAAAGACAAAGAAAAATGCAGTCGCCACACCTGATCTCCTTCCACAAGGCCTTTCAGTATTTGACGGTGACGGTCTTGACCTCAGTGAAGAAGTGGTAGGAATCCTTTCCACCTTCCCTGCCCACGCCCGAGCTCTTCGTGCCTCCGAACGGCAGCTTGAGATCGCGGACCAGCCAGCAGTTGGCCCACACCAAGCCCGCCTGAAGCCCGGCCGCCACACGGTGCACCTTGGCCACGTTGCGGGACCACACGGTGGCCGCCAGGCCGTAGCGCACACCATTGGCCAGGGCCACCGCCTGGTCCTCGCCGTCAAAGGGGAGGACGCAGGTGACCGGCCCGAAGATCTCATCCTGCATGACGCGGGAGTCCTGCAGGACGCCCGAGATGACGGTGGGGCCCATGAAGTAGCCGCCGACGTTGCTCTGCGGGAGCTCCAGCGTGTCCACGCCTTCGCCGCAGTGCACCGTGGCACCCTCCGACTTGGCCAGGGCCACAAAACCACGCACCTGAATGAGGAAGACGCGTAGGTCACATGATGCACATCTCGCATTGTTTTTTTTCTCGCATTGTTTTCTTTTTCCCAATTCAGTGTTCAGCGTGCTTTTTAATATCCACAGAGTGTATTTTGCACCTTTTCCAAGTGCTCCTTGCTGATAAGTGCGCCATTGCTGTTGCCAGGGTCCAAAGGCATGCCCGTCTTCCACTTCCTTGCGGCGGCCACAAACCTCTCCAAGAACGTCTCATAAACACCACGTTCCACATAAATCCGACTGGTGCACAAGCAGATCTCTCCCTAGAAATACAATTGATTTGATAAACCGGTCACTTGATTTCACGCACACACAAGTAAAATGACAGCAGATCATTATTTTAGTTAGTTTTTTTTTTTTGGGGTGTGACCTCGCTCTAAATACAGTTAAGACTTGTGATGTGATTTCGCCAGTTCCAAAATGTCTTTTCCTCACCTGGTTGGAGAAGCTAGAGCGGACGGTGGTCTCGATGCACCGCTCCAGATCAGCATCCGCGAATATCACAGCGGGGTTCTTGCCGCCGAGCTCCAGCGACAGCCTCTTACAGTAGGGGGCGCTGCGCTCGGTGATAACCTGGGCTGTCGCCGTAGAGCCCGTGAAGGAGATCAGGGGGACGTCGGGGTGGCCCACCAGGGCGTCTCCCGCCCGGGCGCCCGTGCCGAACACGATGTTGACCACGCCTGGGGGAATGCCTGGATGACCAAGCAGAATGTTCAAATTCACATCAAGTAACAACCCCCCTCTCCCATCGCGATGCGGCCCTACCAGCCTGCTGCATTAGCTTGCACATCATCCAGGCGGTCACTGAGGTCATCTCGCTAGGTTTGGCGACCACCGTGTTGCCCGTGGCGATGGCGGGTGCGATCTTCCACGTCAGCAGATACAACGGAAGATTCCAGGGGCTGATCAGACCAGCTACACAAACATGAATCACCACAATGGGGAGCTCAAACAAAACTTTTGTGTTCTTAAAAAAAATAGCACTCTATAAGTAATGTGGTAAACGACATAAAATGTGTGCAGACAAAAATGAAGACCAGCTTCACAACTACTGTAACTCAGTAAGCTGCTGTTCGTTGTGGTGGCAGCAAAGTACCACTTTCCCGACAAAAGAAAAATTTTCTGAATCTGAATCTGAAAACCAAGGTGCCACAAGAGGGCGACAAAGCAATGCCTTAATATACCTGTACATACATTTTTGAATGACAAATTGCAAAAAATGGAAATAAACAAATCAGCAAATAGGTCGATTTGCAGGAAACACCTACTGTAAATGCTCTGAAACTTACTCGTACCCAAAATTTTGGCTCAACCCCCCAAAAATCAGCTTCTAACACAAACATCCTGAAAGTTCCGGCCCCAGCAAGTCCTCAGGTGTATCTTACCAACTCCCACGGGGCAGCGCACAGTGTAGTTGAGGCAGCCCATGTGGTCCATCTGGCTGCAGTCGGTGGTGTGGTGGAGCACCGACGAGGCGAAGAAGCGGAAGTTGTATGCAGATCGGGGAATGTCCACGGTCCGCGCAAACGTCAGCGTCTTACCTGGGAAATGTTGCAGCAGCACCAGACAAAATGGAGCACAAGGAAAAATGGATTCAAATGTACTCCGGTCTCACTCAACATCAACCGAGGCGTACCACAAGGTTGCGTGCTTGGCACCTTCTGTCGTCATTTGAAGTCACTTTTTTTTTCTTTGACATTGTTTGGTGACATTTTTGGGAAACACTGCTCTAACTCATTCTAATTTGGCATATCAAGAAAACAATGTATCTTTCAGAACCACCTTCCAATCTGCTGGGGCGATGTTACAATTGAGAAGACGCGCTCCCCTCACCTTGGTCTTTGGACTCAGCCAGCGCCAAGTCCTCCAGATGGGTATCGATCAGGTCGGCCATCTTGTTGAGGACTTGAGCCCTCTGCTCTGGACTTCGAGCGGCCCAGCCTGGGAAGGCCTCCTTGGCCGCAGCCACCGCCGCCTCCACCTGCAGAACACGTTTGTAAAAAGTGGCACCTGGGGTGCTATCTGGCCCACACACTATGGCCGTTTTCATCATAAGAGGACACAATTTTGGTACCAACTCATGAATGAAGACCTTTGAGATTGGGCCACTAGTCTGCATCTTCTACTCTAAACCTGTGCTTATCTAAAATCCAAAGTGATGCAATGTCGCCATGTCGGGATGATTTCAAGTCATCATTGAACCTGACATGCAAGGTTTGGGAATGTAGGAGGAAGCCGGTGCACCGAATCTAGCAAATTTGGTTTCGGGGCATTCTACTTTGACGTTTCCATTGAAATTTTGGAGCCTGTGCTGCTGAATTGAGGGCAGGCGAGTACATCCGATATAGTGGCGAGTTTAAGCCCGAAATATGAAGCCAAGAGTCTTTTAAGTCTGGACTCTTGCGCGTGCGCACGGATTTAATGATTTACTCGCCGGTGGACTCTGCAAAGAGCAAAGGTTCTTGTCATTTTGGTGTCAGTCCCACATGAGATTATTCAGTGAATGTGAAAGACTTTGGGAGTTCTGTTCAAGTCGGCATCAAGGCCGAACTCAAATGCGACAATTTGAAGAGAAAAGCAGAAAATGATGCAGACTGTAATAGGTTCATAGGATAACAGATCAACATTGTACCTCTCGCTCGCCGCTGTCGGGCACTTTGCAGTAAACTTGCCCCGTGGACGGGTCATACGAGTCAATGTGACTCTGGCACGGGACAAACTTCCCTCCGATGAAGTTCTCCAGGACCAACAAGGTGCTTGCCTCCATGCTGCTTTGCATTCCTGATGGGAAGTACAAAGAGAGACTGAAATTGAGGATTTAACCTGCCACCGATGCTAGTCGGACGACACCACTCTCCACTTCTCAACTTCTGCTCTCACACACACGACAGGAAAACACAGACGTGCACAGGAAGCGTGCGCATGCTTGTGGGTGTGTGTGTGCGCGTGCGCATGCTTGTGGGTGTGTGTGTGTGTGTGTGCGTGCGCGTGCATGGCCTTTTTATACCTTTGGTACCAAAATAAAGAAACTGCTGAGAATGATGTAAGGTACACCCCCACAATCATTATTGTTGCAAAAACAGACATTTTAAATAACAAGCATTAGGATTATGGGATACTTCACAATGAAATTGAATGCGGAAAAAAAGACATTGAGGACAAACCAGGAAGTTGGAAAACAAAATAAATTTCTTTCAGAAAACTAGGAAGTTGAAATGAGATTGAAATACAGAAAAAAAGGCATGACATTGAAAGACATGTTTTGTAAAAGACCTATTTTCAAATAGAATGTTTTCCAGTCTCTCTCTGTCTTTCAAATGTTTGAAGTTGACTTAACACATCTCAATGTGAACAGCATGACTTCTGAACCTTTGACTTATCTTTTGATCGGAAAGACAAATGTCTTCAATAGTTTAAAAAAATAAAAATAAAAGGGAATTAACTATTAGGTCATCCAAACCCCTCCGCTATGCTAAGGCAGGAGCCAATCCGTGTTTGCAAAGTCTATTTTCTTTTGCTCTCAAGGGAACCCACCATGACTAATCTCGACACACACACACACACACTGGCATAATTAAGAGGCCAGATCATCGCTGCCGGTATTTGTGTCGCCCGCTCTCTCCAAATGAGGCCCCGAGCTACAAGTGTCGCAAAGCAAAATATTTGCTGATGAATTATCCTAAGACAACACAGTAGTATCAACATTAACATTAAAAGGAACAACTCTGGCGCGACATGAAAGATATTATGAATCCATTCGATTTAGACTGTTACACATGTTGGCGCATTATCAGTGCACCGTAGTAAATTTTACTCACTGTTTACTCACTCACTCCCGTGTTCACTTTTCCGACAGTTACCTTTCCTAGCGAAGTTCCAAAAACTATGACATTTCTACTTATTGCTATCAATTTATCAATGACCGTCTATTGAACCAATGCTCTTTCTTAATATATTTTGAAGAAGCTTATCGCTGACATGATCTTTTTGTTAGCAGCCCAACGTATCCTTTCTCCAAAACGGTACTGCCTTTGATTGCGTTGCGTGAAAACAGCGGTAAAAAGATTTTTTTGGGGGGGGATGAATATGATGCAAAACCCTTTTCAAACAAAACAAGTAAAAGCGATTTGGTGAACATTTTTGTTTTATCTTCATCCCATCAAACTTCTTGAAAAGTAGTCTGTGGATCCAACTGAAGATGGACAACACGACCAAACATTTCCTCCAAAATCCAATTGCTTCAATCCCGCCGACTCAAATTAAAGCTTGCCATTTCAGCTCAAGAAACAAACAGAGAATGAGAACGGTATAAATAATAAGCCGCGACATTGCTTTGTTCTGTTGCGGCTCCGCCAGCGTATGTTGTTCCATTTTCAACATTTGAACAAACCACCAATCAGAGGAGAATGCAGTGCCATTAACCACCGCACATCTGACGGGCAGTCTTTTGGGTTTGAAGATGGACGTCGCGGGGCGCCGCCAACTTGTTTAGGCCTGCAACCGTGCGATTGGTTCGACAAGATTTGATCGGGCCGGTCGGATGAGGCCGGAGGGATGGAGGGAGGGCCGCCACACCCGCACGTGGTCTCCAAGGATGACGCTGATGGAAACGGCCTTCATTCTTTGATCTGGAGAGAAAAAAAGGAAAGAGTGAGGAGCGGAATGAGGAAGTTTCACAGGATCTCTTTCAGGAGGCCGGTTGAGCTTTTGTTCACATTTGAAATGTCACCTAATTCACAATCTGTGTATATGCGTGATATGTATATGTATACACACACACACAGACAGCATATAAATGCTTCCGGTAGCAAGGAAATACATTGAGCCACGAAACGGTTAAAACAAAACAACACCTCCTACCTTTATGATTATGTTGGTTGATCAAAAAGGAGTTTGTGCATTATTTTGCAGTTCTTCAATAGCAGTGGCAATTTGGTTCTACGTATACCTCGGTGACCACGCCTGCAGCGATGGTGGAGCCCACGTAGCGCAGCATGAAGCGACCCAGCTCTTTGAAGTCCTTGTAGAGCTCCAACGCCACCGGCCTCTGCGTCTGGATCTCCACGATGGCGTTCATGCCTTTCCCCAAGCACCTCCGCGGCCAGCCACACGCACTCAAGTTAAACATGGGCGAGCCTCTGCATTCGTTACCCTTATGAGGCCTCTGTTGGTTTGCGCTCAGCACTCACTTTGGTTTATTCTTGAGGACCTCGCCGGTGCTCTTGTGCAAAACACTTAATAGTTTGGTAATGGTGGCCGGCTCGCTCACGGTCCCGTAATGCAACAAGACCTGCGGGCACGCAAGCACAAATAAAATCACGTAACACATTGACAACAAAGTCTGAATCTGGTTTGGCCTACCGACACGGGCGAGCTTCTGAGGTCTGTGGACACCCTGAAGTGGTCGCCAGCCTAGTTTGAGAACCCCGTATTGAAATGGCGTGCTTACCGGGAAGCCTTTTGTGATGGGAACCTCAAAACTGAAGAGTAATAGTCGCGCCCTGAATCTGGTGCAAACTCGGATGGGCTCTTTGGGATCACAGAACACACAGCCCACACTGAAAGGAGGCAAAGAGGGAAAGATGTGATCAATCGCTACGTCTGCCAACTAATTAAAAAAAAAAGAAAAAAAGAAAAAGTGGAGTCTGTTTACTTGATCTTGATGATGTCCATGCCAGTTACCGTCAGGCTGACATGATCCCCGGCTGCGGCCCAGTCCAAAGGGGTGTCGTGCAGAGTGATTCCTGGCAGATGTTCGTCAGGCGGTGAGCACGCGATGGTGGTGTTGAGCCCCCCACCGACCAGTCATTCATTGCACTTGGAGCAACAAAAACTTCCAGGCTTTTTTTTTTTTGCTCTGCAAATGGACAAATACCTTTGACGAGACAGGTCTCATTGGGGGGCATGGCCAGCAGTTTCTCTCCAGTCTGAATATAACCGGCCTCGATCTTGCCCGTGATGCAGAAGCCCGAGCCCTGGTCTGGACCCAGAATACGAGCAGTGACGTGAAATCAGAAAAGGCTTGGAGTGAGCGACGGCGCGCGCAATCCCGCGTTCATATACTGTACACACCCGCCCCCACACACAGTATGAGACTGCAACTTTACCTTTAAAGACATCAGACACGCACATTCGGAAAGGTTTGTCCACAGAGCGCTGAGGAGGCCTGAAGGCATCTTTGGTAGGAAAGGGAGACAAATTAGCTTGGCGGCATGTAAAAACTTACAATTTCATACATGTCGCAATTTTTGACCCATGCCCCCATGAGCATCTTACACCATTTTAAAAAAATAAAGGTTATGCATGAGATTTTTTTTTTTAACCATAGGGTGGTAAGCCCCCTCCCCCCAAAAAGTTGAGCTAGTCTGGCAGGATGCCAGATTTGCATATGTACTCGTCTAGCTGAAAGTGAAAGAGCACGATTGCCGCTAGGGGGGACTTTACAGGCTTTCACTTGACTTTCATTCCTTTTCTCGTGCATTACCGATCTGCTCAAGCAGGCTGAGACCGGAATACCAAGCGGTGAGCTCAGACACCAAACTCCGAGTGCTGAGGTTCTCTCCCGACAGGCCGCTGGTGGGGATGTAGAAAACGTCAGAGTCCTGGGGATGACGCAAATTCAATGAAACCCCTTCTCATACACTTATTTCTTCAAACGCGAACACAGCACAGAACTGCCATTCAACCGACCTTGAAGCCTGCCTGCTTGAGGAAGTGGCCCAGTTTGGAGGTGATTTCCTGGAAGCGCTCCGGTTGCCAATTAACCTGCCAACATGCACCGTTGTGAGCGCTCAGGACTGGCATCAACTTCTTTCATTCACGTGTGAATGAAGAGTCACCGTTTGGCGACGGCATTCTGACCTGGTCCATCTTGTTGACCGCCACCACCAGCTGAGTGACGCCCAGCGAACGCACCAACAGGCCGTGTTCCCTGGTCTGGCCGCCCGCTTCAAAGCCCGCCTCGAAGCCCCCTCGACTGGCGTCCACCACCAGCACGGCCACGTCCGCCTGAGGAGAGGAATTGCACGCGCGCAGGAGAGTGAGCCTACTTTTTGAGACTTGTCGAGGGAAAAAAAAAAAAAAACGTGTCCAATCCACGTCATGAAAACGGTGACGGGGCTTTTAGCGTGAGGACAGTCATATGGTAAAAAGAGAAATGACATCGGCTGCCGTTGAGCGCATCTTGAATGAGCAACACCCAAAACCACAACATCAGGCTTGCCAGTACGTGGCCATAAAGGCGCAAGGAGGCGACGGAGATATTTTGAATCGTACGCCACGAGTTTCGGTTCAAAACGAAGCGCCAGGAGGGAGGTGTCGTTACCTGCGCGGCTCCGGTGATCATGTTGGGGATGAAGTCTTTGTGCCCGGGCGCGTCCATCAGCGTCACCACCTTTGACTCGGTCTCAAATTTGGTCATGCCGACATCCATCGTCACACCCCTGTGGTCAAAGAGAGGTCAATTAAAACCCAATTCAAACGGATTAAAAGGAAGGGAGAAAAAAAACTGGGAAAAATATTTCTACAGGTGAATGCATTCAAATAATTTTATGAACTGAGGTGGCTTAAATCACTGATTGAACTCATAACCGCCCGCTGTGTGTAGGCGAGGCAGCGTACCTGTCGCGTTCCTCGCCAGTTTCATCCAGCACCCAGGCGTAGGCGAACGAAGCCTTGCCCGCCTTCTTGGACTCGGTTTCGTACTTGTGCATGGTGCGCTTGTTGACGTTGCCCAGCAGATAGAGCAGGTGGCCCATCAGCGTGCTCTTCCCTGCATCGACATGACCTGAATACGCGGGATAAGAAAGACAAGACGTGAAGCTTAAGAGTCTGCGTGTGTGTGTGTGTGTGTGTGTGTGTGTGTGTGTGTGTGGGGGGACAACACTGAAGCGAAACTTGACAAAAGATGGGAGAGGAAGACTGCGACGGGAGTGATAAAGCAGGTAGGGTGCCGCAGGGGTTGATAAGGGATGGGCGAAAAGGAAGCTGGAGATACTAAGATGCTTGCAGGTTTCACACTGCGGGAAACTGAACTTGTGAAATGAGCCGTGTGAGAAAGCCTTGGGATTTTCCATGACAGTTCATTTCCTTTTGAATTTTCTTTTGTTTTATAAATTGCATTTTGATCATTTGTCGGGCACATTTGTTTGGGTGGTTATTATATGTTTGAGTATTTCTTTTTAAGTATTTGTGTCTCAGTCAACTACAATGCCCAAACGGCTGTTGTTTAAAATGACCCCCCGCATGATATGAAACGACAAAGATGACAACGGAGGACATATTTTCTAGAATTATCGTGAGCTTAGTCAATGCAAGCCGTTTTTCCAATTTGAGTTGTTTCATTGCTTTTGGTTAACTGCAATAACCTTGGAAACTACCGGGTCACTTTTTTTTTTTTTTTTAAAGGAGCGGGCCAAGTCCCACGACACTCAAATGAAAAATAGGCATTCGCGCTCACCGATCACCACTAAATTCAGCAGAGATTTGCCCCCTTGTCTCTTCTCCAGTTCAGCCTTCACATCCATGGCCTGCCGGGCCTTTCCGGCAGAGCGCCCGGGAGTGGCAACGCCGGCCAGCTCGTCCTCGTTCGAACCTCGGGAAGGTGTCTCGGGTCGTTTGGGCGCGGCCTCGCCGGCGGCGGGTGTTGCCGTGGCGTTTTCGGGGCTGTTGCCCCGCCGCCCCGCGGCGGCGATGACGCCGTTGTCGCCGCTGCTGAGGAGAGGAAAAACAAGTCGCGGTGAAGCGAGCGCAAACCAGCACAGCTGTGCGCCGATGTTGATGCGAGTGTGCGCGTTTGGGCACCTGGGAACGTCAAAACCCATGGTCTGCTTCTTGCCCGAGACGGTCATGCGGGCCACTTTGGGTACGACCTCACAGTCCAGTTTATTGTTTGAGACGTCTCTGCTTTTAGCTAGGAGGAAGACAACAAGGGTTAACGTAGACACTCGTGCGAGTGCTCCTCTGATACTCTGTTCAAATCGGTTTTGTGTTCACCGCCAAATAAAACCCCCCGCTGTAAAGTGGAGTGTGCTTTTCTCATGTCAAAAATACCATCCATTTGCACTGAAATGCAAAAGAAATGTTGTTGTGATCATTTCTGTGTACTCTGTTGTCCATCTGAGACAAAAACGTGAAGTTTATTGACTTTAAGTTTTGTTGCCCCCCACCCGCCCCACACACACAAAAACGCTTTGTCATCCCAGTCCCAAAAGGCAACCGGTGCTAGTCATACTGAGCCGCTACTGATTCATTTAAGAGCGTCAGGCTGCACGCTGTGAGTGTTACTTCCTGGCTCACCAAGGGTTAATTGTCGGAAGATACTCGTGTCCTGTTTAGAGCAGAAGCGCGACGAGACAATCGGCAGATTCCAATCTTAACAACCTCGCCACATTGTTGACACGTCGGAGAAGAATTATTTTACACACAGAAAAAAAGCACATTTTGATGATGATCTCGATGAGACAATTCAAGGGGGGGGCACATGAACCCTGCCCCCACCCCCAACACCTCTGCAGAATTGTGACAGCTGCCTCTGAATGACTGACTCAGCACAAAAGGAAAAAGCCCCTTCTGGTGTTTGAAGCAGAGAAAGTGGACAGACTGTGTCAGTTCGGCGTTACTGATGAACTGATTAATTCCCCAAAACACAATTGGGCCGGTCTGCTCCCCATCACGATGAGAACAAGACATAAAACAGTAAAGTGAAATTGAAGCGTAGGCCCACTCTCTCGATTCGAGCCGGGCATCGCGAGAAGACGAACGCGCTGACAGTTTGTCAGCGCCAGGGCAGTCGGGTACGCGATTCATGCAGTGGACCGTAACTGCTACTTTTAATGCTTGAAGAAACAAACATTTCCTTAAGCAAACGGACATGTTGTGCTTTGTTACTAAAATAAAAGGAGACTTGCCAGATAGTTGTAGGCTCCAACAAGCCAAAGGATGAGGTTATGTTTACATGACCTTTTTTTTTTTATTAGTTTGAGTGAGAATTTCTTGGTTTGTTGAAGTTTCGGATTATGCTACAACTGCCGAACGTATTTCGACCCCCAAAAAAATGGCAGGGTGTGGCATATTTCTCCAGTTGGTAATGATTTATTTAAAAACTGTTTTAGTTACAACAATTTGGTAACAGTTAACAATTCGCAGTTGAAAGACTGCATTTCTTTTGCTGGAAAATGACTAGCAAGCATTTGGGGACTGACCTAATCTAAGTCAGCAGAGGTGACGTATTTTGCCCCAAAACATATTGATCCCATAAAAATGTAGCGCCAAAATGAGACTCTTTGGTTGTCGCTTACAAAATAATTATTTGTAGCTTGACAATGTAGATTTTGATTTGAGCTCAGCACAGCTTCTGAGTCGAAAATAAAGATTCCATGTTGAATCTCGCCTTGCCAATTCGATTATGAGAGAAACGGCAACGCGTTGGAAGTCGGACAAGTTTGGGCACCTGACACTCGAATGGGGTATATGCGTGGTACAAAGAGAGCAGAGAATGCGTCACGGTAGGTCATAGAAAGTGCATGTCGCCATGGTGGGAAATGACGACGCGGTTCATTGAGCCAATGGCCAAGACTATGTGATTCAGCACATTTCATAGTTGAAAATATGCAAAAAAAAAGCCAACCCTCCAGGAGAGGGATGCCAGGTTTAACACTCCGTTGCGTTGCAAATATTTGTTGTTCTATGTTTTACAACACAGAATCACAAATGCCAGGAATACATGTGAGCTTTTTTTTTTGTTGAGCTCATCTGCAGCCGATGTTCACAAACATCCTGGCCGATTGATTTTGTTTTTTCCCCCTTTTCTTCCATCCATCCAGTAAGTAGTATACATCAGCCACTACTATCTCGGAATTGTTGTTTGGTCTTGGTGGCGGTCTGGCGCTCTCGGGCTAGTCTTGTTTCTTCTGTGTGTCGGCCCAAGGGCAGCCCTGACATCAGGGCGGCCTGAGCTTAACTACAAACAACAAATCGGGTTCTGAGGCCTCGGAGCAGGATCTCGCAGTGAGCCAGTCATCCTCACAACTGGGCCCCCGGGGCCTAACTGAGCACAGGATACGAGGAGCGCACCCAGGATATGCAAATATCACCCCCCGCCCCCGCACCCCGTCAGAACACACAGGGCCCAAGCTAAAAAAGAAGCGTTGGCAATGGGCGACGGGGGTGATTGACAGCCGCATTGGATAGAAAGGGCTTACGCAAGTCAGCCATGTCAAGAGATGAAAATTTAACGATCCGCATCAGCCCTGAACACACACGAAAAGCTAACTCGCCTCAACTGCTTTTATTCTAATGGCTGTCGTAGCCAACATTGCTACGAGCAGCCAAGGAAATGAACGTCGCCGTCAATAAAGCTCATGACTATTCAACTGCGTTCCCAACCACATTCAAATGTGTGCCACCAAAGGCCATATCACACTGAGCTGCCAAGGTTTGCAAGTGTGTGGAGTTGTTTTCGTCGGGGATCATTCAAGGTCGCAAACGGTCACAAAGACATTCGGCAACAATCGGAATGGTCTCAAATCCTATTTATTTTTTTTTTCTTGTTGCAGAGAAATTTGGGACTAGCAAACTGAAACGATAGTTATTCAAGGACCGAACATTTGCGCAACAGGGCGCAAATTGATCACAGCCGTTCAAAGTCGCTGCAGAGGCCGCGAACCCTGAGTGACGTGACGAGATTTTCCGACGTAGGTGGCGCGTCGGAGAGACGCGGCGGGGCGAGATGGTCGGCAGCTGTGCGCAGCGAGCCCATGTGCGCCTGCGGTGACATTTTCTCCTCCAGCGCGGCATGCTGCTGAAAACCCACACAGTCAGCCGCCCGTCTACGGACAAGAGTGTTCAACTAAGCATCTGCGAGATCCTTCACAGGAACACAATGTCGCCTTGAGATACGAGCGACCTGATCAGTCACTTCAGCGGCTTGGCAGATGGGGATGGTGCCACCCCTTTTTTCTACTGTGGTACTACATTTGGAATCTATTTTGAAAACTGCGAACTCAGTTATTAAGCAAAACATTTCGAAAAAATAAGAACCGCAATGTTATGGAACTGTCATCATTTTATGTCTTATCTTATGTCAAGGCATTTACAAACTCCTCCAAAGGTTACAGGGAGAAACCAGTTGGACGGGTCTTGTCACAATCTGCCCTAATCATCAATCCTTTTCCCGGGGGAGTCTCGTCCGTGTTTGATGGCCCTGGGGTCCTGCACACCTGCGTGGGGTTGACACCCATCAATCCAAACACTGGCCCATCACGTTAGAGGATCTCACCGCATTTAAACAAGACAACGAAAATGACTCAACTCGTATCTTGAACCTCAGCCCATATTTTCTCAGCCTGCCTCAAAAGTGGAGTGCAACAGTCTATTGTCGTCATGCCTTCGGAGTTGATTCAAAGCAAAACCTCATCATGACTCACGCTACAAACGAGGGGGCTTCAATAGTCGATGCATACATGATTAGAACAATGTGAACTGCTCTGCTTTTCCAAAGTGTGACCTGAGAATGTCATCGGTATGGAAACCAACATTTGTTTTGTCATGACTTTGGCAATTTTTTTTTCTTTCCCCTTTCACCCAAATGGGCCGAGAAGCTCACACGTTAATCATATTGAAATTCATCTTTATTTCAAATTTAACAGGTCAACCTCAGGCAGCATGTGCTGACACACCAATTTAAAAGATTAGTTATTCTTATGATCATTACTTTGGATCAATTCTACAACTGCATTTTGAATACTGTTTTTGTGTATTATTCGTAGTTAAAAAGTGTCTGTGCGGAAAAACTCCAGGTGTCACGCACGCACCCGCACAAAAAGGCTCTCTCTCTCCCATGATGTCAAACCCATGGTTAGCTGATCCAGATCCAATAGCTGCACCTGCGCCCAACATCAACCTCTTTCTTTTTGGTTTCTGGGTGGGGTTTGCCAAACCAAGAAAAGAGGCCACACTTTTCAAGACGATTACTGCAAATTCACAATCGCTCAAGTCGAACGACGTTCCTGCCAAGCACGGTTAAAAAAGCCAAAGGCATAACAAGTGCAGTGAAATCAACACACTGTTCTTAAAAAGTCCAGAAAACATAATTGTAGACAGAATTAAGAAAATGAAATTACATAAAACTTAAGACTTTCTTTTAGCTGCCCGAAAAAGGAAGCAACTCATGATGACAACGAGAAGCTGCATCAAGTACAATAGTAGCATAAGACAAAATAAAACCTCTCGAAACGCTATGGTCCAAATCTGTCACCCTGTGAGAAATTGGTTGGTCCAAAAGGTGCCGAGACTCCAGGCCAAGTTTCCGTCAGTCTTGCGTTAGGAGACCTTTGGTCTACCTGGTGAAGGCTTTTCTCTGATTGGCCTTCACAATGTCATCCGGCGAAGGCGTGTCAAACGCAAACGGGACGATGGACTCAAGTGGCCCACCGCGATGCTCTCTGTCTGCGCGGCCGCCTGCCTTCTGCCCGGCTTCACCAAGCATTTTGACTCTTCTGTGACATCGGCAGCTTCGGCAGGTCAACGTGGTGGCAAAGATGGACGGTCGCGCAAAGACTGAAGAGTTCACACCCAAGGCGAGCGGCTCGGGAGAGGGCGGTGAGGGGAAATCCTCAATGGTGGCCATTAGCGCGCTCAAATTCATGCTCAAAAGATTCGACCTCGGGATGTCAACCTTGTGGCTGTGCTCGCTTTTGGCCTCGCCTTTCCGAGCGCTTTCCATCAGCGCCGGTGAGCTGAGGAAGTAGTGCGACCCATTTGAGGCCGCCGAGGTCAACGGTGAGGCGGCGAGCGGCTCCGGGAGGCCCGGCGGTCGCTCGGGCACACCTGCAGCCTGAGGGGCCTCCACCACAGGGCTCGTGGCGCGGTGCGGCAGCGCTAGCTCGGAGAGCGACACGATCCCGCCCACGTTTAAGTCGGCGTTTTGCCGAACCTGGTTGATTCTGCTTTGGTGCTGCGAGGCGAGCTCGGACAACGAGAAAGTCGGCGTTGGCCCACGTAATCCTCCCGGCGCGTTGTCACAAGAGTCCCCGAAAATCAGGCTTCGGTGGGAATGCCCCTGGATTAAATCGGCCAATGACGGGCTGCCCTGAGGATGGCAAATTGAGAGCTCGCTTCCCCCTGATTGTCGATCGTGCACGACAGGAGCCAAACACCCGAATCCAGGAGGAGGAGTTGGAGTTTTTATGCTGGGTGGCGTTTTGGAGAGGCAACTGAGAGCCGACAAAGATGCTAACGTGCCCAAAGATGTGGTATTACAAATAACAGACGCAGCATTCAGGGACGGAGCGGCCAAACCAGGCCCCTGGTCGCCCACTCCCATCCGTTCACGTTTGCGCTCATGCTCAGAAATGAGCTGCGCCAGGCTCGCCCCACTAGCGCCAAGCCCGCTAGCATTCGGATTTTGGCAACCGCCGCGCGTCGTAAGTGGGGACGAAATGTCGAGCGGGCGAGGGAGTGCGAGCACGTCAGGCTTGGCCGGCGCGACCCCCACATCTGATAGTGAAGCAAACGAGTCGGCTCCTTACCTTACGGAAGCCGATTGCAGTTGGCGAGGAGGAGGGAGATGCGCACAGACCACCGAGGAATCACACCATCAATCCAGGAGAATGCAAGAAGGGGGAAAACAAGAGGCACTTTGTTAAAAATATGTACATCCTTATTTTAAACGCACATTTTTTTGTGATAAAATGTGACTGCATCTTAGCTATCCTGCTGCAACAGTTAGAACCTTGTAAGAAGGCCCATGTGTATTTCCTAATTTTTGGCCGATTCTTTCGCTGCAAGCAATCGTCGTCTTCATCTCACCGACACACATCATAGGAAAATGATATTCATGGAAATTGAATTTAATTCAGTCAAATTTCCAAGGTGCAGGGCTGTCCAGATCTCTACTTTCTCAGTGGTTAAACCTTTTGTTAAAATCGATGAGTCTTCATCATTATATTATATCGAAATAAAAACAAATAAACAACAACACCAACACGCCGGTGCAGTTCATGAAGGTTTTAAAATTATGTAATGTAGGAAGTTCATTAAAAACAAGACAGGGATTTTTTTCTCCCTAAAAAGGTACATGTAATTTTATTATAAGCCGCTCACAATGCAGTTTGAACATGAACGCTGCACTAAAAAATACGAGGAAAACAAAAACTGTACATTCAACAAAAAAAAAAAAGAGAAAAAGCGACTGAAAGCAAATGATCACAATTTCCCAGTGTTCAAGTTGAAAACAACTACAATACCTTTCTCAATCACAGCCGCCTGCCTGCTCCTTTGCGGTAACGGCGATTTCTCGACGTCGGCGGCACCTGTTCGGTTGGGGGCGGGGGCCCTTTTGGGGTCTTCGGACAGGACCGCATCCAGTGCCTTCTGTGCATCAAAGCCACATCTTATGGCTGCCTGGTTCAACAGGGAGTCAGGCATCGAGTCGCCTAGCACAGCCCTCATGTGGTCCAGGCAGGAGTAGAGCTTGGCTGTTGGGGCATAACACACACAAAGTCCGGTCCTCGGGGGCCGGTGTCCAAATGATCAGCTCTTCAGGAAGCTCTATAGGAGCCTGATAATGATCCTGATCATTTGAATCTGACTGTTTCATAGTGATCACTAAGGCCGCTTGTCATTTTTTTTTAATTTAAAAAAAAAGGTAAAAGCAGCCGAATGTAAAAACTGACTGTAAACTAGCTCGTCCCTATTGGCAGCCACGTCAAGTATTGTGCGCACACAACACAAACCGGGCATGCACAGTCAACTACAAAAAAAAAAAAAAAAAAACGGCCTGACCAATCAACTTAAACGAATCACTAAAATCAATTAAGCACAAGATCACAGTGAACCAATTCAGTGAGTTAAGGATGTCACCTTGATCCAGCGGGTCAAGGTTGTGGCTGATGGTGGGAGACATAGGTACATCCTCTTCTTCGTATTCTTCCTCCTCAAGGGGCTCCTCCTTCGGCACTTGCTTCTCTCGTCGAGAGTAGATGAATTGATTTGCTAACAAACAAAAACAAAACACAGCTATAACAGCTTGCAATCTGTGATTAAAAGCCACGAAAACGAGGTGTTGGTGCCGCTGCTGCTGCAGGAGGCGTTTGGGGGTCTGCTTGCAGAAAATTACATTACACTCTTCTGGTGCAAACGCTCCTACAGGTAACCTACCTGTTGCTGGTGATATACAGTAGTCATCCTCCACGGACTGTCCGTACATGTCATCATCTTCAAAATCTTGAGGGGGGGGGGGAACACCAGTTACCACTCTTTAACTGATCAATTACAAATGTAGCTGTTTGCTAAGGATGCATTCGAGCTGCCACCCGTCTAGTTATCAGTTATTTTTACGAAGTGAATGACACAATAAACAGGACAGTTAGTTACTCCATGGTAATCTGACAGATTATTTTCATCATTTGAATGTCATGTCACGAAAGGGAATCGGAAAATACATTAGTTTGTCCAAAACACAGAGTTTGCAAACTTGTTTCGCAGGCTCTCGATAAACGTGGGGCCGTTGTTACATTTTTAGCTTGTAACACATTGTGTCACGTCCAAAAATAACAGCGTATGGGCACATTTAAATAACCAAATGACCCAGCATTGGACACGACAGCAAAACAACCTCGCGAGGTCACGTTAGACACAGGCGCTCCATTGAACAAGCCGGGAGTTTAGCTTCGCGTCTAACTAGCTTAGCATGTTACGGCCTAGCCATGAGGTTTCGCACTCGCCCTCAGAGTTAAGGTACCTTCGTCGTAGTTGTAGCCGCGGACGTTTCTATGTCGAGACATTTTGGCTCGTGTGTGCTTGGCCGTACCAGCTGGGGCTGAGGGGGAAGTGTTGTTGGCTTTTGTTTCTGTTTGTTGTCCAATTTTGTGACGTGTGTCAGAGTGCCGTAGCCATTGCGTCGCTTCTGCGCATGCGCAGAAATTCAACACAACAGCCTTGCGCAGTCACGTGGGATACAAGTCACTCAAACACAAAACGTAATGCATTTTATTTAACTAGATTTTGAAGGTTCACAGTCAATTTATTTTAAGATTAACAGATTCAAAGGGTGAAATAAGTTTAATTGCTGCGGTAAACATAAATAAAGCCAGCTGACGTCATACTTCATGGTTGTCAATTTTCCATCATGGAATCCAACTCCACACACGCACGCACGCACACACGCACACACGCACACACACACACACACACACTGCTGTGTTTTCGGGTTTTTTTCCACCCCAAAAAGTTTCTCTACCTTTGGAACAGCTCAGTGAGGCTATACGACCTTATTTTGGTGTGTGATCTAATTAGTCCGCAATGAGAATTTGGGTGAGGGTAGTTCTTTGTGTTTTTCCTCTTCTTCTTGCTAATGAGGCGTTAGCATGTACTCGTGCAGCCTTGGTACTTTTTCAAGTTCATGACTTTCACTCCTGACCGCTGCAGGTTGTTGCTCTTTGAAGCTCTTTCATTGCACAGTTGAAAATGCTTCATATTGTGCGTGGGCATTGGCAGTGGCCTGCCTAGATGAAAAAGAGGAGGATGGAAAAGTCAAAGAATCTGATAAAGGCAGGTGCAAAACGCACACGCTCGCATGCATTATCTCAATGCTGGAACGGGCAATGAGGTTTGTGGGGAAACTGGAGCAAAAAAACAAAACAAAACAAAAAAGACATCTGCTGAGGTTTCTAAGAATGTGTCGGGCAGGAATATTACGAGGATGCTAAAATAATACGTAGGATGCGTTGATCATCAAGCCCATCACACTTGAAATGTTTCTAGGACATCTCCAAGCCAAAGCAGCTAAAACGCAATACCAAAGCCACACAATGGAGATGGAAACTATCGCAAGAGGTTGTGATTGTATCGCGCAAAGCAACCTTTCGCAAGCCACAAAACATTCTCAAATCTATTTCTGCCTGTGTGCGGGCTCCCTGATCCCAACAGAATTGTTTGCGAAAAACGACAATGTTGTTTCCTCCCCGCCGAAAAGGCTTTTGGAGAAAAAGTAACGGATTGCATGGATTCAACAGATGGGGAGGACAGATTGCGACATGAACGGGCGGATTATCACATTTGGGCTTTGCTTAAATTATGCTCCCCCCGCAAAAAAAAAAGCCAATTGAATACATCCTTGCTGAGTGGCACTCACGGTTAGTTAATTTCTATATGATGTGATGACATTTGCCGGTAGCTATGCTTTTTAAACCAAAGTGTTCATTTTTTTCTGTGAGTGAAATGAAAGCAAATATATGTCCATTTACAAGATTAAAAGTGATGAACACTGACTGGTGAAGGAAGAGTTTCTGCATCATCCGTTCAACTGAGCGCGCTCGCAGATTGTAAGCAAACAGCAAGAACACCTTCCTTGGCCGAGCCCGTTATGGCAAAGAAGTCCATTTCCCATCTCAAACGGGCATCGGGGATGTCACAGGTTCGGAGAGTCTGGCGGGGGACGCGATCTGGGAGCCCAGCGGCCATCATGAAAAACAACAGTCAAATGAGTTAACCTGTGCACACAATGCTTTGCAAAGTGGGGAGCGCAAGTCGCAATGGCCGCGCTCAACCTGCCCAATCGCGCCCATGCAAATGTTTGGGTGGCTGTCACGCAGGCTTCCTGCTCCCTTCCCAACTTGTACGACTCGGCTGGTTTGCATAACCCGGTTCAGCCCCCCCCCGCCCCTCGATTTGGTTTCGGATAACAAGATGCAGTTTTTAATAATACCCTCGAGGCGCAGGCGACAGTCGGAGAGGCGTGCTCGCGTCGGCTCTTTCACAGGTAACAAGTCGAGGCGGTGGCTTCATTTGCAAAGGCGCAAATCCAATTGAAATAAACTATGAGCGTGTCATATTTGACATTCTTGACCAAAGCGCTTAATATCAATTACGTTTGAGCGGAATAGATGACAAGAGCCACAATGCGTGTGCACAGGTGTGGGATTGGAAACCTAAGGCGCTTTGGCAAACAAGCGTGCTTACCGTGTGGCCAGACGAGACACGCTTTGCGACAGCGGAAACGCGCACGGATCTTTTCGGTCATCACCAGTGGAAACAGTCCGGGTGAATGTTTCTTGACCGCGTGGCCCACCGCCCCGAGTGTGGAGAGCCGCTTTCGCAGGCCGCTATTTTGATGACCCGCTCGGGGGACAAAAGGCTCATCAGGCCTGATCGTAATTACAAGTGACCAGGACAATACGGTCGTGTATGGAGGAACTAATACAATACAAAGACACATTTATACAAATAAAGCACTGACCCCCCGCCCCCACACACACACACAACCACGCACACCACCCTTTCTCGCCCAGTGAAAAGAGCCCATACGGGGAACGACATGTTGGTTTGGGGGTACCAAAACAAATGACTAATCAGAATACACACGTTGCACCCGAGCAGATCCCTGCTGCGTATAGATATAATGATAAAAAAGAAGAGACTACTGTATAAATCATCTTTAAAAAATAAAAAAAAGTTGATAAACTTGCTCAACTGGATCATCATAAGTACTTTGAATGGCATAAACACAACACTGCTCGTTGAGATAACTGTTCAAACACAGAAGCGAAGCATAATTGCACTTGTGATTGACTTGGTGCGCTCTTTGTTCTCGAGGTTCTCAACGAAAGTGCCGGCAAACATCTTGAAGCTCGTGTCGCGCGCGCTCAAAAAAAAAAAAAAAAAAAAAAGAAAAAGCGCAGCGCCACTTCACTTTCCTTGCCCGCATGCCAAAAAGGTCATTCCGCAATTGTTTACTTGGGCTCCCTCGCTACGCTAACTTCCTTCTGCCTTGCACAAGCCAAGAACGAGAAGTAACGCTTGAAATGAGTTTTGCAGTAGAAAAAAAGAGAGAAAATTGAGCGCGCAGCAGCACGGCGAAAGGCGCCTTTCGGTGTGCTGCTGCTGCTGCTGCTGCTGCTTCGTCAAGTAGGAACGCACTTGTCACTTCATTTTGCATTGCATTACGAATAAGCGCGTCTTTGGACTTGAATCCACCAACCGCGCGAGCTTTTTCGTCCCTCTAAGTTCCTGTTGCGAACTTATTACGCGTTGGGATTTAAGTCGAAGCAAAGTCGTACGTGCGCTAAATTACACCGCGCGAAAAGACAAACGCAGCCACCGGCAGGTCAGTTTGGAGTTCGCGTCTGAGTGCAAAGTTCCCCGCGCGGTCGCCGCCACTGGCGCATGCGCAAATGCGCCAGTCGTAGAAACTCCAAACGGAGCGCGACTTGAAGAAGATGAAGGGGGGCGCTGAGGCCAGGAGGAGGAGCCGGAGCCAAAGCTAGCGCAGTTTAAATGAATGTCAACCTGTGAGCTCGCCGGGAGAAACGAGCCGGCGCCGAGAGCCAAAGGACGCAGCGCGAGGAAGCAGCCCAGCTTGTGATCCGCACACCCGGACGACTGACATGACTCGGCGCCCGAGAAACAGGTTCAAACCTTACTCACATCTATTGCTTGAAAAAAAAGAAAAAAAAACACCCTAGCACGCGTTTTTCCCCTTTCAAATCATGTTCAATCCCCTCTAAAAAAAAAAAAAAAAAAAAGCATGTTTCGTTTTATTTGCGCGGAGTGCTTCGGTCGCGCGCGCGTAACAGGTGGCGGTCATCTGGCGCTGCTGTCATCGTGCATGCGTGCGCAACCCCCCGCCCCTCATGACCACGCCGGACTGCTGGACTGGCGCTTGCCACGCTTTGACCGAACAGGACTCGCGTGGACATTTCGTTTTTGGAATGACTTCACCTATAAAAGGCATTCTGCATGGATTTCCTTTCCTTGCGTTGGCCTGCATTTTATGGCGAGATCATTTTATGGCATATCAAAGCCGAGCCGAGCCCGTTTTCACTTTCACACAGCACTTGTTGAATGAGCGGGACAGATAAGTCATTCCCACACCTTTCAAGGACTCGTTTACGTGACCGAAATCTCAAGTTTAACAAAATTTGAATGGTCCCGGATGTGGATTTCCATCCCGCTCTGAAAGAAGCAGGACCTCATTTAAAATTGATAGTGCAGAGAATGCGCAAACATATATTGATTTCATTAATGATGACTCTGTGATTGGGTGTTGTTGGGAAAACTCAGCAAAATGTTGATTGTTCTCTTTCAAAGTAAGAGTGGTTGTTTTCAAATGTCTCATTTGAATGAAACGCATGGCAGAATGTTTCCAGTTTGAGAGGATTTGGGCGCTTTTAAGTTCACGTCTCCATCGGTGATCAAAATCAATTTGCTCGACAATCCATTAGTCATCGAGTCTTCGCTTGGTTGCTGCACCTCTGCAATTGACTCACGGTTGTACTTGGTCAGTGTGAAAAGATGGACTCAAAGCTGATATCCTTGCAAGAGTGAGAGGTCACGTTTATTCTCACGAAAAGTGAAATTGGATCACTTTGAGGATCAGTGGCTGGAACTAGAAGCAGGCGCACAAGGCCCCCGGATGCTTTTTCCTTGGCCATCGTCAGACAATGATTGTCACTCGGATTTACACATCATTGTCATTTTGCCAGCTGTGGCTATTTCATGATCTTACTGAGCATTTGTGAGCTCGTGTGGTCCAAGTTCCTCTAAGTTGCGTAGCCGCTGGTTCTCCAATTGACGGCAGCGAACGGGGAAGTTGCGGAACGTATTATCCTACACCTGAGAGCAGTTCCTGTTCACCTGTCGTCGTGTAACAGCGCCTTGCCCCCGCGCTGGCGTTCTGATTGGCTACAGGCCGCGTGAGTGCGCGCGCGCGTGCGTAAGTGGGCGGACAATGCGGCCGCAGGTCTGAACACGCCGGCCTCGTCAAATTACCCGCGCGTGTGCCGATCCCAGTATCTGTAGAAACTAAAAACATAAGAACCTGTTCATCCATAAAGTGCCACCCCCATCTCCTCTCCCTCCCATCTTCACTCGAGCATCTTTTGGTTGTCTTGGCAAAACGCCCGCACCCAAACCTTCAAGAATGACCGGTTCTTTACGATGAAGATGAATCGAGTTTCCACATCCTCCATCCGCAGTGTTTACAGCAGCGAGGAGGACGAGGAGGAGACCTACGACCACGATTATGACGGCTCCTTGGCCAAGCCCGGGAAGCGGCACCTCGGGAAAACCCGCTGGACGCGAGAGGAGGTACACGCATGCGCCCTTTGCGAAGCCGTCTCCACAAAACTCCGGAACATTCTCCAACCTTGACTCACTGTTTGTTCACCAGGATGAGAAGTTAAAGAAACTCGTCGAGCTTCACGGATCAGACGACTGGAAAGTCATCGCAAGTTTACTATCTGTAAGTCCGCGCGAGGCCATAAACGTCGAAGCGTTGAAGACGCTCGAGTGTCGGTTGAGGCGGGAGTTTTTTCCGTTTTTAGCCTTCCGCGTTTCTTTAAGATGGCCTGAACTTAATTAAGTGCGCAGTTGTGATCAATAGTCACAGCACCGGGCAACATGAACAAATAGCAGCGCTAGCAATACGAAGATAGCATGACCAAGCTAACATGAGCACTAAGGTGTGAAAGAACACCAAAAATGGCAATCAGACAGCTTTTTGCAGGTTGTGGACACAAGTCTTAATTCGTCATGAAACAGTCGAGGCTGCACAGAATTAAGTCATTGCGCCATCTGCCCACTAGATGGAGCTCTGACTCCAATCAATCCATTTGATCGTCAAACACCACCAGCATTTACAACGACAACAAGAACGGCGGACTACCGCGCTACATTTGTACGGCGAAGCTTCAGAGCGTGATCTTGCTCTTATGGCACAATGTTCCGCTCCTCACCGTTAGCAACAAGCCCAGAAAGAGAACAGTATTTTCTCACACGCGTTTAACAATCAGAAGGAGAAGTCGGAGAACGTTTTGAGTGACTTTCAATGTTTTCGTGTTTTGTACTTGAAATTTCGTCCCTCTTGTAGAGTCAAAACAAACAACGAAGGACAAAATCCGTAAACCGGAAAAAGGTATTGCATCTCTTAAGCATTAAGGGATCAAAAAATATTCAGGATATATATATATATATATATATATATATATATATATATATATATATACAGTATATATATTTTAAACAAGATACCAATCAGATATCGGATTACGGTTTTGGCATGCACAACCATTCTGTCTGCTAATTTCAGTTAGCCAATAAGGGATAGATATTACACAATAGTTTCAGCAAAGCTTTTGCAGTCCATGGGAAAAGCTCAGCGCAAGGCTGCCCTGGTGTGCCAGTTGTTGGGTGATTAGTGTGTAAAAAAAAATCCTTCTTGAAGTTTTGTTTTGCTATCTGAGCAGTTGTGAGGAAAGTGTCTTCTCTGTTTCTTGATGCACCAGAACCGTACAGATGTGCAGTGCCAGCACAGGTGGCAGAAGGTTCTCAACCCAGAACTCATTAAAGGACCTTGGACCAAAGAGGAAGACCAGCGGGTAAGATTAAAAAAAAAAAGCTAACCAAAGCACCTTGACACTGAAGAGGCCGTCTCCACAATTAGAAATATGAGTTTTGATGCCGGCCTTAATGCACATGAAAGGGGGATTTTTCTTCTTCAATTTCAAAGGCGACAGTTTTTGTAAATCTACTCTTCGTATAATTTGGTTTGACATGTTTTTTTTTAACCTAATTGTCAGCCTAATTTTTGTACATCTGCTCCCTCCCCCGACTCACACAAAAACGACTAAGCAGGGGGTCTAGTTTAAAAAAAAAAAGTCCACATGTGAAGATTGGGATCCAACCCCAAATCTGCAAATAAGCGGTGGACCCGCAGTATGCAGATGTGAATGTGGCAAAAGTGGTTGACAAAGTTTCTTTTTCCAAGGTTCTGCGGCTTGAGAGAAATGCTGCTTTCAGTCATGAAAGAAAAAAAAAACAATCAGCTCCTTTGAAAGCAAAAAAAGGTGCCAATTCCTCCATGACTTTTCTGAAACAACCCTCCACTCCCAGGGAGAAAAAAAGTTACGCAATACCCCACGTGCGTCCCCACTGCCCTCCCGAGATGTTTATTGGACGCGTCCGAGGGGTTTTGCGTTTCCGGCCAGGTGTCGCTGTAATGATTAGCAGGGCGGCTAACGTTCCACTGGAAACTCCCTCGGCGCTCGGCAGGTGTTGGCAGACACCGGCGGCAAGATAACGATAGGAAGGGGGAAAGAAATCCTTACGGAAGCCCCTTTCTTTCATTGGCCTCCGCCCGGCAGGTGATCGAGCTGGTGCAGAAGTACGGCGCCAAGCGCTGGTCCGTCATCGCCAAGCACCTGAAGGGCCGCATCGGCAAGCAGTGCCGCGAGCGCTGGCACAACCACCTCAACCCGGAGGTGAAGAAGACCTCGTGGACCGAGGAGGAGGACCGCATCATCTACCAGGCGCACGAGAAGCTGGGCAACCGCTGGGCCGAGATCGCCAAGCAGCTCCCCGGCAGGTGAGAATCGCTATTTCGGGATTGCTCCGCTAATTGTTTGGGTCATTTCGGCCCCAATAGAACTTTAGTGGGATGATGCAAAACGTGTCGCCGGCAGGACGGACAACGCCATCAAGAACCACTGGAACTCCACCATGCGGCGAAGGGTGGAGCAGGAGGGCTACCTGCAGAGCGCCGGCGCCAAGGGCGCGGCCGGCTCGCCGCTGGGCCACGGCTACGTCAAGCCGGCCGCCGCTCACGTTTTGGCCTTCCCGCACCACTCGCCCGGTCACGCGCAGCTGGCCCCCGTCTCGCAGCTCAACTACACGTACATGGCCGATGCGCAACGGGTGAGTTTGCTTCGCTCAGATTGTCAGATCAGCCTCTCGTACGGGTTTGCCTGCGATCTGTCATGTGCGAAGTCGCTTCGGTCAAATGAAAAAGAACAAATGGTTTTGGAGGGGGCGAGGGCTTCTTCCTCCCAATTGTTTCCTACTAAATTGTGAGCTCTGCCATGTTGCTTGAGAGGCGACGATACATTGACAAATGCTGGCGGTCTGCCGTTTTAATGAATGTCCCTCACAAATTAAAATCTTTTATTTTTTTTTTTAGCTTAGATTTCTCTCGGCAGCCATCACAATACTACGAGATTCATTTTGATAGTTTTTTTTTCTGCTTAAAAAAAAACACGCTTGTGTTTTTGCATTATGTATTAGCTACCAGTCAAACTTTTGGGGAATCCCCAAATGATTCCGGTTGTCTTCCTTGTGACTGGTTCAACAGGTGCCCTTCCCCATGGCCTTGCACCTCAACATCCTGAGCATCCCCCAGCACGGAACGGCCGCAATACAGGTACAAAAAGCTCAAATGTGTTTTGATTAAAAATGTCAACAGCCAATCGCCCCCCCGAAGGAACTGATGGCTTTTCCTCCTCGCGTGGCAGAGACACTGTAGTGAGGAGGACCCCGAGAAGGAGCAGAGGGTGAAAGAGATCGAACTGCTGCTCATGTCGACCGAGAACGAGCTGCGAGGCCAGCCGTCGCTACCGGTGAGTCCTCGGGCGCCTGTGAACCAGCCCGACTGGGGTACTGTGGCATCGCTACACGCTCGTGAATGCCCTTTTTCCCCAGTCCCCAGCGGTTTGCCACGCCTCAAATCAGGCTAAACTCACGAGCGAGGCGCTCAGCTGGCCCGTTTGAATATGAAGCAAAGAGGAGACTTCCAAGTGTTTACGTGTTCATTTGTAGTAGGCCGAGCGAGGACGAGGGGAAGGCGGGATAGGCAAACAGGCTCCCGACAATTTGAGTACAAATTAGCCACGGCAACCTGACTACTTGTAAAACTTGACCTACGAGTTGATTTAGGATTGCGGGCATTTCATCAAGCCAAGAAAGTCAATGCAATCTGTGTCACTCGAGCGGGACGACGTTAGCCGCAAGCGCCCGGCTAGCAACAAAACGGAGGACTATGACAGCCACTCAGATGACGACGAGGAACAGAGCAAAGAAAGGACTGACGCGGACAGAACTCGGATTCGGTTGTTCAATTTACAGATGATGGATGATGCGGATGTGCAACGGGAGGCGGGGGCCCGCAGCTCCGAGACTCGCAACCGCAGCTTGATGCCAAGCGTCCGCAATTTCGCCCAGCTCAATCATGGCTAAATTGTCGAGCTACAGCGTGGAACACGACATACGCCGAGCGGACTGGCAGGAGTGCGGACGTCGTAGATGTAAAATCGTGTTTCCAAAATGTTTCCCGAATCCGTGTAGCCTTCCATTTCTATTCTTGGGGTGAAAGAATGGCCGCAGACTACCGGCTGCAGTATTTGTGGGTCGTCCATCTTATGGCCGAGATCGATTTGGAGGCTGGCTGTTCGATTAGTCGAGATCGGTCAAGAGTGCAAGATTGGAAAAAGCGCATCTGTATTAGCAATCACGCGCAAGCCCTTGAAACGAGTCTATTTTGTTCATTTGAAAACAACCCAAAAGTCCCTAGTTTGTCCATGTTGAACGAAGGCGCGCGCGTGTGTGCATGTGCGCGAGAGACAACAGGATTTATGTGCACATAGGCTGACCCGAGGCATTCACTGACAGCGGTTAGCGTTGTGTGAATACGATGGAGGAAACATCTGGGGGGCTGTTGCTGCAAAGAAGTGATGAAACAGGACCTCGTCTTGCTCCGTGTGTGTGTGTGTGTGTGTGTGTGTGTGTGTGTGTGTGTCCACGACCCCTTGTGCAACACAATACTACTGTCACCCTCCTGCCAACTTCAGTTCCCTTTCTGGTGTTCTTCCATTCCGACGCCCCTTCGCTTATTGTTAGCCTTGCACAGTTAGCTTCTTGCTTCCATCTTACACTTTTTGATTTTCCGCCCCGCTCAGATCAACTTGCCTTATCCGAGCTGGGCCAGCCAGAGCCCGTTAGCCCACACTTTGGAGGGCGTGGCCATGTCGTTACCTCAACACCAGGCGGCCGCGCCCGCCCTGCCGCTGGATCAGAGCTGCCTGCCCGAGGAGAGCGTCTCGGCATCGCGAGCACACGGCGGCACCCTGCCCGAGTTCATGGAGTCCGTCATTGACTCAGTAAGCGCCTACGTTACGTCACAACGTCTCCATCGCCAAATGCGCCGGACGCCAGCCTAACCCGACTGCACCGCAATTCGTTTTCCATTCCGTGCCCACATCAGAAAGGGTTCTGCTCCAAACCAGGACGAGCCCAAGTTTAGCGCTCGGTGCAGTCGTGGCATTACTTGACCGATAATCATCACCGGCAGTTTTTTAGGGTTTTTTTTTTCCAAGCCAATTCCAGCAGCTAGTATGCGGTTTCCCGCTTCCCAATCGCCAGCATTGACAAGTTGTAGTTTTCAAGTCCGTCAACAACAGGTTTTCTCCCTTTTTGTCTGGCAGTTGCTCAACCAATCGATGAGTCCCGAGCACTCGGACGGCGAGCGTCTTCCGATGAGCTCGCCCGCGGACGCCAAGGCCCACGAGGAGAACGACATGTGAGTGACCGTCCGCCTCGTGCTTTCAACCAGACGTTTCCGTCCACTGACCGCGGTGGCTCTCCGCGGCAGGTTCAATACTCCGAACATACGTCGCTCCGTCCTGGAATCGTCTCCCTGCGCGCCCACGACTTTCAGATCAACCTTGGCCCTGCAAGAGGCCAAGTATGGGCCCCTCAAGCTGCCGGTGAGCAAGGCATGCTACTTTTTTTTTAACAGAAAAAAATTGGAATGATCCCAAACGAATGTTGTCTCTTCCTCCATCCGGGGTTAACCCTGAGTTTGTTTGCGTCGTCTCCAGCCCGCTCCTTTGGATCAGCAGATGGTGGAATCCATCAAGCAGGAGCCTATCGAGTGCGCCATTGAGCACCCGCCTCTCAAGAAGATCAAACAAGAGGTGAGCAAACGGCGGGGGAATGAATGGTGGCCGGCGATATGGCAAGAGAACACTTTTCACCCCCCAACCGTGTCGGCTGTGTTTTGGCCCCAAGGTGGAGTCTCCGTGTGAAAGGAGTCCATACATGCAGTGGGACGGCCAAGAACTGAACACACAGCTCTTCTCACCAAATGGCCCTGCGCAGGAAGTACCGGTAAGTCCAACCCTCGTCATTTGTCCGAGGTCATCAATGAACGCAATCACAAGGCTTCATTTCTCTCCCCCGCAACCAATCAGGACTTGGTCACAAGTTCGTTGCTAAGCGAAGACGGACACAAAGGCTACCTCCTTCCACACAGGACCTCCCACAGCCAACTGCCGGTATGTCAGCAATATTTCAATGGATTTATTCGGAATAGCGATTTTTATTTTTTTTAAATGAAGTGTAACATAATTTTACAGAATGCATTTAAAAATGTAAACTCAGTATAAATGATATATCTTTCCCTTATTTTGCTCATTGTAAATATCTTCATTTTCTTTGTACTCATTTATCACATTCAAATTTCCTTTGAGTCTAAATAATACCAGAAATAAGGTTTTTTTTAAATTTTGTGAATTAGTCAGTAAATTACAAAATTAGAAAGATTCAAATAAAAAAGTGAGAATTTATAGATTTCATTAAAATGAAGTGTGACACCCGCCCCCACCTCTCAAAGCCCAGGCTACGCTAATCATTCATTCTGCCGACAGCCGCTGAGCTCGTGGGAGCAGACGACATGCGGCAAAAGCGAGGAGAGCGCGATGGCGGCCGAGGCGAGCCACATCAAGTACGTCAACGCGGCATTCCCGACGAGGACGCTGGTCGCGTAGACGGCAGCGTGAGCCGTTTGGCTGTTTTCGGGCTTTGTATTTGTTGTGGTACAACAGTTGGGAGATGCGTCACGCCACCACTTGGTCAACCAACCAAAGACTATATATTTTTTTCATATATAGACAATTGCTTTGGGGTTTTTTTTTGTTTGTTTGTTTTTTTGAGTTTGGTCTGTCTCTTTTGGTCCTGTCTTTCTTTTTTTTATTATCACTGTATTGAAAATGCGGGGATATATCACGAGCATTGGGTTGTATTTTTAATTCTGAATTTTGATATTAATATAAAGAACAAGTTGGTTAATTTATTTTCTCTGTTTTGATGATTTGTTTTGGTTTCTATTCTTACACAATTGGCCAATAGAGCAGTGTTGGACGAATTTAGTATTTAAGCCCTTTTAGCATTTTGCGTATCCAGTGGCATCTTAATGGATTGAAAACTGACCTATTGTTGAATTTAATTTTTTTTATTTTATTTTTTTTTACGGCTATAATGGGTCTACTGATAATTTCAAGTGTTTGGTGCGCGCGTCACCTCTTGTTAAACACAAAACTACTGAACAAGCTGTATTAATGTCAGTCATGTTTTATGCCGCGGAAAGGGACCACCCTACAAGTATTAAGCGTTTACCACATTGTCACCTTTTAATTTCATTCATATTTTCTTTTTGGACGGGGAAGCATTCAATGAACAAACATTTTATGTGGGGGGAAAAAAGGATTTATATCTACAGTATATTGAGACACGCATGTGTGTGTGAAACCACAAGCTTCACCCAGCAGGAGTGACATCAAGATGCAATGGGGGGAGTACTAAACTACTTCTATGAAAATTAAGACTGTGCTTGTTTTTTTTTTTTTATATATACATGTATTTGAATAGTTTCGGGGGGGGTTTTGTAACTTAATCGGCGTCACGAGGTAGCCCATTTCAAACACTTCCTTGCCTTTTTGATAACTTTTTTTACATGCCTTGTTTAATATTAGCTGTGCAGAAATCATTTTATTAAAACGTTTATACAAGCCAAGTTTTCACATTTTTGATACTTTTCTATACTGCCGAGTAAATAAAGAGTGCTGTTTTTACTACAATCTTGTGTTCAGAGTTGTTTGTATAGGTGAAGCAGGATTCCGAAGTGTGACAATGATGCCAACAAATGCTCCTGTCGTTTCAGTATGTGCTCGTAAATATATAGAGAGATTAGGATGTATCTTGCAACGTTGACATTTTCTAACAATCCCTTAGACGCCACAATGTCCCATCACTGGTGATCTACTTCAAGTACGGGCCGTGGGCTTCTCATGTGGTCCTTGATCAACACAACACTTGCTGTCACAATAGAAAAACTGGAGGCATTCCACAAGGTTCGCTATTCAGTCCCCAGAATTGTCCGGCAGTGCAGCAGAACACTGGTGTTCCGCAAGGCTCGATACTACGTCCACTCAACAAACGGGACATGGCTTGGCATCCAAGTAGGGATGAGACGGATGGATACAGGTGGTGTTCCACAAGGCTCAATACAGTGTCGACAGATGTTTACAAAGTGAATGCTAAAATGGCGGTGGGTTAGATCCTCCGCGTGAAACAATTGACATTCCACATAAAGTCTTCAAAACGACTCTATGTCCACGCAGTTAAGTGAGGTTTACGGATTCATACGGACACTGGCCTTCAACTGCCGTGATTATTTCTGTCTAGTGTCCAAGTGAAGATCACCCCAAACAGAAATATTAATCTTGCCTCATTGAACTTCATGTTTCCATGTCGCTCCTGAACGCTCCCCCAAAGACAAACGAAAGGCTTCGAATTCAGTCTTTGGAGGGTTCTTGTTGTGCCACGGGCCCCCCCCCCACACAATGAGAAGCGGAGCTATATTTACAACCAAGCCCCCGATTTGGGCTTCCATCCAACGCACCAACAAGCACCGTCAAATGCAAAATGCCCCCCCCCCCGCAAAGTCTCAGAGGGAACAGTTACAGGAACCTGATGATATTAATGCACTGTTTTCGCAATGGGTTTCTATATGGAGGAGCGCAATGGGGAGGGGGGGCAGGTGGGTGACAGAGGCTATGATGTTGCATAGGGGGGCCCAAGTGACAAGCAGTCTTTCACATTTGGAATTTTACCGCAGCAAAAGCCCCCCCTCCCCCGCCTCCACAAAACCCTAAAGCCCACGAGACACACAGACACCTGCTTTCACTGAGCAAGAAGGCAGCTGTGTGTGTGTGTGTGTGTGTGTGTGTGTGTGTGTGTGTGTGTGTGTGTGTGTGTGTGTGTGTGTGTGTGTGCGTGGTGGTTGACAAAAACACCACTCAGATGGATTCTGAGAGAAAACAACGTACTGTTGTCTTGTACCAGCCTGGAGATTAAAAAGATGGCTGGTGCGTGTCTCGAGGGCGTACCCCTCTTCTCGGCCAAAGTCAGCCGGGATAGGCTTTGGCCCATCTGCGATGCTAGTGACCATAAGCGGTACTGAAAATTGAAGGCTGGATAGAGTTTCACATTAGAAGGAATTCCAAGCCTTGTTGCATGCAAACCACCCAAATGCTGCTTGGCATTCCACATGGTTCGACAGTAGGTCCCCCGAATTTTGAAGCAGAGCTGCAAATAAGCGCATGAATAAACGTCCAAACTGCTTTTCTGATGCGTGCTGTCAAAAAAATGGGACATATTAGACCACAAAGACTGAAATTCACCTAAATCATTCCTTGTTCTTTTTTTTTTAAATGACTGGTAATCGTCACATTCATTTTTGTCAAAATCCTCGAAAAACAGGCCAGACCACTTTGAGCACTTTATGCCTGACAGTCAAACGCAAACCGCAACAACAAAACGAGCCACTCGCCGAGCTGGCTGTCCTTTTATCACTTTTTAGCAGCACACCGGGAATGTTATCATTCACAGTGCAGCACATTCATCTTGAAGTGGGAGAGGAGCATGTGATATTCTGATAATGTCAAGGTTCGTCCATATGATGCAATATAAATGATACAGCCTTGCACACACCAACTATATTTTAAATGATAAAAGCAGAAGTTGGAATACTTCAACTTTTTTTTTTTTTATCCATCCTCCTTTCCCTTTTAAAATCAAACATGTCTGTCGTAAGCAGGTTGGCTCATAAATTCAGTTTGCCATGTCGCAATGGATTTATAGCCGGATGTTGCAGAAGTGGCGGGCTCCCGAGACTGTACAGTACACACACACACACACACACACACACCCGCGCGCACAGACGCACGAGCACACACACACACACACACACACACACACACACACACCCCTCGTGCAACTTACAGTACAACGCTGTCTGGTGGCCCGCATAGATTAGTCAGGCCTGATTTCCTCATTCCCTGACCACTGTTGTGGTTGGAGATACGTCGACGTGGCGGCCGCTCCCTCCTGCAGGTAGGAGGGCTGGGCTGGGCTGCTCTGGCCTGATAACCCCCTCAGTCCCCACCTCCTCCCCCGACCCGCACCCCCAGCCCAAATACTGTATCCCAATCACCTCGCCATCCATGAATGGTACCAAGATGAGAAGACAACGAGGCGGCCGAGTGAAGACAGAAAAGGTGGTTCAGAAAAGTTGCAAGAGCAGCACACGAATGAAAAAAAAGAATCCATTTGACAACACCTTTATGAAGAGACAATGGACTGGTGCTAGCATGTGGCCTTTCCGCACGGAAAGCCGTTGGCTCATTTGTTGGCTATTAATGGATGAAGTTGAATCTACTTGTATGCGCTTTGTCTTAACTAGTAAAACAATTCGCCACACAAGTACAAGCGTAAAACTCAAAAAAGTCGGTCAACTTAACTGGTTTGAAGGAACTGCCTGCCACGACTCATTTCGGTTTAAAACGGGAGCTCAAACAACTTATTATTATTGGACAAATGATGACAAATCACCGAGATAATTGTCTTGAAGTATTTCTATGATGGTAAATATTTTGGGTTAATACTTAAGTCTGGTTAAGGTATTGTTTTGGTGTCATAAGCGGAAAGGTAGAGTAACGACCAATCACGGCTCACCTCTTTGGTCACGCAACATTCACAAGCTGAGCTCGCCGGGCCCGGCACTCTGATGTCATTTTCGGTCGTCAACAAGTGGCAAATTGGCCGCCTTAAAATGACAAAAAAAAGACATTATAAACAGGGGGCATTTTGCTTCTTAATTCATATTTCACATGTTCATCAGAATGCCATGTTTAGACTTGTGTGCACGCATAAAACATCCCCTTCAAGTCCAGATACCTTCAAAATATACTTAAAGGCACAAGTATTTTTACTTTGTCGGGTACCAAGTCATCCAACTGGTTTTCGTTTTTATTTTTTGAGCTGAAGGGATTCGCCAACTGTTCCTTGAATCACTACTTTTACCAGTCACTTTTTTGTATCGGTACTTCTGCTTCAATTCAAAGCGCGAGTACTTTACACACGTGACACCTATTGTACTCGGCCGTGACTTACAATCAAACACACACACACACACACACACACACACACACACACACACACACACACACACACACAAGGAATACACAGATTGAGCAGATAGAGGCGGCGAGATGGCGACTGTTGGCGCTGCTGGCGAGGTGATTAGGCTCCTCGCTAACAGTTAGCGAGCGCCGGGCCCAGATTTGGCCGACATTCGTTGGCGGACCGTTTGTTTGTTGTTTTACCAAGGGGGGCACAGAGAAAAACCAAGAAAAAAAATACAGTAGAGTGGACATGTGCCTGCTGAAGATAGGCCACAAACAATAACTGTACTTTTTGTGGGTCAGTGGGGCCAACATGCTGCCAACCGGGTGAAAGTGCAAAATGGGATCGACAACAAAAAAAGAAAGCGTTGCTGTTTTTTGAGGTGCAGGTTGCTCACGCATGTGTTAGCCTAGCAACCATTAGCACGTCATATTTCTCGTGCTATCGTTCCAGACGACAGGTAAAGGTGTAAAAACCTTATTGAGCTACCTTTGTGCTTTTTGGATTGAGGTTGCTTTCCTATCATATGTCAGCATAGCAACTGTTAGCATGATAGCGTTTGGGCAGCTCCCATTAGAAAGAGTCAGCGACCACAGGACATTGTGTCAAATTTCCTGCGGACCCGTCGTCATGCTTTCTGCACTCGGGGTGCTAACTTGTCACATGGTAACAGAGCAACTCTTCGCATTCTGTTCATCGTGTGTGTGCATCTGTCTGCTTGTGTGTGTGTGTTCCGACAACTCAGACATTTAGATGAAGAACTCATGCAGTTTTCTTCCACGGTGTAAGCTAGCTTCATTAGAGGCACAACAACACAGAGACAGTGATGCGGGGGGGTGGGGGGGGGTCAATCATGACACTGGGGGAGTCATGCGCGCGCGCACACGCACATACACACAGCAAATGACATGCTTTCCCGCGCAGGCTTGGTCCAACTTTTCTATTCACCTGGGTAAATAGAGCAGAAGGAAGGGCCTTTCAATGGAGACCACCATGCACACGCTCGCCCACGCGCACACAATAATCTAAGTTGATGCCCAGCCACACGACCCTGAAAAACAATGAAGTCACAAAGTAACGAAAATTGTTCCAACTCCTCATGAAGTTATTTTAAGTTCTGGCCACACAGCTGAGTCAAGCGGCTCATTTTGGGGAATTCTTTTATTTCCTGCAGGGACTTTTTTGTTTGTTCATTTTTTCCCCAAATATATGAAAGCACGTTCGCATTTGGGGCTAGAAAGCTAGGATGACAACTCAGCCCTTTTCTTGTCCAGTATTCTTGTACTGTAACGTGCAAACTAATATAAACTCCGCCTCTCCTCTTAGTCGCACTGGTGGTGGTGTGCTTGCGCTCTATTGTTGCCCTTTAAGTGATGCTGACAAGCGGATTCACATGGCCGCATCATGCTCCACTTGACTGATGCACAACACTTCAGCCTGCACACGCGGGGTTCCCCCTCATCGCCAAAAGGGCCCTCCCCCCCGAGCTAGAACCCCTCGCGTCTGTGTGAGTGTGTGTGTCTGAGCGAGCACGATGGATCATCACTGCAGCAATGAGACAACAATGCGCTCCCACCTGAGGGAGGGCTCTTGTTTTGTGGTCCGCGGTCCCAAAACATCATTTCAAATGGAAAAGCGCGCATTCACGCGCGCACAGACGCTTTGCTCAACTTTTGCTCCAAATCAGCTTCTTGTACGACAAGACTTCTCATTCATGCCACAGCTTCGCTGTGCATGACACCTGTTACGAAAAACAAACTGGCTAAGGAGTGTGTGACGACTGTTGTGACATTATCGCTTCCAAGATGGACAGCTGATGCGTGTGCGCATCGCAAGTGTTGATGAAGGGCCATAAGAAAGGGAAAGGGATTGATGAGGAACAAAATAAATAAATAAAATAACGACTGCTTCCAGCTGACAGTAAAAGCATCACCACCTCCATAACAGGCACAACGGTCATTCGATTAAGTACACCTCCAACATCGTATGACAATAAAGGGCTAATCATAACAAAATAATGAGTAATATAATAATATTTCCCTGAATTGCCTGAGTGGGAATTAAAAAAAAATGTATTGATCGATTTAGCTAATCAACCTCATCATTATTCCTGTTAGTTCCAAAAATTAAAATTGTAATTCCTAAAAAAAAAAACACCACCAAATGTTTCCAATTATTTTGAAGTGTTTTTATTGCTTTTAACATTTTCATTTTGGCTGCAAAACGAAAATGGGGTGTCAGTCGATGAATTGCATGATTTCCCAAGTTAACTCGCAATTAATCACATGTTCCTAAAAGTACATTAAAAAGGCATGTCAACATGTGTGTGGGCAAACGCAAATACTTTTATTTCCACATTTCACATTCAAGCCCAACAAGTGATGGGCACGCACTGTACAACTGTACTGTACTTTGCACTTTACCGTCACAGTAAACAAAAACAATGACACACCTTTCAATACAATACATATGACCTGCTACAAAATGTGTCATATCTTATCCTTGGCCTAATACCTCAAACCTTTTTTTAAAGGTCGAAGTGGATTCACAAGTCATTACTCAACACCAAGAATAACTTCAAAGTTCCTCTTGCAAACCTCTTTTGATTTCCCTAGCTTAGCATCGAGAGTTGTGATTTTTGGTTCTTCAGCAACCTTTTCCTTCGCAGTCGCAACACAGCTCGGCTTCCTTACCTGGCCTGCCAACTCCTTCATAGCTTGACTTGTTGTCTCGTCTTCCACTGCTTTTTTTTTAACTTGTTGGTTGATTGGTGTTTTAAAATTCGTCCAGAACGCCGGTACCCCTTTCCAAGGTCGCCATCTTGCTAGCCATCCTAATTGTACTCCGGCTGGCACAGGTTCGGCTCTTTCTTCTTCGTTGGTGTCTCAGACCGCGACTTTCTTCTCGTCTTTGAGTGTGTTATCTGCCATTTATGCACTACACTGCCCCTATCAGGCCAATATATGCAATGCAGGCAACAACCGTAAACAAAGCACACGCAACTGGGCAATAATAATAATGATACATTTTATTTATAAGCGCCTTTCAAGACACCCAAGGACACTTTACAATAACAAAAAACAAAACAATACGGGTGGAGCAGCGGCAGCCAAATCGCGCCAGCATTAGTAGTGAGGAGACGTACGTTTACGCATTTATTAAATTCATACAATATTGATAGTAATATCTGAGGCTCTTTTATTTCGTACTTGATGACTAAATAAATACCTGTGCAAGGAAACCTTATAAACAGTCTTCAGGTGTCTGCGTGTGTGTGCATGTGCGTGTGCGCGCGCGCGCTTAAGTGGTCCATGCTAATAGTGGGCTCCTGCTAGCAAAATGCACAAAAGCCCGTGGGCTCAACAGTCAGCATGTCAGAAAAAAAGAGCAAATGCAAATATGAAGGAGGCAAAAGGAGGGAAAGAAAAGGAGAGGGAATGTTTTCAGACAAACAAACACGTTCTCCTCCTTGAAAAAATACCAGTTATTAACTGGTCCAATTACTAGGTTCAAGCGGATCAAACCACTTGTTTGTGTGACGAGCAGTCAGACGGCAACTTTTTTTTCCCATTTGAGTGCATGTCCCTAATCTTTTGTCCCTCGACGTTTTGATGGATGAACAAAATATGAGGCGTTCAGCGTTTATTGGAGGGCAATTGTACTAGTGGAGGAGGGGAGAATTTTCGGGTGGGAAATCCTAAGCAAACATGTTGTGTTTGAATTTGCGTGCGTGGGCGCACCTATTTCACCTGAAGATGCCGTGGGCGAGTTTTCAGGCACCTGTCCGTCCAGAGATAAGGGCGGCAGGATGTGATCCATTATCATTTGGGGAACTTTTACCACAGCTGCCTCTGCAACTTTTGTTGATACCGACCAATCCGAGGACACAAAATGTTCAAAATCCATCCCGTTGCTTGTTAGGGCCCGTAAAGTTGAAGCAACATGGTATCATGTCGACCCTGGGCAGAGTCAATTGAAACTGAAACGCTTTGAAGCTGACATTTGATTGGGCAAAACAAATCGAGCATCCAGACCAACTTGTTGCAGTGACAGTTAAAGGCACAAAAAATGAATCCATTGATGAAAAACTAATTCATGGTGAAATTCATTGAGAAGTATTATGGTAATGGTGGATTTTCACCGGTTAGGGTGGCTCGAGATAGAACATATCTCCAGGGAAAAAAAAAAAAAAAAAAGACTGGTTCGCAGCACGGCCTGATCAACCAAATATTAACCCTATCAAATAAGTTTTAAACCTCAATGATAGCCCCCCCCCGAACCTTTTTTTTTGGGGGGAGGGGCTCCTGCATTTGGACTTAAGAGTAAAAAACAAGAATGCTGCTGTCACCCCCCGAACATGAGCGCAAACACAAAACCACAGACTTCACAGTCAACTTATCAGAGTTCAACACTCGGCCTGTGTGATGCTTTGGCTCGTCTGCAGAGTGGTTGGGGGGGGGGGTTTGCGGGTGCGCGTGCGCGAGCAAGCGGGTTTACGAGGAGGTGGCAGGGACAGGCCTGTATGTGGTGTGTGTGTGTGCGTGTGTGTAAGGTGCGCAGCCGTGCTGAGGCGAGATAAGAAGTTGCAGGATTGTAAAAGACAGAAAAACAGATGGATGCGAAACAAACCGCAAGTCGACTGCAGCCGGGCCATTGTTTGGTAGCGCGCCGTTTTCTTCTTATTTATGAGGCATCACGTGAACACGAAAAGCAACGGCGTCGCTTTGTTGACAGTCAACAGGTGGAAATTGTTGCGTAAACTCGGCGGGCCGTTAGCGCCGACTCGCCTCGAGTCTCGCAGGCCGCCAAACAAATTGGGGTGAAAAGAGGGCCAGTGACGATTGCGTTGGTGGATGTGCACCTTTGACTCCGCTTTGAGGACACCGCCATCAAAGTTTGCCCCGGCGCAAGTCAAATTTCTTGCCCTTTAAGCCTTGCTTGAATCGGCAGCCATTTGGCGACAAAATCACCAGCAGTCTGTCCGTCAGGGAATGACAACTGGAAATATCCATGACGACCCGAAAACAGGCACTTGAAAGCATAGTGGCTGACTTCCTGTATCTTGGCTTCTTGAGACATTTTGGTGGGTCTACTCTTGATATGTTGACCCAGTTTTTGGTTGTTAAGTGGAAGAGGCTTTGGGTGTTGAATTTTCTTTGCGGGGCCCCTGGAAATGCGCCCAAGTGACCTGAAAAAGGTCGCCGCAAAGGTCGGCTCCAATGTGTCTTTTTTCACACGACTTCACGAGCTTTTTTATTTTGTGGGTCGACTCATGATAGGCACGTCCACCAAATGTGATGTCGCTCTGTGAAACTGGTTTTCGGCGGGCGAATTCTCTCTTTGAAGGACCCAGAAATGTCCGGACCGTGCCTGCAATCAAAGCAAACATGTTAAACCAAGTTGCCGCGAGACGTTGAGGCTTTTATGTTCGGGAGGGGGGGGAATCCCTCCAAATGGCGACTCATTTGGGCTGGGACTAATAACCGCGCGGGTCCGGGTCTTAAATGTATCTCCGCTGGTCGCGTACCATCTGCCATACCTGCGCCTTTATCAGGGAGTCCGTTAGCCGCGGAATTCCCACTTCCCCACACCTTCGATTAGAAGTGGTGAGCCGCTGAAAACAAGTCCGAGGGAAAAAAACGAAGAAATCTGTCCAGAAAGCGAGCGAGTCGCCGTGGAATCAGCATCAGCACGACAGCTTTTTTTTTTTTTTTTGTCTGGCGGACGCACGACTCACCCACGGCCTCGTCGAAGGCTTTTCGGACGTTTCCCTCTTCAGACGCACGGGTGTCAGTCGGCGTTCTGCGGTGGACGAGCGCGCGGCGGAAAAGAGAAGCGGCTGTTATGCAAAAATCGTCACGTGACGCAAATTGACATCACGAAGAAGACGGCGGAGGAAGAACGAGGCGGGCGAGAGAGCCGACGCGCCGCCATGTCGGCTCGGCGGCTGTTTTCAGGATGCACGTCGCCAGCTCGGAAGGCCCACGTCACATGACCACTGCAAACACACACACACACGCGCACACACGCCCTGGAGGTTCTGTGGTAGGAAATGAGAATGCCTCCATCATCACAATAACAACACAATCTCAGCGGCTCATCAAGTGTTTTCAAATTCAACACAGCACAGAGAGGAGACGTCTTCACAACGCTTGCCCACGCCACAACAACGAGGCGCTCTAAAGCGACTGTGCCAGCCACACGCTGGCTGTCGAGTTGTCGGTGAAATTTGCTCATGCCTTTTTCGCCTTTATCGCCTGTCACGTGTGGGTGGGGAACGCCGTTTTGCCCCGGGAGGACATTTTATGAAACGGCATCGACACTTGAGGAATGCCTTTGACTCGGCGCTCTTGTCAGACAGACAGACAGACACTATTGTTCTGCTGCTTTGACCCACATCCCTTTAATTTCTCGCTAAATGGGCCACATTCTTCGGAAGAAAACTCCACCCATCCTGAGCACAAACCACACACACACACACACACCCGAGTGGCATCCTTTGACCACAATCGCCTCAATCAGAGCACCGCGAGCCCAACAAAAGGGCACACCTAAGAAGGCTCGCTCGCGGGTTACGCGCGCGTCTCGTGCTGTAACACACGTTTCGTTGAGCGTTTGTTTACCAGGACGCCGTCCGTGCCCGCGTCGCTTCTTATATGGTGCCTTTTCTCAGCTACGGCTAAAGGGGAGGAATCCCCGCCAGCGGTCGACGCGCACCCGCCATCGTGACCCCGAAAGCAAATGCGCGCGTATAGAACGATAAGAGGCCAAAGTTGACGAGCCGCCAAGTCGTGTGAATGTGCCGCCACACGTCAATCATATGGAGACACCGCATTCAAAAAATGCTTTGTCTTCTGCCCCAGAAGGAACAGTCAACATACACGTATGTAAACACATCAACATACACACACACAGCCACCCCCCCCCCGCGCAGCGCCACCTTGACAAGCCTTTACGGACGCGCTTTTCAAAACAACTGCTCCTGAATCATCTTGTGGCAGATGTTTCTGGGAGGGCAGATTTGGGATTGCAAAACAGGAAACACAGGTCTTGATAACACACACGCGCGCGCGCGCGCTCACACACACACACACACACACACACACACAAATGCATGTGCACATGCAAACGCCCTCAAAAACAGCGTAGGCACACTTGTCAAATTGATAGTGAAAAGTGTGCTTTTGTCAGACCAGTCAGGCCTCTTCTGATGCCCACAAATACAGTGTGTGTGCGTGTGTGTGTCCTATAGTCACTGCTCCAGACAAACAGGTACCAGAGGCAAAACAGAAGAAAAGTGAGCGATGCTGCGAAGAAGCGTGTCTGACGAGCTACTGTTTTGTGAAAACGCGCACCGAGTACAGGTGGCAAAAGTACTCACACTCAGTACTTGAGTACAAAATACAAAGAAGAATTGAGTCAAAACTCTCAAGCAGGGTTGACATGAGCTCTCGTGTATTTGGGTCTTTTTTTTTGTTTTGTTTTTTAGCGCAGCCCTGAGATGCTAGCTATTGTCGTTGCGTGAGCGGGCTCCAAAGTCCAAAACACTCGGGTTTGAAATCCTCCTTCCCCCGGATGGCTTTGCTCCAAAAAAACAAATACGGTGTGCGCGTCGTTGTGCTCTCGAATACGGGAAGCGGCACTCTGCAAGGTTGTACTTTGTAAAAAACAAAACAGTTAGTAGAACGGATAGAATGGAAACGATCGCTCCACCGTCCTGATGCCTTCTTTCTGGTGTGCGCACGCCATGGCCACCGGGGCAGTAGAAAACAGGCCCACAGACACAAAGAAGACTTTCGCAGCTCTTGCGAAAAATATTTTCACGGAGGATAAAGAATATATGATGGGAGACAATTGTTACATTGTGTATCTTTCCGTTCAAATATCAGTGCCACCAAAGTTTACGCCGCCAGCTATTCGTTAGCCCGTCGATAGCTGGTTGGTCGAGCGGCACTCTGTTTATAAATGGAGCTGGTAAAAGTCAAAAGGCCATTGGACAAATAAATGCTTGGGTAGAAATGTACTTTACAGGGAAAAAAGCGTACTTACTTCTCACTACTGCATCACACACACACACACACACACACACACACACATTGTTCCACGAGCTGCAGGCAAGTGTGAACACGCACGGTGCCCTGTGAGCCATGCGCGCACGCGCACAACAAACTGGTCAGGCAGGAACATAAAAGTCGTAGTTGCGTCAGTGTCGGTCGGGTGTTGTTTTTTGTTGTCGAGCAGCAACAATAAGGGGCCCGACATCGAGTTCAAGCAGAATTGTTTGCGTCTGCCCAAAATCTTGACGAAATGGCGTGTCATGAAGCCCGGCGCATTGCAGGGATCATCGGGCGCCGCCGCCATGTCACGTCGTGTCTGCGGACGTGCACCCCCGTGGCTTGAAGAGGCGGGGCCTGATGGGGGGGGGCATTTCATGAAATTAGGCAAGTGTGAATTGGGCCTTTTTTCAGATTTTTGTGGGTGCGCTTTGGAGAGGTGTGGACCTGTGTGGGGGCCTTTGGAGAGCCTTGCTGGTGTGTGTGTGTGTGTGTGTGTGTGTGTGTGTGTGTGTGTAGAAGCGGATGTAGCCGCTGCGCAAACAATCATGCTTCTATAGTGTATGTTTGCACAAGAAATGAAGCAACAAAGGGGAAAAAAAAAAATTGGAGGCGAAAGTCACGTCTGATAAACATCTCGACACTTGGCTGCAGCTCGGGGCAGGTTTTTTTTTTTCTTTTCTGACTTTTTTTTTTTTTTAACAAATAGAAAGATGAATGGGCACGTCAAATGCAAAACTACGCAAATCAGATGCAAAGAGTGAGTCAGCGTTTTGGCGAAAAATTCCCTACCCGGGCTCGGGGGCAGGTTTCAGTCGAGTGGAGAAAAGATGACGTGGCGGCTGCCGACCCGCCGCCGGGCGTCGTCGGACCCGCACAGCCATCGGGACCCCCCAAAGCGGAACCAAACAATCATCAGGCTGTAGAATGAAGTGACCCCCCCCCCCCTGCTGAGTTGGGAACACAAAAGGTCAAAGCATGTTAACGAGTGGACCCGAGGAGCGTTCAGAATGGCTTCGGAGGCCCACTAAGTCCCGGATTGTGCAGCCCATGAGCACTGGGCCGTCTGACCATTCGGTATCGGACCCTTGGAACATGGGCGACTGGACCGTCGGCGTGGGATACAGGGTCACAAGCGGTCGCATTCAGGGGCCACAAACTACTACTAAAGTCTAGGAGCGATCGCTCGTGTTATTTTCAATGACTGGTAGGGGGCAGGAAGCTCCCCGAAGAACTGTATGCTCGGCTCACACCAAATGGTAGTTTATGATGACAACAAGAGTCAGACGGCGATATGTGGCGGAGCTGGTCATCTCGTGTTTGTTTTCAAGTCTTAATCCCACGCGCAGACCCTCATCGCGACGAGTCAGGTTCTCGCGCGCCATCCGTCACCCCGGAGGAGAGAATCAAAACACCAAACGCGCCTCCGTTTTTTTTTTTTTCTCGTGGGAACCTCTCGGAGCCAGGTATGTCGCTCCGTGAGCCGAGACCATCGGAATCCCGTTTTTCCGGGTCCGGACGCGCCGCCTGGATGGGCGCAACAAACAGCGAGGACGGCGAGGAGGCGCCCATCGTGTCGGGACTTGTGCCCGCCACCTTGGGAGAGTCTTCCTGCTCAGCCGGATCCTTTTGGGGTTTGGCCCAGATGCGTCTTCTTTCCAAATTGCGTGCGGCGGATCGGCACTTTGGAAGGATGGCGGCCACGCCGCCGGATTGATTCGCCGCCTTTCAAGGGCCGCGTTTTTTGAGTTGAAAGCACGCGCGCCGGTTTCCAAACGCGGGGCGCGAGAGTGTCAAGGAAAAGTCCCGCTCGAGCGGCGGCAGTGCGACTTGAAATTTCTCGCGAAACACATTTTCACACTTGGCGCAAAGGTGACGGGAATCGACATCGAGTTTATTTGCACTTCGAAACGTGAGGGGAAGTCTTTTAGTTCCCCGTCGCCGTTTCATCCACCAGGAAGATGAAGCTTACGAACACGGCTAAACCTGTTTGGCGTCGAGCACACATTTTCACGTTTAAAAAAAAGAAAAAAGGGATATTCCCTTTCAATGAGGTTTACAATTCTTTTTTTTTTTTTTTTTACTCCACACTTCCCCTCCGGGCGACGACGCCCTCAGTGTTTTTATTTGCGGCTACTACGAGTGCGAGAGTTGTTTTGCAATCCGAAAAGAGGAAGGGAAATGTGTCACTCATTCTGTTGTGATGCAACGGCGGGGTGCAGGCGCAGGCGCGCGCGCTCGCGCTGATGAATTTCGACTCCCCGACTGGGCTTTGGATTTGACTTTGTAGTCCTGAGTAACAAAAGGCCAATCCAGTATTGGCCCGAAAGAACCATTTGCAGGAGTTGCGGCGGCCTCTCCCAGCTGACTTTGGGGCGGAAGGCAAACTACACCCTGAACTGGTCGCCAGCCAGTCGCGGGGCGCAGAGAGAGACAAACGACCATTCACGTGCACCGCAAAGTGCACGTTTCATTTCAAGTCAAAAGGTGCCAGCGACGCAAAACCGCAAAACTTGGACATTGAAGTCTCAACATATTTATAGACCCCCCCCACACACACACACACACACCATAAAATGTCATTCGTCTTCAATTCATTTCAAGCATGAGCTTTACGACTTTCTTTGAAATGTCTTTTTTTAATCTTGCACTCCAGATACACAAATAAAACGTCATCTACTCGAACTAAGACAAAGTGAATCAAACTGAGCATTGGCGACAAAAACAGACGCGTCGACTACAACAAGCCCGCTCCCCAAACAGAACAAAGGCAAAATCGGTGACATTTCAAAACAAAAGTCGAATTGCAAACAGAGAGGGATGAAAAATGGGAAGGCTGGCCCCCCTTTTTTGCGGCCCGCCAATCCAAACGGTGGACGGCTCGGGTCCCGGGGAACGGCAGCAGCCGGCACTTTGGGGGAGGGCCGTGCGCCTGGCTGCGATTTGCATAAGGGAACATTTGCGAGTCAAACTTCCCGCGGGCCGTGCCAGAGAGCCGGCACGCCCGAGCGGGAGCGCAAGCGTCGCCGGGGTCCAGCCCGGGGACGCCTTTCAAAACGCCGCCTTCCGCGGGAACGCATTAGCCGTTTGTTTCCTTCGACCTGATCCTCACGCGGCGAGGCCCCTTCTCACTTTCCAGGCTTCCCACACAAGATCGATCACCCCCAAACTACCAGTCGATAAAAAAAAAACAGGCACAAAGCCCCAGTCGATACTTTGCCATATTTTGGTGAGATCTGAAATGACAATTTCGGGGGGGGCAACAAGTCTCTACCGCCGAGCAAAAGAAGCTCAATCTTGTCTGCACAAAAAGACTTGAAGACTCCAAATTATTTTGGCTGATGCATTTTGGTGACTCAAAGAGGCAACGGCACTCATTGATTTTCTTCCAGATTTTTGGCCACAAAGAGCAGCAAAAACGCCATGTTTGCAAACATGAGTGACTCAAAATGTTGACAAATAGGTACACGATACGAGTATGTGCCTGTTCAAAAAAAAGGTCTTAAATTCACTTCTCGGTTTGACAAAAATAAAATGTTAACATAAAAGTTGATTTTTCGAGACGCAAAAATGTGATTTTGTTTTTGTTCTTACCAAATTAATTTCATCATTTGACATAAAAATCGGGTTTTCTTGCCAAAATGTCCCATTTTTGAATGACGACGAAGAAAACCAAACTTTCGCTTGTATTTTTTTGGACTCGTACGATAGGTGCAAAAAGTGCAAGTTGCGTCTGGTGAAAAAGCGCGGCTGGCAGTCGACGTGCGCGTGTACCTATGCGACTATGTGACGAGTAAACTTCCTTCTCCTTAATCTAGCCGATGCGCTGGCGATAAAATTCCGCACATGCATCGTGATTTCTCACACCGCTTAGCATTGATGTCACGCTGATGCATCGCTCATTTTTTTTGTCACCTGCTGGCATCGCATTTTGATGAAAAAAAAAACCCACTTGTTTTTTTCTTTTTTTAATGGGATGTACGAAACACGGACGGCACAAAATCAAGCCGCGGCCGCACTGAGCCCAGACGCTCGTGACCGCCAGAGGGTCAGACCCATAAAGGTCACCTGTGCAGCGAGCGGAAGCGACTGGCCCGGTGCTATAAAATATATACAGCGTTGAATTCTCTGCCCTTTTGTGTGCGAGTTTTACGGTGAACTAACTTGGGAGTGACAAATAGCTTGAAGCAAGCACACTTGACATCTTATTTGGAGAACTGTGGGGTGTTCAGGATGAAAGAAATCAAGCTCTTTGATGATTTCGAGATTTTACGGATTGTTAGCATATTTTTTTTCGACTGGTAGACCTTTTTGTCTTTTTTATTGGGATTTTTTTTGGGGGGGGTGGCAGGGTGTTTGCGGGTAGGTCGTAAACGCAAGTGCAGCACTTTCCAGGTTCATGCGGGAGATAATTATCAGTCCGCTTTGTTGTTCCAGAGGGAGTGGTGCTTTCGCTGTCATTTTGGGGGTTGCAAAGCCAGAAAGGGGGGGTGGTGGTCTGTTTGGAGTGTCAATATTTACAGTGTGCGCAAGTGTGTGCGTGTAATGATGAGCATGAATGCAAGACAAACGTCACACGTGATGAGCACAACTTGAATGCTGAAAAAAAATGTGTTAGCTTCAGCTATCGGCGCCGGATTGTCTCTGGCGTAGCCGGGAAGTACTCGTCACTACGCAAGTAAATTTATTCCGGCCGCACAATTATATTGCATGCGTCCAGAGAAATTATTTTATCATTATCTGAGTCTATAATGGATCATTTTTTTGAGCAACAGTATAACGTGCTAAAATGGGTAGCATGTAGAAACGAGCCACCTCTTCTATCGGGGGTCAATCTGACCCATAGACTTGACCAAATAAGTGATTTTTTATTCTACACGCCAACTAAACTACCCAATTCAAGTTTGGACCATTTCAGTTGATGAAAAGAAAAACGACTTTCGACTTTTCTTGGGATCAATTTGAGGCACAAGAAGAAGAGTGCGAGGTCGTGAGTGACCAACCAAAAGCTGGCGTTGAACCCCTTTTAGTGTTTTCAGATTTGAATTGCCTTCTTTTTGCGGAGCACGACACGTGCAGCTTTTTCGTGCGACTCTGCTGCCGCCTAACGGCCACGCGCTCCAAGACGCAATCATAAAAAAAAAAAAGGTGGGGGGTGGGACCGTACAAATCATGATATGGAGGCAAATATGTTTTTTTTTATCTTTCACAATGTCCACGGGGTCCTAAACTATAATAATAAAAAAATATTTATGGAGACCAGTAAATTTGAGGCCCCCTCCTTCATAAAGTCCTTGCCTGGCACCTTCTGCTGTCGATAAAAAATAATCACTTACAAACATTTTAAGACCGTTTTTATGGCACAGCGACAACCAAAAATATGTCATACAACATAGTGTAACGATGCTTTTCAACTCGTAGAAAATAGTATAAAAATTCATGACATATTAGAAGAAAGTGTTCTTTTTTTCAACTGGATTTTTTTTATAGGCCCCAGAAACAAACTATCTATCCAGTCTACTTTTGCTATCATTTTCTGAAAACAAACTATTTTGGGAGTGTGGAAAATTGCGCATAAAATCTTCAAATAAAAGTGAGTCTAAATAATCCTACAAAGTCCTCCGTGCCCGGCGCCTCTGCATTTGAGCAGCTGAAGGCAACCGGGGAAGGCAACGCATTGGCAACTCAACGGTAACGCAGGCAGTGGCAAAATTATTTCCAAAAAGCCCTTCGAATGCCAGTGACTGAGGAAAAAAAACAAAAAAAAACGCTTAGACGTCTTTTCTGGGCTCGCCCTTCTATGCTGAACACCAACCCGTTTTGGAAGACGTCCTGCCAAGTTGCAACAGAAATGCACGGCGGTGTACCGCTCGAGGGAGCCCTCACGCTCCACTCCTTTCAAGTCCCGCATTGACCGAATTCAGATTCATTTGGTAACAAATCCCGCTTTGTTCGGAGGACAGCGCTTCAAAACATCCCAAAACAATGAAATGCCAGCTCACGGCGCATTAGGGGATGCCCTCCTCGGGATCAGGGGTCGCGGTTGGGCGTCGTGCAGCAGGCTTCTCCAGCGGGCCTTGTTGCGGCGCAGGTGGGCCGTCATGGCGCGGCTCAGGGCGCTCGGTCCGGTGAAGCGGTGCCACTCGGCGAAGAGGGGCTCCGCGATGTACGAGATAAAGCCTGACAAAACAGCGAGGCGTCAGTGCTAGCCGATTGCCATGGCGTCGTCTTCGTCACCCCCCCACCAACAACTTTTTACGATGAGACGGGCAGCCCATCGGTCCGTCTTCTTTACAGACAGTTAATAGAGCGCAATAGCGAGCCGACCCTTCACTGAAATTTTGAGAGGGCAGCCCATTTGCGTCGGCGGCGAAGCCTTGCTCGAAACAAAACGGCAGGGGGGAGCCGACGAGAACATCTGGACTTTATTAGGGGCACGCGACCCGGCGGCAGCAATCGGCTCTTTTTGCCGCGCGCGTCCTCACCGGTTTGGATGGCCGGGATGGAGTCGGCTCTCTGGTCACACAGCGGGCTGATCTCCAAGTTGAACTTCCTCTCGAGGTCCCCTGAAAGGTCAACAAAAACCTGAGCGCTACGCCACCATTCGCTGTCCCGGAAGAACCTCAGCGAGAACGGAAACCTTTCCCAGATGCAATTTTAAAACGAAAATTCAAAAAAATTTGTATTTGAAGGAGTATTTTGTTCTTTCACGTAACAAGCGCAGAGCGGCCAAGCGCACCCACCTTGTCTGAAGAACTCCTCGCACACCCGCTCGCTCCACTGCTTGCTGAGCGGCCAAACGCGACACGAATTGCACACGTCGGCGCACTTGAGGCCGATCTGCGGACGACGAGGTGGAGGACGTCGGACGGTTGTCGGTCCGCGGTGGGCGGCGAGTTGGCTTACCTGCAAAATAAAGTGCCGATGCGGGGCCAGGTGCAGATCCAAGTCCTGCTGATCCAAATGCGCCCGCAAGCCGAGCAGGAACTCGTCTTGCCTGCTCATGTCGGTGGCCAGGATGAGCGAGCCCAGCTGCTGCTCGATGCCCTGCCTGGCGAGGCGTCAACGCAAAACGAGCCAATATTGACGGACAGGTGTGAGAAGATTTCAAGTCACTCTGTAAAATCTTGTTGCAGTGTGTGCGTGTTCTTACGACACGTCCTGCGGGAGGTGTGACAAGAGGCGCGACTCTCGCAGCATGCCCACCGTGGACCTCCAGTGGTGACTCTCCAGCACCGACATGTTCTGCACAAGATGGGGTTTTTTTTGGGGGGGGGTTTCATTGTATGTGGAGCTGCTAAATGTTGGCACTTTTCAAAGTTGCAAACTTGAAGTGTGAAAAAAAAAACAACAACGTGGAAAGCATTTTGTTCCGTGACAACGGAAGCACCAAACCCATCAAAAAAAAATGAGGAATTCTCTTTTCATCACAACGAGCGTTTCTTCCAAGTTGTGACCAAAAAGAAAAAAAAAAAAGCATTTGACGGCTTGCGCACACACTTGCCAACCTTTGCCGCTCAGTAATTAGCAGTAGACGGTCGGTTGCACCGACACCACCCGTTTGAAAAGCAAAAGGCTGAGAAAATGAGTTTTGGGACAAGAGCCAGTCTGCGGCTTTTGCGACACCTCCGAGTCGGAGCCAACGGCCGCAAAGAATGTCTGCTTTTGACAAATTGTTTCTAGCCGCATTGGAAAGGGGCAATGGCGTGCGTGCGCTACCTGATAGAGGGAGGCCAGGTGGTGCTGCGTCTTGATGAGGAAAGGCTGGTTGACGCCCGGGTGGTCCACGTCGTGGGCGGCGGCCGCCATCAGGCCCAGGAACACGTCCAGTGGACTCATCTGCTCCGATAGCTACCATACAAAAAGCGGCTAGCTAAATGAGTCAAGGCTCTCGTTTCTCAAGAGCATTTGGAAACGGTCATTCATTGTTTTGCGGCCAACCTTGGTCTCCTGCAGGTAGCAGTACATGGCCTGGATGACGTCGGCCGCGTGCACGGCATTGTGGTAGGGGTTCTGCGAGTGGTAGCCACTCCGCACCATGCCTGCAAGACAAACGCGGTCGTGACGCCGACGCCGTACAACAATCAAGGGGGGGGGGGATGAGGCTGCGAGGCAAGCCACGTCCTCGCCGTGTGAAAAACGTTTGTTTTTTTTGCGGCGGCGCCATTTTTCAATTTTGTGGGAGACGTACTGAGGAAGCGGTGCAGTTTGACCACGTCCAGCTGCAGGTGTTGAACGAGGCCGTAGACGTTGAAGAGGTGGCACATCAGCGTCACCAGGCCGTTGCCTACAACGCACCCAACGGGCACAGAAAAAAAGAGGACGACACGTGAACTGTGGCCGAACGGCGGCCTGCTCCAGGTGGATGGCGGCTCACCATTTGCAAGGCGGTCAAAGAGGAAAACGTCAAAGTCCCACGAGCTCACTTTCGAGAGCATGTGCTGCCATCATCACAGACAGAAAAGGTCATTCAACTGTGCTTTTTTTTTTTTTAATTAAAAAGATTCAAGGTGTTTGGATAGCGGTACCTTGACTTGCATGTTAATTGAGTCAGTGAGCTCCCCCCCCGCGCTATTTGTTGACAAACTCCCCGTTTTGGTTGTGCTCATCAAGGACAGGATCGTCATTGCGTCGAATCCGGCCCAGGCAGGGTAAATAAAAATAAAATAAAACAAGTTATAAAATAAAAAGTGCTCTGCTGCCCCCTTGTGTCAACGACAGGTACTGCCAATCCTTTTGGAGCGGACGGCAATGACTCGCACAGTTGGAGAATGTCAAAACACTAAGGTGGCTTTCCAAAGTCCATCGGATTGTTACTTCGGAAAAGTGGCGTCGCTTTGCAGCAGTCTCGTTTGAACGCGACGGGACGGGACGCTCGAGTCGGGCGGGGTTGGGTGACCGCTGGCCGGGCTACTTCGCGGGTGAGTCTGCGCGTCGGCTCCAAGCGACGGGCAGACTCCTTGCGAGTGGTCTCATTTGCTACTGGTGTGTTTGATGGCTCTCCTCGCCAACACGCGAGGGCATTACAGTCGACTGTTTACAATTTTTCTTTTTTTTTTTTTAAATCACTTCACTCGAGCACTTGTAGGTCAAGGTAGCGGCATGCAGGTTGTGTCGTCTCACGGCAGCTTGGCCCAGGTAGTCGTAGTCCACCAGATGCAGGGACTCGGGACCGCGGGGCGGCGCCCCCCTCAGGAGACGCGACGCGTGGCAGAACCTCTGGAAGCTCAGCAAAGTCTTCAACTTCCTCCTCCTGACCGGCTCCAGCTCCCTCTGCTGCTCGCTGGCTGAAAAGTGCCATGACTGCAGCTGGAGATTTGTTCTCTTTTTAACATTTCACTGGTTTCACCGATAAAAGTTGCGCTCGTTCAACATTCGACTTCATTCTTGGGACGGAACAACCTGAATTTACCCTTCCGGATGCACTTGTCAACCAAAGGGTAGGAGCCTCTTCTCTCAGCCGGCAGCACGGAGCCAAGGCATGCGTGTGGCGTGCCATCTCCTAGCAGGGGGGATAAAAGTCTAAACAGTGTACACGAGTGTACTGTATTCAGCGGTAAATGGAAAGTCGACACCCCCCGTTCAAAATGGTTCATCTTCAATTGATTCATTTCAAACACAGCCACGCGCCAGACATAAGTGGGTGTGCACACTTTTGCAAGTACATTTTTTTTTCCTGTTCTGTATTGAAATGTTTTGGGTTTGTTTGTTGGGTTTTTTCCTATTAAATGATTCGTCAAGGTCATGGAGGTCACAATGGGGGAGATCACAAGAACCTGGCATTTGAACAGGGGTGTGTAGACTTTTTATATTCACCGTACATGGAGACAAAACAACCATTCCGATTGACAGCTACGGACAAGTTCGACTCTTAAATGAGCTTGTTTGGAACGGCGTGAGGAAGCGAGAGCAACAAACCTCCCCCCAAAACTTTTTGGTACCGCTGCCATAAGCGCATTGAACTTTGAAGAGCATGAAAAGGGCTTCCAACATGAAGATTTTGTTTTTGCCTTCTCCCCAGGCAAAGGCTGCTGTCCCCGCTTGAGCCAACCGACTCTTTCGCCTGCACCCAAATCGATGAACGGGCCCGATCGCCCGCCACCTTTGCGTTCCACACACACACGAGACGTGATTGACAGCACATAGGTACTTGACTCGTCCCCGCCAACGACTCTATTATTCGCATGCCACCAATCTCGATCTTCGCCCTTGGGACTACAACCCAAGCATTGGGTTCGGCAAGGTTCACTCAAGGGCAAAGAACTGCAAAGTTAAGCATCCGCCAACCTGCACATTCCCCGGCTACGAGGTCACATACCAGCTGCGTCTCCAAGGCGTTTCACTTGCGTCACGATCATTGCGGTGGTCCTGGACTCCTTTGGTCCATCTGAAGAAACGTCGGGAGCTCTGGCGAGACTATTTAAAGGTTGATTGGCGCTTTTATCCTTTCAAGTGTCGCGTTTTACTGGAAAAACCTTGTGACATCATTCGCATTGATTTCATCACAAACAAAAAAAAACAACAACAACAAAACAAGGCCTTGTGACATCAGCCGGCATTCATCCCCGCGGCTGGTTTTAAGCAGCACTAGAATGTCTTTTTTTTGGGACGGGAGGCCAGCCTGGAGTCGTCGCTCATCTCTGAAGAATACCACGGGAGGGATTTGGTCTTTGCGTCCCTCCCCTGGATCTTTTGCACACGCTCTTTGTTGACTCGCTGATCGCTCGCTCGGTCACGGGACGGGGTACATGTTGTTCGGAACGGCAAGTGGGCAACTTGTTTCCCAAAGTGCACAGCGGTGCCTCCAGATGAGAGTTGCATTCACCGCTTGACTCGAACTCGAATCTCAAATCAACTTTCCCCAATGAAATGAAGACAAACGTCGGTCATGCGTTCCAGCCTCGGCAAGAAACAAAAAGCCAAAATGTCGTTGCAGACAGCCGAGAGGAGGACAAAGACAACAGTGAAGGCGAAAAACTTTTGGAGTTTCAACCTAAAACAAAAATGGTGCACGTTATTTATTTCAAACAGCAGCATTATTGCCATTTGAAGACGGACGGACCCTATCCTGCATGATGCTCGTATCTCAGCACGCCACTGTACTCAACCAACAGGACATCTGAAGACTGACTGACAGCACTTCTTTTAAAAAAACTATTTTTAATAAAGTAAAATAAATCTCAAGACAACAGCTGCATAGAACATCACATAAATATGTGCTTTTGGGCCCAAGAGTGAAAATACTTTATCTAGGCCGGTAAATAAACACACAACAAGATACAAAGCATCGACTTGAACTGAAACCGTAGCAATCTTTGGAGACTTCGTCATTCGTACCAACCTTCAAAGGAAATCTTTGTGCACCCACATTCACTGTCCCGTACAACAATTTGCACAAGTCTTGACATACAATGTAAGATGAAGTTCCCCGTGAAGCAACCGCTCTTATGCGCGGCATCCAAAGTGACAGAAACGAGAGGGGGGAGGGGGAGATCCAATAAAAACAAAAACCAAAAACCTGAACCAGTGGGAGCCCGCCAGGCAGGATTTTCAAGGCTCCGGCGGACACGATCACAAATGCAGAAGCGCCCGGCTGCGTCGGGCGTGGTGGAACATCTGCAACGTCAAATCCATGATGTGCACGCATAGTTAAACATTTCATTTCATGCAGACGAAGGAGTGTTGTTGCAAGACGAACCTTGGGTGCGTCCGGACTCCCAAACGGTGATGAGCTTTCCAGGGAATTCTCTTTGTCCGAGGAATTGTTGTGGCGATGCTGCGCGAACTTCCTCTTGAGAGCCTCGGCAATCAGGGCCGCCGGGTCCTTTGCGACAGCGGCCCCGCCTCCTATACTACGCCTCCTCTGGACCGGCGTGCCACCCGGCGATCTACAGCGAGGAGGGAAATATCTGACAATGAAAAATTCTTAAATGCGACTTGAAACGCGCCCATACACAGTCAATCAAGATTTTATGTCCGGCTGGAAGAAACAACTTGACTTTTCCAAAATTCTTTTCACTGTGTGTATGCGGGTGGAGAGTGTCTGACCTCTCGACAGAACGCAACTTGACTTGATTTAAGTCTTTGAGCACATCCAACATGGAGGGCAAACGCTGAACATCTCGGAGCCGTTTCCCGTCCGCGTCCTTCCCGTGACACTTGCGCCGTCGGATCAGCTCGGTGCCGGACGATGGGTCGGAACAGGATGACAGAGGAGGTGGCAGAGGCGGCGGCGGGGGAAGAGGAGGTGGTGGCGGGGGCGCACAGCGAGGCGTGGACGTGAGCGCCGCCGCCGGCATGGGCGACGCCAGTGGTGTTCCGGCAGCATTGTGAGGGACATCTAAACGGCGGGTAAAAAAAACAATCTTTCAGATTCAGTGTCGCTCATCTTGCCCCGATGTGGTGGGTGACGGAGGTCCCAGCGTGCAGTCGATTTGGCGTACCCGTGGCTGCAGCGGCGGTAACAATGGCGGCGATCTGAGCCCGCAGCCTGACCAGCTCTCTCTCCAGCGCCGAGATCTTCTGCAGGGCTTCAGGCTGCGTCTTTTGCACTTCCGCCGCTCGTGGTTGCGGCGCCGGGGGCCTCCTGGTTTCTACGCTGCCGGGCGTCTTCGGGGGTAGATGGTGCCTAACAACACGCAAGAGGTCAAACGATAGCAAGTGTCCGCTGATTGTCTGCGGTCATACCTGGTCTTGGCAAAAGTATCCCCTTCATCCTCAAGTACCCACAGGACATCAGCGAACGATGGGATGGCAGGAGTTTCCGTGGCGTATGCGCGCTGCCTGGAGATGTGGAGCGGGATCTGATGTGGAGGCATATGCAAGGCAAGGCGTACAAAAGTCGGAGAAGATAACAGGAACAAGACGCTAGCCAAAGTGGATGGATGAGCTCCCAACACGTACCTGAAAGTACACCCGTGGTGTGGGGGTCAGAGGCAGGTTGGAGCCGATCATTCTCACTACGCTGCGATACTGGCCACACAGCCGACTGTCCCACACTGGGACCAGCTACATACATGAAACGCACGCCACGAGAGCATTGAAAGAAAAAGAAATCCAAACAGCCAGCATCCATTTGAAAGAAAGACCAACCGAAGCTCACCATTTCTGGAGGCACTCCAAAATAGTCCAGCACCAAGCGCAGCACGTCCAGTGCATCCTCAAGCAAAGACATTGCCGTTCCCCTTTTCTGTTGACTGACACCGTGCGACAACGTTCCAAGTCACAGTCGTCACACCTGAAGAATCGCGCACGCACACACAATACTGTACACTCGTGCCTCGAGATATAAGTGACGCAAATCAAAACATTTATTACGGATGAATATTCAAATCCCATGCTTAAATTAAGCAGCTTAACAGCAGTTATTTGGTTGATGACAATATGGAAACTTTCGCACCTAACAGAAAGCCGCATTTCACAAAACACGCAAAGAACAGGATACATATACGAAAATGTAAAACTCACCGCGCGTTCTTTCTCTCGAGACAACGCCCCGCGTTAACCTTCGTTCAAGAGCTTCATTTTGATAAAATTAGACGCATTAAATGTAACTAAAAATCGAATCAAGCCTTGGGTCACGCTCACTCGATTCACTACGGAAGTCTTCCCCAAGTCAAATTAAACGCTCGTCCCGTCAAGGTCTCTGATTGGTCAAAAGTGCGGCAGCCAATAGAAGGAGCTGATGTTGCGGCATGTTGCCTCGGTTGACCAATCACGTTTCACAACTGTGATCACCCCCTGCTACCCTGTTTTTTTGTGTTTGCGGACACGAGCCTCGTTTTGACCTATGTAAGAAAACAGGACAAAAGCAAACTTTGTCTTCTTTCAGTGCTCATTACGCCACTAGTATTCGCTTGAAAGTTTAGCGTAAGTATCACGAACATCTCTAACCCGCTTTCGTAATTGTTTAAAGGAATTAGCTCGTTCTGTTAGCCGCACCGCTCGCATTCGCTTTTGGTTTGCGGTTCATCGACAAACGTGCACGTGAGAATGACGCATGATTGACATGTCCCGAAAGGTGTTTCAAGGGGATGGACGCGTTGTCGGTGGTGAGCCAGCTGCGGGATCTGGCCTCGGAGCCCCAGAATCGAGAGGCCATCGTGCAGGACCAAGGCTGCCTCCCCGGGCTGGTCCTCTTTCTGGACCACCAGAGCCCCGATGTGCTGCTTGCCACTCTCCAGGTGGGCGTCCGTGGGAAATTACGACTTCCCCAACAGCCGACGTTCGTCCAAAGTAATGACACTCGCTCCTACTTGGTCCTTGCAGACCCTCCGCTACTTGGCAGAGTTGTCGCCAAACATTCCTACCATGAAGAACGAGCTGGGGATGATGGTGAGCCTGGAGAACCTTGTGACGAGGTGACGACCTGTATTGATTTTTGGTTTGTGCTTATTTTGGTCATTGCCTCAGATTTGTTTTCCCTTTTGATTCTTTTCTTAGCCATCCCGTGTCAAAACACTTGCAGTGATCAACAAATAAGTAATTAGAACATATGTCCTTTTTCTGAAATTCTATAAATACGACATGATGACAACAAAGACCAATCGAGTTGAAAAGTAGTGCTCTGCCTCCATGTTGTGGAACCTAGTGGGAATTATAAACCTTTTATAAAAACCATATTTTTCCCCCCAAAATTTGGAGATTAAAAAAAATGCTTTTCATTTGGACAACAATATACTCATAAAACTATGGAGGCAATGACCCCCAAGTTTTGTGATTTAAAAAAAAATCAGAACATTATTTTTTATGTTTATTCATATTGAAACAAGGTGGAGGGCAAATTAGATACTTTTCATTGGGCAGTCATCGAGACGCATGTGTGCCTTGTGGTACTAGTTGGAGAGTTTATAACATGTGAAATAAAGGTTCGTTCCTCACGTAGGGACGAGCTGTGTGTGGACATCACGAATTTGGCGAAGGAGGTCTATGGAATTCTCGTGGCCCCTCCTCTTCCTGTCCATCGCACACCTGAGAGGCAGAGGACAAAAAAGTCACAGTTCTTCCTTAACTCATCGAACAAGAAGGCCAAGTGTGTCACCTTGCACATCCAGGGCCTGGACAGCGTTGTGAGTCCACATTGCACAGTCCGACCTTCGACGGGGCCACCCCTTCACGTGCAGATTTTTTTAGGGGTTGCGTTTGTGATGTAGGACCAGCGAGGCTTGTGCGAAGAGGCTCTGCTCAAAGTGCGAGGAGTGATCAGCTTCACTTTCCAAATGGCTTCTAAAAGATGCACCGTGCGCATTCGCTCCGATTTGCCCACCGAGGTGACGCTTCAGGACTTTGACGGCTTCGCTCGGGGTGCTTTCAGTGGAAGTCTTACTCAATTATTTTCTTTGTATGTCGGCAGAGTCTGGCCTCAGCCATCGCCGCAACCAAAGTGCTGTCTGCCCAACAGGTGGTGAAGAACGAGGCAGGAGATGAGGTCACTCACATTTTTTTTTTCACTGCCAATCAAGCAAAAGCGCTCAGTTCTTGTACCGTGGGTTACTCGGCACAAGTTTCGGAATTGACTCAGCGGAGCCTTAAAAAAAAAAAAAAAAAAAAGGTTCGGCTCACCCAAGCTCCAACAGGTTCTCGCTCCTCCTCCTTCAGGTCTTCATCCCACTGAGCGCCTCGGGAGCGGTGGCGCCGCGCAACTCGGCCCTCCCGGACTACCTCCCCGAGGATGAGGAGAAGCCGGAGGAGGCGGCGGCGGACCGCGCCGTATCGCGCACCGCCGCCAAGGACGACGCCAGCGGCAGCTGGCTCAACGCCGCCGCCGGTTTCCTCACCCGGACCTTCTACTGGTGACAGAGGGCGACTCGACCTCGCCGATTCCTGTGAACAGCTCCAAACGTGTGCGCACGTTATTTGACATTTTCAATTTTCCGGGAGCGTGAAAACCGTGCACTTGGTTCATGTAAATATTTTGTTTTCGTGATATTTGACATTTTTTAAACATTCAAGCTTCTCCCTCAATTCAGTTGTGTATTTTATTACTTCATTTTCTCAAATGGACCGTTAGTGCCTCATCTCCAAAAAGCCTGCCCACTTTTCACTCAAGAAAAAAATGGGGGGGGGGGGGATTTCGCTAATAGACAACCACACCCCAAATAATTGTTAGATTCATGGTCAACTTTGAGTTGAGGGTGAGGGGGTGGGGATTGCTGGATTTTGCTAATAGGTGATTTGAAATATGTGTTATTGACACCATGCACATGAGCCATTTGAATAAATGAATGAATGTCTCAAAGTCCTCAGGTAAAATTATTGTGTTATTCATAAAGTATTGCGTCTTCATTTTTAATTGTGTGCTCCTCGACACATTGTTAATGTTTTGTGAATGTGCCCCAGTCAGTAGCCAAGTGCATTGTACACTTGCCTTGCTTCACATACGATGGAGAGGATTTTGAAGCCCCCCCCCCCCGAATACCTGGTGCTCTCTGGCCACTATGAGGACTCAGATGTTCACATCTTTTAGTCTTATGTTCTCATGGACACCTGGAGCCCAATTAACTGGTGGGTGCATCATCCACTTGAGTCACAGATGCCGGGTTTACTGCAGTTGAGTACATGCCCCTTTGCTACTGTGTGAAGAAATGAGGGTACAGAAAAGTGATGAAACAAGCAGCAAACAGATAAGGTAACATGTCAAGGAAATTTATTTTCAAATAACAATACAGCTCTTTTCTTTACTCAGGTCATTTGTAGGAAAATATAGTGACTGTTCTGTATCGAATGGCTATTCTGCAATAATTTAGTCTGCACGGGTTTCTGTCAAAGCCATTTGTGAGCTCCAATCATCATCATCATCATCATCAACAGCGTCCTCGTTAGCAGTCCTGCATGAGACGCAAGTCCGAGTGCAAAGGTTATTTTCCGACTATCTTCTTACTTTTATACACGGTAAGGCGTCCGAAAACATTGATCAGCACGTATTTCCAAAATAATCCCTCTGGATCAAAGGAACGAGATTTACTGCAAAATTAACATCCCGCGAGCTCTGCGGAAGTTGAACAAAAAGTTGGGCTACAGCAGATGTACAGCAATTAAACTTCAAAATAATCAGTAGTTGTAGTAACCCAGCGCCTCACCCCCAATAATCTCTACTTTATTAAATATGAGAGCAGCTAAAATATGGTACGTGACACAAACCTCTTCCGACGCCTTTAGCACCAACCAAATAAGTTGTGCTTTCACCCCGCGTTGCTGACGCTACCTGTCAAACAAGCGGGGGGAAAACAAACAAAAACCACACCTCAAGTTTCACAATTAAAAGATTTTACAACTCATCTTAGTTTGCCGTTGTTGTTGGAGTAAATCTCAGATATTTCCCCTTTGGTGGTTGATTCTGAGAGGGGTGCCCCCCACCCCAAAAAAAAAAAAACACTGCCTCAATAAGAGCACCCCATCCTGAAATTTTGAAGGGTGCTCTCTTTGGAGTTACCGTCATAGGGAAACATGGATGTTCTTGTCTCTTTGCACGCAGTTCAAGAGGACGGCTACGATGCTTTTAGAGTCTTTGTTGTGTTTCGCGTAATCTTCTGCATCCAAGCGCCTTCTTTCCTGGTTCTCTGTGGGCGTATCATCCTGTCCCAATCAGGCAACGTCTAAACAAAGGAAAGGAAGAAAATGAGACCAAAGTCACAATCGTGGCCTCGGAAACGCTCGAAACCTCTTTCAGGCCACTTTGGAGGAAATTGAAGACCTCAACCTTCCATCCATTTTCTAGATCACATTTTCTTTCACAGTGATTGCATTTACGGTTTTCCACAATCATTGAATTACCTGCTCCCTGTTGGGCTGTTCTATCGTCTACTCCAGCGCTGAGGGGTTTCGGGAAGCCGTTCTCCCTGAAGACCATGACATCAACTCTCTCGTCTTCCTCGCCCTCCTGCCGCTGCTCGTCTTCCTTCAACCTGGAATGCGAAGGTGGCTCAAGCGCCTCCTCAAACGCTCCGTTCTCCCTGGAAAACGAAGGAGGAAACAAGCAGAAACGCATGTATTGGTGGAAATCCATACAGGGTTTTGAGTAACAAGACGACCGTCAGCACCTGTTTTCCCCCCAACGGAATGAGTTTGAGGTTATTTGTGTCAAGTGAGACCGAGCATCTTTATTTGAAGAAATACGGCCTAGCTAAGGAGGTTATGTTGATGGTCTGGAGTGGAAGGATGCATCTCAGTCTACCTCCGACTCAGAGGGCTGTGCGTCGAAGTGTCGGCGTTCAAGTTGCTGTCCGCCTGGCAACCGTTGCTATGCGGGGCGGGGCTCCCATCGGATGGGCCTGATGAGGCAGCGTCCACTGGCGGATACCAAACAAGCAAATGCTGGTGCTTGCGGTCTTGCAATTCGGGTGGATTTCAGTGCGAATGCATAAACGAAACCGGGTTGAAGTTACCTGGGCCGTCCATGTTCTTGCTGGGGGATTCTTTCTAGGAATGGAAAAGAACATGTGAGCAGACATACAGTTGCATCTCAGTGGAGGAGAAGTAGTTCGAAAACAAACATCTAAGTCCGTGTTTCAATTCATCAAGCAAGTTTGAGCGAGATGTTTGGGACTTTTGGCAGAGGTCCGCTGTGGCCCGTTTTGTCGTTGGCTTGCCTTGTCTGCGGTGTCAGACCGCCTGGTCCTCTTCATGATCTCCTCCAGCCGCTTGCGAAAAGAACAAGAAGCCATCTTTGAGGTGAACATCAGGATCCCGTTTGAAAGATGTTTGAAGGCGAGAGCTTCACCTTCTTCCTTTCCAGCCGCTCGGCCTCCTCTTTCTGGAAGTGCTTCTCCCTCTCCTGCCTCAGTCTCTCCGTCTCCTCCTTCTGCCGAGATTCTTCCTCCTCCCGCTGATGACGGAGAGGAGGGCTTTAGCTCCCGAGCGCTTTCATCATTGTCACGTCTCGCATGTCTCTGACCTGTTTCTGGGCTCTCTCCGCCTCCTCTCTCTCTTGCTGGAGTCGCTCCTCCGCCATCTTGGTCTCCTCCTCTTCCTTCAGCTTCCTCTCCTCCGCTTGCCGCTGGGCCTCCTCCTCTCGCCTCGCTTGGGCCTCCTCCTCTCGCCTCGCTCGCTCCTCGGCCTTGCGACGGGCCATCTCCTCCTTGGCTAACCTGAAGAGAGATAGGTCCAGTGGAAAGAAAAAGTATGTCAACCCTTGGGAAAGAGAAGAAACACAACGAGTCTGCTTAAACAGAGGTCACGCCAACAATGCTGTTCCTATATTTCTGTAGAGCATAACAGGAAAAAGTCAGTGGCCTCGCCTCCTTTGGCATCTACTACCAACAACTATCGAGATCAATTTTGGACCTTTGCACTTAACAAAGCCGTTGCTGTTCAGCAAGAGTCCGACAAGATCTCGACAGGAAACGTTTGGTTAAGGTTCAAGCGGTTACCGTTCGACTTTGAAGGTTGCTCCTGTGAGACATGGTTACCTCGCCTGCTCCTCCTGCTGCCTTTGCTCCTCTTCCTCCCGTTCTCTCTGCTCGCGGACCAGCCGCCGGTTCTCAGTTAGGATGCGGCTGGCCTCCTCTCGATCCGTGGTCCCGGCAGAAGGCTTCGGGGCTGCGTCTAAAGTAAACCACGGCTTCAAAAATCACCTTGTGTCAAATCAACCTTTCCTTGTCACCAAGAACTCACCGCCGGGCGGCGTTCTTGTCGTTTGCGCCGTCTTGCTTTGTTCCGCTGGCGGCGGAGGACTGAGGACCCGCTCGTCCTCCGCTTCTTGGGTCTTGCCGGGCGCCGACGGCTGCGGAATCTCGGGCGAGACTTTGATAGGGCGCAGGTTTCCGGGGTCCTCTGCCGCAGGAGACTTAAGCATCTTGGGAGTCGGAGGGCGTCCTGTGACCCTCTGAGGGGGCCTGTTTGCAGGAAACAACCATTTTTTTGTGAAAGTGGTGAAGAGTTGGGGTGAGCAAGGCTTCCTCCACTGACCTACAACCTGAATTCTAATATTCGTTCCTTGAAACTGCTGACAATTTTCTCCCTTTAAACTGCATTGACCCCCACCCCGCCCCAAAAATCATGTTTGTACTACCTTCCAGGAGACAGCACCGCAACTTTTGCATTCCTTTTGACCGGCGATGAGGATCGCAATTTAAGGGGCAAGGTAAGCGAGGGACCCAGAGGCAGCGACAAGTTGCTCCAGGACTTCCTGACAGAGTCGCGGTTCTTCTGCGGCGTCTGCATAGGAATATCAAAAGCAATTGCTCATGCTTAATCAGAAACATTGTCAACAGTCGGGGTGTGCGAGACCCCTCGCAGATGACTACTGATAAGCAAAATACTTGAAGACCCCTGATAACGTCTCCATAAGGGTGAGCAGATACAACACGTCAAGACATTTTCCATAAGGGCTTGAGATCTTTTTTTTCTTCCAACATTCAACATTCTGAATTTTCTGCTTACAAGTTAAACCAAGAAAATCGGCCGAACGAGTCATTCTATCTTGAGGAACTGGTGAGTCATGTCAACGTTATCTCAAGATCACGGACAAGTGTGGGTGTTGCCGAATTTCACACCGTCGGTCCTTTTGTGTAGAAGTGAAAGAGTCCAGGGAAGAATGACAAATACGGCGACGGTGTCCCACCCACCGTTGGCGTCCCGGTGGTCCTCCTGCGAGCGGCCGTCTCCTTGGAGAGGCTGCGGTCGTGGCTGCGGCTGTGAGAGAGCGGGCGGGCCTGCGGGGTCTTGAATGACATGGAGCCCATGGGGTGGCACGACACTGAGCGAGGACACACAGGCATGGCTACAGTGACGGACCGGGTGGCGGAGCGGGGCGGGGGGTTACACGGTGGTATGAACAAACGGGAGCAGGGAGAAATGAATGGAAATATTTGAAGGAAGCGGCAAAAGGAGCGGGAATGAGTAAAGGAGAAAGAAAAGTTTGAAGGAAATGAAAAGCGTGAGTGCCACAGTCAGTTGGAGTTCAAGATGCAGTCAAGGTAAACAAAGAAACACTGTGATCCGAATACTGACATGAAAGCTCAGAAAGTCATTAATGGACAAGGAGAACCCAAAAGAAAAAATATTGCTCATCACAGCTCATGTCATAACGGTTATTAATAGGAAAACATGAAATCAAGAAGACCTCAACTTTGAGAAACTAAACGCATGCATAGTTCAATTCGACTAAAAATTACGGTGAGGGTTTGTTTTGTTTAATCAACTGAACGGTAAGGCCTGACAGTGAACCTTTCACTTGAAATTCATGCTTTTACTGGGAAAGGAGGAAATCGAACAGTCGGGAACGACTTACGGGTGTGCATGTGTGCGTGGGTGTGTGTACGCGTGCGCTTTGTGTGCCTGATACAGGCTGGTGAAGGAAGTTTCAGACAGTGTTAATGCTTTAAGTCGCACCTAATCTGATTAACACAGAAAAGCGTGCAGGTCAAGAGAGCAAACATGTCAACAATGCCAGCGCTTGCTACGATCGATGAGGATCGGAGCGCTCCCATTGGCCGGTGAGGGGAGGGGCGTGGCTTTCGGGCTTACCTGCGTGCTCTCCAGAGAGACTCATGGCACTGCGACTTCGTGCCAGGTAGGAGTGTGTAGGCTGCTGCAGCCGGTTCACCACGTTGCTCTCCCACGGCGTCAGGGGAAGGCGGCGAGGACCTGCGTCCGCACAAGCAGAGTTGTTGTTTTGATCACAAGTGGCCGCCACACCCAAATTTAGTTTTGCATCCAGGCAAAGCAGATCAAATATGGCCGAGGCCCAGTTGGGTCAGGGTGCTCCTGATTGTCATGTGCCAGCTATACCCGCGCGCGCCAGCAGAGGGCCCGGATGAAGTCAAGTGCAAACCCAAAAGCAAACAAAGGAAGCGCATTCAGAAAGGGAGGGGAGAAACACCAAACTGAATCCTAAACCAACAAAGAGTACGGAGATGACTTCAAGGCAGGAAGGACCAATTGCGAGGCCATGCGCTTCTGAGGCTCATTCCGGAATCGTGCGCGCAATTAGCTCGATGAGCCGCATGCGTTGGACATCAGCTTGCGTTCGTAATGAAGGCTGCAGACTTAAGCGTGGAGGCAAAGATTCAACTGGGCTGGAAACTGCAGAAATTGCTGACAAATTTTACCGATGCAAAAACGCCGTCCGCCCGGATAAAACAAACGGTGTTGAGTGTTTCCACAAAAACAAAAAGATTATCCTACAGAGGATTAGAGAAAGGGGTCAGGCGGCGGTGGGGTGGACGCTTTGATGCATACTGTCCATACAGCGCATTTGAAACATGAGACCATCTGTAGTTCTTTGCACAATTCAAAATGTACTCCAGAAATACATGACGGTTAAACATATTCTGCAAAGCTTCCAATAACTGCTCAGATCAGATAACAAAACAAATTGTATCACCCTGAATTATGAATCTCCATTTCTTTCAATAGGTACGATTTCAACAGTTTCCAGCCCATGTTATTTGATGCATCTTTTTTCCCCCAATGGCCATTAAACACCTGTGTTTCTGTGGTAGGAAGTGGTCCCTTGGTACAGACGGGTTTTGGACTGAGCTTTGTTTATGACAGGGGTGGAGGTTGTTCTTGCCCGTAACCCTGTATCGGTAGCATACGGACATTCAAAAAAGAAAAAAAAAAGGACAAAATGGCATCAAATCATTCTCAGGTGATTGCAAACAGAATATCTTAGGCCCGCCATAGAAACAAAATGGCTATATGTGGATGATCTTTTGAAGACAAAAAAAAGTAGATTAGCACCTGTCCCGGGGCGAGGGGTGTAAAAATACATCACTGAGTTAATAGTGTCACTGAAAATCCAATTTTTACCATTGGATTTACCTCGGTCCGGCGAGTGGAGGAGTGTGGCTGAGGACGAGGACAGGCGCTTGCTAATGACTGCGTCGTGCTGTTTGGATAAATTCACCGTGGACACCGACCTTCTGTCAGCATCTGAAAGCAGCCAAAATAGTCAGTCTCTTCAAAGACAAAAAAGAAGGTGAAAGAGATGCTTTTCCTTGGGAACTAGACTAAAATTCAAGCAAGGAATGTTTGGAAAAGGCAAAAAAGTAGATTGAGCGCGACTGCCGCATCACCTAGCAAACAAGGGATTATCTCTGGAAACAAAGTCACAAACACCAATTGCGCCATGAAAACTGGCCTACATGTACACTAACGCCTGGCTGCTAAAACGAGGTACACACACACCGACAATCATTTTCACTTCCTTGAGATGAGAGAAATGAGTACAGGATACATGAAAGCATAAATACATGTTAGTTAACCAATTTCAGGAAAAATACTGGCCACATTAAAATCCTAACAAGTCTCACAAATCATTCTGCACAACTTAAAAAAAAAATAAAGTTTGCAACCGTAATCTAATTCGCCAGCAGTTAGCCGAGCTTTTTCCATTTTTTCACTGCATTTTCCAGCAGTGTGGATGCCGTGTGGCATCATGTTGCCTTCCGCAGGTCAGTCTTGGCATTACAAAAGTCATCTGGTTTGTGGGAGGAGACCGGTGATGGATGACGATTTATTTATTTATTTTTGAGAATGTCACGTGCGCGGTCCCCTCACATTTAAAAATCGATATGCGTGTACCCCACTTATGCACGCCAGTGATGAAAGTCCATGCACCCGGCCACTAGCTGATGTGACACTAGAATATTCACATTGGGATCTCATACGGTGTCCACGGCGGACACTGAAAGCACTCGGCACGTGCTCCAGTCCAGCAAGGTCGAGCGGATAGAGGCGAGCGGACTCGACAAAACCTGGACCAGGAGAGCGGAGGACAATGCATTGCAGAGAACAAGGAAAGAGAGAGACAGCCGGGTGGGGAGACAGAAAGAAAGTGATTGAAAGAGAGCGGAAATGTCAAGTTCAAATCTAAACATGGCAGAAAAATACTGGCACAAAAGGGATATTGTGCATTCAAACTAAAAGGCAGGAAAAGTGGAGGAAAATGTCCGAGCTCTGAGGAGACCTCACAGTCAAAATTGTGAGGCAACACCCCGATCGCTGAAATGATTTGTGAACGAGTGACGCCAGGTAGCGTACCGGTCGGCGTGACGGGGCTGTTGGGATGCAGCGGGCCACCCCAGGACCAGCGGTTGTGCTTGGGTCTGCTCGCCTGACCCCGCTCCATAGTCCGCGCATCACCGCCTCATGACGAACCTTCACGAGCGCAATGGAGATTTATTTTGCAACGTTTTAATGCAGTCTGATGCATTGAGCCGTTTGCAATTCGACAAAACCATTTGCTTGACAATAACGGTCAAAATAGATGTCGAAATGGCGTCATCCAATGCAGTCAATATCCAGTACACGATTAGCAAACGTTCATGCGTCTTGGTGCTCATGAGCACCTTGTCATCCTCCAGCTTCTGCCGTCGCTTCTCCTCCACAGCCAAGCGTCTCTGCTCCTCCTTCATCCGCTGCTCCTCCAGCTTCCTCCTCCTCTCCTCCAGGTGCTTCTCGTAGTGCTGCCTGGCGCGCTCCTCCCGCGCCTGCCACTGAGCCTCCTTGGCGGCTGGCATGTGGCGCAACAAACAACAAACAAAAGATAAAAATCACGCAAGGGCACGAAAAGCAGACGCGCATGCCGCACAGGCTTTAAAGCAGCTGTGTCATGGGTCAGCTGCCGATCATGTGACTTGGCTTTAGCGCGCAGCAAATCCCTTCGGCCCCCTCGGCGAGCGTGCCCGCCGTCCAATATTTACGGCAACCAAACAAGTCACTTCAACACAGCCATGCCACACGCGTGTCACCGCTATGTCCCGTGTCCGCGAGAAAAACCCAAGCATGACACATGTTAAAGCATCGCAGCAGGCATGCTAGTGTCCAACACATGATGTCATGCGGCTGCCATGGCAACGGGGTGCCTGGTTGTAATATTTTCCTATGACAACCTGAAAACTGTCAGTTCCCTCGGTAATTGTCTTGTGAGTTCTGACTCAGTCCTGATGATTCTGTCAGAGTCTGTTTCATTTTGTTTTCAACTCCATAAATAATAATGTTCACTTGTACAAATATACCTGCACTGGCCGCTGCAGTCGAATAATACAAAATAATGAATAATGGTCAATTAACACCAAAGAACAATACACACCATTCTGCTTTTCACGTTCCTCTCGACGCTCTCGGGCCAGCCTCAACCTCTCATCGGTTTTGTTGAAGAGAAAACAATCTGGAACACAAACAAGAATGCACTGATAAATAATCTGGTTCAATTTGAATGGACGACTCGCAGACCCGAACGAGGGTTTGGGGTTTGCCTCATTTTAATCTCACCAACCTATTTGTGAGTCATGTCTGCGTACGTAGCGTCTTACCTATTCTGGGTGGTACTTTGTTGTTATTGGGGCTGCTGCTGGTGGCCGTGGGGGTGGGAGAGTAGACCTGTCCGGAGAGCGACGAGCTAGGCCGGGCGGGGGAAGACACTCTGCCATCGTCCGCTTTATAGAAGGATGCTGCAAACAAGAGACGCAGACCAGCAACAGTCAACAAACATCTGGGAAAGCAGAACAAAGTGTGAAGGGGAATCCGTCATTCATTGAGTTTTCGCTCAGCTGGGAGGTTTAGAGCACAGAATTTAAAAAAAACAAGCAACATGGTCAAAATAAAGTCCTGCGTGTTAGTATCAAAGCGGGAGGGAGGCAGGCCGCCGGAGAAAAGTAATCTGACCCACAAAGTTCAATTAAATGCTCCAAGTGACACACTTCCCCCTGTTGCGTATCTTGTCCCCTCAGGTTCTTTATCACTTCAGCGGCACCATCTCTCAATCGGGCCGCATCGCCACTTGGTCTCACAACGGAAAGCATCTGCGGAACTCGGAGCGAGGTGAGTATTAACACGTCGACACCGCCTCGGGTGCTTGCTCAACATTGGAACCGGTTTCGCGTTGGCTTTTGGTAAAACAGGAAAGGTTGGGCTGGGCCGAGTTACAACGATGTCTCGTCATTCTATTCTTTCCGCTGAAATCGTTTTCTTCAAACAAAAGATTCGCTCGTCGGGTCAGGAGTACAATGTGTGCCGGGGGGGCAGACGCCTCGGCGGACACAAATGAATGAGTGAATCGCAAAGTGTTGAATGTCGACAAATTGCCACAACACCAGTGCAGCACAATAACAGCTCACATGAGAAGTGTTACTATTGCGTGGCTAACAATGCTCTGTTTTGATGGACACCCTCAGAGAGGTCTTCCTTCAACTATCTATTGATGACTGCGGTTTTGATTTACAGCGGTGTCCAACCACACCCCGAGTGGAGGAAAAACCCCCGTACTGACTTGAGGACCGCTGCAGCCAAGTGGAGAGCGCCGAGGATAACGCGACAGCATCCAGGGCGAAGGCGAAGATGACGTTAGCGTGCGTTTACAACCATGCCACGATGGCAAATCTGCTGAACCAAATATGTGACCGGCAGTGGTTTACTTCCACCGTACGCTATTGCCTCGGCATGCTTGGAACTGCGGCTAACCAGGTCCAATTTCTATTCGAGTGCTTTTGCTCATGTGAAATGCACCGATTCCTCCACAACTTGTGTCCACTTAGAAAGCCTAAACACGGCAGCGCCCAGTCGGTTGATGCGGCTGAGAATTTCACACGTGACATTCACACACCCAAGAAAGCGCTCTTGTTGCGTCAACTTTGGTGCGATCTTTGCTCCGTCCGCTCGCGCGGTCGTGACTTGTGGCAGAGGCTTGCTCGTCACTTGACAACTCAGTTGCGTCAATGCCGTTCGGACTCCTACAAAACGATCCACAGCAAAGCTTAAGAAGTAGGAGAAGGATTCTCTGAAAACACGAGAATATTGACGACATCTTAAAGCAACATCTCAGGCGCTGCTGCACCTCGCAACAGTTCGTCCCGACCATTTCCGGTGTCAAGGATCTTGGTGGATGCTAACCCCCCAATCCAACGGACATCCTCACTGAACCCCAATACGTCTTTACCTGGATTCTGCATCCTGATTCCAGAGGTATGATGTTTGAACAGACCCGATGAAGCTGGTACGAGTCAAAGCGGGGGGGTCAATGTCAACATCCACGCGTCTCGCAAGCATCCTCAACAGGCCAAGATAATTGTGCGGCCAGAAACCACGGCGCGACGAGGGCAACGTTGGCCAAGAAGGCAGAAATCCCAAGAAGGGGTGGACGGGCGGGCGGGGCGGGGCGGGGGAGCCACCGCAGTGCCAAGAGAAAAGAAGGAGGGAAGTCAGCTGGGATCACTGTCACGGTCCTTGGGAGTCGACAGGTTGTGGCAACTCTCCGAAGCCCTTGTCCACCACTGTGCCTTTTCTACCAATGACACAGAGAGTGAGACACATTGGGAGAGTTTAATCTGGCTCTCCCTCCCCTCATCATGTGTGTGCATCCCCCCGCCCCCTTCATATCTCATCATTCACCGGCAGTCAGATTAAACGGTAAGAGCGAGCGATTAACGCCGCGCGGGCCGGTGGCTCGCGAGCAAACACACTGCGTGGCTCCTGCCGTCCCCCGTAGCCTGAGGGGATTAGCCCAAGCTAATGCTAAGGTAAGCGCCGGAAGCTTCGGCCGGCACACAAGCACGAAGAGAAGGGAATGAGAGACTCTTCCGCTCCATACCCAAGATGGCCATCCAGGCTTTGGAGGAAGAGTGACACAGATTTGTTCTTCCGTTTCTTTCCGCGTTTCTCATGCTGTCCGTTTTTAAATGATTAGCAGCTTTCGCTTCTGTCTCAGGGCACTGAATCGATTGCAGCTGGACTGCTCGCTTTGCCTCTCACCAGAGTAGCTTCATCAGCTCATGCAACAAGGTGCCAGACCGGTGCAGTCCTAACTTGTGGCATGACCAGATGAAGACGACTGGAGTGAGAGCCAAAACGTCTTCAAAGACAAACGGAGCCCTCCCCTTGCCCTGAGAATGAAAAGACGCAGATACAGGATTCACATAGCCAGGCAAGAGTTTTCAGCCGCTTTTCAAGTCAACTCGGACCCAGGATAACCTCAGTCAGTACACTGCGCAAGTCGTACGGTCGTCAATAAATCCACAATGTCGTCCCTCAGTCAGGCACTCGGTAATACTCCGCACATGAAAGGCATCTTGTAACATCCTGACTCCTTGCTACGCCGTTCTCACGGTTGTTCCCTTTCAATCTTGCCACGCCGGCATGCAGGTTACAATTCGCCTTGATTCGGCTACCCGCCGTGCCGACAAACGATTGGACGGGTAGAGGACGTTTATATCTGTCAGAGCAAAAAGTACACACAAAAAGATCGATATCATAAAATACTTGGACCGAGCCTCCTTTCCAACGCTCCCGGTACCATTTCTCCGTCTCTGACCCTCGTCTTCTTCGGCGATGGTGAAGAGTGCGGGGGCAGCCGAGCGGCTTCCTCCCTTCCTCGGCCTCGGTTTGGAGCCCTCGCCTCTTCCCGCTCTTCTCCCTTTACGCCGTGGCATCTCAGCCTTCAAGCCATGTCAGGCCAGCGGTGCCGGTGGGTGCCGGACGACGACGCCACGAGCCCTTTCTCCGGGCTGCACGTTGCTGCACTTTGGCCGAGGCAGCAGGAAGAGCGAGAAACGCCGTCCCGAATAAACACATTGAGAGGACGGGCAAAGGAGCAAAGTACAGCGTGTGACGAGAGACAAACTACTCGCTGTGCTGTGTCCACGCTCGGGCAAGAAGAGAGGGAGAGAGCGAGAGAGGGCCTGCGCCAGTCTCGCCAAGGATGAGCTCCTCAGACTTAGAAAGAACAAGTTAATCCACAAGCTATGTGTTTCTTCTTTAGTTCTTCACTTCTCGCGTGATGCCTGTACTCCCACCAGTCCCGTTTGCCCCCATTAGTCTCATGACGCGCCATCCCGAATAGGCGTACCCTTAAGAGTGCATCAAGACAGAAAATGTCAAGGCAACTCAATGTGCTTCACACAACATCTACGAGCAGTAAAAACAGGACAGCCCGAGACATTCTCAGAGTAGCTTACTAAAATCGCTAAAAGCAGGTTCTTTGACAACAGTTACAAGAAAAATCTCAGCACCTTACATCCACAATAACCATTTGAAATAAATCAGCATACTGTGCCCTGAGGCTCAACGGTGCTCATTTCCAACGGGCGGTCCACCAATCAAGCTAACCATTTGAACGGGAACTGGAAAGCCGTGAGGTGCACGTCCGCATTCAATATTTATCAACGAGGAGCAGCAAGGTGGTTGCGGTAGCTCAACCTGTGTGCTATTTGCACGTTATGTCACGCACACTGAGTGCGTACACTTCACCGGAGTGGAGGGAGGTGAGCACAAGGGAGCTTCTAAAGCCGAACGTGGCAAATGCAACGGGATCGGAACCAAAAGGTCGCCAAGCTATCGCCACGTGTGTATTATTAGCGGCCAGACTGACGATACCGCAAACATTGGGACTATTTGTACTGGCGTGTGCATGTGAGAGGAGAAAAGAAAACAAACATTAAGATTCATCAGCCAGCGCTGCATCTTCACATCTGTTGACAACACGATTATCAAGTGGCGTCTTGATGACTTCATAGCATTCTTTGCAACAAGCCTGAAACTCACTTTGCAAAGCAAATTGACTGACTTCGGAGCGGTGGTGATTATGTTCAAACACATTCGGCGCCGTGGACATTTCTAGTCGTCAACTGCAATCCAAACGTTTACTGCCACCGGCAAATATATTGTCAGGTATATTTTCCAATTGGGTAGGCGCGGAAGAAGGTCTTGCCCAGCTTGTCTGCGAATTTCCAGCTTCGACAAAACTAGAGTGATGACCAAACACTTGAAGATGGCAACGTTGTGTCGCTTTGAATTTACAAAGAGCACAGCTTTCGAGCAGACGATCAAGACTAGACAGTGGGTCTTGGCTTGTCGTGATTACAAGGGAGGAAAAGGGCCTAACTTTGGAAGTCAGACAAGTTTAGACACCCCACACTCGATGTATAGGCGTGGTAGGTCGTGAAAAGCTCGCACCACGATCATGAGAAAAGTTTGAATGACAAATGCCATGTAAAAAGTCACGGAAATATCTTTAGCGGAAAACAGCTATGGTTGGCCTCGCAAAAGTGAACTCCTTCCAAAACCGCTGATATTTACAGGATACTCAAAATCAGATAAAACTGCCTGGGCTTAGAGTAAAAAAAAAAAACGGATTGTTTTTATTCATCGTTCACATTTTTTAGGGGACCTTGGTGTTCTGACTTACGTACAAATGCATTGTAAGTAGACAACAATAGGTGGTAATTTTAAATAGCCAATGGAAGGAAGCTTGTGGCCAATTTACATTATTTTTCTTAAAGTCAAATAGTAAAAAAAAAAAAATCACTGTAAAACACACTCTAATATCCAAGTGTCTCGACGTCGATAAAAATACTCAACCTTGACAGCCGCCTGTGGATAAAAAATATATATCATAACACTCATGCATAAACTCATGCACATATCGGGGTTTAAAGGGCATTCTGCAATTTAAAACAGCCACCAAATGGCGAGTGGCAAGTTTTAAAGCAGTCTTCGCGGGTTAAATAAATGAAAACTGCTTGCGACTCCACCTGTCACTTCAAGCCGAGTGCAGTCGAACTGTCAGCGGCAGGTGTGCGCCAGCACCTCCGGGTTAGCTTAAAATATCAACAATGGCGGCCACAAAGCAAAGCGAGCACATTTATAACGTTTAAAACCCCAAGAGTTATTTTTTCAACATAAAGGCAAGATTGGTTTTTTCCTTCTTCTTCTTCTTCTTCTTAATCCTTCTCTCGTGACCGGCCACACAGTGGCGGACTCTTCCTGTACTTCAAATTAGTTCCGTCCCCGTTCAAACGCAACAAAACAACCCGATATACATATTTCATTTATTTATATTCATTTTGAAGACGATCGTCGATGCTCTTTCGGGGAGTTTGTCAAGTTTAAGGCGCGCGAGACTCACCTTGGGACGCCGTAGGAGATGCGTCGCTGCCATCCTGGTCCGCCATTTCTCCTGACGTCACTTGGCCCGGGAACCTGCCCGGAACACCGCGAGGATTCCCCGCCTCCCTCACCTTCTCATAGGGGCAGGTAGAAGGGGATACGCTGCGTGTTTAGAGACTTTGAGACGTCCTGGAACACTTGTCGTACCTCACCTCTCCTTGACAATGGTCGTTTTGTTCGCAGTACATTCGGGAAAGGTGTTGAGGCCAAACTACCTGTTGTGTTTGCTATTGTGATGCTGCCATCTACAGGCATATAGCTGGTAATGCAGCTCTGGGCTCGCTGTTTTGTTGGCGTTGAGGGGGCGTGGTAAATGCAGGCTGTGCTGTGATTGGCTGTTTTGTTGTTGCCTTAAGTTGCATTTCGTTCAGTGTCAATTCTTTTTTATATATACTTGTATACAGCAGTTACGCTTAATGTAAGGCTATTAAAGAGTGAGGTAAAAAAAAATTAAAATGTGTTTTGTCATTGTTTTTACTATATCTTTCAGAATTTATTTCAACTTAATAGACAAGTGCAACAAGTGCATTCAACTGTGTCCACTTCAAATAAACTGTCAACAAATATCAACTGTTACATCTCAACTCGTTTATTTGCTGCTTTGTGGTCGATTTAGTGTTACAATGTGCAGCGAACATCAAATTGCCGACGTGGCGGTGCCGGTATTTGGCAATATCATGCACCACACCTCTACGTTAATTGACAAGTGTAATTAGGTGGCTTGGAGATGAAATGCTGCCTCCAGGATGCAATCAAATCTCTACGAGCACTACCTTTATGCGGTCGTGAGGGTTGGTTGGTGGGGTGGTTAAACGAGCCAGTGGTGGCTTTGTGCAAAGGCCAATCATTTGCATTCTGGGCGTGGAAGATAAAAAAAAAATCACATCAAAGCCAAAAAGGTAAGCAGACCTGTATTGAGTTTTGTTGGATGCACAGAATAGTACAGAATATAAAGTGCTGCGGTTACTACAGTAGACGGTTTATCAAGTTATCAGTTTACAAGGTGCATGAAAGGGTTAAATTGGATATACAGTATTTTGTCACCTTTAGGTACAATGACTAGCAACGATTGTTGAAATCTCATTTTCTTTCCAGCAAGGGGCGCTCTAACCTTTGGTTTGAACTCAGTTCTGCTGCTCATCAGTTGATGAATTATTGTACCCCAAATTACACGATGTTAATTCATTCGAGTCCCGTTTACGTGCATATAGTTATGAAAATTAAAACCTCTTTTAGAAGGGTACATTTCGACTAAACTATGTTTCCTATTTTGCCCTATATTGCCACAATATAGGTGGCACCAATGCACCAACCTCTCTTTGCCACTGATGTCAATCGCGGAAAAAAAAACATCCAATTTCAATCGTAATTCCTTTTGCGGTATAGGAATTTAAATTTCAGAGAGCTCATTAAAAGCGAGTAGCCGAGCATAACCGAGTCAGGCTTAAGCGATCCTGCCTGCCTGGCTGAATGCTAATCTCTCATATCGATGCTCGACTGTGTCGGTTTAGCCTCCTGTGAACCCGCCTGTGAGACGGCCACCGATTGGCCGCGGATAGACGGAAACCATGGCAACCAGCTGTTTTGACAATTCCAGCCGCGGAGGAGAAATTGGCCTGCAGATACCGACGCCACTGTTGGGGAACCTACGGCGCGCGGGCCTTACGTAGCCCTCAAGTGAACAGATGAACAGAAATGCGATTAAATCTGTTGAAAAAGGTTTCGCACGGGCATTCCATGAGGTGAAAAACGTTGATGGCTTCTCAATAAACTAGGCAGTCATCATACTATGCAGCATATATTGTCTTGACAACTCAGCTGACAACAAGCGGCACTTTGGCAGATGGTAACAGAGCCCCCCAAAAGAGGGGCTTCAAAAGACAAAGACTGACATGTTTTGTATCGAAGAAAACCACATAACTTTGTCTGGAAAAATTAGCTTAATGCTAGCATACAATGCAAACACCTATACACGAGCTGACGGCTATTTGAACACAATCGGTGCAGCAACCCACATAGGCAGACAATCGGCTCACACTGACAGGCACGTGTTCTTTATCCTCTACGGAAATGGACTCACCTTGTAAAATCCTTTATGATAGTTGGGCAAACCATTTTTCCTCCTCGTCGACCTGACTGTATTTTACTTTATTTCTTGGCCAAGTCACACACACCAGAGGGAGCCACAATGAATTCATCCCGGTGCGCAGACTGTTTAACATTTTACGTTGGCATGATGCAGCTAATGTTTTTCGTCGGCACACGCGGTCTCGCTGTCTTTTTCACTTCCCCATCAGCCTTCCCCCTTCCTCCCTGCGAGGGGTGATGGATCGCTGAATCCAGCAGGCAGAGTGGGATGCCAGAACATGTGACTTGATTGGTATGGGGAGAGGGCAGAAGATGTACGGAAGATTTCCCAGGAAATGACTGGAGGACTCTGCTGGTGTCGAGCCAGCTGACTGGAAAAAAACATGCTGAAGCAAGTGCAAGGGGGGCGTGGGGGTCTCCCATCCTTAGCTATTCTGCTCACATTCACCTTGCGGTCCCAATTATTCAAGGCCAGCCAGCCAGCCCCAGCTGTGAAAAGTGGGTCACGGAATTTAAAGGCGCACGCTCAGCTTCCGGCGTCCCCCGCCGCACCCCCCATCTTGACTCGCAGCATCCGCATGGCTGCTTGGGAACGCGCGTCTCAATCCGAAGACATCCGTTGCAAGCATCCACCGCGGCGTCCGGTTCTTTCGCGCGACTTGGGCACAGACTCTCCGCTGTGGCGCAAATTCTACCCAGCAACGGCGTACAGTAGGGCACTAGGCGGGCGAGTCATATGGGGCTAGACCGGCAGCAGAGAAAGGTTACTCATGCGCACAGTGAGCAATGAAGTCATCCTCTGCTGAACTCCACACACAATCAGACAGGGGCTGGCCTACTAAACTTTCGCGGCGCTTCACCGAGCACCCCCGGCAGCACCTTTCGAACCACAAAAACAACATACGGGTTTGTTAAAACAGCGCAGAGTTGTCTGCATTTTTTATTATCACGCCTCTTACATTTTTTTTTAAACAAGATTGCTTATCGTGGATGTACCGAAGAACAAAGAACAACAACTGGGAGGGGGAAAAAAAGCAATTGTCTTAATAAAAAGTATCAAAAAGGAAGGTGTTTTATGAAAGAAAACCCTGTGGGCCAACAGACGTCCCCCCTGTAGGCCTCCTCCCCTCCCACACGCTACTTAAAAAATACATGCAAAGCTTCCTACATGGACACTTTTAAAATACTTTCTCATAAATTATCAAATATTCACCTCTTGGCCCTGAACTGCTTCTCAGCAGAGGAAAATTCATCATGAAACCCGGATGCCTCACACTCGCCCGCAATTGGCGTCTGCCCAACATCACAGATAGCGTTTTAGTCCGGCATCACACAGTGAAAACGTTTGTTTTTTGTTTTGTTTTTTTTAAATACGTACAGCCACTACCTGGAAAGGACATTAAAAACAGCACCTTTTTTTTTCACAAGTTCTCCTGGATTCTTCCCAACGTATGAAGTCACGTCAATTCTAAATAAAAGTCCTATAAAGTTAAGAAGCGAAGTTCAAAGTTTCTTGATTATAAGTTACTTATATTGGTCAGCCTTTATTTACTGTAGTAAGCATGCAAGACGGGTACTTTTGTGTTCTAAAGAAAAATAAATAAATACATCTACCCTCACCCTGCTTGTGTCTTTGGCAGCCGGGGGGAGGGGGGGGGTGATTTTGTCACATTTTGTCCATTGCGATTCATTCATGGCTGAATGCGCGTTCAAGTCTCGTTTGGAACAAACGCAGGTGGAAGTCAAGAATCAGCGAGCCATCACAATTGCGCAACATGTCACCTTTCATATTTTGAATGTCTTGAAATTGACATTTCTTATTTACATGTGACGAGTGTCAAACTGTCCAAAGACTTACAGTCGTTGCCTCTCGGTCGTCCGCATGGTGAAGGTTCAACGGTGGGAGAGAGTCAATCGACATCAGCTGAGAAAACAACCCCCCCCCCCTTACCCCCCACAAAATGGCTGCGACGTGAGGAAAGGCCACCAATCATCAGGCTTGTCGTCTGGAACTACAATGCCCATCATGCCTTGCTGCAGCACATCCAAACAGCGGGTAAATGGCAACATCCTCACATATATTAAAACGCCCCCCCCCGCCAAAAAAAAAGAGAAAAACATCCCTTCATGCGAAATATGTCATGAATTAAAAACTCCTTTGCATGATCCAGGCAAGAAAAGTGAGAGTGGAAGGATTATGAGCAAAAGAACGACACACCTTCACATGAACAATAACGGCAATAAAATACCTCAGTAAAAAAAAAAAATGGTGAAGCACTGTCGTGCTACAACGAATTTCACAGCAATTGCAAGTACACACTTTGCTCCTCCCCTTTTTTTGTGTTGTTGAGATTTTCCATCTCTTTGGCTGTCGGGGGCGGGGGGCTTGAAAACGAGCAAATGTGAGAAGTCGGCGATGCCGTTCGCTACGTACCCCCTTTTCCACAGTCCAGTAACGTACAGACTATATTTGACATTGTGTGTGGAGCGAGTGCGCACGAGTGGTTGCGGAAGTGACGCGCGGCTTATGTACGGATGAGTTGCTCGAGTGTCGTGGCGGGGGAAGCCACGCGTTGTTGAGGCGACGTTGAGGCGCCCGACATTATAGAGCCTTCTTCGATGGAGCGCTGAGCTTCCTCATTCCTCTTATCCTGCCCAGCAACTCGCGGACAAAATCCTATGAGGGGCAGAATCGGAAAAGAACCGGGAGTGAAAATTCTGCCAACAGGCGACCTCGTAACGGTTACCGGCCGCCCTCATGCCACATGGTTTCAAAAAACAAAAAACTTCCACTTATATGCAGGTGACAGATGGGAATTCCCGGCTGCATGACAAAAGGTGATACGATTGGCCCGCTGGCCCTGTTAATTGCTATCTTGGATGAACCCAACCTTACGCACACACCTTCACATTCTAAAGTCAATTTACACGCATTCGTCATCGGTGCGTGTGTGTGTGCGTTCGTGCGTGCGTGCGGCTTGGCGCAGACTTCCCGGATGCACACACGGGTCACGCGAGGGTCAATAAGGTCACGCCGCCGCCGTTTGCAGTCGGTCACCGAGAATCAACGTTCTCCTGTATAAAAGGCCGACTCACCTCTGTTGGTTTGTAACAGTCCGTTAGCGACTCCTGTGTGTGGAAAAAGAAGAACGTTGGTAAGGGATGGACTCAGATTCCACCCAAAAGACCCCTTGAAGGGGGTCTTGTTATTTTCGATGCGGAGGCAACGTCTTCAACAACATTCTGTTGACTCTGATTGGTGTTATCGGCATCTGCGGAAGAATACCAAAGGCCTTGCAGCGTACCTGCAGCTTGACGGCTCGCTCGTCATCACCGCTGACCTCCAAAAGGTCGTCGATGTCTATTTCCACCTCAGGCATCTCTTCCTCCTGCGGCAAGCGGTCACAAAATAGTGCAAATCAGCGTCGACTTTCAAAACGGCTTCTGTGTGTTCGTTCAAATCCGGAAATGTCATCGCCGCGCAGGGTCACTCCATCTTCGATCCCTTTTCCGCCCCAAGTTTGGACCAAATTAAACGGCAACAGAGTCGGCTTGCAAGGGACGCGGACGACTTCTTTGGATGGGGCCCCACCTTTCCGTGGCGGTCACGGTCCACTTGCTTGCCACGCGGCAAGTGTCAAGATGAAGGCAAGAAGCAGTAAACAAAGAGAATGAGCCCGCCGCTTAGTCGGGGCCCCGACCTCGGAAAGGCGGGAAAATGCGCCGAGCACGTGTCAGACCGGGTTTCACCGACAGCTGGGCAGCCGGCAACGCGCCGTCTGCTTCGGGGGTGACGGAACGCTCGCGCAAGCGGCCCGGCGCGGTGACTCAGGAGCCCTATTCAGACTGAACGATACTCGTCACGGTGGTGTGAACGAAACCTGACCCGTCAAGTGGATAATGCTCTCCCGCAAGAGGTCAAAAGAAGAAGGCATTTCCAATTGGCTTGGAAAGGTAGAGTAAAAGCCCCGACCGAGCCTGTTTTTCCAACACTGGGCGTGGAGGCGGAATCGGCTTAAGCCGCTTTTATCGGCTAAATACTGTGACAACAACAGCCGCAAAGGCGGCAATGGAACAAATGACAACAACTGGCGACAGTTTTTCAACAACAAGAAAATGGCGAGCTTCGTTTCCGCTCCGTCGCCCGCCGCTCATTCCACGGGCCGTGTCAAGGACGCTACGGATGGATCGGGTCTCTTGGTGCCATTCAAGGGTAGAAATCAAACCAACCGCATAGCTTAGAATTGAGTCTGCCAGCTTGTGGTTAAAGCTAATGATCAGGGGGGGACGCGGCAGGGTCACGACGCTCTCTCACGGCACCGCGGCGGACGCGGCTAGCGTTTGGCAAAAGGCCAGTGAAGGTCATCAAGTTGTGGCGGCCAACGTCCGGGTTGAGTGATAGATAAGTGGGTCAGTTGTGAGCAAGAGAAAGGAGCGCGCAACTGAGAAAAGCTTCCAAGCTCAGCTACCGTGGGTGACTCATCAAAGCGCGGAGGCGCTCCAAGGTGGGACGGATTCGACCCCGGAGACCGAGCGTCGCGTGGGGATGCGAGCAAGATGAAGGTGAACTCGCTCGCTCGCGAGGCGTCTTCCCCGAGGCCCGAGAAAGAAGTCATGGACGAGCGGGTGACACCTTACGTCAGATCTTTGATGCACATTAGTCAGACGCCGGAATCCCGACAAAGGCGAATTAGACGACGTGCTGCCCTTTTGGAGCTTTTGGGCAATTGACACGAGAGTCGAATTTCAAAGCAAACGGCAGCACCATCAAGAGTTTTCATTCATTCATTCATCTTCCGAACCGCATGATCCTCACTAGGGTCGCGCGGGGGGTGCTGGAGCCCATCCCAGCTGTCTCCGAGTAGGCGGGGGACACCCTGAATCGGTTGCCAGCCAATCGCAGGGCACACAGAGACGAACAACCATCCACGCCCACACTCATACCGAGGGACAATTTAGGGTGTCCGATCAGCCTGCCATGCATGTCTTTGGAGAAAACCCACGCAAGCCCGGGGAGAACATGCAAACTCCACACAGGGAGGCCGGAGCTGGAATCGAACCCGGTACCTCTGCACTGTGAAGCCGACGTGCTAACCACTGGACTACCAGGCCGCCCTATCACGAGTTTTGTCGGGCTCTTTGATGAACATGAAACGATGGCCGTATTTGTGTTCAGTGTGGAGGTGCTCAAAAGGGCTTCTGCTTGGACTTGATCATGGCTCGATCCATTTTTTTCAAAGGGAAAAAAAACAAGCCTCTATTGCTCATTTCCCTCAGGGGGGGGGTTGTAAGGTAGCGACAATCAAGCAGCAACCACCCCTGCATTTTGGAGCGCCCGCACGGGTTGGTTTTTTATGCCGCTCCTGCGCACGCTTCAAGGGGGGGGTTGCTGTTGAAAAAGGGCTTGATTGCAGCCTCGTTTGGCTAATCCCTCCCCCCACTTCAAGTCTCCTCGACCGAAGCCGCGACCCCCACTGACATGCCCGCGAGCAATTCGTAGCCGCCTGTAACAGACTGGTAACAGGAAAGTGTCAGCAGGTAACTCAGACACAGGGGAGCCTTGACTCCCTTTTTTTTTTGTGGGGAAAAAAAGGACATGATTTTTGGTTGCACATAATTCAAATAAACTAAGGCATCTCATTTGTTTATTTTCAGTCAATTCAGAGGGTGATTTTTTTTTAACTCATTCAGTACCAGCCAATTCTAAACCAAGTCTGAAAAGACGTATAAAAACGTCTTTGGGAGTGAATGAGTTTATTGAATGATTTTTTTTTTTCAGTGTAGGCGCTTTGACGCCCTCGCTTGTGGGCAAGGAGAGCCACAATCGCCGTTGCATTTTGAGCCAAACGGGTCAACCAGTCAAAAACACAAAGGCAAAATGAGTCTGAGACGGCAGCCACCGCTCACACCCAGACGCAGTCTAACCGGATAACCTTTCCCCAGCTCCGGCTGTCACTCATTGGCCACGCCCCTGAGAGGCACACATCCGACACCCGCATACTACGGTCCTTACAATCCTCCCCTTTATCCGTTGTTTCGTGGTCAGCAGAAGCACTTGGTGGCTATGCCGAAAAACACGGGTTTTAGACCAAAAAGGGGAGAAAAAAAAAAAAACAGGTTACGCAGAACCATGAATCTGACGGCAATATTATTATTGATTGATCTATTTGGTTTGCGTTTCTAAACGCAAGACTGAAAATGAGAATTTCTCTCCAAACATGCAACCCAAGAACATGGCGAGGTTTCCACTGCATGTCCCGTACTGCATGAAGGGCTTCTTCTTCTCCTCCACAGACAAACACGATGCCACCTTTACCCGCGACTCGTTCATATTTGAGGCTTCTGTTACGTGCTTGGAACGGTTTCAACAGCCGTTGGCTCTCCTCTCCTTGCCAGCGCCTGTTGAATTTGTGTCATGACAGACGCACGTGTCGGCGTCAGCACGCGCCGACACGTGCGTGGTTTTTAAATGCGATGGCACGCCGGCAATTCAAAATGACATCCCCGTAGAGATTTGCCCGGCGGTCACAAACGCTAACCTTCCCCCCCGTGTCCGATCTATAAACGGATCGAGGTCGTTGTTGACGGCCCTCCCGTCGAGCGCCGGCCGCGTCGGTCGGCGCTCGCTCGGCCATTTGAGGTTTCGCTCGAGCGGACGATCACTGGAAGCGGATCTGGAGGGCAGCCATTTTCTTGATTCAAAAAGGAATTTAATTAATCAAAGTGCCCTGGGGCCGGCATCGTAAATGTCACCGCTCACCTGTTTTGCGGCTTCGCCCAAGCGATGCGAGCCCGAGGGCGCTCTGACGTCATTTTCAGTCAACGGCAGAGGGCGGCGCGGGACGAAATGCCAGCGCCCGCCCTGCTGAAATAGGAAAGATCCGTAGGGGGCGCCGACAATAAATGATCGCAAAGACAAAAACAAATGGGGCTCGTCTTCCACTTGAAGCGATTTTTCAACACTTCCAATGTTCTGAATAGCGCATTAAAAAAAACCGACAGCGTGCGGCGCAGAGCAGTCGTATCGTTTGGTGAAAAATATGAAATTTTGACTTTTTTTTTTTTTTGTAACCTCATCTATAAAACCCGGTCGCGATGTCTGAAAATCAAATGTGGCCCAAACGTTTGTATTGGAAGCAAAGGCCATACGGAGAGTGACTATTCATCGCCAATCACCCACAACGGATGAAGCACGTGTCCCCAGGCGATACTCCCCCCCATGTATTTTTCCACTCTAGATATCATGATCTATCTCCCGTAGCAGCCCCGCCCCCCTCCCACCCCCATCCCCAGCTTCTCTTGTGACCTTGTGGATAGTTCCCCATGGTCGCCGTTTCCCGGTTTTTCTTTCCTTCACCCGAGGAAAAGACCGACGACGCCGTGTCATGTGAACCTGATGCGGCGGGCAGAGAGAAGACGCTGCAATTGAGGCCAAATCGTTACAAACGCTCGATAGCTCAAGGGCAAAAACCTTCGAGGCGGTCTGCATCCAATTTGACACGACCGTCATTTCATTTCAATCACGCGGTGGATTGAAATGTTTTTCATCCGTTCCCGCAAAATATTTTCAGGGTTTAAAAACCAAACTCAACTGGATTTATAGAGCACTTGAAAACAACCACCTCGGCAAAAACAATGACACACTTTTTGTCACATCCATTCAAGAGCCGCCGGGCGCTCCTCGTGATGTGCCCACTTTGGCCACCTGGGGGCAGCACAGGGCCGACCGATGGGTAACCTATTCTTTGAGGTGTCTCCACTCCTCTCGGCTCATCAGTACGACACAAATATGCGTCATTCTTCGCAGAGGATCAGGAATAGGGCTTCTAATGTTCTGCCGTTCGCACAACACACACTCACATTAATCTGATCACCGCTTATGCTGCATTTACATGGACGTCAATGAGTGTTTCCTGTTGTCGGGCGATGAGATAAATATTGACTCCGCTCCAGCCTCTCTCGAAAAAGTCGGATCACTCGTGTCTCACGGCGCCGCCGTCGTGACGGCATGTCTGATTTTGAGTGATGAGGAGATGCACGGAGTCCCTGCCACTGAATAATGAATAATGCCTAATCCTGATTGGAATCAGTGCCAAATGCCACGGCTGATTTTTTTTGTCATTAAGAGTCATGTGTTATTCAGCAAGAAACGAAGGAAAACGTCAGCGAGGAGGCACCAAAGTCTTCGCGGGAAGTCAAGCAAGCGAGACCACTTTCATCCCACGCTTAATCAACCATCGTGAAATCAAAGACCGGAGAGGCTAAAGATAGAAGCGAGGAATTCATATCCCAGGTGAAATCCAACCCGTGACGGCAGACGGATGCCGCGTGACCGCAAAACGCCCGTCCGTCCCCGACGTCAAACACTTTTTGCCAGGCAAACTTCGGATGCTGAAATGCAGGCGAAGAGTCAGCAAGCTTTTGAAACGGGAGGATGCTCAAACGCTCACACGGACCCCCATCGTTGCCAACAAGCGGTGCGGCTACGTTTGGCATACCGCAGACTGCAAAGATTATTCGAATCGCCCGGAAATGTGATTATTAAAAAAAAAAAAACAACAACAAAAAAAACTGTCTGCCTCAAAGCTTCACAGTTGGCCATCTGAACTCACAACAGCCAAGTCCCCCCCCCTTTCCCCCAATCGACCCATCTTTGTGTGGTGTGACTGTGCGTGTGTGTGTGCGCATATGCGCGTCAGTGTGTTGAGTGGCAGCAATGGCCATTGGCTGGCGATGAGACGAGTCACAGCATCAGCACATCCTTAACCCACTGCCCTTCTTTTCCGAGTCTCCAGCAGCGCACCCCTCCCGTTTACCCCCCCCCCCCCTATGATCTCCCTCTTTAGCTCAGCTATGGCGGCAGGTGTCATCTCACAAAAACACGCACACATACATAAAAAGGATGAGCTACTTAATCATCCTTATCCTCTGCATGTTTTCAGCTAAAGCCCCTCCCCCCCTCGTGGCCAAGGCTCCCACACTTGAAGGAGCAGCACAATGTCCATGAAACTGAAGCAAAACAAATGTTGCAAACGCCCTCTTTATCTTCTCCATTGACAAAAAAAAATGGTGGCTTGAATTGAGTCCATTTGATGTCACCAAGTGATTGCACGGAATAAAAGCATCTTGTTCCAAAAAGGTAGAGCAAGCAGCCTCTTCTCAAATGTGTCCCGTGCAACCATTTGATGAAATCAAATTGGGTACTGTACATTCAATACACCATTTTTTTTCAGTGGCTTGAATGATGTATCTTAGTGTACAGACTTTATTCTTCATGTTATGTATTTTCTCCAGCGTAATATTTTGGGCGACTCCAGACATTTAAATCACCACCGTCTAAATATTTTTTTTTCTTCCTACCATGTCGGCGTGACTCCTGAGGGACTTTATCCAACTCAAAACAGACAAGCAGCAGTTTTCTGCAATTAAGCGATTGCACGAATGAGTCAAATGCAGGAAGGAAGCCCTCGAATTCCGAATTAAGACGCAAACCAAAGAGACAAAGAAAGCAAAAAGGTTGTCTGTGGGCTGACCTCGCAGTCGTACAGTTCGCTGAGCTGCTCGATGATCCACTCCTCGAGCACGAGCCGCTTCCTGAGCTCCTTGCGGTCGTACTTGACGGTCACTTTGCCCTGCCGCTTCTGCACCGGGTCGTCCGAGCCGCCGCCGCCGCCGCCGCCGCCCAGCGGGGCCGAGCCGGCGCAGCCCACGCCGGGCGCGGCCTGGAAGAAGACGCGGCCGGCGGCGGCGGCGGGCAGCGGCGGGGCGCTGGTCTCGGTGCTGGCGGCCGACATGGCTCCCGTTTCGTCTCGACTTGGCAGCTTTATCGCGGGGTGGGCGACGTGTCGAGCGGAGACGAGGCAGACTGTGGAGTGGTGGACGTGGGTGCTTTGAACAGCTGCTATTTCCAGCGCAGACGGTCCGAAGGGGGCGGGGCTTACGCCGCCTCCAATTGAGATTCAAATCAAATCCAGGCAAGCCGCACCTCAGTCGCTGTCCATGACAACTTGCTGTCTTTGTGCATTTGTCATCAGAATCGTCTGTTTGATTTTAGTTTTATTGCAGTTTGGATTGTTCTTAGCTGATTTTTGGAGAGGGGGATCCATCATTCACACACAACGATTGAACTCCTGTCCTACTGTACATGGATCCATGCGGTGAATCGGTGGCGCTCCCTTGCGGCCGATTGGAAGAATGCAATAAGGAAGATCGGCGTTTGCTCTCGCCCTCATGTAACGGGGCCAGAAAAACACCTACTATACTGTACTGCATTGTAACTGCACGAAATCCGCGAAAAGATCAATACCGGGCCTGTTCTTTGACCATATCCTCCATTATCAAGAGGTGGAAGACAGTTTTGGATGTTTCCCCCGACGTCAATAATCAACGCGGCACTCTCTATTAAATTGTTCTCACGCTTAGTTTAGACTCTCCTTCTTCTGTTGGTCGAATATAATAATAATAATAATAATAATAATAATAAATTTTATTTATAAGCGCCTTTCAAGACACCCAAGGACACTTTACAATAACAAAAAACACAAAAACAATACAAAACAATACGTGTTGAGCAGCGGCAGCCAAACGCGCCAGCGTTCACTCAACCCGGAAGTCAAAAATAAACATAGCCTTAAATGCAAGCGGTTACACTTCTACCACAGAGAGGTGAATAATTGTTTTCGGAAGGAAGTTACACTTTTACAAGGAAGAATCTCTCATCCGTTGAGCAAAAAGAGATCTTCCAATAAGGCCTAATGAGTCTTTTATTTCCGGCCTGGTGAGCAAGTCGGGCTCGCAGTGCGAAGGCTGTGTGGCCTTTGCATGTTGTTCCCGTGCCGGCGTGGGTTTTCTCCGCGTACTCCGGTTTGCTCCCACATTCCAAAAACTTGCAATGCAAAGTGGATGGAACGCTCTAAATCAGCCATGTCCAGCTCCGTGTCCTGCCTGTTTTCCATCTCTCTCGGCTGCAACACACCCGATCCAGATTGGATTGGATTGGATAAACTTTATTGTCAAATGTACAGTATGTGTAACATACAGCACAGATGAAATTTCTTCCATCTCAACATGAAACAAGAGGAGCCGCTGCGGGTGTCCGCGCCGCCATCAAAAGATGATCAGCTCATCAGCCAGCTCTGAAGCAGCATTAGAATTTTCCTGATTATTTGAATCAGGTGTGTTGCTCCCGGGAGAGCTGAAAAAAAAACGGGCAGGACGGCGGCCCTCGAGGACCAACTTTGGACACCCCTGCTCTAAATGGTCCCGAGGTAAGCCCCGCGATTGGCCGGCAACCAGTTCAGGGTGTGCCCTCTGTAATGATATGAGCAAATCGTATTTGCTCGTTCGATTAGCCATGCCTGCGCACAGAGCACACACAGAGCAGGTGCAGCCATTAGCAGTCGTTCGAGAGTCTACGAGACGTACACATGGTGATTGCTTTCTCTCTCTGACCAAGACGGCAGTCCAAATAAAGAACCTCTACTCTTACCAGGAGTTGTGTTATTAAACGAACCCCGATTGCACGAAGCAACACACCCTCCGCCTGCTGCCCGACGACGGCTGGGATGGGTGCCGGCACGCCCCGTGACCCTCAAGAGTTACAGATTGACCAAAGGTGTTTCATAACAATGTAAATCTCACAAGAAACCGTCATATCGCTTGGGTAAAGAATAACTTGTGTGATCTTTAGACTGGATGGTCGATCATTTTCCGGCGAGAAGACAAACGAACTTTTGCTGACATTCCTGGGCGTGGGTGCGAGCTGACTGGACGTTTTCACGTTCAGGTGAAGTCAATTGCGGAGAAGCGTTTTTGTGAGCAGCCCAGCGTTGCTTTCCTCTGTCCAGTCATGCTCGCCATGTCCGTCACGGCGGCCCTGGCGCTGGTGCTGTGCCTGGTGATGGGCTTCCTGGTAGCGAGGAGCCATCGGGCCAAGACCGCCGCCGACCCTCGCGGGGGACCGACCCGACCGTGGGTGGACCAGGACCTGCAGGATGACAGTGAGAGCATGTCAACAGAGCTCGGTAAGAGCCACGCGGGGTTTGAAGTATTCAAGTCGGAAGCGAAGGGGGTCATTTGACATTTTCACAGGATGTGAATGAGGTTTTTCACGTTCCAGAAGACGACGAGTGGGGTGACTCCGACATGGGTGAAAATGTCACATACGTGCCTTACTCGCCCGAGCGGCTGCCCGAGGAGCAGATGGTGCGCGCATCTCAGCGCTTCTACGCGCTGATGAGCCAGCGCAGGTCGGTCCGCTTCATCAGCCCCGAGCCGGTGCCGTGGGAAGTCATCGAAAATGTCGTACGCACCGCAGGTAAGTGGTCGCACGGCACGGTTCAATCGCTCCGAACGGAACCGAAAATGGCCGGTGAGCACGTCCGCCTCGCAGTGCGGAGGTCGCGGGTTCGAATCCGGCCCCCGGCCTTCCTACGTGGAGTTTGCGTGTTCTCCCCGTGCCCGCCTGGCTTTCCTCCCACATCCCAAAAAACATGCACGGCAGGTTCATGGTGGGAGCGTAAATGGTTGTTCTGTGGAAAAAAAGAAGAAACGAATGGAAGGAACGATCCACGTGTATTGCTTTCAGGTACCGCACCAAGCGGCGCGCACACCGAACCCTGGACCTTCGTGGCGGTCTCCGACCCGGACATGAAGCACCGCATCCGACTGATCGTGGAGGAAGAAGAGGAGGTCAACTACCGGCAGCGCATGGGCGCCAAGTGGGTCGAAGATTTGGCCACGTTCAGGTGAGCGCGCGCGCGCGCCGTCGTTTACGCCAATCTGCGCGACACGTGGTGGTCCCGCGCCAGCCGACTTGTGTTTGTCCACCGCAGGACCGACTGCATCAAGGAATACTTGGACGTTGCCCCGTACCTCATCGTCATCTTTAAACAGACGTACGGAATCCTAGCGAACAAGAAAAGGACCCACTACTACAACGAGATCAGCGTGTCCATCTCCTGCGGCATCCTTCTGGCCGCACTGCAGGTGACGTGAACGCCGAGCCAAAGGTTTGACCTTTCACACGGAGCTCCTGGTTCATCCGTTGCAATTTTAACAAGCAGCAACGACCCAAAAAAATATCAAAATATATTGAAAATACGACAATACAAGCAGGCAGTGCCGTCAGTCAAGGCAACGTGGTCCTTTCAAAGACAATTTGGTGCGCGGCCTTTTTGCGCAAACCAACCTTTGCTTGGAGCTTACGCGACGACTCCCTCCCGTCATCTTGTATGTTGTCAGAACGTGGGTCTGGTCACCGTGACGTCGACGCCGCTCAACTGCGGCCCAAAGCTCAGGAACCTGCTCCAGCGGCCGGCCAATGAGAAGCTGCTCCTGCTCCTTCCCGTCGGCTACCCTGCCAAAGACGCCACCGTGCCCGACCTCAAACGCAAACCGCTGCATGACATCCTGCTGCCCATCTAAGGGGCGACATCCCAAAAACCAAATTAAAGATTTATGAACAACGTGGTGGCTGGCTGGAGGAGTCTTTTTTTTTTCCCCATACCTGCAGTCCTACCTATGGAAAATTTGGCATTCATGTAATCTATCATGCATTTGCTTTTTTTTTGGGGGGGGGGCGGTTCTACAGCAAAGTGGGTCGAACAGAAAACCTCAGAACTATGAAGAGGCACCATACGCTGTAAAAATCAGGGGACCGGGTACAGAGCCATTTTTGGACCGGGCCCTTGGCGAACAATTACCCAGGCGAGGCCAGAGACCGGAGGCAAAGCCCGATTCTCAGGAGTGCGAGGCAGGTGACGCACAGCGTTCCCTTTTGCAAGCCTTTCACTTGTTTTTTCGATCGGTTTGTCTGTTCAAAGCAAAACAAGCACAAGCGCTCGCATTTCAAAGATCTCCCGTTGACGGAAACGCCAGTCATCCATTCCAGCCTGCGCCCAAAATACAAAAATGTTCATACCTTTTAATGAGGAAAAACAGCCCTCCAGAAGATTGTACTTGAAGCGCACACAGCCCGAACGCACAATTTCATTCAAGAGCCGCTATTGGCCACACACACTGGAGCACTTGAGTCACTTTGCACGCCGACTCCTCATGGAGCCAATTTAGGCGTCCATCTTACCCTTTCATCAGAGATGCTCCCCCCCCCTTCTCGAACATACCTAAACAAATAAACACACTCCCACTGTGCGGCCTCGCCGTCTCTACAATATGCGGTGTACTGGAATCGATCCACATTTTCAAGAGACTATTTGGGAGACGAACTGATGATGAGACGATTCGAACTTAGCAGAGCTCGAACGGTGACGCGTGACGTCCCGTTCGAAAGTCCATTGGGTGGGAACGTGTTTGCCCGGCGATTGTTACTACTTGAGGCCAAAGGAACGCAACTTGTCATGTTTCTTTGCGGCGTGGTACACGCGTGGCCTCTCGCAAGATGGCCGCCGCGGTGCCCGCTCATTTGCGCCTGTACACATTCTCGCCGGGTTAGAAACACAACACACGCTCGCACATACATACAAAGATAGAAAAGAGGCCGGCTGGCGTGTCGGTGGGGGGGCGGGGGGGCAGTGTACAAAAATGTCCCTGCGTGTTGAGGAAAAGAGGGCGGGGTTTGCCGTGATGTGCGGGCGGGATGCTGACGGAGTATGTGTTCAGTCGTCCTCTTCGTCGTCGCCGTCTTCGCTCTCCTCGATGCCGTCGCTGTCCTCTTGCTCCTCGTCCTCCTCCTCCGTGTCGGGGATGTCCCACTGGGGGTGGTTGTCCAGCATGGCCTTCGCCTCGTGCACCTCCAGCTGCGCACACGCATGACGACACAGTCTTGGTACAAAGGACTCTCTCGACCTCGGACATTTATCCCGCCCCGATCACGCTTTCATTGTTGGATCACCGACGTTGCCAGACATTGACTCGCTCGCTCGCAGTCACCCTTCCGCTCGTGTACTCGCCCACTAAGGCGTTAAGTAGCACCTCATCACACTCGGTTACATATTCGCTCACTTTGCCCGCCGCAATCATTTACTCACTCAAGTCGCTGCCTCACCTCGTCACACTCCGACTGGTGCATATTCATTCACTCATTCCAAAAGCTTGAAGTTGCTGACTCACTCCGCAGACGCATCCATTCGCTCCCGAATGCTCCCACACTCTTTCCAGAAGTCAGCTGCCCATCCCGCGCCAAAGATGGACCGTCAGTGGCGTTTGCCGCACTCACCTTGAGCGGTTTGATCTGGTCCAGTCCCAAGTAGGAATCCGAACGCAGGATGACCGAATATTGGTAGTTGCCCGTTTTGGATGGCGCCGGAAACTTCAGCTCCACCTGGACAAACGTTTTCTTCAAGTTAAGCACCGTTCGGTCTCCATTCGGGGTGCATTTAGAAGGCGGGGGGGGCAGACCCACCTCCTCGGTGTCCTTCAGCGTGCAGACGTGGTAGGGCATGGACACGAGGGTCTGGTCCCGCCTGTCGGCGATGTAGAGCCACCACCACTCCTGCTTCTCCTCGGGGTAGTAAAGGCTGTAGGCCGTGTGCGTCACCTTGGACTTGGTCTCCAGCAGGGCGCGCTCTCGCCGCTGGATGCTCTGCTGCAGCGCCTCCCACTCCTGGGAAGGCGGCCGCCACAACACAGGCGGCTTGAGAGTGCATTCAAGGAGCAGCCGCTCGCACTCGGCTGTATTCCGAGATCGTATCTGGCTACGGTGCGGTCCGGGTGTATTCCCGGAGAGTCAAGCGGTTTTAAGACCGGCGCTTTACCGACCTCCTCGTCGTCTCCGGCCATCTCGTCCACCTCGGTGTCGCTTTGCTTGTCGCTGTCTTCGTCTCTCTCGCGGGCAGAGTATTTGTTGGTCTCGCCCTCGTCCGACTCGCTGCCTTTGTCCGAGACCTCCTCCTCCTCCTTGGCCTCCGGCGGCGCCTCCTGCCACGAACGCGCGCAGCGACAGCGAGAGCGTTTGGCCGTGCGCTCCTTGATGTTGAGCGGGCCGCCGGGCCGCGGGCGCCAACTTACGCTTCCCGCCACACTTCCGTTGGCCTGCTTGGTTTTGGCCGGCGCCGGCGTGGTCTTCTTCTTGGTCAGCTTTTTCTTCTTGGACTTTGCCGTCTTCTTGGTGCCTTTGCTCTTGTTCTGCCACACTTGCTTCGCTTTTGCTTTACCGGCGTCTCCCTGCTGAACACGAAAATGAGCCCCACAGCACTTTCGGCACAGTCAGAGCCCCCAAACAGGTGCCTTCAAGCAGTTCGTTCATTTCTTTGATAGTCAGCTTAAGGCCCGTGTACGGTCCCGGGGCGGGGGGGTGATTCTAGAAGTGCGTTGATCGTTCTCAAAGTGCGCTCAATCGTCAACAAAAAAACTTTGGCAGTACACGGACCTTATCCTGGATATCAAGGATATGGAATAAATGCGGGAACAGGTTTTCATAGTCCTTACCACTTCCTCTGCGGGGCCCGTCTCCTCTCCAGGACACGGTAAGGCTTCCTGCTCCTTTTCAAACTCCTCCTAAACAACGAGTAAGCCAGCGTTGGTGCACTTTGGAAAGGCAATAAGGCAACAGCTCCCTCTGGCGTTCATCTGGAGATGTGTCTCTGGTATCGATATGAATGATTATTTGTTGACAACAAATAAAGTTTCGGAGTTCGTCCAGGTTTTGCATGTGTGGGTTAGACTTTATGTCCCGTTCAATGAACTGTGGCTCTCCTTGAAACAGAATTAAAAAAATCAAATAAAACTTCACTTGCGCACCTCATTTTGCTCCCATTTGGTGTCGCGAAAGACTTTACTTTTGGGGGTAACGTGCCTCGTGTCAACTGATGTTGCGAGCCACTATTCCACGCTTACCGCCATTCGTTTTCTGGTCAAGGTGACCGTCACTGTGACGATGGAGCCGGCCGTGATGTTGCTGCTGTCTTCGTCGTCGAGGACTGCGCGGACATCAGGCGTCAGTCACTCCCAGAACAAGTCAAGACACGCGCGCGTGCACGTTTTCAGGCCGACCTTGCAGTTTGGTGTCCATGATGATGTGAGGGAAGCTGCCCAGCACGCCCATGACCTCGTCGTACTCCTCCTCGACCAGAAAGCGCAGCATGCTACGTCGGTCCGAGTCTTTGAGTCTGGCCAGGTCCTGCAGACTCCGGACCTTGTACTTCTTGGAGATGCAGTAGCGGAGGTGCTCCTCGTCAAAGTGGGGCAGCTGCAGCAGGGGCGACTTGGACTCCTGCAGGCCCTGCACGATCATCTGGGTCAGCTTCATGCAGTTCTCGATGGTGACCAGGCGAGGAGCGTGGAAACCTGGTTCGCGAGAAGGGAAAAAAAAAAAAGAACAACAGAAGAAGTCATTCTCGCGACGTCGGCTTTACCGCGGCAGAGTCCCGTTGGCTGCGATTTGTGGTGTCTTGGTGTGCGCTGACCTCCTCTGCTGTTGGCCATCATGGTGAGCTGACAGCCCACGTTGATCATCTCCTGGAGGAGAGCCGGACTCTTCCTCACCACAAATCTCTGATCTGCGGCGGAACACATGCCTCGTCCGGGTTAAGCGTCGCTCTCCCGAGGGCGTCTGGCTCACGTGTACTGGGTGGCCCGACCTTCCTTCAGCTCCTCGGACACATCCATGCGCGCCAGGTGGGAGAGGACCAACACTCGGGCCTTCAGGCTGTACGGGTAGCAGAAGGGAGGCTCCTTCTTCTTCACGTTGATGTTTCCCAGCTCACAGATCAACTGCGAGACGTGCAAAAAAATAAAATAAAGGAAGAACGCCGCTCAGCCTTCGTGCGCCGGGGCCTGCGCGACGACCCGCGCGCTATTCATTTCCATTCAATGCACACTGAAAAGAGGAAGAATTGTCCAAATGCGAGAAGAAAGACAAGGTTCCAACCAGGGGCACTTTGATGTTGTCGGTGGGTCGGATGGTGGCTTCTTTGTTGCTGCGAGGGTCAAACTCAAACGCTGCTGTCAGCACCATGCCCAAACCTGGAAAATCCAGCGAGGAGAAAAAAAAAACGAGAAACTCCTTCATCAGGATGTAAAATGACCGGGATATTCCGACTTGGAACTTGCCCCCACGGGATATACTCGGACACGCAAGTTGTATCTGTTGAATTTGCACGCTTTCTAATCGTGCCGACGGGCACGCACGGATGCACCCGGAAAACAAACCAAACGAACCGACGAAGGCACGTACGCTTCATGTTCATGTTGGGGGTCTTGTACATGAAGTGCATGAAGAGCTGAGTGGTGTTGATGAGGATCTGGTCTCCGCTATAGCGGATGGAGCGGTACCACCACGTACCCTGCCGTGCACAAAACCCAGTGCCAGGAATGAATTTTGAACAAACACATTGGAGGACAACAGGAACATACAAGAGGACCGCTTACCACCACAACGGGAAGGATAACCATGAAGGCCAGACCGTACACCAACAACACCTACAAGAGAGCACAGAGGGCTTAGAGGCGCCCACGCAAGACTTTGCCGCCGCACCCGATTCGTCATCGCGCATCAACTGTTCCGTTCATGTCAGGGGTCCCCAAAACTTTTTCCTGTGAGGCCCAAAGGACGTTTGCCGTCTCTGATGGGGGTGTCGTTTCCCAAAAGCCGTGGTCGGGAATCTTGACAGAAAAAACGGTGGGGGGTGGGGGGAGAGGGGGGATGCATCGGTGGTATTGTTCAGGGAGCTTGGGGACCATTGATTTATGGTCTGAAGTGAAATATGACAGAAGGCTATTTTCCAATTCAAAAACAACATTTGGGGGATTAATGTCACGTCCATTTCGGCTCAAATCAGACAACAAATATTGCCGAGCCGCTCACAGATTTTCACGGCTTTGATGTGACGAAAAAAGATAAATACCAGCATGGAGTTCTTCTGGTCCACGATCCAGGCAGGCAGGGCGATTCCAAAACTGGTTGCTGCAAAGGGGACAAAAGAGGTTCGGAAACAAGGCCGACCTTCCGCTCCATTCGCTCCCGAGGGTCAACTCATCTGCCAAGCACGTCGAAAGAGCCCCGACTCACCGCCTGGACCATCCGGGTTGCCGTACATTTCCCAGTTCTTTCGGGACTGCTCATTGGTGAGACTGCGGGCAAACCAGGGACATTAAATGGAGGGGGGCGCGCAGGCCAAGGGAGCCGCCACGAGCGACACGTACGCGGCGTAAGCTTTGGCGATCCTCATGAACGTGGCCTCGTCGCCGCCTCTGTCCGGGTGGAATTTCAGCGACAGCACGCGGTACTGCTTCTTGATTTCCGATAGCGACGAGCCCTGGAGAACAACGGAATGCAATCACGCTCCGGTGAAGCGTAAAAATGTCACAATGGCACAAAATATTGTGACATCAGAGAAAACCGGCGAGACAGCGGGTCACGTTCTCAGTCAAGTCACTCAAGGGCACTTTTGGAAAGCGTTTGTTTGTCCAATTTACCGGGTCCAAGTTGAGAACTTCATAGGGATTATACTCCTGGTACTCCCGGTCCAGTTTGGACACCTTGTAGGCGAGCAGCAGGAAGATGAGCCAGCCAAACAAGAAGGCCGCTTTCCTGAAAACACACACAAAGGGCAGTTGGTTCCCGGGTCAACGTGGCGCCGAGAGGGCGACTCGTCAACGTGAAAGATCCAATCATAAAGTAAAACTAAAAGGATGGCACTTCCCATTCCCAATCGAAACGACCACGTTTGACTTGTTGGCAGCGGATGATAAAACCAGCCTTATCATCTTGCAAAGGTCGAAAATTGAACCGCGCGCGGATGTGCTATCTTCCAGCTTCCGATGTTTGGCATCCGTGCGTGGAAGTTCAACTTGTTTCCATGACAATAGCAAAGCCCGCAGGCTTGCGCTGCATCAGCACCTGTTGCCATGACAACCCTCCCTCTTCCTCTGGCCAGTTAAGTCATTGGCGAGCGTAAAGAGAGAGGGGGTTGTCGGCTGCCTCATGAAAAAAATTTTGTCCCGTTGCAAGGACAGGAGGGTTCCACAAAAAGTTATCATTTTACAAGAGGGGGGGTCGCAAATAAAATCTTCAAGTTACAGGACTAAAATGCAAGAATAACACGAGAAAGGTAGGAGGCAAAAGTCACATGGCTCTGTGAATGCTTTTGTTATTAAAAAAGAAAAAAATTGGGATGTTACAAGGCAAGGCAGTGGGGTTTTTTGTCTTTCCACAAATAAAGTTGGAATGTTACAAATATCAAGTTGGAAAATTAACATTTAAACAAAATTAATAAAATAAAATAGAGAGAGAGAGAGAGAGAGAGAGAGAGAGAGAGAGAGAGAGAGAGAGAGAGAGAGAGAGAGAGAGAGAGAGAGAGAGAGAGAGAGAGAGAGAGAGAGAGAGAGAGAGCTCTTGTGAAGGCCGGGGAAAACATGGACTCACTTGAGTTTGGGGACGATGCTCTGCTGGGACTTGAGCAGTCGCAGACGATACCACAGGCACCTGCCGTGCACCCGACGCAGGCTCTTCAGACGCAATTGCTCTACCAAAAAAAAAAAAAAAAACACGTCACCATCATTTCAGTGAGACAGCTTCTTTTCAGTAACAGACCGACCATACCTTGCAGTGTCAGTGTGCACTTACTGTGACTGTGCCTGCTGTCACAACAAATTGAATGTCAGTCTTTCATCGAGGTACCCCATTTTCTCAGCGTACACTCATTGCGCCTACGTGGAACGGTGGCGATGAAGCCGGGCATTTTCACCCAAGTGCCGGAACACCCACTCGAGGTACCTTACTTGGTGTCTCTTTCATTCATATCCCACCCTTGTCTCATTGTCATACCGACCATGCCGCAGAGTGCCAATGTGGACTCACTGCTTCCGCCGGTCGTTTTACTGCGGTTCCATCCATGCCTCACGGCGTCAGCATGTACTAATTGTGCCCGAGTGGTGATTTCACGGAGGTACCACCACGTCTGACTCGTGCCAGTGCTACGGCGTGATGTTCATGATACATCTGCTGCCTGTGATGACAGGGCAAGAATACCAGGCGAGCTTGTTCGGATAGGTTGCACGAGCTAGTCAAGCTTGGGCCGACGTCGTTGGCAAACGCGTGCAGATAAGCTCTGATCACCTCAGCTCGATGTTACACTAGTCGAACAATTGATCTTGTCGGTAAGGCTACACCCCTGTTACTAGAGAAGGAATTTTATGTTTTGGGAGCCGGGAATGAGCGGAGTTAACAGTTATTGGTCCCACTCGCACCTTCTCTCGTGCTGTTCACGATTGCTGTAAACGCCTTGGCCAGCTGGAGGCAGTATAAGAGACGCAGACCATTTGGATGTGGTTTTCCTTTTCTTCTTCATTGGATTGGAGAGGCATTGGCTCGGGAAACAGACTCGGCAGAGACTTAAAATGAGGTGGCTTGGTGTCGGGTGCAAAAAATGTCGATAAAAAAACAAGTGGCTGACGAAAATGATTTCCCTTTGCACTCGAGAGTCGACTGATGTCCGACTGCACTAGATTTATACTTGTGCTATATGTCAATTGCCAGGGAGCAACAGGCAACACCTGACATTTCGGGCGAATAAAATACGCGTAGTGGTCTTACGGATGAAGCGATCCATGCTCACGACTTCACGTATCATGTCAGCAGCTGGGACGAGTATCACGCAGTTGTCAACTCGTGTCCGGTTTTGCCTCACTAGAAACATGGACTCGTCCTCATGTAGTGAACCTCAAGAACATGGAAGAAATGCTACGTCGGAAATATCACTAAGAGACGACGAGTAAACACGAAGCACTTCACGAGGACGACTAGTAGCGCGCAGATGTCAACTAGTGCGCAGTTGTGCCTCACTTGCAACATGTTCTGCCAGTGCGCAAAGCTGTCACACAGCAGCTTCGGCGAAAAACACATTGGCGCAAACAAAGAGCAACGGAACACGTAGAGCTTCAGTTCAGGGGAGAGCGAAGAAACCCACAAAAGCGCTTCTTTCCGTGAGCCGCCGGCGTTCGGGACGGGACGCTGGTCGCAGCCGTCCCTTAGCTCAAGGCTAGCAAAGGAGCCCGACACATCGGGGCCTTACCAGCATTCTGATCCCGGGGCCACAGGTAATAGGTGGCCGGGATCAAGATGAGTCCCACGAACGACGTGAGGAAGTAGAAGAACGTGTTGCCGCTGTCATCGTACTGGAACTGCTGGCCGGCCATTTCGTCAGTCGCGGCGCCGTCCAAGCGTCTTTAGCCGCTGCGGTACCTCCGTCCGTCCGTCCGCCCGCCCGCTACTCTGCTACTGCTGCTGGAAGCCCGCTGAGTGGCGTTGACTAGCCAGCTAGCCCGCTCTAGCATCCAGCCAGATGAGAGAGAAGCATACGTGGTGTACGCAGGCGCAATCGGATCCTTCTTCTTCGGACATGAGCGCCCGCCCAGCTTCTTCTTATTGTCTTTACCGCCCCCTACAGGTTTCAATGCGCCCGCATGACAGTCGTAAAACCGACTCTTTCCCAACAGCACAAAGCCCAGTAATGTGAGAAGGGTAAAATGAGCTGCAATTCAATCGCAATACTATATATCATTAAAAAACGGCAACAACATACTTCTCATTCCCGCTTTGTTCCACACATTTTCGGCTTGTCACAATCAATGACCCCCATCGTGCAATATGCGCGTACATTCAGGAATGCCACACACTATTGTAGAGTGTGAAACTCAGCATCATTTTTGTTTTTTGTTTTGGTTTTGTTTTTTGTTTTTGGGTGGGGGGGCTATGACAGCCCACCAAAACCCCGGACTTGATCCAAAGTGGATGCACTCGGCGTTGTGTGCTTCAAGTGGACGTGCGCGACCAGGGCAAAGGGTCACGTGATGAAAGACGAGCAGCGGCTGCTAAAAAAAGAAAGGCGCCCCTCGCAGACGACGCACGACTCGTTGGAAACGGGAAACCTGGGTGAGAACTTTTTCTCTGTTCATTTCTTTGCGTGCGTGCATGTCACACGGTCAAAGTTGACCCACACTTTGGCCAATTTCCCAGCAGTCCTCCCAAGTTGCTGTCCTTTGTTCTTTTTCCTCTCACGCATGCGAGAGTCCAAATGAGTTGAGAAGGTCAATCGGAAGACGTTTCGTCCTTTGCTCGTCTCAAGCGCCATCATGGCGGCGGAAACGGCGGCACTGGACGATTATTCTGCCTACGGCGACCTCAGCGACGACGAGCTGCTGCAGCTGGCCATCCGCCGCAGTCTGGACGACGCTCAGGCGGGCCAGCGCAGCCTGCGGCCTCCCGACCTCAAAGTCAGCAGAGGTCAACCGGTTGCACCCGAACAGCAAGGCCCCGCCCACTACAGTTCACCAAACCCGCCCCGAGAAAAGACCCTCGACCTGTACGTACGTATGTGGCCACTTGTCCGCGCAAGTGCACACACGACAATCTTTTTTTTTTTTTCTCCGTTGTGCTTTCAACCCTCAAAAAGTCCAGAATGATGAATTCAAACAAAATTCATCTTTTGTTTTGGAAATTATTTTTTAATCCATTCCACGATGTGTTCGTGTTTACGATGAGATTTCGTTTTCTTTCATCACAATGTTCAGAGTTGCACGTTCGTATCCCGTCTGCTCGATAAACGGTTTGGTTTCCAGCTGTTCCTTGTGTTGACCAATCCGTTTTTTTTCCCCCTGCCTATTTACTTGCTTGCTTACTTTCAGTCTGTGTTGGTTGGTTCCAACAGAAAAAATGGAGAACCCAAGCGCAAGGACGCAGGTAGCTCCAAAAAGAAAAACTCAATGTGCCGAATGTAGAGTGTCCTCGCCAAAAAATGTTCCAAGTAACGATGAAACAAACCCCTGAGCGCAGCAAACATGACAAAGCTCAAGAGGCATAAAAAGCCAACAATTTCACCTTTTGTCTTGCAAACAACCCCACAGCGTTCTTTATCCTCTGCAAAGAGCAATCAATGTTAGTGCCGTACTGATGAGCTGAGAGGAGTTGAGATGTCTCGCTGAACAGTACATCCATCGCCCCGTTTTTTTCCTGCCCCCAAGTGGCCTGGAACATTTTCATCGCATTTTCCTTTCATGTTCGTGGGAAGAGTGTTTTGAGTTGGAAGCGTGGTCAGAGACCGAAAGACACTCTTATCTCAAGGCACCACCATAGGTCGGACACCGCCTCGTGGGCAGATTTGCCGGAATCTTGACGAGGAAAAGTGCGCGATGGCTCGAGCGCAATTCGAAGCCCGGCGGCTGCCACTCGGCTTCAGTCCAAAGTGGCCAAAAGTGGACCGCTTGACGTCGCGTGTCCTCCGCGCTCTGATCGGCTCTCGTCTGCTGTGTGAGTTGCAGAGAAACTTTTGAGGGCACCGTCAGCCGTTTCACCACCGGGGCCGGGAAGAAGATGTTGGCTTATCGCAAACGGGACGGCACTTTGGTCCACGTCGCGCCAGAACTTCAGGAGTACGTCTGCTCCTGCAGCCTAACCCCGGCCACCCGAGCCCCACACCCCTAACTTCAGCACCCTGTCTGCTCCTGCACCCTAACCCTGATCGTAGCTGAAAGCCTAACCCGAGCCACTTAACCCCTAAGCGTGATTCAGGTCAGACGCGGGCCAAGGAGGTCAGGGGTCACGTGTGCATCGGTTTGCTGTGTCGCTCAGGGAGGAAGAGCCCCTGTTCCAAGCGATTCGCGCGGGCCACGTGGGCCGCCTGAAGGCTCTGATCGCGTCTGCGGGAAGCAACCCGATGCCGCCCAGCAAGCCCGGCTGGCTCGCCATCCATCAGGCGGCGTGCTGCGACCAGGAGGAGTGCCTCAGGTTCCTCCTCTCAGGTAACCCGCTCACCGTCACGGGAGATAGGTGACTCGACGAGACTTTGTATTTGTGGGTGTTCCCGACGGGCCGGCAATACCGCGGCGGCGCGCTCAGCCCAGCCGGGGATGATCAACCAGCGCACCGAGCACGCGGAGACGGCGCTGCTGGTGGCGGTCGGAAGCGAGAATCCGCGATGCGCTCAACTTCTGCTGGAGAGCGGCGCCGACCCCGACGCCGCCAATCGGGATCACGAGACTCCGCTGTACAAAGGTAGGGGGGGGAAAAGTCTTGTCGAGCGGCGCGCCCTCCATGCAGCCGTTTTGTCGTCTTGCCCCGCAGCCTGCGAGAGGGACCACCCCGCGCTGGTGGCGCTCTTGCTCAATCACGGAGCGGCGGTCAACACCAAATGCTTCCAGGGCTGGACGGCCCTGCACGAGGCCACCTGCCGCAACAACGTGGAGATCTGCCAGATGCTCCTGAAGGCCGGGGGCAAGCACAGCCCTGCGGATAATTACGGGATCACGCCGCTGTTCACCGCGGCTCAGAGCGGCCAACTCGCTCCCCTGCGCCTCCTGGTCAAGCACGGTAAGTCGGAGCCGCCCCGGGGGCGACGACGGCGCTAGCCCGCGCCCCGCTTTCACCCTCTGACCCCGACCCCAGGCGCAGACATCAACACTCAGGCCGCCGACGGAGCGACGGCCCTTCACGAAGCCGCTAAGAACGGGCACGCCGACATCGTGGAGTTCCTCCTTTCCCAGAAAGCGGACGCCAACATCACGGGAAAAGCCGGACTGCTGCCGCTTCACGTTGCCGCCCGCAAGGGAAGCGAAGCGTAAGCGCGCCGACCCCCCCCGGCCCCCGGGGGCTGCAGTTCCCCTTCCCCGCGGCCACGGGAAGAACCGCATGTGTTCTTTCTCAGCTTGGTGTCCATGTTGATCCCGGCCACCAGCAAGGCCAGAGTCCGGCGCACCGGCATCAGTCCGCTCCACGTGGCGGCCGAGCACAACCGCGACGGCGTCCTGGAGATCCTGATCCGGGCCGCTTTCGACGTCAACGCCCAGCTGTGTGAAGAGCGCTCGCGGCTGTACGAGGACCGGCGCAGCACGGCGCTCTACTTGGCCGTGGCCAACGACAACGTGGACAACGTTGGCGCGCTGCTGGACGCCGGCGCCGACCCCAACCTGGACGTCTTCGGGCCGCTGCTGGTGGCGGCCAGGCGGGGCTGCATCGAGAACGTGACGCTGCTGGTGGAGCGCGGCGCGGACGTCAACGCGCGCATCCCCACCCACCCCACCGCCTTCCCCGCCATCTTCATGTTCTGCATGAAGGACCTCCCCGTGTTCAAGTACCTGCTGGACAACGGCGGCGACGCCCTCTCCTGCTTCCGGTGCGTCTACGGCAACGGGCCGCACCCGCCGCTCCAAACCACTCGGTCACACCGGGGTCACCTGGGAGACCCCGAAGGTCAGCGGCCGGCTGCGGGCGTTCAGGTGACGGAGGAACTCGGAGCTCTTTTAGTTTTTTATGAAATGAATTTGACAAGAGTCCGGACCCAATCCGGTGACCTTACTTGCGCTTTCGCCGCCAGTTCTGCGAAATGATCTCGGCGCCCAGCATCAGTCGGTGGGCGGGGCCGATCCTCGACGTGCTGCTGGACTACGTGGGTCACGTGACGCTCTGCTCCCGACTGACGGAGCACTTGGACAGCTACGACGGCTGGAGCGTCATCAAAGACAAAGCCGGTAAAGCCACCCAAAAAGTCACACGTATCACATTTAAACGAGAAATGTATCGCCTTCCGACGCGATGACTCGTATCGTTCAAACCCGGTCCAGCTCAATGTGCAGCGAGAGAGAGTCCAAGTCACCTTGTGCTTTTGTGCCCAGCGTTGCCGCGGCGACTGCTGCAGCTGTGCCGCATCCGCATCGTGCAGCTGGTGGGATGGCGGCGCTTGGACAGCTTGCCGCTTCCCGGGAGTCTGATCCGCTTCCTGCAGCACCAGGAAGCTTCGCTGGAATTTTGAGCCGGCGCGCCGTTGTTCGCTTTGGCGTTTGCTCGGGAGCGGGAAACCGAGCCGCCGGATTTTTGGCCGGCGCGTGGCAACAAGATGCCACGTGTGCGGAGAGAGCGCGGTCGCATCATCGTTCGCCAGATGATTGACAGCTTGTCGTAGCCGCCACGCGCTGGCGGCATGCTTCATGCTAGCATACAATGGTAAGCACGCGGGCTAACAATCAGCGTCAAGGGACAATGTTGTCCTTTCAGCAGGATACCCGGACACCAAAAGTGCAGCAATACACTAATACTCACCGGCATATATTATTTATCCTCCCTATCGCGCGACTAATCTCGCTGCTGCACTGAGAAGGTGAGCGAAGAGCTGCGTCGCCATGACGGGATGGTCATCCGTCTGTCCTATCCTGCCACCATGTGGCCAAGGTGCACACACACCAGTATGAGCAGCGAGACAAAAACGATTGAATTCTTTTAATTCTGTCAAATGATTTCATCGCTGTATGTTTTTTTTTATGAATGACACCATTGTACCGTAGAGTGATATTTTTCCTCATTAAAAAACAAAACAAAACAAAAAAACTTTGCATTCCTTTCAGTGGACGCGGCCACCAAACACATTTACTTGTCAATTTCTTTCATTTAACAGCTTGGTTGATGATGATGATGATGATGATGATGACGACATCCTTCCTCTCAACACTCTGTTGGAGGTCTCTAACAGGAAGTGATGTCATCACAATTATCACATTCCTCTTCAAACACAAACTTCCTGTTTGGGGAACTTGATGTTCTTTTTTTTTTTTCCATCACTTTCATTTCCGGCCTTCCTACTTAAATAGACAAATAGTGGAGCTTATTTGCTCTGTTTGCTTAGCTTTTTCTCTTGGTGGAAGCGGCAGCAGCAGAAGAAGAAGAAGAAGAAGAAGAGGAGCAAGAAGCAAAGGTGTCCCGAGTCCATGTCGCAATTGCGCTTTCAGTTTTGAGGAGGCGCGGGCAGGCCGTCGGCGCTCATCTGGCGGCCTTGTGGCGGGGACCTGCTGCGGCGATACTCGGGGAGGTGGTGGAGGATCCAGGCCGCCGGCGCCAGCATGGCCACCGCAAACACCGACATGACCAAAAAGCTTTGCTGGCAGACAGAGGAAACAAACACAAGCATCCGCCGTGTTGATTTGAACTCCTTTTCTTGCCCATTGGCCGCTGCCGTTTTGTGCGAGGGAGGCGTGGCGTGTCCACAACAACAACAAACACGTTCTCGAGCACTTTAAAGCCACTACGAGCACTTTGAAACAATCTATTAACTCATTCACTCCCAAAGACGTTTTTATACGTCTTTTCAGACTTGGTTTAGAATTGGCTGGTACTGAATGAGTTAAGAAAACGCAAGAGCAAAATATTGGACAAACCGCTCTCCGTGTTGACAAATTGAGATTTTTGTTTCGCCCAATCATGAGCTCAACTCCTCCCCCTTTTTCATTCTTCTTCAGTCAAACAAAATAGTGTGGCGGTACAGTCCAGATTTTTAAAAAACACACCAATCATTAAGTTTTAGGTGATCGACCATAGAGAGTTCTTCGTTCTTACCCCGGCCCCGATGCGCTGCCTGGGGGGTTTGCTGAAGACCGAGGCCGCGCCCGCCGTCGTCCAAACCGCCTTGGGGGCGCGCAGAAGACCCGCCGTTGCCTTCTTCAGCGCCATTCTGATGCCGGTGCCGCTCGCCCTCGCATCAGATCGTCTTTGCTTGCTCGCACACACTGGGGGGTGGGGGATTTGAAGATAAGTGGGGAAACGAGGGGGCTGGGGAGGGGGGGGGGGGGCGACGCCAGAGTCAACAGAACAGTTGATTACATTTTGTCCACAGAAGAAAAGACGTGACGTGATGGAAATATGTTTGAAGAAACACATGGCCCCGTTTCACACACACACGAGCTCACGCGCAGACATCAGAGGATGGTAGTACTGTACTTGGGGGGGGGGGGGGGGGGGTTTAGTTTGCTTTTGCAGTTTACGTTGCTTCGTGTAAACACTGACCTTTGAAAAGACCAATTTGAAGATGTTTCACCTACAACCTGAAAGTAAGCTTCATCATCTCAATGAGAGGACGCATTTTTCACTTGGACTGAAATAAGTGGAATGCAAAAAATTGGTTCAGCCCACAAACAAGAACGAGTCCGATCTTTGGATGAGTTTGAACGACAGCGGCAAGAAATGCAACGGCAGCCTTCCACGTTGTGCTCGGGCACAAAAGTGGAAGCGGCGCTTCGGTCGGGGATCCCAGCAAAGTTGGACTCGGCGCTTCCTTCTGCACGCAGCCGCGATGAGGTCAAAGGTCAAACCGACTGGAACCTACCGTTTACCGGCACTCGGTCGCGTTTGAAGAAAAAAAACGAAGCCAAATCCCCCAAAACTTCCAGCGTGGACGGTTTTTATTTGCTTGCAAAAGGGAAGGCGAGAAAAGCGGTTGGCAGCAGGAAAAAGAGCAAGCGCAGGGGAAAAAAAGCGGTCAGAAGCGGGCGGGCGTCAGACGCAGTTGAACGGGCCGTCCGCTTGTCTTCTTTTGCGACTTTGCTGCCGCTCAAAGAACTGACGGATGTCGTCGGAGGTCACGACCTAGGACGAGGGAAAGGTCACGTCAATGCCTGCATAGAGCGGCATCAAATTGGTGGATTACGCCGACTCGGAATTGCCGAGAGATGGCGCCAAAGCGCTACGTTATTCTGAACACAATTCCTCAATTCACCGCAACGTTGTTCCTTGAGGGCAAGATGATGCTACAGCACGACCTCGAGCTAACTCGACCCCCTTTCAACTCACTTCAAAGTTCCTTAGCACGACGTTTGTCTCAGTGAAACTCAGTGGAGCCGCTCACCTTCCCTTCTGTGGCAAACGTCTGCAGGAAGTCCTTGAGCTCACTCTTCATGTCGTTGTAGCCTGACAGGAAGCGCAACGGCGTCAGCGCAGTGCTCGGGCGGCGGCTGGACGACGGCGGTCTTTACCGTGGATGATCTCCAGCTGCTGGACGCGGTTGAGGCTGTCCAGCGCCGACATGAGCGGGTCGTGAGCCGGCGCGCTGCCTTCCTCGCGCTTGCCTTTGGTCTCGTAGGCCAGGACTGTGTCCGCCTCGTCCGGCAGGAAGGAGAGCCCCGCCTCCGCCAGCCTCCCCTGAACACATGGCGAGACGGGTGAGCGCCCCAGCCCGGCCCGTCCGCCGACAGGAAGCGGCCTGGCTCGCTCGCACCTGACAGCTCTGGCAGCGGCACAGCTTGGAGCGCCACCCCGAAGGCCAAAAGACGGCTCCGGACCGGACCCGCTTGACGCCGGTGGCTTCCAGCTCCTTCAGTCGGCAAGCGGGCTCATCGCCATCCTCCGGACGAGCTCGTTTACAGCGCGGCTCGGCGGCCTCGTCCGCCTTGTACGGGGCAGGGCACCGCGATAACGAGGACGTTACCTGGTCGGCCGCAACGGCGTCGGCGCACGCCTCCCGCCCCGTCTCCACCGCACAACCTGGAACTGCATCGGAGGCGGGTCAGCCGGCCCGGGGAGGCGTGTCCTCGCGATCCCCGAGGTCATCGGGCAATCGCGGGGCAGACGAGGCGCTCACCTGCCAGCCGAGCGGCGTAGCTCCACAAGAACTCGTTTGCGTTCATACACGACTCGCAGATCATCTCCTGCAGCTCGGCGCAATCTGGAACTTGGCAGCCCAGGTGCTGAACACGCACACGCGCAAAACGCTTAGTTCGGGGACGGTCCGAGCCGCCCATCCCGCATCTTATAATTATCTTCTCCAGACAGCAGGACGCATTTTGCAAAGCCACGTGACCCACAACATCAGCACATGGCCGCAAGGCTGCGCAAACGCGCCAAGATGTTTTGTCTGTGACGACACGCTAACAAATCGGGCTTTTAACAGACGCGGGTCCACAAGATCTCACCCGGCCGTGCAGCCAGTCCTCACACAACACGCACTGGATCATTTCGTCCTCAACCTGACAAGAGACGCAATGAGAAAGTCAGCAGGTGTCTTCTTTGCGGGCGCAGGCCATCGAGAGGGTCACCTGGTCTTCTGGGTCGGGGTACGGCCGGCGGCAAGTGCAGTACTCGCCAAAGAAATTGTGACCGTATTTATTCAGGCTGTTGACGTCATCCTTGTCCTGACGCAGGAAAAAAATAAAAAAGGCGCACACATACACGATCAGGATGTCAGAGGACGAGCGTGCATGGCGGGGGGGGGGGTGGGGGGGGTGCCTGGTGACTCACATGAAAGAGTTTACATGGCGCGTCTGCAAACTTGCCGTTTCCGCAGTCACAGCGGAAGTTCCTGAAGAGAACATCGACATGGGACTTGATCATTCGTCCATCGCTGAGTGCATTGAGGGCAGGTGAAGGGGAAAGGTGGTCACCTCTTGGTGTAGAGCTCAAACAGGTGGTGGCCTTCGTGACACTTGTAGGAACACGCCAAACACACGCCGGCTGCTTGACCTCCTTTCGGGGTGCACGTGTTGCACGCGTACAGGGCCTGACGCTTCACGTAGCCCTGCGCACGCACGCGCACACGCACGCGCACACGCACGCACACACACACACACACACACACACACACACAAACACACACACAAACACACACACACACCCTTTCTTATTTCATCTGTACTACAGGTCCAACAATTACTCGATTAATTGACTCTCAAATGAATTGACAACTATTTTGATCATCAATTAATGGTTGTTGAACTTCATATTGTCCAAATTTCAACCAGTCTTACCTGAGGATAGGAGCAGTGGTCCGAGTCGCTTCCGGCCAACACGGCAGACGCTTCTTCTTCCAGCTCCTCGTCCTCCTGCAGTACGTCCACCAAAGACACAGTCTGCTCCTCGGACATCTTGGCCAGGCGCACCTTTTTCTAGTAGAAAAAAAAAACTGACATTAAGAATCTGGCATGCGCCGCAGTAGAACAAGAAGACTAAAAAAAACAGCATCTACCCATACGTCTCCTGAACAAATAGGATCACAACCTGTCACCCAAACCGCAATATTTTTCCATCATCCTGCTCACACGGATGTTTACGCTGTGTGATGCCTCTACAAGCTACAATACTTGCCAGGATATTTACACGTAAATTAGATATATAGTTGCGATTGGTCAATCTGTGCCCTCCGATTGGCTGGCAACCAGTTCAGGGTACACCCCCCCTCACCCCCCACCCCCCATTGACCCGGAGACGGCTGGGATAGGCTCCAGCACGCCCGCGACCTTCGAGAGGATGAAGCGGTACAGATAATGATTCGCTGGATGGACATTTCAAACTACTCTTTAAAAGGAATTCAACATCTCACGGAGACGAGCAATGAATACATTTCATTTGTCCATGCGACAGAAGTGTTTTTACGGTGCACATGACAAATAAATCTGAATCTAACGCCAAGTTGCACTACCAATTAAGAGGATCGAAAAAAAATCAGTCCAGCCGTATTTACAACTGGATGCAACATGCACGCTAAACTGGACGTGACGCTAGTTAGTTAGCTTCCTGATTAATAACCAAGCTGCTTGTGCAGAATGCCAAATACAGACTAGCACTGGCCAAAATTAAAATGGTCTTACCGGTGGAAGTCTTGTGTTCGAAATCTCAGTGGGGTGACAGTGCAAAGCAAGAGCTCATCATTTGTCTAGCGAGATTCGCACACGCTACGACTTTGCTCTCTTCAGGCTCCAACTACCGCCATAGACATCGTCAGAAATAGAGCCGTTTCACTGACGACCGCCATATTAGATGTGTCAACGTCGCGTTGTAAACGCGGACTGTGCAACATGTTTATGTTTATATACATGTTTTGCAAACATGATTGAAGTGATAACATTAACTTGGTATTCGGAATGAATACAGTATGAAGCATTTTCTGCTTAATAGCCATTCAGGGTGGAATCTATGGAAATCTTATGTCTATTACTGGCCAATTTCCGACGACAACATCCGGTTTACTTCCGCAATTTTATTTGGCGCTACACAGAGGTTGAAGTTAAACAGCTGGTGAGGAGAGTAAAAAACTGTGAAAAATAAACATTTGATTTGTAACCAGTGATAACTCTGAAGACAGATGTTTGCTATTTTATGTACTTGTTACATTTTTTGCAGGTCAAGCACTCTGTGCGTGAGCGCAGTAAACATGGCGACTTCCACACTTACTCTTTCAGCGGAGTTGAAATTCAGAGACGGTCGAGCTCACAAAGTGGACAAAATCGACGTTGCAGTGGAGAACACGCTCACGTCCTTGATGGCGGCGATTCACAAAATGGGTGAGAACGTCTCGCAGCTACTCAACGATCTCGTGGACAAGGAAAGACTCGCCGGGGATTTCGCAGCAGGTGAGCACCCAGGACCCAAATTGCAAAGTAATAATAATAATAATAATTCAGCCTCTTCTCGTTTTCACAGTCGTTGTCTTTTAATGGTGTTGCCTTCCATCCCTATTTCTGGTCCGTGTTGTCGTGCTAAAAGAGCAGCCTTTATTCTGTCAATTTGTTAGGACACCAGCCCCACCTAGTGTACAAGACGGCAACAACAAGTTGGGACAGATTGAATGCTAAAACTGCAAATCATGCTGATTATACATGTTGCCAAATTGTCGCTCTGCTGCAGATGACGAAGACGAGGACAGCGACGAGGACGAGGCAGAAAATCAGTCCAAGTCGGAGCTTCAACCGCCTGCGAAAAAACACAAAACGTGAAAGTCCAGCCGTACACCTATAACAATTTTGAACAATATTTTCCTATATTTTACATTGTATATTTCAAACACTGGCCGATTAAATACATTTGATACCCTTGGAAGATGCCTTCTAACTTCAAGTGCAATACACTATTTCACCTTTGTGGGGCGTTTGACTTCTTGAGGAAGAAAAGCGAGCTGAGAAGAAGCACGTGACCCACTGAACATTGACACACGCACTAAAGCATGACCCGCGCAGATGAGGAGTGTGCGAGTGAAAGGGGGTTGGGGTGGCGCTGGAGGCTTGTTGGGTTGGGGGCAGTGGGAGCGGGAGGAGGGGGTTATCATTTGTGCCAGATGGTTAAACAATGACAGGCATGATCATGGGGTGAAAGGTCAAGCGCAGGCTTTAAATGAAGTTAATGGACGTGGTAAAGACATGATGGTGAAATGGAATGAACTCGGTTTCTCATTTGGGTGGGGGGGGGAGGATCCTTCTTGGCACTATATTCCCACTTATTTGAGAATTTTGCTGGGTTGTTCCAAAAATACATTTTCAGGGAGGGTCCCACAAGAGGCCTTTTGGGATGTTGTTGTTGTTCAAGGCATTCTTAAAAGAAGGATTTAAAAATGATCAGTGATGTCGGATCAATTTAAGTGGCTAAAACTCAAAAAGCTTCAATATTAAAAAAGAATGTGTTGATCTGCTCCTATTTATGAATGAAATTTGCACCGGCCCGTTTGGGCCGCTATCTGTAAACTTCGGGTGGGCCGACATGGTCCCGTTGTAGCACGGGCCTCTCTTCAAGTAGAATCGAGCAAAACTATTTCGATTTTTATAGATGTAATTTTCGGTCAATGCAATTATGATGAGTGTCAGTTGGTTGCAGATTTTCCCTCTCCCCTTGCCAGACGGTCCCTCGGCCTCATGATGAACAGCAGGGCTTGACTCTCATGGATGCTCACAATCGTTGCGGAGTTGGTGATTAATGGATGACGCGTGTCGCCTCTCCAACTGGATTCTCCTTGCAGCGTCTTGCCGCATTGGAAGCCTCGCGAAATGAGTTGAAACGGGAAAGCCAAAAGATTTCCCGTTTCATAATGGAGCTCACGATTGGGACGCTAACGACCCGCGACGTGAGGACATCGGCGTGGGTTGGTACCTCAGCAGCACCGTTTCGCGCTCCGACGCCGACTGGCCGACGGCGCTGAAGTGGCTCCGCCTCCAGAGGTGCGGCGTCTTGCCTGCATGACATCACTGCGGCGAGCCCGTCACCTCGTCAAACCTGAAGGTGGTCTGTTGTTTGGCGCCGCCAATGCGCTCGGGCAGTTTTTGGTGACTACTGGGGCGCAGCGCCTTATTTTGGTGATAAGGGCGTAATAAGACGGTAATAACGGGCTGGGGGCGGGGAACAGTTGGCTACTGCGGGGTCCCGTCACTGGCGATCGGTGGGGGGGTGACTGGGATCTTATCAGCGTTTTGCAGAGGGCTGCGCGACTGCCTGACTTTGATTGCAAAAAGACGACGCTTTTATCAGCGAAACCCACGCGCCACTTTTCTTCACCAGACCGGAGCATCCCTGCCACCAATGTCCCTTTCAATGGATCTGCACGGTGCCAAAACCAGGACCGGGACCGGAGCGGGAAATAGACAGCCTGCGTCCCGTCAAGAGGAGCCAGCGGATCGGAAACCGTTCGGCCGGCAGTGACCTTCAGGTGAGACGGGAAGCGCTTCCACCAAAGTGTGCTGCTCTCGTTTGCGTGGTTGCCAGGGCAATGGCCGAGAATCGGCCCTCGCTAAGCATGGCGGTCGCGCGCAGGTGAGGGCGATGCAGCGTTCACATTTGGATGTCCCTCCTGAGGGACGCTGCGCATCTAAATGCTCATGATGGGGCGCCCCCTGCAGGCCCCCGTCACGCTTTCTCACATTCGTTCAAATTCTCTTGTTTCGCCAGTCTCTTTCATCCTTTGGCCTCGGTGTTCTTACGTTTGCCCAAATTTGGGGTGCTATTGCATTCTCAGCTCTCACACACTCCTACAGTCTTCGGCTCACACGCTTGTCACTATTTCTGGAGTTGGTGCATCTGCATGCTCGGTCTTAAATTCTCTCACCTTCTCCGACGCTCTCTCGCTTCTGTTGTCGCCCTCGTGTCCGCCCTCCTTTCAGGAATCGTCCGTCGCAAGGCCAGCGAGATGCTGTCGGCCGCCGCGCAGATCCTGGCGTTCGTCCTGGCGCTGCTGGGCACGGTCGGCGCCACGGTGGCCACGCTGCTGCCCAACTGGCAGGTGAGCATCAGGGTGTGGTCCAGCATGGTGGCCCCCATGTGGCAAACGCGGGGCCTGTGGATGGACTGCGTGTGGTACGGCACCGGCGTCTTCAGCTGCACCACCAGCAACTCCTCGCTGGTGCCGCCCCCCTACATGCAGACCACCCGGGCCGCTATGGTCCTGTCGTGCGTGCTGGCTGTCTTCGGTTTGGGCCTGGCCTCTGTCGGGCTGCGGTGCACCCGGTGGGGGGGCGGCCAGCGGGCCAAGGGTCGCACGTCTGTCGCGGCGGGGGGCTGCTTTGTCCTGGCCGGTGCCCTGTGCCTGGGTCCCGCCTCCTGGTTCACCTCAGAGGTGCTGGCCACCTTCATGAGCGCCCAACAACCCGACGGTAGCAAATACCAGCCCGGGGGGGCCCTCTGCGTCACCTTCATCTCCGCCGGCTTCCTCTTAGTCGGAGGCGTCATCTTTTGTCTGTCCTGTCCGGGTTCGGCTTTGCCGGACTACCCGACGCCCACGGAGCTTGATGGGCTCGCCTCGGCCCGGCTGCAGCGGTGCCTCCCCCCGCAGGCGCAACGCGATAGCCGGGAAAAAACTTTGGTTGGCGTTGATGCCCCTGAGGCGGAGAAGACGTATGCGTCGCCCTCCAGGCGGCCCCCTAAGGAGGCGAAGGATAATTACAGCCGGCAGGAATACGTCTGAGCCCACCGGCTTGATGTGTATGAGAAGGTGGCCTTTTAAGTCCAAAGTGGTCCTGATCCGGAGAGCATGCATGCCACCTCCGCTCCATCTTTTCCTGCCGGCACAGAAGGACACAGGCGAGGCAGCGCAGCGTGGAGGACAATAATCATGCTCTTTGCTTTCCATTATCTTCCCAACACGCCTCGGTGCACGCACGTGCGTGCACGCACAGCTGTATGAGGTCAGCGAATGTAATCCAGGATGTCTTTTGACCTTCAGTCAGCCTCAATCAAATTGTCTCTCGACCAGCAAAAGGATCTCTTGACATTTATATTTGAAAGGCTCAACAGCATAACTGGGCCTGTCACTTTACTTCCTTGTTGAATGAAATAAATTCCTAGCTTGGCGTCATCTGCGTTTCTAATTTTCGATGGATCGTATGCTGGCCACAGAAGACAACTGCATCAAACAAGTCCATGATATTCAATACGAGGTTCATATGAGCAACAAAGCAAGCCGTCTGCATGATTCAATGATAAGTTTGACTATCTGGAACAATCCCGGTCAATAACACCAACATCTTTCCAACGAGTCGTGTTTCAACGAGGACAAATGATGTCCCTTGTGCCAATCATGTGTATGAGCTTCGTTTTTACCTCGAGTACTCTACAAATGCCAATAACAGCGAGTGGAGGGCGGTTATCTGCAAGGAAAATGTCGATATCTCAAATTCCTGTTTGGGATCGCGACAATTTAATTCTGACGAGGAATTCCACTTAAAAATGGCGACAACTTTGTTTCCTTGTAAGGTTCAAATGAGTCTTTTATACTTAAAACCGCAGTTGAGTGTTTTGTAACAAGATGTTGGCGCACTTTTGTAAGACGAACTTCGATTTTGCCGCGGTTGAGTGACGTAAGGGGGAGTGTACATTCTGATTGGTCGTTCGGCCGCGTACCTTTTAAAGAGATAGCACAAGCTGCCCTCCTATTGGTCCGCAGCGTGCCGCGCGCCAAGGTTTCAAGAAAAGGCTCAGCAACCGCCTGGCAAGAATCAGTCAGTCACCCGCTCGCTTCGTTTTGCGTCCTCGTGACTCTTCTTTTAGTTGAACTCCTTTGAGGTCGTCCACTGTCGTGCGTGCGAAAATGCAGTCTGTTCGCGCGCCCCTTTCCGCCTCCAAGGAGAACAAGCTGAGCGCGGACGTCGGCAGGATGTCGCTGGACAAAGAAAACACGGTGAGCGAGCGATCACCGAAGAAGTGGAAAAATATTCCGAGTTGGGTTTGCTCAAGTCTCCTTTTGTGTCTGGCAGCCCCCGAGCCTGAACACGGCGCGCATCTTGGCGTCGAAAACTGCGCGCAAAATCTTCGCCGAGACGCCGGTAAGTGACGTCACACGCCGGCCAACTTGGCTTGCCGCCGTTTGGTAGTTTCCCTTTGAAATCTCATTCCCGCCACCAAAACGCCGGCGTTTATTTTCATGTCTATCTTCGAACAACTAAATGGAAGAAAGCGAACTGAAATTACTTTTTGTTTGGATTTTTGTTTATACGGTAGTATTCAAGGGTGGGACGTGTCTTTTGTTGGGGTGGTCTAGCGAGTGACGTCACGAGGTCGTTGTGGCCAACAGCAGGTCCTCCCAAATGCTCTTAATTTGGACTTGTTTGATGCAGTTAACAGTGCATCTCAAGCTTACTCGCAACAAAGGGAAAAACAAACAGAGACGTGACTGACCGCCTGTTGGCTTGCTTCTTTGACCCGAGATGGCGACCGTGAGCGACTTGCTTCTGTGTTCCAGCTCAAAGACCTGAAGAAGAATGGGAGCAGGGAGGCGGAGCCTCTGCTGAAGGACAACCCCCGCCGCTTTGTGGTCTTCCCCATCCAATACCACGACATCTGGCGCATGTACAAGAAGGCCGAGGCCTCTTTCTGGACCGCCGAGGAGGTTCGCCCGCACCCGCGCTCTCCCTGTCCGCACGTGTGTACGGTGTGCTAACGTGTGCTCGTGTAGGTGGATCTGTCCAAGGACACGCAGCACTGGGAAGTTCTGAAAGAAGACGAAAAATTTTTCATCTCTCACGTGTTGGCCTTCTTTGCGGCCAGCGACGGCATCGTCAACGAAAACCTGGTGAGACCCGCGCGGCCCAATTGTTTGCTCAGCTGCCGGTGAAGCGGGCGAAAATGGTCACGCGCGGCGGTGCTGTGCGTCCACCAGGTGGAGCGCTTCATGCAGGAAGTTCAGGTGACGGAGGCGCGCTGCTTCTACGGCTTCCAAATCGCCATGGAGAACATCCACTCGGAGATGTACAGCCTCCTCATCGACACCTACATCAAAGACCCCAAAGAGAGGTCAGCTGACGATGATGCGTTGGCGCGTGGCGCAGCGCTCTGACGCCGTGTTTGAACCCCTTAGAGAATACCTGTTCAACGCCATCGAAACGATGCCGTGTGTCAAGAAGAAGGCCGACTGGGCGCTCAACTGGATCGGCAACAAGAACGCCACCTACGGTAAGGAGCCGGGAGCTCCCCGTCTCGTCTGCCGACCGCTCGTGCAGTGATTGATGGATGAGTTGCACCTGTCCCGCCTCCAGCGGAGCGCGTGGTGGCTTTCGCCGCCGTGGAGGGCATCTTCTTCTCCGGCTCCTTTGCCGCCATCTTCTGGCTGAAGAAACGCGGCCTGATGCCCGGACTCACCTTCTCCAACGAGCTCATCAGCAGAGACGAGGTCGGTGGACCGCCGTGGCCGCCGCGTCTTCCACGTTCGTGCCTCGAGCCCGCGATTGACGCGCTGCTGTGCTTTCAGGGTCTCCACTGCGACTTTGCCTGTCTGATGTTCAAGCACCTGGTCAACAAGCCGTCCGTGGACACGGTGACGTCCATCATCAGGAACGCCGTGGAGATCGAGCAGGTGAGCGCCGGCCGCCGCGCGGTCGCCTCCGTCCCTCTCCGCGCCTCTGACGGGCGGACCCCGCCGTTTCAGGAGTTCCTGACGCAGGCGCTGCCCGTCAAGCTGATCGGGATGAACTGTGAGCTGATGAAGCGCTACATCGAGTTTGTGGCCGACCGCCTCATGATGGAGCTCGGCTTCGCCAAGGTAAGCCCACGGGCGGGGGAGAGCGCCGGGGAGGGATCGGGGGCGGCCGTCGTGATGAGAAGCGCAGGGGTCCTGACCTCAGCCGACAATGGGGGCTGAGCGCCGTCGCCCGCGTCACGCCGCGGGGCACGTGGCCCGGCGGCGGGCGGCTCGGCGGCGGCGCGACACAGACGCCCGACTGAACGGTCGCCGGGCCTTCGCGAACGCTTCTGCCGTCCCGTCCGTCCGTCTCACGGCCGTCTGTGGCTTTACGCAGCTGTTCGGCGTGGAGAACCCGTTTGACTTCATGGAGAACATCTCGCTGGAGGGCAAGACCAACTTCTTCGAGAAGCGCGTCGGCGAGTACCAGAGGATGGGCGTCATGGCCACCAACACCGACAACACCTTCACGCTGGACGCCGACTTCTGAGCCCAAACGCTCCCCGGCGGCATCAGTCGAAACCCCATGCAGTCAATGACTTGTCCCGGTGCATGCTGGGATTGTTTTATTGTAAATTATTTTTTATTTATATATGGGAGGCTAATGCAGTTAAAGTGTGTCATTTTTTAAAATCATTTAAGTTGTACAGAAAGCAGCAGCGAGTGGTCATTTGAAGAAGGTTTGACTTGAGGCCAGTGCAGTTAGCAAGCATACATCCTGACAGGAAGTAGCCGTTTTTCCACCTTGCAACGATGACATCACATCAGCCTGGCGTCCATCAGCGACAGGTCGCCGGTCACTTGCAGCTGTGTGATGGTGAGCAGGCGTTGAACTCGGTATTTGTAATCCAGCTGGTGGACGCCGTTGACGGCCACCCGGAACGAGTCCGGGTCACACCGGATGATCATCTGAACGACAACACGGCGGGTGTGAACAAAATGGCAGGCGGGAGCTTGTCAAAGCAGTCGCCATAAACAACTGACGGGTTGCCAGTCAGTCAGTCGGTCTCGTGTGTTTTCGTGACCTCAAAGTAGGATCCCGGTGCAAAGGGGAAGGTGTCCACTCGCCGCTCCTCGGCCCCCCAGGAACCGCTCAGGAAGGAGTTCAGCACAATCATTTTGTGTTTGAAGCGAGGGTTGACGTGCAGCGCCGTGTCGTCGCCGTCGCCCACGCGCAGGTTGACGGTAAACCTGGGAACCAAGCGCACACACGTTGTGGTGGTCACGGCCGCCTTTGTGGGGGCGCGGGGGAAGTACCTCTCTGCCCCTTGATTGACTTGTCCCCGAATGGCGATGCTGCTACCCACACGGAGTCCGCCAGAGAGCTCGCCTCGGAAGCCGCCGCGCTACACGTGGGCCCACACAAACGCACGTTTCATAATTCAAACAAAAATGGCACTTGAGGAGAAGTGCTGAGTGTCAAGTGGAATGATTGAAATGGAGAATATAGGCCTGCGACTAAAGATTATTTGAATAATACGATGGAAGCTCACTGTGTCCTGCGTATCATTTGACCCTCATATTGAAAATAAAAACATTTTAAAATATTTGTCATTGTGTTCACTGAAATTTAACGTCGCAAAGCCACTCCGTGTCGGCGAGCGCTTTGATGTCGTCATAAGTTCCAAAATGTTATGCAAGAATGAAAAATGCTCAAAATAAAGTTTCTTTTCACCGGGTCAGCAGACATGACGAGCATGCGCGAGCTCGCGTTGTCATCAGCCGAACGTGGCCGCTCGGCATCCCCGCCGCTGCCGCCGCGCCGGCCGACGGTGAAGGCGTCTGCAAAACCAGATGAGGTTGAGCGGCGTGGCGTGACTTTTGCTCACCCACTCGATGGCGGATGCTCACGGATTGCTGCAGAACAGCCACGACGTCAACTTGGACCTTTCCCGAGACGGCCAGCGTGTCGACCCGCTCCAGCGCCAGTCGATGTTTGTAGTCCAACACGTGAGCGCCGTTGACCGCCACCTGGAAGCCACAGCGGTCGAGCCGATGAGCTGAGCAGTCGGTTCAACGTCTGCCGAGTTAGTCGGAGGACTCTTTGCAACTTGAGCAAAGCGTCAGCGGACTGACGGGATGCGGCGCGGTCACCTTGAAGCGGTCGCTGAGGGCGAGCAGCAGCAGCTCGAAGGGGGCCCCCCTGGCGAAGGGCATGCGCTGAAGGATCTCCTCGCGGCCCCAGCGACCCGCCTGCAGCGTGTTACACACCACCTGAGCTTTCTTCACGCGTGGGTTCAAGTGGAAGATCACGTCAGCGCGCGGCCGCACGCTGCTGCCGCACGTCAGGTCCACCTGAAACCTGCCAAGAGGAGACGGCGCCACCATTTTGTTACAATTTCTTTCGCGGCTTCCCTCTCCTTGTCTTTGCGCTGCTTAGACTGACGTCACGGCTGGAAAAAGGAGACAAGTTGGTTGACTCCCCGTGTTGTTCAATCGCACGAGAACCCAACGACCTGAAATCAGCGAGCTGGTGACGACAAGCGATTTCGAAAACATTTACATTGATCATGGCTACCTTGTGCAGCCCTCTGTGGAGTCGGGAATAGGAAGATGAGGAAGAAGGTGAAGAGCTTAGCGAGTGAGGAAGAGGCAGCCGACCTGTCTGCATCAGAAGGTACCGCTCCCTGGATGAGGATCATCTCGCCGGGAAGGAGTCCACCTCGGATGGTCCACGAGAACGGAATCGCCTGTGCAGAAGGCCGAGAATGGTCAGCGCGGCTCAGAGCGGAAGGGCGAAATGACGTCAGCGCATCAAGCCTTTTGCTTCCGCCTTGGAAGGGCTTCATTCACCCTTTGAGAGCCTTGAGCTCGCGGCAAATACGTCTCACAAGATGCCTGCGCGACTGCTTGGAATGACTTCTCATGTTACGATGAAAATGTGATGTTGCAACTTACAGAACGACACGGACGAGCGACTCACTCTGGCAATGTTGCAGGATTTATTTATTTTTTTAATAAATTGAAAATGACGACGCCCCAATACAAAATGTCAGCGAATCCGATGTCGGAAACTTGAGCGGCGAAAACTGTCCCTTCTTTCCGTTTTTGCCATTTTTATTCTTAACCAATAATGTGACCGAAAACTACCGATTGCAGTTTTAAGCGAACAAATTAGATCGAATGCTTTTTTTGTGTGGTTGTGCAAGAGGGTTCAAACCGTTGCGTCAAGTTAGTTGGGCGTTACCCGACGTCAAATAAGTTTCAAAAACCAAATTAGCAACGTTGTGGTCTCAAGCACGAAACGAAGCAAAACTCACCGGCTTGACAAACGTTTGTCTGCTTTGACTAATCGACATTTTCCTTCTTCAAAGCCGTTGTACTTCCGCTTATGTCGTCACACTGTCACGTGGTTTCAACTCGTCTATCACGTGACTTGTGTTGTTGCTATTCGAAACCACAGCAGTTTTTTTCGTCTTTGTCACTGCAGTTCTGCTTCCTCGTTTTTATTTTCATACTCAATACAAATAAAACCGTGTAAAAATAGAATGTTTAATACACAATGTACAAGCACTAAAATCTGCATAAAAATTCATAAAAAACAAATTGACATCAAATGTACAGACAATTTATCTCCGGCCTGTTTGGCAGAAGATGGAAAAACTGCATGGGGTTTCCGCGCCGCCGCCAGGGAGCGTTTGGGCTCAGAAGTCGGCGTCCAGCGTGAAGGTGTTGTCGGTGTTGGTGGCCATGACGCCCATCCTCTGGTACTCGCCGACGCGCTTCTCGAAGAAGTTGGTCTTGCCCTCCAGCGAGATGTTCTCCATGAAGTCAAACGGGTTCTCCACGCCAAACAGCTGCGTAAAGCCACAGACGGCCGTGAGACGGACGGACGGGACGGCAGAAGCGTTCGCGAAGGCCCGGCGACCGTTCAGTCGGGCGTCTGTGTCGCGCCGCCGCCGAGCCGCCCGCCGCCGGGCCACGTGCCCTGCGGCGTGACGCGGGCGACGGCGCTCAGCCCCCATTGTCGGCTGAGGTCTGGACCCCTGCGCTTCTCATCACGACGGCCGCCCCCGATCCCTCCCCGGCGCTCTCCCCCGCCCGTGGGCTTACCTTGGCGAAGCCGAGCTCCATCATGAGGCGGTCGGCCACAAACTCGATGTAGCGCTTCATCAGCTCACAGTTCATCCCGATCAGCTTGACGGGCAGCGCCTGCGTCAGGAACTCCTGAAACGGCGGGGTCCGCCCGTCAAAGGCGCGGAGAGGGACGGAGGCGGCCGCGCGGTGGCCGGCGCTCACCTGCTCGATCTCCACGGCGTTCCTGATGATGGACGTCACCGTGTCCACGGACGGCTTGTTGACCAGGTGCTTGAACATCAGACAGGCAAAGTCGCAGTGGAGACCCTGAAAGCACAGCAGCGCGTCAATCGCAAGCTCGAGGCACGAACGTGGAAGATGCGGCGGCCACGGCGGTCCACCGACCTCGTCTCTGCTGATGAGCTCGTTGGAGAAGGTGAGTCCGGGCATCAGGCCGCGTTTCTTCAGCCAGAAGATGGCGGCGAAGGAGCCGGAGAAGAAGATGCCCTCCACGGCGGCGAAAGCCACCACGCGCTCCGCTGGAGGCGGGACAGGTGCAACTCATCCATCAATCACTGCACGAGCGGTCGGCAGACGAGACGGGGAGCCCCTGGCTCCTTACCGTAGGTGGCGTTCTTGTTGCCGATCCAGTTGAGCGCCCAGTCGGCCTTCTTCTTGACACACGGCATCGTTTCGATGGCGTTGAACAGGTATTCTCTAAGGGGTTCAAACACGGCGTCAGAGCGCTGCGCCACGCGCCAACGCATCATCATCGGCTGACCTCTCTTTGGGGTCTTTGATGTAGGTGTCGATGAGGAGGCTGTACATCTCCGAGTGGATGTTCTCCATGGCGATTTGGAAGCCGTAGAAGCAGCGCGCCTCCGTCACCTGAACTTCCTGCATGAAGCGCTCCACCTGGTGGACGCACAGCACCGCGCGCGTGACCATTTTGCCCGCTTCACCGGCAGCTGAGCAAACAATTGGGCCGCGGGTCTCACCAGGTTTTCGTTGACGATGCCGTCGCTGGCCGCAAAGAAGGCCAACACGTGAGAGATGAAAAACCTTTCGTCTTCTTTCAGAACTTCCCAGTGCTGCGTGTCCTTGGACAGATCCACCTACACGAGCACACGTTAGCACACCGTACACGCGTGCGGACAGGGAGAGCGCGGCTGCGGGCGAACCTCCTCGGCGGTCCAGAAAGACGCCTCGGCCTTCTTGTACATGCGCCAGATGTCGTGGTATTGGATGGGGAAGACCACAAAGCGGCGGGGGTTGTCCTTCAGCAGAGGCTCCGCCTCCCTGCTCCCGTTCTTCTTCAGGTCTTTGAGCTGGAACACAGACGCAAGTCGCTCACGGTTGCCATCTCGGGTCAAAGAAGCAAGCCAACAGGCGGTCAGTCACGTCTCTATTTGTTTTTCCCTTTGTTGCGAGTAAGCTTGAGATGCACTGTCAACTGCGCTGAACAAACAAGACCAAATTAAGAGCATTTGGGAGGACCTGCTGTTGGCCACAACGACCTCGTGACGTCACTCGCTAGACCACCCCAACAAAAGACGTCCCACACTTGAATACTACCGTATAAACAAAAATCCAAACAAAAAGTAATTTCAGTACGCTTTCTTCCATTTAGTTGTTCGAAGATAGACTTCTGTTTTCATGAAAAGAAACGCCGGCGTTTTTTTGGCGGGGCGAGAATGAGATTTCAAAGGGAAACTACCAAACGGCGGCAAGCCAAGTTGGCCGGCATGTGACGTCACTTACCGGCGTCTCGGCGAAGATTTTGCGCGCAGTTTTCGACGCCAAGATGCGCGCCGTGTTCAGGCTCGGGGGCTGCCAGACACAAAAGGAGACTTGAGCAAACCCAACTCGGAATATTTTTCCACTTCTTCGCTGATCGCTCGCTCACCGTGTTTTCTTTGTCCAGCGACATCCTGCCGACGTCCGCGCTCAGCTTGTTCTCCTTGGAAGCGGAAAGGGGCGCGCGAACAGACTGCATTTTCGCACGCACGACAGTGGACGATCTCGACTGAAAGAAGAATCACGAAGACGCAAAGCAAAACGAAGTGAGCGGCCGGCTGAGTGACTCTTGCCAGGCGGTTGCTGAGCCTTTTCTTAAAACCTTGGCGCGCGGCACGCTGCGGACCAATAGGAGGGCAGCGTGTGCTATCTCTTTAAAAGGTACGCGGCCGAACGACCAATCAGAATGTACACTCCCCCTTACGTCACTCAACCGCGGCAAAATCGAAGTTCGTTTTACAAAAGTGCGCCAACATCTTGTTACAAAACACTCAACTGCGGTTTTCAGTCTAAAAGTAGTCTTTTTGAACTTTCAAACAGCAACTCAATCAAGACTTTTCCATTGTAAGTTTGAACGGAAACGGATGGTATAATATCAGGATCTTAAAATGTTCAAAAGACAAAATAAAAAGATCTGAAACACATATCTTTTGATATATTATTTTTTCCCCTTATGATTTGACATCGATTCAATGAATATCCATCCATCCATCCATCCATTTTCTGATCAGGTTATCCTCACAAGGGTGGGGGGAGGAGGTGTGGGGGAGCCTATCCCAGCTGTTCAATGAATACTATAGTATGAAATCCAGCTTTGAGATGTTTTTGCAAAAAAATGTTTGAGAAGTCAAAGAAACAAATGGAGTTTTGATTGAAAACCACGCTAACAATATTCTGTCTTTGGCATCAAGGCAAAACGACATTATGTCTTGCGGTACAATTTATTATAAAAACAACTTATTTTCCTACACAAGCAATAACATGAGGTATTTTCTTCCAGGCTACATCATCAACATATTTATGCACTTGTACATAGTATTAGTAGTAGTAGGTAGTATCACAGTGAGAACATCAACAGTTTATGGTGGAGATACTCAACAGATCACATTATATACAGAAGGTCACATATGCACGTCATTAGGATGCAAACATGACATTTTTGCTTTGGTACACAAATGCAACAGGAAAGTAAACATCTTGTATACAAACATGACAGGAAAGAGTACAAAAACAAGCTTTACATGTTTAAAAAAATGTAGTGCAATGTCACATTATCGTTTGTGTCCGCGAACAAGCAGCTGGCCGCCATCTTGTTGTCGTCAATAAGTTGAAAAAAAAAATCCTGAGTGAGGTGTCTTTTGTGTCACACGTACGCGTTTGTTTTTATGACCTCCGCCAGAAGACATTAGCTGACATTAACTTCTTCAACATGATTTTTTTTTTCCGCACAAAAAGGTCACCAGTGTGTGACACTAATGTTAGTGAGCAGCTACCAGACGGTCTGAGGTCAAAGTTGAAAAGTTGTGATGAGGATTTGGAATACAAAATAGGCGGAGCTACTTACAACTCAGCATCTGTGAGGCTCCTCCCCCTCAACCCACCCTGAAGTGACCTTGAGGCCAACAGGAAGTGCGCCTGAGTCTTGAGTGGCGGTCCAGGAGGCGGCGGCGGCGGCGACGGGCCTCTTCGCACTGGCGTGTCTGCGTGTGTGTTTGGTCAGGTGGTCGCTGCGCATGAAGCGACGTGCGCATACAGCGCACGCAAATTTCTTCTCGCCCGTGTGTGTGCGGCGGTGGCGGGAAAGTTCGTCGGATCGGGCAAACTTTTTGTCGCAACCTTCCCAGCGGCAGCTGAACGGCTTCTCGCCTGTCGAAACAAGGAATCCGTTTTTGTATTCTTGCTATTCAGTCACAATGAGCATGTTGATCCAAAAAAAGAATGGAGAAGTGGAGGTCGCCTACCCGTGTGCGTGCGCAGGTGCGCTTTGAGGTGTGAGCTCTTGAAGTACGTCTTGCGGCATCCTGGGAAGTCGCACACGTAGTTGCGTCGTCGCGTCGAGTCCTGGCCGACGCTGCTGCTGGCGCCCGGCGGCGAGTAGACCGGTGTCGGCGCAAGAGGGAGGAGCTTGGCGCCGCCCGGCATCATTGGCGTTTGGGCGTGCGGGACCACCAGCACGACGGCACCCCGCGGCATGGCCGAACTCAGCAGGGAGACGCCCCGCGCCGGCACCAAAGTGGAGACCAGTGCTGGACGCCCACCCAGTGGGAAAAGCTGGCACAGGAGTGGCGAGACAAGGGGTGGCGGCGAGGAAGACGGCGATGAAAGCTGAGGAGCCGCTGGAGGTTTCTTGGCGGGGGCGGGTGGCGCTCCGAGTCTGTCGGCGGTGTGACGCCGCATCACGCCGGTCGCTGTAGCAGTGACGCCCTGCGGCGGCAATGCCGAAGTTGCAGCAGAGTCATCGGGAAGGCGGCGCGGGACGGATGCGGTGCCGTCAGCCTCACCTGAGCTGGGACTGCGAGGTGGAGTCATGCACTGCAAGTACGGATCGAGTCATCAGCATGGCAGAATAATCACGTAGTTCACATTGAATGTTTCAGAACTGAAGTGTTTGGGTGAGGCATTTGGGGGGGGGGGCGTGATCCAAATGGTCCCTCCTTTACCATCATTGGAGCCAGGAAAAACCCGTATCGGTACCTGAGCCCCCACCCCCAAATGTTTTCCCTGAATGTCAGAGTGTGTCATGGCGCTCTCACCAGCGATGACAATGCCACCATCTCATTGGCTGAGGCCGCGCCATGCGAGTGTGTGGGGGCAGAGTCACACGAGTCGGAGGTGGGAGTCAGCGGGCGGGTCTCCAGCAAACTTTGACCCCAGAAGCTCATGCTGATCAGCGCCTCAGCCGCCTCCAAGTCCACCTGGGGGGGTCAAAGGTTACTTAGGGGATCCCATCGTGTCACTCCCTTCCTGTGTGCTGATTGACCAACAAATGGGGGAGAGGGCGGGGCCACAGAGATGAAAGTGGGTGTGTATTAGCCCCCCCCACACACACACACACAATGTCATTGGTTGAAGGGGCGTGGCCGGCTGACAGGAAGTTGATTTTCAGAAAATCCATGCACTTGCAACTTTGGGTGCGAGGGAGGTACATCCTGAACTGGACGCCAGCCGATTGCAGGGCACACGCCGATGTACAAATGGGCCGGGCGCCTGCCAATTGGAATGCACACGGAAGCAAACTGGTTCTGTGTCAGCCAGTTATCAGCAGCGTACATTTTCGACAACTAGTCGGCGGCTAGCCTAATAATTGACTTGTTGCTCATCGATGTTTGGGGCACGTGGAGACAAAAGAGCAGATTGGTCCCCGGCCAATGTCAAGGCTCTTTAAGATTAACAATAAGATTGAGAGCCAGGCACAGAAAGACAGAGAAATTGGAATGGCCACCAGTCAATGTCAGGCTACATCGAGACAAAGAACAGACTGGTCGCCAGCCAACGTCTCGGTTTTGCCAACGATTTGTCGGTTTTGGAAGACGTTTTATCTGCATTTCGAGAAAGTGCCACAAGCGCAAACATGCCAGCTGCAAGTTGTTGCTAGCCTGCGAACTCTTTGTCAACATGTTATTCATTCACATCACGACGACGAGGAGGATGAGCGTCATGTGAGGACAACTGGAGTGCGGGTGACCTGAGATGAACCCGCCCGAGACAACCGGAAGAGAAGCGCGGAGAGGCCCGCTCAGACCGGGATGCTCGTCTCACCTGGCGGGAGAGCAGCATGGCTGGGGCGAGCGAGAGTCGCCGGGAGGATCCGCGGCGGGTGCACTGCTCGGGAGGATCCGCCGGCCGGCCGCGCGGGCGGGCTCTCGCTCTTCAGCTGCGGCGCCAAAGACAAAAACAATTCCAAGCGAGGGAGAATTGGGGAGGTGGGGTGGGGGGTGGGGGTAAGAGAAGGGAAAAAAAAAACAAAAAGAAGGTGAGCGGCGGCCAATGGGCAGCAAAGGTGTAACATGCCTCGGCCAATAGGCGCCAGGGAGGGGCGTGGCCGCGGCGCCATTGGCCTGAGGCGAAGGAGGGCGGCTGTCGGGGGGCGGACCCAAGGAGTCAGTGGTGTCACGCCGAACTCGATGAACCCCGTGAACCGGCGCGTGCCGCGCACACGCTGCGCGCCGCCGTCGCCACGTGCCCGCGCATTACATGACTGGAAGAGGAAAACAACCGCACGTTCCCGAAATCTCAAAGAAAATGCGTTCGCTCCATCCCACACAAATTACATACACGAAAGATACGCACACAAAATTCGTCAATAAAACGTTAACCTGTTCCTCATATTCACAGACACCATAAACATGTTTAACACACAATACCCCTTTACATACACACTAAAAGTACTGATGAATATACAGTAAATGTTCGAGTTACTCCTCCATACACCCTCATTAAATATCATTACAAACTCCCACACGGAAAATAGGTCAACAAAATACCAATTATTAATGATAATATACTGTCAACAACATACATTACTAATACTGTGTTTATAAATGAAAACATATACACACTAAACATATTTAAATCAAAGACACACACAACATGTTGATACATGCAGACGAAATTAAAATAAATTTGTCAGCCTAATATCATAATAGCCTAGTTCATTCCAGAAAGAAAAGAAGGGGCCGCTGTTGCCATGTTCAACCCTTTACAGTTTTATTCAAAACCTTTCACAACCCATTGAAAATGTCTTTCAATATGTTCAAAAGTGTTGTTTTAAGGCCCAATACACACACGCGGATGGACACGCAAAAGAAGTTCTTTTTGAGTTTCCGGTTTTGTGACTTTTCACCTTCGGTCTTGAACAGATGAAAAACGAACAGTCCCTGTTGAGCAAATCGCGAGCGTGTTACGCTGTCTGGCCACAAGACGGCGGTAGAGGTGTCCATCAGAAGAGGAAACTAGGCTTTTGCTTCTTTTGCATCCATGAAATGGGGGGTCACATGAGCTCGGTCCTGTTTGCTTTCGCCTCCTTGATGGCGAAGACACGTCTCTCTATGTTCATCACTTCCTGGTGCAGGTGGGCGGTGCTGACTTGCAACAAGAAGCAGAAGAACTGGAGCAGCCACAGGAAGGATCGTGGCAATGTGGCCTCCACCGCCGCTGCTGCACAGAGACGGGCACACTTCCTGTACACAGAAGATGGACTCACGTGGGACATCGGCAACGACAACTCATCAAATGCCGCAATAAAAATGATCATTGGTGGTCACAAAATTCTTTCTTGTGGACATAGGTTAGGTGCGCATGAAATGCGAATGAAAACATTCACCTCACAAATATGCCAATTTTATGTCTGAGATACGAGCGCACTTGGGAGCCCTGGCGTGAGATGGCGTCAGCAAACTTAACAAGCGAGCGCTATGGAAGAATAAGATCAGTAGGTTGTGCCGCAACATCGACCGGTTGGCAGCACTGAAAGCAGAATCAACAGTAGAGGAGACAATTCCCCCCCCACCCCAGCAGGAGAGTGCCCCGTCGTCAGCACGCACATCTGCAGCAGGCTTACTGTGAGTTGCAAGTTGCTAGCGGCGGGTGCCAGTACGCCCTGTTGACGGGGGTCAGGACTTCGCCTTTTTGGGTGACGGCGGCGTCCAGGTTGCTATCACGTAGACTTGGGCCGTCAGCGCCGTCCGCTGCGCCCCAGCGGAACGTCAAAGAGGACGGTGGCGCGGGGGGAGCGCGGGGTGCATCGCGTCGTGAGAATCTCTCCAAACACAACGCCAACTGCTCCGCCACCCCTTAAAACGGGCGCACACACACGCTTTGAGCTTGTTGACATCGCTGTTTGTTTGCAGTTTCCTGGGTCTTACTTCTCTTTTTCATGACGACAGATTTGAGCTTCCTGCTTGGGTAAAGAGGTGTGGCCTTCCACTGCTTCCTGAAGACGCCGCACAAATGAACACGTTGAAGGAACCGGCACGAGTGCGAGGCCCTTTGCGTGGCGTCTCACCGGGCGGTGGCGCAATCTCGCGCCCGCTGCTTTCGGAGCTTGGCGGCGTGCAGCAGTCGGTACCACCGCCTGAGGCTGAAGACCATCCCAGGGTGCCCACCTGCCGCCTGTTCTCCGGTCACCAGATCGCCAGCGGCGTTGGACAAATCCCTAAAGGGTCAAAACCGAGGTCAAGGACACGGACGGGCCGAGGAGACAGGAAGTGACATCACCATTCAGTGTGGTCGTCCAGTCCGAAGAGGAGTTTGATGGTGACGACGGCGAGGGCGGCGGCCCGGACGTCGTACTGGGGCAACACGGGGCGGCTCGAGGCTTCCGACGGGCCGCACGTCACATCCGCCATGCCGCTGCGCTCCATCAGCTCGTACAGCCACGGGTGGAGGTCGTCTGGTGGGGGGGGGGCATCAGTGGTTTAATGGTTACATGATCACCAATGACAATGTATCTAATTGATCATTTCAGCATGAACGCTGCATACGGCGCCAAATTCTAGCAGACGCCGGCGAGCGGTTGGTTAGCAAGCGAGCATTCGCGCACCTGGCAGGTTGGCGTCGGCCAGATAACGCAGGCTGAGCATGGCCGGGTGCAGCGGGTCCTGGCGGCGGATCGGAGGAAAAGCAGGAAGTTGCAGGAAGCTGACCAGCGTCTGCGCCTCCCGGTGCAGCGCGCGGTAGGTGGGGATGCTCTGCCAACGCGATCGGCGCCGTCAAGACCCGAGAGAGGGGAGTGTGGGTATGCAAAAGTTGCGGAGGGGCCTGACCTGCACGGTGAAGATCAGGGCCTCAGAGCCATCCAGCTTCATCTCCTCGGGCAGATCCTGGTAGGCGTGGACGTACGGGACGGCCCCGTCGTTCGCCAGCCTGAGGACGACAAGAGGGCGTGACGCAAAGTTCCACAAGTGCAGATTTCAAGCAATAATACCAGGAGAACACACGGTTGCTCAACCGAAACTCTTTCCCACTCGCATACTCCATTTGAAGAACGTTTTTGTTGCACGTGGCTCACCTGAGCAGATCGCTGAGCGTCAGCGCCTGGCGACTCCACACCAGCGCCACGTGGATCAGCGCCAGCGTCTTGGTCATGCTCATGGCTCCGCGCTGCCACTTGCGGCGCGGCTTAGGGGAGGCGGAACTGCCCTGGGAGCCGGCCGACCAATCGCTGTGGCTGCCTGCGGGTTTGAAGGTCACGCGTCAATGTGGCCGCTGGCTTTGTTGCCATCTTGACATAGAATTTGAATTCATTACAATGCAAAGAAACTTCCAGGGGACTCGCTCAGCGCAGCGAGGCTATAATCAAAAAGCTGATTTCGATCCTAGACGTGCCACTTAAGCCACTTTGCAGTAGCGCCAACGGACTTCAGCTCAGTGGCGTGCTGACCCGCTTGCGATGGGGACCTTTCGGTCGGCCACGTCTCGCCGTCCGTCTCGCTGGCGGATAGGTAGGACGATTCAGCGGCGCTTCCCGATTCCGAGTCCACAGCTTGCTGAAGACAAAATCAATCAATCAATCAATGCAAGAGTGGCACACGGGCTCCTGGAACTAGAATATCGTCTCCAGGGGCAAGGATTTAAGACTAGAACCTAGATGTGGTCTTCTCTCAGGACTAAAGTCTTCACAAAGGTCCGAAAAACATTTTTTTAAAAGTTCACTCCATTTGTTTCTATCCAGTAGGGAAGATGCACAACGGGGGCAAGCGGCAAGATGGCGTGTCTTTGGGCTCACCACTTTGAACTTGGCGCTCCTGACGGGGTTGTCCGTGTACGCCTGCCTGCTCATCTGGAGGAAGCGGCGCCACAGCGGCCACAACACGTCATCCTAAAAGCACAGCGCCATTAGAGCACGACCAATCAGACCACGCTCACCCCCCATCATACCAACCTTAAAGCTCGGGGCGACGCCCAGGTCGATCAGCGCAGCCGCTTGCCTCATCAGAATGAACTGGAAGCCTTCGCACGCCACCCATCGACACACTCGCTCTGCACACACACCATTACATTGCCGCTGAAAGGCGCATGATTAATAATACCGGTAATCAGGTAGAAGAGGAAAGAGCTCAAGGCCAACGTCTGGGATTAAAAAACAAAAACAAAAGGAAGAAATAGAAATCTAAAGAAGAGAAAAGTAGCGGAAAAGCAAAAGAGGACAAGTGGCTGGAGGAAGGCAAATGGCAAGCACACCCACCTGGCCTCTTTACTCGGCTCCCGTGGCTGATGGTGGAGACCTGCGATGATCCCGGGGCGCATGTTAGCACCTCCACCTGGTGGGTTCTCTGAACACACAAAGAATTGCAAATGCAATCGATAAGACTCTTCTTCAAACAATATTTATTTGAAGGCATTATCAGGTGAACTGTCATGTGACAGCAGTGACATGCCTGGAGAAGTGTCACCAAACTATTGTTTATTCATGGCTGAAGTGTGGAATGATGATGGGAAATGGGTGTTGCAGCCCACCTCGATGACGTTGTGACACGAGCCGCAGAAGAAGCGACCCTCGTCCGACACGGCCCAGGCCACGCAGCCGCACTGCCCACACGGCTCCCGGTAGCCGCCCTGCACGTGCAAAAACAACTTGAGTGCAAACATCGTTCAAGCACACTCGCAGATTAGTACAGCAACGAGCCGCGGGGGACTCTCTCAGCGTTACTCTGACGGGTCATGATGGCTCATGTTTTCACGCCAGTCGCTTCCAACGCAAATTTCAGACCTTAATTTGTTCAACTACTAGCAGGTTGTTGCCCTAACTTTAACTTTGCAATATTTGTGTGGTCTTCCTTGTATTTCTAACAACTCGGGGAGTGTTTGCTCACTCTGAACTCGTAATATGTTCGTTTTCCAGGCACGTTGGTGGGCCAAAAGCAAGCACAACCTAAGCATCACCTATTGCGCCTTCTGCAAACTAATGAGTCGAATAATAACGGCCACTCACTCGCGGCAGTTTAGCACATTAGCTTGTTAGGACGTGAAAATATTTCATTACGATAAAATAGAAGAGTGTTACAGACCGTCAACTCTTCGTCCATGTGACCACAATTAAGTCTTTAAAACGACAAACGAGACACTTTTGGGAAACGAGCAGGTCCGCACGCGTTGCTCCGATTCTTGGAGAAGGAAGTTCTTCTCGTTCTGCTCTTTCTTCTCTTTCTGTTTGTTCCTTCAACTGACACACTACTGCCTCTCACAGGAGACAATGTGAACTGTAAGTGATTCGTACGTAAATTGCTCACTTTTTTTGTCAGTTGACATAAAAAAATACGATGAAAAAATACGATTTAAAGCAAAAATAATTTAAGACCAAATAAATTATTTGAAAAAAAGTCAATTATTGTTTCAATACATACTTTTGTTGTGAAGTGGCACACAACAGCTTCCACGTTGACTGACCCTGCTTCTCCCTACCTTGACTGCTCAGTTGCGCGTCTTCCTGTTTTTTCTTTCGATTTTCTTTTCTCCTATGACAAAAGAGTCCAACTGAATCGGAACACGAAAGACCTGAAATGTAGACTCGCGTCTCCCATTAAACACGCCAAAAGTGAACAGCCGCTCATGTGGAACATGTGGTGACGTCACCGACAAAGTGGACATGTTGATGCTGTTTTTTTTCTTGGTTTTCACGCCAAGTGAAGCCTCCACGCACTCACAAGACCCGCAACTCTGTAAGTCTCGTTGACACACAAACTTACTGAACGTATACGGTACGTGCTTAGATCTATTAAGCTGGAAGCGTTCAAACTTTTACTGTCAACATACCGATTGTCTCCATTCACCACACAATTGCACATCGATACACTCACCTGGATCGATCTATGAGTGTGCGCAGCACGTCTATGCTTAATCTTAGATCTACAGAGCTGTGGATGTCCAAAACGCATGCATATAATCGTTAGTGTACAACTAGTGTACTGAAAGTACATCTCTTCCGCATACAAGCCCCCCCCAATCTTGCCTCTCTGCTCACCGTGCATACCACAAGCCACTCCAGTCACTGTACCAGCAGCTTTCTTGTCCCGTCACTTTCCAAAGTTCGCACTGGTGCTTTTCGACACTCTGCAACCATTCATGAAACTCGCCTCATTCATTCCAATCATCCATCATTTAAAAAGTTTAGCAAACTCCTGCTTGCCTTTCTGTGGCATGAGCCTCGGCGCTAAAGAATCCCTTTGTGCGGTCCTCAGCATCTCTGAGCGCCATGTTGGAAGACTTTGATGTGCTGTCGCCGTCCAGCGTGCACGCTCACTCCGTCCGCCGCAGGGACCTGCTCGCCACTCACGTGGAGAAAGAGATCAGCTTCCGCGCACTGCAGAGGTTAGCAAACGCAAGATGGATTCTCGTTGTATGAGGGTTGACTGCCAATATGTCGACGGAACGGCGACAGATACTTCCGTCTGTACCTGAGGACCAACGAGCACATCTTCACCGAAGACTTTTCGGCGTGGGCGGTGGACGATGATGGCAAGCAAAACCTGCGCGTGGACCGCCACGCCTTCTTCACCGGACACGTCATCGGTGACCCCCGACACCCCTGTTCTTCGCCCCCATCACGGGGCGCTCCACACTTACGGCTTTTTTTCCTCGGCAGGGGAGGAAAACTCGCGCGTTCAAGCTCACATGGATGATCGCGTTTTCTCGGCCCGCATCGTCACGCAGGAGGCAGAATTTAACATCGAGGTGAGAGTCCGCCCCCTTGGGGAGATCAGACCATCTACCCTCTGGGTCTAAGTTGCTGTGGGGGTTGTGGCTTTTCAGCCTCTGTGGAGGTTCACGTGGCCCTCCGACAGCCGTCTGCTGGTCTACCGCTCGGACCACATCCGAAACCTCAGCCGACCGCAGCGGCCGTCCGTCTGCGGCTACGTGGACTCTCACTCCAGCCACCTCCTGCCTTACGGCGTTCGCCGCGCCGCCCAGGAAGCCGATGACGACCAAGAAGGTATGACCGCCACAAAGCGCCGCCCGATTTAAATTTTTATGGGGACAAACGATGCGATGCCATCGACAGCAATGCTGCACATGATGTCACTTCCTGTTAGCACACGCGTGACTTTTGCGTTGCTCATCAGAGTGCGCGTGGCGTGCGCGTCGCGACCTGCACCCTCACAGTAAGAACACGTGTCCTCTGCTGCTGGTGGCCGACTATCGCTTCTTCACGCACATGGGACGCCGCGACGAAAGCACCACGCTCAGCTACCTGGTGAGATGTGTGTCATATGTGTGCTTTTACGCGCATGCTCGCTTACGAACGCCGTCGCGGTCTTGCAGATCGAGCTGATGGACCGCGTGGACGACATCTACAGGAACACGTCGTGGGACGACGACTTCTCGGGCTACGGGGTCCAAATCCAGCAGGTGTTTAGTCGTCTGCCATCACGCGAGCCCCCGCGCCAGACCCTGAACGTCGAGTGCGCGTGGTTGACGTGCGGGTTTTGCTTCAGATCATCATCGAGAAGACGCCGACCGCCGTGAAGCCGGGAGGCGTTCACTTCAACATGGCCGGAAGTCCCGTGGCCGGGCGAGACGTGTGGGATGTCAAAAGGCTCCTGGAGGTAAAAACGACAACGCGATCGCTCCACCTAGGACACAAACACACCATAGAAGTCCATTAGCTGACTTGCCGTGTGCGCGCGTCTCCCTCTCACAGCAGTTCAGCTTGGACGTGTCGGAGAAGGCGGCCAACGTGTGCCTGGCGCACTTGTTCACTTACCAGGACTTTGACGAGGGCACGCTGGGCCTGGCGTACGTGGCGCCGGTCAAGGCCGACATCCCCGGCGGGCTCTGCTCCAAAGGCTGCCCGTCGACGGCCACTGACGCGGACCCGCACCGCCTCATCTATCTCAACACGGGGCTCACCAGCACCAAAAACTACGGCAAGACCATCCTCACCAAGGTCGCCCCCGCCGCACGTGCGCGCACACACACACACACACGCACGCTACATCGCGCATGACCTTCACCAATCCCCGCAGGAAGCAGACTTGGTGACCACTCACGAGCTGGGTCACAACTTCGGGGCGGAGCACGACCCCGACAACATCCCCTACTGTGCCCCCCGAGAGGACCAGGGAGGCAAGTACGTCATGTACCCCATTGCCGTCAGCGGAGACCACTTCAACAACAAGGTCAGTCCCTCGCCGACAAGGTCGGCTCGACGACAAAGGTCGCCCGACGTCCGTAATTTGAATCGTCTTCTGCGGTCCGCAGGTGTTCTCCAAATGCTCCAAACGTTCCATCGTAAAGCGTCTCCGCTCTAAGGCGTCGTCGTGCTTCAAGGAACGTACGGTCAACGTTTGCGGGAATTCCCGCGTAGAACCCGGAGAGGAGTGCGATCCCGGGCTGCTGCACATCAACTCGGACCCCTGCTGCACCCCCAAGTGCCGCCTCAGGCCGGGAGCACGATGCAGGTCAGGGGCCGCTCGCTCCCCGCCGGCGGGTAACATCCAATTACTACGCGTGTGAAGAACGCGAGCGTGTTGCTAATGTTCGCAACATGTTGCCGCGGGCGTCCAGTGACAGGAACAGCCCGTGCTGCAGGAAGTGCCAGCTGGAGGCCGCGGGGGAGGTTTGCCAGGAGCCCATCGACGCCACGTGTAAAGGACGGTCCTACTGCACAGGTCAGGAGCCGACCCGAGTTCCTCCCTCCATTTCCGGGCTCCTTTTGTGCACGTAGCCGTGTCGGTGTGTTCTTAGGCTCCAGTGCCGATTGCCCGCCTCCAGAGAACGCCCCGGATCAAACGACGTGTCTGGACAGCGGCGAGTGTCAGGACGGCTTGTGCGTCCCCTTCTGTCTCGCCGTCCTCAAACTGGAGCCCTGCGCCTGCAACGGTAAGCCGAGCCCGAGCTCGCCCCCTTCTGCGAACGCTGCCACCATCTTCCCGTTGCCGCTCGCCGTTCCAGAAACCAGCACTTCCTGCAAGGTGTGCTGTCGCGGCGACGGCGGCGGCGTATGCGCACCCTATCGGGATGCGGAGGGCCACTTCTTGTTCCTGCGCAAAGGCAAACCCTGCACGGTGGGCTTCTGCGACGGCGCGGTAAGATGTCGCGAGGAAGATGGCGGGCGCGGCTTGCGCGTGTGGCGCCGACGCGTACGTGATGCGTGGCGTCTGCAGGGGAAGTGCATGAAGCAGGTGCAGGATGTGGTGGAGAGACTTTGGGACTTCATCGACAAACTGGACATCAACACCTTCGCCACGTTCCTGGCCGACAACATGGTTGGTTCCGTGGTGGCCTTCTCGCTGCTCTTCTGGATCCCCTTCAGCGTGCTGGTGCACTGCGTGGTGCGTGGACCCCAGCGCACGCCACCTGTCACCATGAAGACCACACCACTGATGACTTGCATTGTTTTGTGGCTCAGGACAAGAAGGTGGACCGCCAGTACGAGCAGAACACCAAGTCGCTCTTCTTTCCCAGCGTAAGCAGGCGCCGCTTCCGTGACTCGTCGTCCACTTCCCGACTTCCCACGGCCTCAACCGAGATGCTTTTCTCCAGAACGCAGAACTCCTGAGCAGCCTGGAGTCTGCTTCCGTGCGGATCCTCAAACCCTTGAACGCACGCTTCCAGGCATCCAGCCCCGGGCCCCCGGACAGCCCCAGAATGGCGACCATCGCCGAGGACGCCAGCGTGGACGAGGCGGCGCTGCAGGAGGCGTTCGGGCGGCCGCGGGGATCGACGGCGCGTTCCTTCGAGGACCTGACGGGGCGAAATTCGCCGGCCGGCGCGGCGCCGCCCGCCAAACTGCGGCATCAGCGCCGCGCCGATGCCAAAGAGACGCTGTGCTGACTGCTCTTTCGCCCGAAACTTGGAACTCTGTCCGCCAAATCAGAGACCAGGGTGTGGTGTTAGCATGTCGCGTTGTGATAACGCAAGTCTGCTTTGAGGGCAGCCTCAATCCCAATCTGTGGTTGCCATGGCAATACGCAGGACAGCATCTCATGACAGAATGTTCACATTTATTTTACAAAATAAAAGAAGGCAAACAAACTCGATGCCATGATCGGGCGGCGCGGCCTCCCTCTCAGGCCACGGGGCTGAGGGCGTCGTACAGTCGATGGACGGCCACTTCCAACATGTCCTTCAGAGTCTCGTCATCGGCGCACGTCACCTCCTGTGGCGAACGCACCATTCGCATCGCTCAACATTGCCTGACCTCAGATAAAATCCCTCCCCAAATGTGTAATGTGCGTTTTTTTTTTTAAATACTCACGCGGGTCTCGGGGTCCACGTGAGCCAAAGCGCCGTCGACGTTGACCGTCACTTTGTCGCCATCTTTGAAATCTACGCAGTCCTCACCGAACATGTCACTACACACACAGGTTAACACATCAGGTTAACTGCTCATTTTGAATAATCCTACAAACTTAGCAAGACTAGACTCACTGGAGCATGAGTTCCAGTCTTTCAACAAAGACTTCCTGGTCAAAAGTTTCCCGGCGAGCTTCCAGTACTGAAAAGAAAAGGAAGGCCGGGGGTGAAAGAGGTCAAGCGGGTCGCGGGTTTCACCGGCGCTGGCTTGACTGACTCTTCTGGGAGTTGGGGTTGGACTGGACCTCCAGAATTACGGTGGTCACCACGTCAGCGTACATGTCGTTGAGCGGGTTGGCCAGCCACTGAGAAGATGACACGCATTTGATTGACAGCTGACGCCCGGTCGTCATGGGAGAACATTCTCGCGTGGCTCTCCCACCTCCAGCAGAACCATGCCGGCCTCATGGACCAGAGTGATGCTCTTGAAGATCCGGATGGTGATCTTCTCTGCAGACTCCACCTGCTCCACGTCACCTGCACGCAAACACACGCAACCGATTTGCGCAACGCGCGCAGGCGGACAGGCGGGTGCGCGGACGCCTTACCGGTGAGGCATCGGAGCTGGCTGACCAGCAGCGAGATGGGTCCCGTGTACGGGATGGCCTGCGTCTGCGTGACTGTGCCCATGCTCAGATCCGTGTACTCTGGACCACACAACCGCCACGTTAGATGATATCATCGGTCACACGGATTGTGCCCTTCTCGCCAATTATGTCCCACGTGCATTGTTGAAGCTAACTTTTTCGGGCAAGCGACTGCTTGGGGGTGAAAACCAGTCAGCCAATCAGAAAAGGCCAAACCAAACGGTCAAAGCGATTCTGTTGAGAAAGAATCCCATTCGACCGTTTGACTCCCCTTTGAAGTTGTTTTGGACGGGGGCACGTGGTGCACCTGAGAGATCAGAAGGCGTCAGGATGTGATAGTTGAAGTTTCTTTTGACGAGGATGCCGGACACCCTCTGCCCTTGAGTGCAGGACTTGTCCGCCAGCGAGCCCATCACCTGCAAACGAAGCACGGCGGCATTCATCACCACGCCGCGTTTCAAGGCGACGCCGGCGCCGTCAACGCACCTTGGCCAGTTTCTCGCCGCGAAAGTTGAGCGTGACGGCCTCCGTGTTTCTGGGGTTGTGGACCTCGATGTGGACCTGGTCGTTGTCCTCGTACTCGCGGATGAGCGCCGCCTTCAGCCGGGCCATCTCGTTCTGCTCGCCGTGGACCAGGATCTGCAAGCGGCGGGAGAGGACGTCCGCGCGGGGCCCGTGGGAGTCGCCGGCGGCGGATTGCTTACCACGTGCGGCGGTTTGAGGGCTCGGATGAACTCGCTGGTCTGCTGGTAGTCGGTGTGCGCCGAGAAGGAGATGTAGTCCACCGACATCTTCAGCGGAAGCTTTTGCCCCGACATGGTGCAGATCTCTTCCGGCTCCGTCATGATGTGCTGCAACGTTATAAGCGGGCGCCTCGCAGGTGAATTGGCGTAATTCAGACTCACATTCACAAGTTGAGGTCGCTTTTTTGGGGGGCAGGGGTCACGCACGCACCTTGGCAAGCGTGCCCTCCACACAGTATCCGGCGATGATGACGCCGTTCCTCTTGTCGGTGCACCAGCTCTCAAACAGTTCTCGGGACAAACCGCTCTGCATCATGCCGGGAGACGCCATCACCACGCTGGGCCCGATGTCATCAAAGTGGTCCATGCTCTGTCACGCGCACACAGACAGTGACTGCCATGCTTAACAACGCAAAAAGACCAAAAAGCCCGGCAAGCTCCTCAGAGGAACGCCTCTGGAGGAAGCGGGGGCGGGCCGCTTAGTGACCTTGAGGTTGCTGATGTGCTTGAAGACAAAGGGGTTGTTGACGTTGATGGCCTTGCGGATCTTGTCGTTCATGGCGTTGATGTACGTCTGGTAGACGGCCATGCACTTCCTGGCCAGCGACGACGCGTAGTAGATGGGAATGTCGTGCAGCTCCGGGTGGTTCTGCCAGTACTCGTCTGAGCGCACATCGCCGCGTCACACGTACAGCCAAACGCGCGCACACACAAACAGGCGCTTACCGAGGATGAGCAGAAGCTCCTGCGCTCGTCCGAGCGCAAAGACGGGAATCAAGCAGCGCCCCTCTCGGTTGACGATGTCGTGTACCGTGTTGCAGAAACGCGCCTCGCGCTCTTCGCGCTTCTCATGGATGTGCGTCCCGTACGTGGACTCCTGATGCACAAGCGCACAAATGTAGACTTCGGGTCAAGACGGCCATCAGCACACGAGGTCACAAACGCGCCCGGCGCATCATCGCGGCTGACCGTGATGAGGATGTCCGGCTTGACGCTGGGGATCTCCGCCGCCATCAAGTGTCTGTCCTCCTGACGCGAGAAGTCCCCTGTGTACAACAGCTTCGCGCGCACGCGTTTAGGGACATTTGGAGTGCCACAACAGTCCAAATCTGCAAGCCAAATTTTGGGGGGGAGGGATCTTCCAGTTGGTGATTTGGTACCTTGACGCCGGCGATCTCGATCATGAACATGGCGGCGCCCAGGACGTGTCCAGCGTGGTAGCACCAGAACTTGATGCCGGCCACTTCTTTGACCTCGTGAAAGTTGATGGTCTCGATCTTTTCCATGCTCTCCTCCAGGTCCGTCTCCGTGTACAGCATGTCGTCGGCCGAGATGTTGCTGCGGGCACCGGAGGGCAAGGTTAGGGTTGCGTCTGTCCCGCTCGGGCGCGACGCTACCCGTCCGCAACACGATTTGCCACCAAAAATGGCCTTTTGTCACACGAGCAAGTTTCTATTTCGCAGAAGTGCAACAATTAATTTATCACTTGATCGATGATCAAATTCATTGGCAACTACTTTTGATAATCGGCAAGGTGCTTAGAGACCAAATCATCAGAATTTCAGCCACGCAACAGGAAATATTAGGGATGTTGGACAGCACTTTTTTACAGAGCAATAAAACGACGGCTCTTACCCGAGTACAAATGCTCTACCCGCCTCGAGTAACATTACGGGTCACAATAACGGCAAAATTGCTTCTCGGATTAAAAAAAGGGAAAAAAATTGCCACAAGTGCGTACTACTGTGTGTCCGGAGTCCCCGGATGGAACCCACCTGACTTTGACGTAGTCGGACAGCAGCCAGCGGTAGATGGCCTTGGTGGCGTGCGTCATGAAGGTGCGCCCCCTGAAGCTCGTCTTCTGCAGGAACCAGGGCAGAGCACCGCAGTGGTCCAGATGGAAGCTGAAGCCCACGCAAAGAAAGACAACACGTCAGCACCGCGCTCATCCATCTTCATCCATTTGGTTAATGCCTGGGCAATGATCGTAGGGTAACAGCGAGCGACTGACTGGCTGATGAGCAGCAGGTCGATCTCGGCCGGGTCAATGAGGTCGATGTACGGCAGCGCGTCCATGCCCTCCAGGCCCGGATGGATGCCGCAGTCCAGCTGCCAGACGACAACGAGAAGGCCATCGTGATGTCATCGCACGACCGCCACCCAAAAAAATAAGGCGCAGGAGTTGGTGCCTACCATGATTTTGCGCCCTTTAAACTCCAGGATGATGCATGACCGTCCCACCTCTTGGCCTGCTCCGCTGCACACGCACGCACACACAGTATACATGAAATATATTCAAAGCCAGTGATGTCGTTAATATTTATGTGAAGCCCTTTGAGACTTTCAGAGAGATTCAGGGTTCAGACATTCGAACCCTGAAGTGCCCTCCTGTGTGGGGAAGCACTCAAGTCATCACTTAGTTATAGAAATACCACCCCACACACACCAAAAATAAAAAATTGGAATTGCATATATGGCAATAACCAAAAAAAGCATTTTTTCGCCCATACAAGGACATGATCTAATAAACCGAGACAGTGTTTTGGGATCCCAAACCACATTGGATGTATTGAAGTAACAAGTGACGTTTCTACATGTTTTGAGAAGATGTGGAAGAGTTTGGCGGGAGGCCCGTCGCAAGAAGTCAACAAAAGTTAATCTTCCAAGCACTCACAGTGGACGTATAAGCAGCTGGTCGCTTTCCTCGGCGGGAACTGCTGCTTCAATTTTGCGTTTGCTTGCCATCTTCCACTCGCGAAAAGCCGGCAAACGCTCAACTAAACGATAGTCATGCCACAAGGTTGACAATGGGCGCTTATTTCCACTCCCAAATTTATTCGATCACGTCCGGTTGTTCTCTTCTTCGACGACGCTTAACGGCGCCACCTTTGCCTTACCGCCACCTGTCGGATGCACTTGCTTCCTACTCCTTTTTTTTTCCTCGATGCATTTTTTTCAGTTGAATAACAGCGACAAAGTAGGTCAAGAATGAATACATTATATTAAAACATTAAAATAAATAAAGAGAACAAATTAGTGAATTAAAATTGTTCAAAAAGAGGCTTCAAGCGGTTTATTGCCACTCCCAGTTGAAGTTCATTCAAAAACTAAACAGAAAACAAAGAAAATTAAGATTTAGATATTCAATATAAAAGTTTGCACAATCATATATTTTTTATCCTGTGGGAGGAGCTGTGATGTTTGGCTTGTACATGGATCGATCGGGCTGTCTTTTACGGGCCCCAGCTGGACAGGTCGGGCAGGAGCACAATGGCCCTTCAATTGATACTAAATGTCACTAAAAATGATCCCTTCTCTTTAATTGTCATTGACGTTTTCAAGAATGAACAACATTATCGAATGTAATTATGTTATTGATAAAATGACAAACTTTTTTATTGAAGGGTGGGGGGGGATATCCATTCATTTCACTGGGGGGAAATTTTGAGAATCAATTGTTTTGACTTCCGAGTCATATCGCTTGGCACACACCTTGGCTTAATAAAGCCTGTCAATCACTGGCTTGGAAAACTGGTCACAGAAGACTTGAAGACCGGTGCATTGTGATTTCCAATCACTTGGGTCAATTTCTTGCAATTCCACTTGAAAAATCCGGAAGTCACTCAGTGATGAAATGCACGAAGGTGACGGGAAAGACCCCGCGCCGCGCAGGATCACCCTCCACGTGGCCCACCTGAAGCAGAGCACAGCGAGCCGTCAGATTGCACCGCTTCCTGCCCCAAACGTCCGTCCGTCCGTCCGCCCGCCCGCTCACTCACCCACCACTCGCTGTCCTCCTCACCCTCCACCACGATCACCTCACCCTCCTCGAAAGTCAGCTCGTCAGGGTTGTCGGCGGAGCACCTGTAGATGGCCCGCACCCTTTGGGGTCTGGACGCCTGAGCGCACCCGACACACACAAAGCAAAATTCCAAGAATAAGAACAGCGATAGCACATTCACCCACAATTCTTTGCCGAGAACTCCTCAAAATGGTGGATTTTTCAGCGATGCTTTTTTTTTTTTCTAATTTCCTTTTGACAGGACTGTTTAGCGCGTCTGCCTCAGAGAGGGCAGAGGTGCAGGGTTCGATTCCGTCTCCGGCCTTCCGGTGTGGAGTTTGCATGTTCGCCCTGTGCATGCGTGGGTTTTCTTCGGGGACTCTGGTTCCCTCCCACATCCCCCCCAAAACGTGCACGGTAGGTTAATGGAACACTCTAAATTGTCCTTCGGTGTGAGCGTGAGCGCAGAGGGTTGGCCATCTTGAAAAGGAGTGGATTCATTTGTTTAGCTGTGTTTTAATGTCTTTTCAAATGCGTGCTGGGGTCAAACCTTTTTACTTTTTTATACATTCTTTGCACAATGCAGGTTCTCACCAATTGTGAGTGGCTCTGGAATAGATCCCCCACAATAAACTGTAATCCCGATAACAATAAGAAGAATCATCATCATCATCATCAATCACCATCCATGAGGACTTACGCTGAAGGTGGTTCTCGGTTGGGGAGTTGGGGGCGAGGAGTCTTGGGGGGACGGAACCTGAGAAGCTGCATGGAGACGTCCCGTTAGTCGTACATAACGTGCGAGGGAGCGGACGCGTCTGGCTACCTCGGTTGTCGGTTGGAGTCCTTCGCAGAGACGACCTCAGTGGAGCTGCTTTGCCTGATCTGAAACCAGTGAGCAGAAGAGTCACCTTCCAACACTTTGGAAGCACCACGGGACCGTGTGGACCACTTCAGAGGATCAACAGAGGCAAATTCTAAACTCACACTTGACCCCTGACCCCCGTACATCCTGAAGCATTCTATTCAGACCTCGTGCGATCACTCTTTACCAGCTCAGAGTTGCCAGTTCAGAAGAGTACATCGAGACCATTTCCAGTCAGAACGGACAAGGGCTCACCTGCCGGATGATTTGAGACCCGGTGATTTGTCAACGGGTGGGGGCGGGGGTGGCGCTTTGTGGTGAGTAGGCGGAGCCAGAGGCGGGGAGGAGGAGGGGGTGGTTGTCGTGGCAGGTGGGCCCGAGGACGGAAGGGCTGTGCTCCAGGCCTTGCGGGTGGCTGGGGAAGGTAGAGGTGGGGGGGCAGGGGGAGGGGCCACTGGCAAAACTGGAGGAGGGGAGGATCAGGAGTTGTGTGATGTTTGGCTCAAAGGTCACACGCACGCACGGGAAGTGGCACTCACCGTACAAGGAGGCGTTTCTCTCGGGGGTGAGGTTTAGGGCGGGGGGGTCGGACGAAGACCTCTGCCGTCCTATGTTTTCCATGGTGAGCGGTTTAGCGGGCTGCCCTCTGGTGGGGGCCCTGGGTGGCAACGGGGGGTTGGGCCCGGGCGGCAGGTGGCGCTCCAGCACGGCGCCGTACGTCTCGTTGCTGATCATCATGCTGGGAATCTGACCGCGGTGGCGGCTGGGCTGCGCGGGAACGCCGGCGCCCACGAAGCAGCTGACGGGACGATCCCGCTCGTCACGGCGGGACGGGTTGGGCTATGGGGGGGGTCAGGAGCATTCACGTCTACAGGGTTAGGCCAGCTGCTGCCGGACCGCTCGCGTCGTCGATGCTCACCTTCTCGTCCAACTCGTCCTCACTCTCGTCCAGGTCGTCGTTATGGAGACGCCACTCGTACTCCACGTGCACGTGAACGTTGAACTTTCCAGAATTGGCTTGAGTCAGCTGACACACGGGCACGCAAGCATAGCTCAAGGTTAGCCGAACAGAATCGGGTTCTTGGCCTGCTCGAACTTCCTCAGCTTAAGCATCGCATTTGGCGACTTTTTTTGAATGAACATGCCTTAGTTTAGCTTTGGCATAGCGCTTCATTAGGTGTGCAGGAAATTGGCTAGATACTCATTGATCACGCAGGCAATTCTGGTTTCACATTCTTTTGAAAGAACCGAGTTTTAGCTTAGCGTAGCACTCCGATGGGTTTGTGAAATCTCATCAAATGAGGCAAACAAAGCCAACTGGACTCTCACCAGGTCTTCACATTGAGTGTGCCCGAGTCGTCTGGCCATGTCCAGCGGCGTTTCTCCGGACTCATTGGCTGCGCACACACACACACAGGAGTTAGGGCTAGCGGGCTAACATCCACGACCAAGTGATGGCAAAGGCATGCTGTCAACTCATTCAACATCCCGTTGTCATGACAACTCCTTCACGACTACACAAATGCTACAAAACGATTTGTAGCAAGGAACGGGCGAACGAATGGCAACAGCGCGATGACGACGCTCGCCTCACCGATGGCAACGGACGCTTTCCCACGGAGCAGAAGTTTCAGGCACTCGCTGTTGTCCGTCAAGCAGCAGTAGTGCAACGCCGTACTTCCTCGTTCTGTCTGCTTGTCCAGGTCGCTGCTGCTTACACATGCGCGCAGTGTTATCGAGACACGATTGAAGACTCGCGATGGCGTTTGCAGACGTTACCTGTTCTGCGCCAGGAAGTCCACGATATGCAGAGAGTTCCTGTCCACCATGCGCACGGCCAGATGGAGGACCGTTTCGCCTGGCTCCTGAAGGGACATTTACACATCACCATCACCACCATCATCATCATCATCACCACACAGCCAACGAGCGAAGGATGGTGACCGCAGTCGCCGCCTCGGCACGCATTCTCTCATTGCGTCCTCCCCGATGGCCACAAAGTGCCGTCAAGGTCCGCCGTGTGAACGCAGGAGGCGGCTTGAAGGTCGTACGTGCTGCTGGGGCTGCGGGAAGGCCTCGGTCAGGTCGACGCCCTCGCCGTAGACCTGGATGAGTGCCAGGATGTCGCGGTTGCGCGCCGCCTGGTAGAGCGCGCGTAGGCGGTCGCTGTTGTCGGCGCACCGGCGGCGGACCAGCGCCTTGTCCACGTACTTGGACGTGATGAAGTCCTTCCGTCCCTGCCTGCGCACGCACCCGGCGTTTTTATTAGTCCGGCTCCTTGTGTCATTCGTCAGTCTGACCTGATCCGATCTATCTCTCGAGTACCTACCTGTCGATTAACTATTGATCTGTTTTTTTTCACTCACATGTCGCTGGTGGGTTCCGGCTTGCCCACACCCGAGGCGGAAAGCTCCGCCTCCATGATGTCGTTGAAGGCGGCGTTTCCGACGTTCTTGGCCAGCTGAAAGGGCAGGACGGCAAGTTTGGCGTGGCCTTTTGCTGTCGGCGGCCAAGCGAGCGGACTCACCAGCAGCTCAGATGTTCCCAGCACGTCCAGGTCCAGACTCTGGATCCTGGAGAAGTGCACCCCGATCTCTCGGTGGATCCCCGAGCACTCGATGCAGATCAGCACGCCGAGGTTGGTGGACAACCACGAAGGACCTGCGGCGTCACCACACGTCTCAAACATCTCCCATCCGAGTTAGCTGGACTCGGGTTAGCGTTAACCCACGTGTACGCACGTACAAACACACACGCGCGCGCGGGCACTCGTCACCTGGAGCGCCGCAGTCGCAGCACACGCGGTTGCCGTCCATTTTCTTGACGTCGGCGACGATGGCCTTGCTCAGCTCCTGCACGATGTTGTCGCCTTCGTCCTGGTCACCTTTGAAGGCTTTGCTCAGCGCTTCTTCTTTGCTGTTCTGGAGGACCGACACCCATCTGCAACGCAAGGATGGGTGTCAAAGGCCGCGAAGGTCGGACGCCGCGCCCCGGGGGACTCACATCTGGCACTCGGCCTCGTCCTCTGCCTGGAAGTGATACGTCCGGTCGTCTGAGGGGACAGCCAAACACGGCTTACAAGCAGCCACCGCCCAAAATCAAATTCAACAACGGCGATCGTGTGGTTGCAAAAGTGGACACACCCACTTAGAACAGGCGGGTGGGGTGTGGGCAGAAAGAATTCCTGCTCACGGGAGTGACGCAAACTCGACTGCCAATCAAGTTCAGCTGTTCCGGTCGGCTTTCTCTGACATTTTTTGTCATCACAAGCCACCCTCAAGCTTCCTGTTCTAGTCACGTTTTCATGCCGTGTTTCGTCACACCTGTGTCATGTCCTTGCGGTGCATTTGTGAGATTCTGGTAACGAGTTTGGACTGGAGTGGTCCTGCTCGTGTTCTGCTGGTGTTATGGGGCGCCTTACGTGAAAAGAGGTCAAAGTTCCTCTTGTCGTCGGCGTTCTTCTTCACCTGGCACGTCAGTAGGTTGAGTTTGGCTGGTGGCCGATTAGTCTGAACACACACACACACACACACACACACACACACGAAACCACAGTTATAAAAAAAAAAAAAAAAAAGCCCAAGTTAAACTCCGCCCTGATCTATGATGTCACTGTGACCGACAGTGCGCCTCATTGCGCATGCACCCATGCACTCTTGCACTCTTGCACACAGTGACTATTTCATACTCAAAACAACACCTCAAAAGATGTTTATGAATGTTTTATGTGCAAAATGAAAACCCTTCGCTCTGTCAGTCTTTTCCTTAAGCTCTTCCTCCTCCTCCTCCTCTTCCTCATTTTCTTGCTCTTCTGCTTGCTTTGTCCTGATTGGCCGTTTGACTCTTCGTGTAAAAACTTAAAATAAAAACAACACAAACAAAGCCCCCCCCAAAAAAAGAACGCCCAAATTAAAACGAAAGTGTTTGCGTGTGTGGTGGCTGGTGGGCGGGGCTTACCGTGGCGTGGCAGATGGTCAGGAAGCCGTTTTTCACCGAGCACTTCCTCTTCTGCCAAACCTTCCTGAGCCTGCGCGACACCATGACGATGAGGACGCGTGGGCGTTGGCGCGTGGCGGGAAGCCGACTCACCCTTCGCTCCTCTTGGACAAAACTCCGGAGCGCTCCGTGCCGTGGGCCTTGTTGCCTTGCAGCTGGTGCAGGCTGTATCCTTGCTTCTGCTTGGCCGGAGCCTCCTGTCAATCAGTCACACACGGCCACTTAGGGCCCGCCCACAGCCCCCCCCCTCCCCCCGACGGTCGACAATCAAACCTCTTTGCTCTCCGACTGCAACGACACCTTCAGGGCGTCTCGGAGCTGAGTCAGCTGTTTCCTCTCGCCGTCCTGCGTCTGTTTGATCTGTGCGACCACAACCACACACACGCACACGCACACGCACACACCTCCCCCTCAGACTTCTTCAAATGTTCAAAGTTGAACGGACGTGTGTGACGTTGGCGTGTCCTCACCGCCGTCAGTTCCGACGCCATTTTCTCAACGGAGGGTTTTAGGCTCTCGACGGCCGTCAGTCCATCCTGGAAGAAGCTGAGTGCACGTGCGTGTGAGCGTGCGCGCAAAAAGCGTGCACCTGTTTGAGACTGCGGTGGAGCTCACACGTGCGTGTCCGTCTACGGTCTTACTTGCACTGTGCGTGGAAATACTTGATGAGGTTCTGCAGGAGGTCGACGCCCTTCTTGACCTTGATGTCGTTGACCTTGAGAAGGTACTGCGGGCAAAGACGTCCGATGTCACTTCCCGTCCGTGCGGAGGAGAGCGCGAGCTTGGACCCACCTCGCACATGTTCAACTGGAAGACGCGGCGTTCCTTCTCCATCTCCTCGGCAATCTCGCCGCCGCTGAACTCGGTGCGAATCATCCCGTGCTGCTTGGCGTGCTCGCGCTTCTCCTTCTCAAGCTTGGAGCTGTCGGCGGCAAACGAGACTGTCACCACGAAAGCGAAGCCGGCGGGAGCCCGGCGCGAGCGCTCCTCCTCACAGTTTGCTCTCGTACTCCTTCCAAGCCTTGTCGAACGGCTTCTTCAGGTCCTGAGGGGGATGACGACACGCAACGTGACATGTTACATGAGCTGTTACAGTCACATGACATGTCAGGTAACATGGCAAGAGAGCAATGTGCGGCGTGACGCACCCCCTTAACGCCGCGCAGGTCGCCCTTGAGCAGACTGTCCAGCGGGAAGGAGATGATGTTGTTCATGTTCTGGACCTGAAGTCAGATCGGCGATGAGGTGGGAGCGCGGCCGTGACAACGGACAGACGGGGGCGGTGTTACCAGGTTCTTGAAGAGCGCCGTCAGCTCTTTGCTGAAAACGGCAAACTTGAGGAAAGCGGCGCCCAGGGCGGTGTCCTCCCCGCTCATGCAGTTGTCGCCCAGCTTCTCCATGGCCGACACGTACTGGTCCTCGTGCTCCACGTGGGCTGTAACGCGTCCACACACACACACACGCACGTTTTAAACGCTCATTGTGAGAAGTCAAGCATCGGGCCCGATCGATTGATGCCTGGCCAATTATACATCCTTAGCCAAAATAATGGGGCAAGTGGCCGATGTTTTTCCTTTGATGCCCTCCAACTATTCACGCTGCTGGCATCATTTATTGCACCGAGTCAAGTGCGAAGATTCGTTTCCTGCCAGAGTGCTGCGTTCCCTTTGGCATGCTGGGACACGTGCAGGAATGGCGGGAATGTTGTACACGAGGCCACACGTCTGCAAGCAACTCAGTCCGTGTTTGTGTGTGTGTGTGTGTGTGTGTGAAGTCTGTCTGAGAACCACAGACCCATTGACGTGCCCTTGTCTTTGCTTCATGACAACACGAGGAGAATTAAAGACAAGGCGAGCGCCTCACCAAGTCCCGACGTGTATACGGACTTCACCGCCTTCTTCAGCTTGGAAAGAACCGAGCGCTCCACATCCAGAACCTGAATGAATGGACACGCGCACAAAATATGATTCAACAAGACGCCAAGACAAGAAATAAGAAGTGGCGTCCTCCCTTCCATCAACAAAAGGGAGAAGTTGTACTTCCTGTTGTGATGTAACGCATTGGTCTTCACCTTTCACTTCCTGTCAACGTTACATGAAGACCACTTTGACACACGCACGCGTTCAGATCACCATTCGATCAGACACGCTCACATCAAATGACAGTGATGCAACTGTGCCTTGCTCAAGGGCTGTGCAACGGTCAAGTGTCATCTGAACACCAAACCGGCCCAATAAACGTACACACAGAGGCAAGACGTCCACAAACTTGGCTTAATACACACACGCGCGCACACACTAACACACACACGCACACAATCACGCACGCACGCGCGCGCGACTGACCTCTTCCAGGGCGTTGACGCTGTTCCTGCAGTCCGTCATGCGCGTGGAGAAGCTGGACGTGGTGGGCGCCTTGTAGTCGTCGTTACATTCACCGATGAACTCGGTGACGCTCAGCACGTCCGGCATGGCTGCGGTCCACAATTCCCACCCGGAAGAGCCGCACGCCCTTGACGTCACGCAGCCTCAGGTGGGGCCACACACCTGCCTCACTCGCACTCGCACGCGCAGGCGCGCAGCAAAGAGCTATGGAAGTCTTTCAACTTTTCCTTGGCGTGGGCTTCCTTCCCCCCTGCGTCTCGAGCCGTCGCACTTTTCACCAACTTCTTTCTGCTTCTGCTTCTGCTTCTGCCGTGGGTTTCCTCGGCGGTTGTCAAAGCAGCTGAACGGCTTGTCAGCGCCGCCAAGTGGAACGGCCACGTCACAGAATGACTTTCGCGAGCCATGGCCAACACGGGCCCATTCTAAAACAATACCTCACCGGTGAAACTGAAAATGTCAACGTTGGCAGAGATTTATAGAAACAAAATGTTGCATATCGGTTTGTATCTGCTTCCCAATGATTGTGAGAATGTCCTCACATCAATAAATATCATCAATTATGAATGAAAACATATGATCAAAGGTCATACCGCAACAACGAGGCACTCTAAAGTGGCCGCGCCAGTGCAAAACACAAGCTGGCTGCCATGTGGGACTTTTTTTCCTCCCCCCTCATTCTTCCGCCTTCTCTCCCTGATGAGCATGCATTCACGGCCGACGATGCCGCTCTAAAGCGACCCCGCCGGCGGACTCCCAAGCGTGTCACTGGGCCATGTTTTGACCCCACCCTCAAAAAAAGGAAAAGCAATTGCCCGCGAGATCGCCAGTCTTCTGCTCATCCCCTTGACCCAGTTTTCATTGTCAGGATCCATCAGACCGTCCTCAGCTCCCCCCGCCCTCACGCACCATGTTTGGGGTTTGGCCCTTCAGGACACGGGCAACCACATGTGGCCCGCGTGCCATAGTTTGATCTCCTCTGCACCCGATTAGACACAAACTCCCGCACTTGTGAAAAGTTGACTTTTGACTCAAATGAGATGACAGTAACTCACCCAATCATCATTTTTGTGTTGATCATTAAATGTAACGGATGCAAGAGATGCACAATGGTTATGGCAGAGGCCCCGCCCCACCCCCACCCCCCGCTGAGCAAGACGAGGGGCGTCGGGACGCCTCATTTGCGTCCCACAATCCAAACACAACAATGGAAACTCTTCAGGCAATCTGTCTGTCCTTTCACAACAGTGCACCACGTCCACATTTTGCACATTTGAAAGATGGTGCACAAGAAATGAAATCCCCCTAAGCATTACATTTAAGACATTTTGGGTTTGAATCTCTTGGAATGTTTTTTCCCCGTGCTCACATTTTTTCATACTCATGAATCAGTTAATCAACGATGAGCCAATGGTCAAATTAATCAACAAGTAATGTGATAATCGATTAATCATTTGCCATGTTTACCTTGAAAGTTAATCACATTTCAATAAAAATAGTGTTGAAAAAAATGAGTGTAACATAAATACTGAAAGATTTGGGGCAGAGGAAATGTACATGAGAACTGAGTTCAATTTTTTTTATTATACTCGTCGCATTGGATTTCAGATAATTAAGGACAAAAGTGTCAAAAATCAAGAGCATTTGATCATGCTGACACCCAATATTAGTGGTGTAAAGTTTCTTTCCATGAATTTTTATGATTTGGATGCTGAAAGATGAAAAGCAGCGAATAAACTATCTGAGCTTTGATTGGCTGCCAAAGCGACAAAAGGCGCGAAAACGAAAACTGACACAAAGCTGAGCTACGATTGGCCGACACGGGTAAAAGGCGGGCGGCCGTCCACAAAGCCGGCCTGCGATTGGCTGACGCTAACGGTCGCTACCGGTGTGTTCGGAAGACGCCGGCTGGTTCGTGTGCGGCTGCCTGCGACCCACAAGCTACTCGCACGCTCGCACTGTCTGCTCGCACATCCAAACGGAACCGGGCCGGCGGGCTGCTGTAAAAGCGAGAAAGTCGGAGGTGACGGACGGCGGACGGCCACCATGGTTCCGCAGCGGCACAGCGGCAAGGCGGCGGCCACACACATCAAGCGGCCCATGAACGCCTTCATGGTTTGGTCCAAAATGGAGCGCAGGAAAATCATGCAGCAGTCGCCCGAAGTGCACAATGCCGAGATCTCCAAGCGGCTCGGGAAGCGATGGAAGTCTTTGGACAAGTCGGAGAAGGTTCCATTCATCCGCGAGGCCGAGCGGCTCCGCCTGCAGCACATGGCCGACCACCCGGGCTACAAGTACCGGCCCAAGAAGAAGAGTAAGACGGGATCCTCGGCCGCCGGAAAGCAACCGAACCCGAACCGACAAAGCCGCTTCGTGCTCAAGTGGGACTTCAGCGACTCGGACGACGACGAAACCGCCGCGGAACCGGTTGAAGATACCGCTCGGCTGTTGTGCACGCGCCGGGCGAGCGGAACCTTCTCTCCGGACTCTTCGTCCTCGTCCCAATCCAGTTCCTCGTGCTGCGGGGACGACCTGGACCGCGACCTGTTCTCCCTCAGCCCCGCCCCCTCGGAACCGGCAAACCTGAGCCTCTCTCTGGTGGACAAGGATTTGGACAAGGACCCGAGCGGAACCGAGCGGGGGTGCGGGTCCCACTTCGAGTTCCCGGACCACTGCACCCCGGAACTGAGCCGGATGATAACCGGAGACTTCTCGGACCTTCTCTTCACTTTCTGAACGTGACGGGACGAAAAAAAAGTGACGTTTTTACCACTTTTTCCCCTTTTCACTCACACTTGTACTTTTATTTGCCCCATTTCCTCAAACAAAAACAAATGATGTTAGTGTATTTTTCAATGGTTACAGTTTGACGTTAAAATGATGGAAGGTTTTGTGTTGGTCATGTGAGCAAGTTTGATTTCTGCTCCTCTTTTGTGAAATTTGGAAGGAAACGCGTGACAATAAATGGGATGCAACTTCTGGTTTTTATTCTTTGAAGACGTCGTTATCTGCATGCACATTGTTTTTCTACTTAAATCCACAACATCACATGCACTTTTCACATAGGTCATCACAACGTGACGTAATTATGACGTTTTTCGCGAAGACATCAAAACATGTTGACTTTTTTGTTGTTTTGTTTTTTTCCAAACATCGTATTGGATGAAACATTAAATCAGCGGTCCCCAACTTTTTGTGTGCTATATTTTTTTGTAAGTCAAGAATAAAATTGAAGAAAAATCTTTGTCAACGTGATCAAAGATTTTCACAATAAAACTTTGGAGAGTGACGTTCAATCGAGTGTTTTGGCCAAACCGTGTGTGTGTGTGTGTGTGTGTGTGTGTGTGTGTGTGTGTGTGTGTGTGTGTGTGTGTGTGTGTGTGTGTGTGTGTGTGTGTGTGTGTGTGTGTGTGTGTGTGGCATGGTACCAAATACACGACGGACGGACGGACCAGGCCTGGTGATCAGGGACCGCTGAGCTCAACAACATCGAGATTTGGCATCACGACGACATCTACAAACACAAACAGCAATCACGAGGTTCAGCTGGGAAAGTTCAAAGTGGAAACTCACCATGAAAAGAGTTGAGGGTCATCCAATGGAACGCTTTTGCGTTCAAGGATCAAATTACAAATTCTCCTGGCAATTATTAGGAGCATCAATCATTTTCAGTATTTGAGGTCAGGCCCATTTCATCATCGCCTTATTCTGAGCCAACCATCATTTTTTTTCCAAATTCTTGCTTTCTTCCCATAATAAGTTTCCAACTTTGCAAAATGAATCACAAGTGACGAGATGTGGCGGGCTTGCGACGAGTCACAGGATGCTTTCGCGTTCCTCCCCAAAGGCGACGGCGTCAGCCGTCATGGTGCAGACCTCGGGAGGGTCTCCCGGCTTCAGGCTCCTCCTCAGGTGGACCACTCGCACGTTTTCGTTGTCGGGGCCGGGCCGGGTGGCTCCGGCGGTGGTGGTGGTGGACGCGGGTGGGATGATGGTGTCGCCAGCGGGGGCGGTGTGGGGCTTCTGGCTGGGCCGCTCGCCCTGCTGGGCGTTGGTGTTGTTGTTGAGCGTGACGCTGCCGGGCGTGCGGTTCAGGTTCCAGGTCTGCGAGGCAGGCCAGGCCTCCTCGGGACTGCAGATGGACATGCGGCTCTCGGCGGCATCCCGCAGGACGGCGGCGGCGGCGCCTTGCTTGCGGGCGGCACCTCCTTCGTTCAGCTGGATCAAATCGGCGCGCTCCGCCTGCGACAGGTCGGCCTCCTCGTCCTGCAGCGAGTGGTTGGGCGAGCTCGTTGGAGCGCACGCCCGAGTCGGACGAGTCCTTCTTGTCCAAGGTGGCGTCCGACAGGTAGTCCTTCCCCTTCAGGGCCAGGGAGCAGCCTCCCGCTTTGGCCTCTGCCACCGCCGCCTTGCCGTCTTTCAGCAGCAGGGAGTCGGACTCTTCGGACTCGTCGTCGTCGCTGGTTAGCTTCTGGTAGCGCAGACCGTCGCCGCCCGCCTTGGAGCCGGGGAAAAGGCCACCGCGGTCCGCCGAGGTCTTGCGAGCCAGCAGGGACTTGGACGACCCGTGGTCTCCCTTCTCGTCTTCCTCGGTGATAGGATCCAGTGCTTCGCCGCCATCGCCGTTGTCAGACACCGCTTTGCCGCTGCTGCCAGCACTCTTGCTCGCCAAGGCCTTGCGTCCGTCTTGCTCCACGCCATCCTTGGCACCCTGGTCCGGAGGCGCCGTCATAAAGAGTCCCGGCGGCTGAAGCTGGACCGGTCTATCGCCGGAGGCGCCCTCCAACTGGGCCATCTGCGCGATGTACTCCTGGTAAGCGCATCGGTACTCGGCCTGCTGCTTATCCGTCAGTTTGGCAATGTCGTTGCTGCATTCCTGCGAGTTGAGGCTGGTGATGCTGCCGGTCCGCTGCGGGGGGCCCTGGAGCAAACAAGCGCAAACCGGCACGGTCACATGACAGGAAGACGCATCGCCGACTAACTTTGGCAACATTGGCGTTGATAAAATCAGATTACAAGCTCGCTTAGGGGGCCGACTGATCAATCAAACGCAATTAAACGGTTATCAGAAAACGTTTCTGCGAAATCAGCATCGGCCAGGCCCAAGAAATGAGCGCGTTGTTTCCTGACCATCCATTGCGGGCCACCGTGTCTGGGGGGCTGCTGCTCCTCCAGGCCGATCGTGCTGAGATCGTCGAAGCTCAGCGTGAAGCTGTACATGGGGGACACGTCGCTGGGGGCGTGGCCGGCCCGAGACGCCGCCGCGGCCCGCCGGCCCGCCTCTGGGCGGTCACCCGCGAGGCCGCCTTGCTCACTGGCGGCCTCCTCGTACTCCGCCTGTCGCAGTTCCAGCACCTGCGGGGGGCAGGAAGTAAGGTCAGCGCGCAACAGGACCAGCGAGCGCGCCGAGGGTTCGGGCGTCGTCGCGCTCACGCTGGCTCGGAAGAGCTGCCAGTCTCCGAAATTCATGTTCATCTCCTTCTTCAGCTCGTCCACGTTGCACTGTGACAGGACTCGTCCGTTCACGTTGGCCTGGAAGAGCGATAACGCGACAAAAATCATCAGCGACGTCAACAGCGCCCTCGCGACGCGTGGCGCTCACCTTCCGGATGGTCGCCGTGTAGGCGGCCAACATGCCCTGGTCGATGCCCTGGATCTGTCTGACGTGCTCGCACACGCCATCTGTCGTCATGGCGCTCAGGGGTGGGTGGGATCCCCGAAACCGCAGAGGCGGAGCCCTGAGACACAAATTAGACATCGGCAATGTGCGATTTCCGAGGAGCGGCGAGGAGAGTGGCGCCCGTGTTTGCTCAACACA